>JAUPFP010000018.1:1215000-1815000 GCA_036925085.1 Brachycybe producta | reverse complement strand
TGAAAAGACGCCAACCTTGGTACACAGGATACTTTTAAAACACTTTTTGTAGACAAAATGAAATGGCGTTCAAACTAAAACTGAACACGCTCAAAACACCGCGGTGTCTTTCCATAAAAAAATACATTGCGACGATAGCTCATCGACCTTCGATTTCGTTTTTCTTAGAAAAAGTCCTTCGAAAGTCGCTTGTGTGTCAAGGCACCAAGTTTCCTGATGCAGTCAATGTCAGGCCATTTCAAGACGTAGCATGTATGCTTGTCACTTATTTTCATCTTGAAACTTTTGCACAGTAGATCTATTCCAAATAGGAAAACCCTATTCAAGGAATATAGGGGTTTTCTATTTGTTGGAACCCTGTAAAAGAGTTCTGCGACAGTGCGCGTATTGTGTGCGAATAGAACTCACGCATACTCGTTGGAACACTAAATAGGCTAGCCACCCTTCCTTCTTTGTGGAGGACAGTTCTCCATTCGGAGAAAATCTCCTCAGACCAGGACCGTCCTCCACGAAGGCAAACATGACCTCCACGAAGGCAAACATGTCCTCCACACAATAAATTGTATAAAAACTTAAGTTCGTTCGTGGAGTCCTGGCCAAAGGACAGTTCTTCCGAATGGAGGACTGTCCTCCACAGGTGGCAAGCCTAGCTGTAAACAACACTGTGATACACTGTCACACAAACACAATGTAATATTTACTATTTATTTGTTAAAAGTATGGAATGGAAAGTTACCACTATTAGTCGTATGTTTTTTTTCTCTAATGTAGTTCTAACTGATTGCAAAAAAGCTTCAATAAATTATCTCTTTCAATTGTTTGTTACTTCAATAATATATCTTCTTTAAAATAAAGCCTTGGCCTCTTTAGATTTTCACACATTCTTTTATTGTTTCCTATTCTTGTTAGTTGTAATAATTAAATAATTATTAAAAGAAGAGAAAATTTAATTACAAGTCTATAACCTTTTACAAGAGAAACGATGCAAGAAAAATCAAATGATTTGAAACACACAAAAAAAAATTCTCTAAATTTAATTATTTCGTAAAAGTAATTACAATTTTGCTTTTGTGAAATATTGAATTGTTAATTTTTGTTTAGAAAATAGCCAATAATACGAACGTAATGCAACATAAGTGAATAAGGTTAAGTGAGCGAAATGGGCTAAAAATACAGTATTTCTTGGTTTGAGAAGTTAACTTATTAGGGAAAGAAAAAGGTGTTTAAACACACATCCATGTACATAGGCTTATTGTCATGAAACTTTAAATTTTTGACTTTAAATTTAAGATTTTTCGTTCTTCTAAAATCATGTTAGTATTTTTTTACACATTCCAAAACGCTTACAAAATAACAATATTTAGAAATTGTTGGCGTTTTATAAACCTTATAATTTCAATTTCTCGTGAGTGAATATTTATATTATATTAATTTTCACGATAATGTACACTTTCCACTTGGCGAAAATGATTGAATTGTGAAAACAATTTCCGCGTAGATAAAAAATAGCAGTTTATTCTATGGAGAAATGACGTAATGCATTTCCATTAAGGTCCTTGCACAAATGACCGGGCCAAGACATGACCGGAAAGACAGCCATGCTCCGGACCTGTCTTTTGCCCGATACATCTCGAAACCACACTTGTCCGAGAGACGTCCAAGTTCTGGTCCTGCCTTGGTTCTGCCGTCTAGCACGCACTTCATCGGGCCGTGCCTAGTTAAGGAGGTTTCATTTGTTAATAATTAATGGAACTCCTCCCTTTTTTCTTTCTATTCTGTGATCTGAGAACGGGGACCGTCATTGAGAAAACGAACACGGCGAGGAGGTAGCCCGGGTGGCCCGGTTGTAGGGCCAAGGCACTGTTGTGCCATGGCACGTTGTTGTATGAACAGACACATTGAATTTAACGGTGCGACTCGTGGACTGGAGGACGGCCGTCTGTGACACCCTGTAGAAACAGAAGGTGAAACACAAGTCAAAATTCAGTCTTGACAGTAAGACACCCCTTGGTGCACAGATGTTCGGACATGGGTGGCCCGAATTCTAGAGAATTCGTGGAACCAAGTCCGACCGTGAGAAAATTGGAAATAAGTTCCAAGAATATTTCTGATTATGATTTAATATCCCCGGCCCAGGGCAATGATTGGCCCAGTTGGTCAATCATTAAGCCCCGAGGTGACAGTTTCCCCTCCCAGGAGACCGGACAAGTGAGCCTGAGACTTGAGTGTGAGGACAGTCAGAGTAGAGAGTTCAAACTAGAGAGTTGGTCTTGAGAATTCAAGAAGTACCCCTGAACCAGAGTCTAGAGTTCAGAGAGTAAAGATCTGACTTAGAGAATGATATTATGTAAAAGTAATAATAATTATGTAATCAAGAGCAAGTAAAGAAGTATATTCAAAATACATAAGCCAGTGTCAGTGTATGTGTATTTTGGACTATATTGGGTTTCTGTACTCCTAAAATAGAGGAGTATCCAGCAGAAGGTACTCAGACACAGCCTGAGTCCCTCTGCCTGGAGCCTCCAGCAACTCAACAAAAGGACTAGAGTTTCTAGAGTTTCACGCCCTATATCCAAAGATCCCTAGGAAAGACGGTCTTTTTGTGAGCCGTGCCAGGCGAGGCAAGTAAATGTCGCGCCCGGTGAACCCAACCCCCAGAGGTTCAACAGCAGTAGAGGCTGGTCCGCAGCTGTCGACAACAGAGTCGACCCCGGCACCACCGATTCAGCAGAGAGAACAACGTCGTCAACGAGGACGAAGTTCCTCACGCATCGTCGTTAATGGAGCCAAAGGTACGAGAGGCGGGCCAGTCACGTCACACGTCACTCGTCCGACCTTCAGCCCTGACTTGGCCCGGTCATGTGTGCAAAGACCTTCAGTTTGACATTACAAGGAGAAAAAGAATTCGATATGAGATCAGGACTGGCGCAGGGTTTCCTGCGTCCTAGGCGAGACCTAATATTTGCACCCAGTTGTATTCTGTACCATCCATCCACTTACCTATCCCTCACTCTGCCTACCAAAAATTGTCTGTAAGTTGTGCAAGATTAATAGCAAAAGATTTATCACATTGACAATCACAATTTATTGTAGAGAAAATTGCAGTGAATCTTGCTGTAAAAATAGCCAGTGAGATTGCCTCTTTAGAAAACTTTACCTAAATGTGAACCCCATTTATATTTAGAGTCCTATAGTTAAAATTGTTTGTGTATTTTGTGACGTCAATCTGATACGCTGAGGATGTAAAAGTTAAAATGAGTATATACGGGTGATTACAAAATGTAAATTGATTATATATAATGGCTATTTAAATGTTGCTCAAAGTTGATAATAGAAGAGCCCTATTAATGTCTTAGGTGAAGCATAACAGCATGTGTCTACTTAAGGAAAAAAAGACAGTTTTTAGTTTTCTAATGTAATCAGCTGATTATGACGCACGTCAGTGCCACCATTTGATTTACCAAATCCCAATTTCGTCACTGATTCTTAGCTATCCATTCTCAAATCAACATTCTATAAAGCCAAATGTACAGCGTGGGCCATGAGTAGTTGCATAGAGATTAAGAAATCAGTAACTTTTTTTTTTTATAAAATTGTGTTTATTATAAAGCTTAAATTAAATTATGAAACTTAAGGTTTAAGTTTATGTTTGAAATAAATCAAGTATGAAAAATGACGGCCCTCAAATGATGCCCGCCCGAGTGAATGACAAATGCAAATGTTTCTTCTGTTATTACTTCAATTTCCATTCGAATATTGTTTTAGCTGATTAATGGTTACTAGCTAGGTTGTGTGTATACTCGCTCTTTTAAATATCTCCAAAATTAGAAAAAAATCCGGGGCAGTCAGTTTGGGCGATCGAGCGTCGATTAGGCCAGTGTTTCCGAGTTTCTGGAAATTAGTTGGTCTTCATAAATCGTTCTCAGGAGTTCCATAGTTTGATTGGCAGTGTGAACTGTAGCTCCATCTTAACTGGAACCACATCCCTGGAGTATCGACCAGCTTTGGCACTAATGGCGCATTCACACTAGGCTGGTTTCCCAGCTGCTGGCTGGTTGTAGCCTTCTAGCAGCATAGTGTGAACTGCTACCAGCAGCTGCTTTCTCCAGCAGGCTAGTGATTTTAACAGCGGCAGGTGACGTTGAACATGTCCAACTTTAGCAGCTACCAGCTGGCCATGTGACTTCTTTCCTGCTGCTACCAGTGTGCTACCAGCCAGTGTCGCTGGTAGTGGCACTAGTGTGCAGTTGAAACTCCATTGCTTGGGTTGATTGTTAGTTTGTGTTTTTGCACGACGGTGATTGGATGACTTGCGCTGTTAATACCAGCAGTGACTGGAGAAGTGTGAACCCAAAGCAGCCGCTGCTTGCTGTTGCTGCTAATAGCCAGCAGCATCCAGCAGCTTGTAAACCAGCCTAGTGTGAATGCGCCTTAAGAAGTTATCGATCATTGATCTGTATCGTTTGCCATTAATGCTTACAAGTAGCTCCATTGGTGTCTTCAAAGAAACAATTAGCTTCTGGTTCGCATAATAAAATGCAATCAGATTAGCTCGCTCGTTTGCTGTGTATCTTGTGACATTATAAATTTTAAGGCACGTGGGTGGGCCTTCAAAATCTGAAATTATATCTTCAGGTTAATTAGCAACAAAATATTGATTTTTATAACCGCTATGCAACTTATGGCCCACCCTATATACATTGGGGAACGATTGATTTATGCTATGCTGGAATAAATTGTTGCCAAATTGACGGGAAGGTAGAAATTGTAGCTCTCTTCCTCTTTGCTAACTCGGGTCACAGGTGTTTTAATTTAATCTTTATTTTTTTTATTATTACTCGCGTTTATTTAATTCCATAATTTGTTTGTTTGAAATATTTGAAAATTAATTCACCACTGCACGGGGATTGAACTCATGACCAACACTTACCTTTGTCTCAGTTGCCTGAGACACTAACCACTATACCAGCAAGACAAGACTCAGCTACATCTTGTTTTACTTTTTAGACCTTTTTTGTTTTATATAAAAGCAAGTATCACAAAAAACATGTTTTTTCTTTAATTTTCTTGTTTACATTTAACAAACCACCTTACATTTTGAAAGGATTTTTTTTAAATTATGTGTAATGTGATTTTGTATATTGGTATAACACAAGATTCTAAACTTATTGTGACGAGGCTGGCCCTTTTGCACCACCATTTTGACGTGGTGGTGTTGGCTCTGGACCAGCCCCTGATTTAATTGGGCGCGACATCCCGAAAGTTCAAGTGGTTTACCCGCTCTTTCAGTCTCTCGAATCCAGCCGTCTTAAAGGCCCACAAAAAAGACCTCTACTTGTGAATCTTATGTATAGATGCGTGACGACTGCGACGATACTAGTCCTCTTTTAGCCCGGCCAGAAGATCCCAATCAGAGGAACTCAGAAGGTTTCTGAGTGCCTCTGTTGGTGGCTGAGTGATGGGCTGATGGGCTAAAGCCTCTTCTTTGTAATTCCACTGTTCGGGAATAAAACTTACACAAACACGCACACACCACTTCGAGGTAGAAAAGTTCTCTTTACTTTCTTACAACATATTCGTTATGGTTACATTGTTGTGTGTATACATTTTACGATATAATTTCTGTTACAAACTTGAGTAGAACATTGGTTCTCAGTCCGGAATTACTCTCTTAATTCTCTACTTGATCAGAAACTCTCTTGATCGAACTATCGAACCGAACTATCTTAATCTCTACTCAGAACTGTCCTCAAACGTAAGTCTCCTGGCACTTTCTTTCGGTCTCTGGGGAGGGGCGACTGTCGCCTCAGGGCTCAATGAGTGGCCAACTGGGCCAATCATTGCCCTGGGCTGAGAATATTACATTTTTAGGAAAGGCATTTTTGGGACTCTTTTCCCAATTCTCACCATTCTTCTGGGTTCCTCGAATTCGATAAGAATTCGGGCCACCCAAGTCTGGACATCTGTGCACAAAGGGGTGCCATACTGAAAGAAAGGAATTTCTACGTGGTGTTCCACAAGTATGTAGATACAGGGTGTCACATTATTCACCATTGATTAGTTCAATCGTTTCTAGTCACTAACCCTGGGAATTATGGAACAAAAATAGCGAAATTTTGGAGGGATTCCGGATCCCAAAGTATACAAAAAAAAATCGGGAAATACTTCGAGAGAAAAATACAATTGGGATTTTCAAGTTATTTATTTAAAGATCACCATAATTAAATAGAATAACAAGTAGTTTTCAGTGTTTTCAATCAAAAAACTTGATTATAATAGACTGAACAATAAATAATACTGTATGTTAATGAATCGAATGATTGATCTCTGTGGGTAAATATGTACATGTACAGAGTATAAGGCAAATTTGTTTATTTTATTGTTTCCATAGCCTTTATTTATATTTTATTGATTTGAAGGTTTATAAAGTTGCTTTGGTTAAATATGCTGCTGATGCAGAAAAAAAAATTAATTATTAAATATATAAATATATAAAATAAATTAAAATAAAATCCAAATTATTAAAAAAAAATGAAAAATAGTAATAAAAAGTATAAAATCATCAAAGCATGAAATCACTGTTATCTGGATTTTTGGAATAAAATCTTATTTTTGTAAAAATGAGGATTTTAATTATTATTGCAATTACATGCAATCATGTTAATCCTTAATTATATGCAAATATTCTAATGCACTGTAATTCCCGCCATTTTTAAACTTGCTAATGTTACCAAGTGCTACCACGATGTGTGGCCCTGCCCAGTTTTTTTTTTGTTTCAGTTAACCCGTGCCGTACAGTGGCCAACTGTGAATTATATCGATTTTTTTATTTGCAAGTTTCTCTCGCTTTCTCTCTATCTCGACTAGAATTGTGTCATTATGACTAAAAAGATGTTTCCCCCTTTAGTCACCAACACCGATTCATGTGGGAATTTATCTATTGTACGCAATGTATTAAGCCGGTTGAGTGGCGCAGGTAAACTATTTCATGTTCGAAGACGATGATTATCTTGAAAAGTTTAGACAAAAAGCTATACATTTGATATTTTAGGTCTAGTTAACAATATAACGAAATCTATTGTTAACCAAATTTAAAAATGAATTTGTTTTTATGAAAAATGAACAAAATATTTAACACTTTTTGTTGTTATTGTTGTGTGCTTAATTGTTACATTGTTGTGAGTCGTGTCAGATATGTGGGTAGCATTGCAGTATAAAGGACCACGCATCTGACTTGGTGACATGGCCAAATTGAGGGGTGAGGAATTAGTAAAAAAAAAAAATAGGGAAAAACAATAGTTACCATATTTACACTTCAACTATGTCCACTCTGAACGGCATAACTAACACAGGAATTTAAAACATCCCTGCATTACAGACTTCCCTTGGAATGCATCGCTTCAAACAAGTTCCCTTCCATCTCTTCAGGTTCATCTGCAATGAATTTTAGAAGTTTCATGAAGTTTTACAATTTCCGTGATGTTTTAGAAGTTTCATGAGGAACCATAGTTATACTTCAATTGCTATGTCCACTCTGAACGGTGTAACTTTTGAAGCATGCAGTTCAGACGGGAGTTGAAAACATCCCTGTGTTACAGTGTTCCCTTGCAACACATCGCTTCCTACAGTTCCCTTCCATCTCTTCAGGTTCATTTGCAATGAATTTTAGAAGTTCCATGATGTTTTAGAAGTTGAACCTCCGTTACACTTTAAGTATGTCCACTGTGAACAGTGTAGCTTTTGAAGCGTGCAGTTCCCACAGTAATTGAAAAGATCCCTGCGTTCCAGACTTCCCTTGGAACGTATCGCTTCCAACAGTTTAATTTAATCTCTTCAAATTCATTTGCAATGAATTTTAGAAGTTGCATGAAGTTTTACAATTTCCATGAAGCTTTAGAAGTTTCATGAGTAACCATAGTTACACTTCAACTACGTTCACTCTGAACGGCATAACTTTTGAAGCATGCAGATCAATAGATCCATTTTGAGTCAAGTAAACGTTTTTCGGGAACAATCTTACAATACAATTCAAATTGTTTTGCTAGAATTGAGGAAGATTTTTCATGGCGATATCGTACAAAAGAAACATCAGCTAATATCATAATTTGCTAAGGGCTGACTCTCTATCCCTCCTTCACTCCCTCCCTCCCTCACTCACTCGTTCCCTCACTCCCTCCCTCCCTGCCTTTGTGCACGAATGTTCTCGGAAACTGCACACTCTAGAATTGTAAAAATTAACCAGTATAATACACATCTTTAGATGGGTTACATTAGAATTTTCAATTTTTCCTCCGTTTACCCATGAACTTGTGAAGTTGGCAGCCAGGAAAGCTTAATTTTAAAAGATACCATTACAAAAAAAAAATTTAGCAATATGATTATATCACCAGCTATTCCAGTTTCTAAAACACTTTGAATATTTTCTTGATATTTCTTCTGAAATTAACGTTTTGCTTGAAAACGTTAATTTTTTTTTAATAACCGCAAAGGGAGAGAAGGGAATTCAACTACAATACAATGCATTCTGAGATATTCCGCCTTTAAATAGAAGACATTTTACCTGCACCACTCGGGTTGCTATTAGGAGCTTAGTAATCATCTTTTTTTTTTGCGCATATTATGGTAGGCCTACTTACTTGTTCATGATACATGGGCCCCTTGTTGTATGTGGGCTTAATTGGTAGACATTAAATTGCGTTGGAGTTTTATGACTTGTGTGTGGAGTCTGTAGTTAGGGTATTATATACCTGGTGTGATATGGGTTTCTTTTTTTTTTTTTTTAGATTGGTCATAAAGTGTGGCTATTCCATGTGTCCATAAATGCTATGTGTATTGGTCAATAGTCGTCAAGTTTATCGTCTGTAACTCATGATGAGAAACTTTGTGGTGTGTTTTTCTAGTTTCTTGAATCGGGGTTAGATATTGTATAAGTATGAAACTAACTATACTGTTGAGTTATAGACACTTGGAGAGAGAGAGAGAGAGAGAGAAGAAAAAAAGTTTCACAAATACAGTATTATTATGGGCAGCCAGTTAGAAAACATTATTGATGTTTACAAAAGAATAGACATTATAGTGCATAAAAATCTTAAAAACGAACCAAAGTAAAGGAATGCACAGTATAGTACTAGTAGCCTCTAGTACTGTTTGTTAGCAATTTTATCTAGTTTCATTTCTGTAGCATATTTACTGAGAGAGTCTCATGGAAGATGTCTTCAAAATGCTATAAAAATAGTTCGCAATTTTCGAAAAAAAAATATATATAAAAGTTAAAGGAAATGTCAAGAAAAGCCAACGTTTTTTTTTTTGCATTACAAAAGACCAAATTTTGCAGAGACATATCGAATGTATTGAAAATGTATTGGATATTTAGAACAAGTCTTTCGAAGTCATTAAAAACTATAAATTTCCATAAATGTTTTCATATTTTTAAATCTATAGCCTTGATTTTAGAAGTCAGAAAGTGGTTCAAAAGCCTTCAAAAGTTCATTAATTTTTCAGAAAATGGAAAAAAGAGCAAAAAATAAACATCAAATCTCTCATTTTAACTACCATAGTGTATTATACTAGAGGACACTTATGACATGGGGTGAACTACCAAATTCTATAGGCCTACTATATGTTTGGTAGGAAATTCTGCTAAATAGTGTTTATGCTTTTATGTGGCCTACTTGTTGGAAATAGAGAGCGCAGTGCATGTGTCTTTCTAATGTGTTTGTAAGTGATCAAACCTGTTTCTTGGTGACAGCACATTGTTTCTTGTTGTTTTAAATACATCTTGTGATTTTGATGTACTGTATGTTAGAATAAAGATGTTTTTTTTATTTGAATAATTACTCAGTAAGCAGCCCAGGGAGTGACACTGTGGCAGAGGGATTATTTAGTCCAATGCAGCACAGAAATGCATTGTCAAAATAAACCACCCACTATAATAATTTCCCAATGCGAATACAATTTTGAGTTGAATGACAGCATTAGCATGTATGCCTTGTTCAGTAGCACCATTATACGCTCGTAAATTCCCTAAATCAAAATGTTCCTCATTCACTACTTCCTCTGGAAGTAAATTTCATTGTCGAATCACTGTATAGGTACAAATGACCGAAAATATGAGTCTGCACGTGCAAAAATTATTTTCTTAGAGTGGTCACCTCTATCCATATATACAACTTTATACAGCATACTAGCAGTTGGCTTTGGACAAGACTCCACTAACATTTTTAAAGAATATTGGAGCTAAAGTCATCCCTACGCACTGCTAACAGTATCCTACTCAAGTTCTGATAGAAATTCAGTCACGTTTTCCGAGTAATTATATATTTCCGGAAACGAAGTTTGTTTAATTCTAGTGTAATCTTAACTAGTTTCGATTCATCCAAATAATAAACCACTAATACCGCTTTTCTACTACAAATATTAACTGCAGTAGAAAAATTAAACACAGTTAATTTTCTAGTCCTATAGTGGAAGCAAATGTGGTTACAACAATGAAGCTAACTCAACTGCATTGACACAACGTGGTTAACCACATTAGCTTACAGTAAGTAAATGCGGTGGATAGTGAGAGCACCCCATTTTTGGCTGAATGAGTGAACATTTCATAAAATGCAGAATTGTTTAACAGGAAGAGAGAAACATTCATTTAACTACAGGTGTCTTAAAAATGAAAACGCACAATAGTAACACTTCTAGTGTGTCTGTAGTTAACTATAACCTTGGTTATGTAACTGCAGTTAATTTTTGAAGTGGAGGTATAACACTACTGTCAGCCTCTGTGTACAGTCATTAATATCCCTTCATTGCACCTGGCTCTGGAAGTGTTCAAACAAAAATAGCACATTCAACAGTTTGCTAATTTCGCAAATAAGCCACCTTCCAAATGAAATACACAAACTTATTTCATTCAATTGATCCAAGACAATGAGTGACCAACACCAAATACAGTATATTTAATGTTGGTCACTCATTGTCTTGGACCAGTCTGCACATAGAGGCTATAGTGCTAGTCCAAATAGCAATTTTCTTTGATAACCAGAAGTTTCAACTGCACATGTATCCATTTATAACATGTCAGTTTCATGTTACTTGGGCGGGATTAGCTCTGCTGTGTCGTATGAACTCTCAAGATTGTTTTATAGAATTACACTTGAGAATAATAACAGCACTGACAATTTCAGATACAGTAAACGTTTTTTTTTTTCTTTCTTTCCGGTAACCCTTTCTAGATAATAACTTAGATATACAAGGTGTCTGAAAACGAAGTATTTTATTCCAAACAGTCAAACTAAAAGAGGCAAAACTTTGTATACAAACTTTACATTTTTTAGACAAGATCATGACAGAGGGGTGCATAATATTTTAGAGTACATAACATTTTAACATAAAATTTGAGTTTTAACAGATACTTTGACTATCGACAGTTAGTGCTAATTAAGAATATGATTTAAGTGGCCGTCTCATTAGCTATTTTTATTATAAGATTCATAATGCTAGAAAGAAGTCAAATAATTGCTGTGATTCTTGCAGAGATTTTTTGCAACAACAAAAAAAAACAAAGATCAGCATTTTCTGTAAGACGGTTTGCAAGAAACCACTTTAAGTCTTGCCAAAATTGGTTACCACATTGGTTATCGCAATTAATCCAAAGATACATTGCAATGAATTTTGTTTTAAATATTGCCAATGTGATTGCCGCTTTTAAGAGAATGTGGAAGCGCCACGGACGTCAACGTTGCGTCATAGGGACGCTGATATCGTGTGAGAAAAACTATTTTTGAAAATAATTTCTAACAACTTATAAAATATCCCAACCTCATAAGTCCCAACAGCATACACGACTGGCAAACTGGGGGTCATTTATTTTTTCTGTTGGTTCGTTATCTATTTGTTGCTATGGCGCCCCAATGGTAAAATAAATCTACCAGAGAGGTACAGTCGTGGCGGCTATTGAGGCTTTTTACTTTTTGTCTCTTTCTCTCTTGTGAACGTTAAAATGGAATACTACAAATTATGAAAGTTAATTTTGTTTTCTTAATCATGACATATGTAACACCCGATATATTGTGATCCTCCCAGAATGCTAGCCTAGGGGTGCCCGACTCCTCATTGTCACTCCCTTCCCTAAGTACAAAGCTATTTGCAAGTGGAGGGATACCCCTTGGGACGTTGTCACTTGGACCTGGTTGCACTTCGGAGGTGTACACCAGCCAAGCATTGCGTTTTTCTTTGTTCATCGTCCATTCTATCTTTCAAATTAGTTTTTTCATTCCGTAATGCAAACAATGGGCCCGTGGACACTTCACCTTTAAATGTAACATCCATCCTTGTGGTCTTTATAATTTCTACACTGAGATGAACAAAGTGTTTTAACAAGAAACAGCGTTATCCTTTGTCTAATACTCAACTCGATCAATTAGAGGCACCACAGGGCAAAAGAAGGGTAAAAGAACCCCACCGCAGCGACGTCGAAAACGATCCAGAAACTTGTAGTTACCACCTTTCTGAGGATTTTCATCCTCTTTAGGAAGCTATCGGCCATCTATCTACTTCTGGCTCTCCATTATTCCTGGCATGTTAATCATACTGTAGAGTAAGAAACGTGTATCAAATATAGTGTGTTTATATTTTAATTCTCCATTTTCTGTGTAGACAAGGTGTCCACTGGATTTCAAAGAGGGCTTCTTCGAATGTGCACCTAGTTATGTAGCCTAAAATAATTTACAAAGATTAAGTTTGAAATTAAATACTAATGGGGGGCTTGCATACTCTGACGACCTCGAAAGCTATACCGGCGGTAGCATAGCTACCAGAAGGGCCACCCAAGCCGGGCAGGTCTTCGTGAGGTAGGAGTTAGACTAGGAGAAGGTAACTCCGATACCCTGGTAGAGGGCAGCAGCTCTATCAGTACTAGTAGAAGGCATAATTCAACTGATGAAGGATTGGCTTCAAACCAGATGAACACAAGTGAGATCACAATGATTAGAGGGTTGTATTCCTGCGATGAAGAAGGCAAGGGGAAACCACTGCATAAATTTCCCAAGTATACAGCAAATACAATTGCTGTGGAACCAGTCCAAGGACTGAATGACAAGATGATGACTGTGGTAGAGAAGCATTGGGAATGTAGTAGTGTCATCATCTAACAACAGCAGCATTTACAAAATATATATATATACATACATACATACGTTCAACCTTTTATTGAGTCAGTTTATAGATGCCTTGACATAATATGATGCATCTTAATTAAGTCCTCAATTAACATCTGTAACACCCTGTAAATCGTGATCCCGCCAAAACCATAGCCTGGGGGGTAAACAACTCTCAACCGTCCCTCCCTCCTCTCTGACTCACCTTTCTGACTAATGCCCAAGCGGCGGATTGATACGTAAAGGACCATGGTCACTTGGACCTGGTTACACCTCGCAGGTGTACACAGGTCCAAGGTATAAAAGGACCATGTTCCTCTTTGTTCCTCAGTTCTTTCCTTTGCCTGTTTTTGCGATACATTCCAAATCATGGGCCTGAGGATTTCCAGTTAGTATTTTACTATTCACCCTTGTATCTGTACTTCTTACAAGGAATGAATAAAAGTGTTGTAACAAGAAGTAGCGTTGTCTCTATGTCTTTATGTTAACAACTTCTCTTCAGAGGCCGGAGGTTTCATAGGGCAGGAGCTATACGATTCTCAGCAGCTACAACATCTTCTCTAGTCGGAATACCGATGGAGAAGATGTATATCAGCATCAACCGGAAGAGAGAGATGGCCGCCACTCTCCTGCATGTTTTAAACTTTCAAAGTAAAACAGCTTTCTTCTCTTGCTTTCAGGAAAAGTTCAGCCATCTTGAACTTCTCCTTTGTTTGTGCATTTAAAAAAGTTCAGCCATCTTGAACTTTTTGTTCTTTGTGTGTTCTTCACACACACACACTCTTCATTCTTGTTTTCAAGTAAAACTAAAAGTGCGGGCACCGCGCTCTAGCTTTACTCTTCGTATTGCTTTCCTCTTCTTCAGGCAATTGCAATACACTTTCATTTCTAATTCACTTTCCGCAGTGCAATCTTGATTGGGTGGGGTACCACGCTCAAGGTTGTATTGTACATCTGCTGTTTCTTTATTGAGGTTTTTGGAATTCTCGTAATCTCCACGTGGTCGCCAAATACCACGTGTCGAGAGAGATCCTTCTAAAATCTGACACTCAATAGAGAATCCACGACGCTACACCAGTTGGGAACCAAAACTCGTCACACGCCCAACTGAGAACACGATCAACACGATACAACCATCACCACACTAACGGAGTGAACGGCCACTTCGTTATACACGTCACAAGCTTAGGTAATCTATCGTTACTCAGTGTATAAGAGTACGATAGTGTCGGTTGCCGACAAGCACTAAATTACCAACGCGCAGTGACAACACCGACCTACAAACTGAACGAGCCCCATCATACTGGAACCCGAAAGTATAGCTCAGAGTGTACTCGAGAACCCTCGGAGCTGCACACAACGACTTGGACTTCGCCGGACTCGTTCATCACCGCACATTCACATTACACAAGCCACATCATTAATCATGGCTGCCTCACACGACAATACGGGGTCCCTGTCTGATCACCAGGGTTCACACGAAGATCTGTTGGAAGTACCCGTGACTACTGATGTGACACCACCGCCGCGGCCGACTGGGGCCGAGTTTGACCACCTGTCACAACAAGTGGCTGCACTCTCGACTCGTATGTCTCAGTTCATAGACGACCGATTCACACCGAATCGACCGACTACACCACGGCGGACAACACGCACACCGACTTCGCGACGATGACTCGGACGCCTCTTCAGCCCCCTATGTTGGCTACAGAGAGCGTCACGATCGTTACGAAAGACATTACACACCGCACACACGTCATCTACCGCGTAATCCTGACTGGCAACAAGGGCAGTCAGATGATCCGCGTCACAGAGATGAGCGTGCGGAAATACCGATTACGACACGTGCTGATTCTCCTCACTCGCTTGTCCGGGTTGCACGTAGCGGTCGCCGCTCGACACCCCCGGAACAACAGCCTCACCAAGGAGCGACACAAGGCACTTCAGTTTACGCGCCACGTTTTCCACCGCAAGGGGTAGGTCTGATGCCGGCTGGAATGCCAAACGTCCAGGATGGCATCTATCGACCAACCCCCAGAGAACCCTCCGTGGAAGAGTTCAATAAGAAATACAGCGGTCGCCACCCTGCCGACTCAATCCAAAAATTCAACGGATTGACAGGTTTCCGTCCCTTCCTGGAAGAATTCGAGGAAGTGGCACACCTGTACGGTTGGAAAGACCACCACAAGGAGGAATACATCACGGGGTGTTTCACTGGGGCCGCCCGTACGTGGCTGAGTAAACTGAGGTATGAGCTTCAGGACATTCCTTGGCCAGCACTGAGAGTACAGATGGTAGATACGTTCGGGAAGCCGAACGAACTGGCCATCTTGGAGAAAAAGTACACAGAAATGCTCCAGAAGGAAGGTGAGAGTACACAAGCTTTCATCTGGGAGTTTATGATACTCGGCGACCGAGTTTACCCGCAACTTGACGATCAGCTGCGTATAAGCCAGTTGCGCCGCGCTCTACATCCCACCATACAGAACGCCACGCATCACGCATCTACGACATCGTTCAAGGACTTCGCAAACGCCGTCCTCAATATGGAGGTGGTCTTGCTGTCCTTGGATAAATGGCCGACGGAACCAAAACCCGCAGCTGATTCACAGTCGGGTAAAGGAGCATCGAAGACCGACCAGGAGCCGGCGGCAGCCGCCAGCCCTAAAGACAAAACACACCGGTCTAGGCACGATAAGAAGCCTAGTCAGACTGCTGCCACCAATTCAAACCGACACTCCGCAGCGGACCCCCAACCAGAGACCACTCGCACGTTCGACAAGAGTAAGTCGACGTGTTATAATTGTGGCAAACTGGGGCATTTCGTCCGTGAGTGTCGGCAACCCAAGAAGAAGGTTGCAATCAAGCAGTTTGGGGAGCCGGTTACCGACTATGATATCAAAGGAGAGGTGCCTGAAACGGATATCATCACCGAAGACGGCATTGAGTTTGCTCTGATACGAGTGGCGGGACAAATCCGCCGGATTCCTCTCCCAGCAGCAGACTCAGCCGCCGGAGCACCTACTCCTGACAAACCCGACAACGACAGCTCTGACGACTCTGAGGACATACCAGTCAAAGTGCTCGACCGGGCTCCTGCAAATAAATGGACCCCGGACGAGCTAATCGTTTGGCAGGACACGCTCGACGTCCTTAAACAATCCACCAAGGAGATTGGGTGCCGCGAAAATAAAACAATAGCCATCATGGCTCCCGGAACCCAATCGCCGACGAAGGGCCACTCCTGCTGCCGAAGACTAATGACAACGGTGTATGAGCAGCTGGTAAGCAGCTGTTCACCTCAAGAAGTCGGAGACTACGATGCCAGCGACAAGAACCCACGCATCGCCGTCACGATCAACGGAAAGTGTATACGAATGCTCGCGGACACCGGAGCTACGGGCAGCGTTATCACCATTGAACTCGCGCAGGAACACAAGTTCGAAATCGAGCCTGTGTTAATCCCACCCAACATTCAGGGTGTGGGAGGCCAACGGATCACCGTGGTGGGGCGACTCGCCGCGACGGTCCAGCTGGGCCCCCACGCTGTGCGAGGGCACTTACTAGTGATTACCGGCCGGCACGAAGCCATCTTAGGCCGAGATCTAGGCCGGGCTCTGCACTTAGCTGTGTCCATGACAACAAACAAAGTATACGTGGAGGACGACCTCTTCGAGTCCACACTCCGACAGAAATGCATCGAAGCACACATCGGATGGGCTCTGGGAGAAACTTCCGTAGAGGCCCCTGGCAAATCTGCCAGCACCTCTAGGGAAAACCTCGAAACTCCACCCCGTAAGTGACGACGAAAGCTACGGCCACCCACGCTGTCAAGAAACCAAACGCGACGAAAATAAAACAATAATTCACCAGTGTTTATTTCATGACTATGGAAATAAACACCAGCAACCATCAAATATCAACAATAGAAGAGCGGGAGGAATTTGAGGAATTGTTGTGTTAAGAAACAACTGAGGACAGTTGTCAAGAGGTGGGGGAGGGGATAAAAGGAACCCCCCAACGAATAAACAACCCCACAGCATCAACAACCCCTCTAAACACTCTCAAATAACTCCCAAAACTCTACAAAATTCACACAACTTTAATTTTTGAAACACTTCTAAACTTTTCAACATGGCCGCCAATATTTACATATTGGCAACCATTTCAAACATGCAATAAACTACACCGGAACCACGTGGCCTTCACAAACAACTGTCAACCACGTGGTGCACCTGAGAAAAACGCCGAAGGCCAGTCAAGGACGTTCAGAAGAAAAATCAAGAGCCATAAAAGGGTCAGCAAAAGGAAAAACACCGTGCTCCCCTTTATTATGGACGGACGTCATTGACCATGCTGTTGACAGTAGAGGGATAGAAAACTTCAAAGAGACAATTGCTCTGGGGGCCAGACCAATGCACTGGGACTTCAAAGAAAAAAAAAAACAACAAACAACAAAAACTGCTGGCCATAAACAAATAAAAAAAAAAAAGAAGCACTCGTTTTATTCATCCTGTCATCTCAATTATATTCACCTTCGATTCTTCAAATCTTCAAGTCCTTTTTGTGCCAAGTTCCAAATTCTAATTTCGGACTTCATCAGTTTTTGTTGTCAATCAAAAGCTTGAGTGCCACCTTCAAGCCTTTGAACTCACGTGCAGTGCATCAGACCTTCAGAACTTTTTGGACCTCTTGAAATAATAACAGAGTGATCGGGGACCGATTTCTGTTATTATTTGGAAGTAATCACCAGCAGCGGGACTTTTGAAAAAGTAAGAACTTTTAAACTCTTAAGAAATATGCCAGGTAGAGGCTCATGGAGAGGAGGCAGAATGATGTCTGCCTCTTCCAGTGAAGATGAGACGGAGAGTGGAACGGCGGGGACCGCTGAACCCCTCTCTCAATCTACCTGCCAGCTACAAAAGGCGGGCGCCGCCAGTGCGCCCACAACAAGAAGAGAGTCGCCAAACATAATAGATAGGCGCCGCACCTCCTCCGAACCGGAGAATTTTCACCGGCGTGGGGAGAAGCGCCTAAAAGCAAGCTTCAAGCGACCTGCCAATGTCGGGCGCGAAGGGAAGCCTGCTGCTCCAAGCAGCATCGTCCCCTTCGACGTCACGACATCAAAACACTACTGGGAGGAGCGGGAAGACCGCATCGATATCAACCTCATGGCATGGGGGTTAACCAGGCATTCCGCGATAGCATCGCGCCTGGTCAACCCATTCCGGGTGGAGCTGAAGCAAGAGGGAAGCGTGGGGGAGGTGGATCTGTGCCCTCCCCCCTCGAAGACCTCCACTTGGAGCTGCAGAGGGAGGCTGCTCTTCGTCGGGCAGCCAGAGATAAGAAGGAAGGGGAGGACAATCTGGCGTACCTCCGTGCGGTTTGCGCCCGCCTTGTCGAGCTGGGCTTACCGTGTACGGCGCAACTCCCGAAGGAGGAGCTCCTGCGAATCGAGGCCCGACTCCAAGAAGCCGCCCGAGTTACGTCGTCAGCTACGTCATCATCTCCATCCTCAAACTCGCCAGCAACCCTGACAACTGGCCTCTCTACATCTCCTTCTCCACCCATAACACCACCAGAGCCTTTCCAACACTGCTCCCCGGTGCCGTCAATCACTCCGCCACCTCCTCCTCATACACCATTATCGTCACCACCAACCTCCCGATGTGCCACGCCTCCACGCAGCGAGGCCGCCACACCAACTCCGACTCCAAAGCTACCTTCCATAGTGGTGGTTCCCCAACCTGTTCGTGTTCAGGTTCCCACTGGGGCTCGCCCCAAGGAGCCTCAACAGTCCTACAGGGGCCACCACTCTTCTCGAGACTCTCTTCAACGGCCACAACCACGTCGCTCTTCGCCACGTGGTTCCCATCTTTCGCCCCGACGCCGACCCGACGGAAGAAGTCAGCAGGAACAACGTGGTTCCTCTGGACGCGGCCCTCCGCCGCGTAATAACTTCGACCCAAGGGTCAGGCAAGATCTACAGGATCACCGAGTCCAACTGGACCGCGACCATCGCTATGAAACTCGGGGCCCTCCTACTCGGGTCCCGCGTCGCTCTCCTCCTCCGCCACCTCCGGGCCGCCCTTCTGGACAACCTACGCCTACACCTTTGATGCCGCCACCTTCCGCAGAGCGTGCCGCGTTCTTGAAAAAACAGAAGGCCATCACAAACCTTCTGCAAGACGTCATGCGACAGGGAGGTGACCCCATGGAAGCACTGGGCCGTGCACCAGGAAGTGCCAAGCCACTGGAGGCGCTGAGCAGGAGGTCAGCATCGAAGCGACTACGTCAGCGGGCCCGCGATATGGCCCGGTCCGCCTTGCGCCATGCCAGGCCTATCACGGGCGCATCAGTTTCTTTGGAACCTGCGGCTCCAACACCAGCCCGACCAGCCGCACCGCCCACTGTACCCCATGCCGGGGCTACTCTGGGGCGGTTACCGCTGGATCATCCGTTCCGTGCAGCCACCTCCGGCGAGAGGTTGCTCAACAATCGGTGGGTCACTTGGCAGCGCGAAGTGCGCTCTGCCAACACCCTTTACGTAGGACACTTCTCTTTGGAGGAAGGGTTTCCCCGTCTGGACCTCCCTCCCCGGGAGCGATATGTCGTGGGACTCTCCCGCCTAACAAGTGTCCTCATCACCATCGTCTTCCCAAGAAGACGGATTGTTGAAACCACCAGTTTCGCCGGAGATGCCATCGATGAAGCCACGGAAGCCCTTTTGGGAGCTTTCGTCAACTCCGTCTTTAGACTGCCAGCTGGACAGACGTTCCGTACCAGTCGTCACTACATTCCGGAACCGGATCCTCGCTACCGAATCGCCGTCTTATGGGACGCCGCTTGGGCTACACTGTACAACAAGCGGTCCTCCCGTAAGATTATCGGGGACCGGGACATCTTCAATATCTTCCACCGGGATCTACCTGACGACCAGGGACAATGGCTGTCTGCCGCATCCAGCTACCGATGAGGCCAGGTCCGGCGGGATTACCCCCCCCGTACGGTTCATGGACCCAGGATCCTCCCCACCCTCCGCAGCAGGGATTTGCTGCGCGCCACATGTACTCATGTGGTTGCCACCCATCCGGGTGGCATTATCGAAAAATTTATAAAAAATAAAATACGTTGCAACTGTTCTTTTCTTTTTAGATTTCAATAGCGGCTCGCCACTCAGCGAGCATTAATTATCTTTGTTTTATGTTTTCAGCCTTTTCCAATTTTTAAGGGCGCTGACACTTCAGTGCCAGTGCCTTTCCATAACCACCTCTGTACACGGTAAGTCCTCAGCCACCCATGTCTCCCCGCTGCGTAACTTGAAAACCTTCCACCCTTGGCTGGAGTACGAGGACGTACTCCAAGCAAAGTTGGAGGGTATGTAACACCCTGTAAATCGTGATCCCGCCAAAACCATAGCCTGGGGGGTAAACAACTCTCAACCGTCCCTCCCTCCTCTCTGACTCACCTTTCTGACTAATGCCCAAGCGGCGGATTGATACGTAAAGGACCATGGTCACTTGGACCTGGTTACACCTCGCAGGTGTACACAGGTCCAAGGTATAAAAGGACCATGTTCCTCTTTGTTCCTCAGTTCTTTCCTTTGCCTGTTTTTGCGATACATTCCAAATCATGGGCCTGAGGATTTCCAGTTAGTATTTTACTATTCACCCTTGTATCTGTACTTCTTACAAGGAATGAATAAAAGTGTTGTAACAAGAAGTAGCGTTGTCTCTATGTCTTTATGTTAACAACTTCTCTTCAGAGGCCGGAGGTTTCATAGGGCAGGAGCTATACGATTCTCAGCAGCTACAACATCTTCTCTAGTCGGAATACCGATGGAGAAGATGTATATCAGCATCAACCGGAAGAGAGAGATGGCCGCCACTCTCCTGCATCGATTACACCCCCATGCAGAAGAGTGACTACAATCTGTCTCCATCCAGCTCTCTCTACAGCTCGGATCTTCTCTGTGCAGGTGTCATACTGCTCAGAGAAGAAACGAAAAGTAGAAAATGTCATCTAAAGGTTGGTAATAAAATATTGGTTGATGTCAAAAGCTCACAAATCTCTAATATTAATTGTCATCTGCTTATAAATAATTATTTTAATTAAAACACGACATTTCTTTTAAAACAGCCTATATATCCAGATTCGAGAAGAGGATGAACAGAATCAATGAGAAGCCATTTTTATTATAAGTAATAAAAATAAAAATTACAAAATACAATGGCTGGTCGTTTCGAATACCTTTGTAGTCAAAATACCTCAGAGTCAAAATTTTGAAGTAACTTTATTTAAGAAGAAGATACTAATATAAAATATTTTAATTGTTTCACTTGTCTTACTACAGGAGAGCAATCCTCCCTGCCACATGGCGTTTAAGCTGATTGCAGGTGTCCTGAATAAAATTGAATTGATACTGCAGTTGAATTTAAACTTGTTTTCAATCTTCTTCTGTAGAATTTTGTGGAGTGGCCACTCATAATTTAGGGGTTTTCAAAATGAAGCCTAGAACACCCTGTACAAATCTAGTTAACGCTTCCAAATAGTAAAAAACAGTTAAGAAAAGCCTCTATGGTGGCTCCCACCTCCTTTTTATAGTTGAAAAGAGAAGAATGAATGAATGGGTTCTTCTTTCTTGAAGCAATGTCTTACATGAGTTACATGTACTGTGTACTATAAAAACGAGAAATCTGCAGAGATGATGATGATGATCTTTATTCAAGCGTTTATTGCTTATATGCATTGCATGTATTTTGCCTCCTCCTTCTCCTCCTTCTAAAATTTTACTTTGCTTGCTTCAAATCTGAAAATCTCTTTTTTTGTAAAATTTTATGTTTTTTTTTTGGTCGTTTCTATTACTTTTTCTACTCCCCTCCTTTTTTTCTTCTTCTTGATGTCTAATATGAAGTACTGTTATACAATTTATATAAAATGAAAGGCCATTTCATTGTACACATGTACATGAATGTGTTTTCCATTTTGATAAGTCACTGTGTATCATCAGTCAAGCATCACTTGAGTTAGTGTGTCTCATATTCCTTTCATTTTTTTTTTTTGGTTGAACTGCATTTTGTGTGTATATGGTATTCAATTCAATATACATGTGAAAGAGATAGATAGAGAGAGAGAGAGAGAGCTAGAGAGAGAAAAATAGTTTCCTGTATTTGTATTCTCAAATCCTTTATTCGTGTTACCTGTATTTTAGCTGCAGGTGAAATAACTTTGATTTTTATTCTATTTATAATTTTATATTCTCCTGTTGTTGTTGCTGTTGTTGCTGCTGCTTGCTGTGGCATTTGTATGGGCGAGGCACATTTGAGGCACAACTTCATGAAGAAAACTTGTCACTCTTTAATTTCAATTATACAACTCTTATGAGCGGAGTTTCAATACAAAAAAAAAATCCACCTTTCAATAAAAGAACAAGAGTGCGTTTTTTTTTTTTGACTTTGTAACAATTATCTTCAATGGGTTCAATATTGAAGTTCAATTGCCACGTTTTCTTCTTGAATTTGAGCCTTGGTATTGGCCACCTGTCGACGCACATACAACCGAAAGCTATTCAACATTGTGCACTTGGTGGTTGACCCACAAAGTTGCTGCATACTTCTCTCTCTTTCTCTCTCTTACTGTGTGTAGTGTAAATTCATGTGGATACATACAGTATTTACTGGAGTGTTTTGCATATAATAGACATTGATCAAACAAAATTTAATATAATTTTCGATGTGTGCTCTTTAGAGTAATTAATTTTTTTAAAAAAATTATCTCAAATGGATGTTCATTATAAATTGGGTGATGATGATGATGATGATGATGACGAGCTTGGGTAAGATTTTTTTGTAAAATTAAGTTTTAAATAATTCTAATGTCAGATTTGTCATTTCATATATTTGGTTTTGTGCTCATTTGATGGCACTATTAGGTTACTGGAGATTTATAAGATTTTGTAGAATATTGTAAACACAATTTTTTTAATGAAATAATTATTAATTTATTCAAATAGTTATTCTGCTTAGGATGAGTAAAAAAAATTAGATGACTGACTATATTTTGGGGAATTTCCGTCCACACACAGCCCAGTTTAATGAGGCCCACATCTAATTTGATGAAATATAACTTTTAAAGGTTGTTTTAATTAATTTAAAGGTTATTTATTTCATTCTTATCAAAAAGGCCACTAAAACTACGTTAACTATGTATTTTGAAAATTAGTTTTAAGATTTGAAAGTATTTTAGAGCTGGAAGAGTAATACCCTTGTAATGCACACATGAGTTAAATGAATTCAAATTAAATGTGTTTAGGTGAATTATACGGAATCCAGTTCAGGACATGAACACCAAATAAAAATTGACTTTATTATTAATATTTTTAAATTGAAATACTAAATCAATATTTTGTCAATAGTTTATATACTATATTTAAGTATTTACTCAATATTTTGAGATTATTAACTGAATAAATTGAATTGGACGACATATTGTTTGTTTGCTCTTTACAGAGGGCTCTGTAGAACACGTTTATTATTTAAATGCATTTAAATTATCAGGTGTGTGTACTAGGTATTACTCTAGCTTAAGATGGTTTTTGATGTTGATGTATTTTTTTTAAAAAAAAATACCTTTATAGCAGTTTAATAAAAACAAAATATTATTTTTGGAGATTATCAAAGAGATTTTTTCCAATTAACTCTTGATTCATAGTGAAGAATTTATAATTACCATAAAACAGTTTATTTTAAAAAGCATCATCATCATGAAAAGACTTCTAAGTGATTAGTATACTCTTCTAGTTTCTAAAACACTTTCAGTAAATTCATTTTCTTTTGAAACGCATATTACTCATAGCTCTTTTTCATTGCTGTTTTTTTGTTCATTTGCATAATTTGTAATGTCTACTTGTAAAAAAAAAACTGTATGCCACAAAAATACATTTTCGAAGATTTTTTTGATAATTATGCATTTTCTGCAAGAAAGAAAAAAACCAGCATTCTTATGTGTTTTTGAAATGATTTGACCACTTTTGATGGCCATGTGTTTTAGAAGGATTTTTTTTTTTAAATTTGTAAGATAGTGTAGTGGCTGATGGATGCTATTGCTCTTGGAATTTTAAGTATTTGGGGCATGACGGGTTAATGGGACTTCGTTGTAACCTAGCCTCAACTTGACAGCAGTGTACAATACAATAATGTTGTACAATGTCTATAAGATTATCTTTGCTGATTATTGTAGTTGCAGTACTAAATAAAAGTAAGTAGAATGAGGAATGACCACGCATTAAAAAAATGAGTTACTAAAGAAAAACGTACACGTTGATGTTATGTTTTTCTCCTCCTCCTCTAACTTTGAATGATGAAATGAAACAGCACATTTTTTTATTGCCAGGTATCATCATACCTAATGTAATTACTGCTTAGTAATTATATAGTCTCCCCAATCCACTGAAATATAATGAGCTTATCAGCTGAAAGTTGAGAGTTTGACTCGAGGCTTAATTATTCATGAAATACTTTCTTTCATAGGAACTTAAGCCTAGAATTATCTCCAATATATCCAGAAAAGGTTTTTTTTTTTTCAAAATTAGAAGAGAGGAGAAATGATTCTATTTACAATCACATTTTAAAATTCTTTTAAGCTGAATTTAAATTGCAAAATCTCCCTGAACTCTTGATAACCCTGCCTTTCAAGAGTAACATTAAGAATAACTTAAGTGTTTTAGAAACTAGAATGATACATTGATAATAGTCTTTTTTATCTTGATATAATGTATTTCAAAAGGTTCTTTTTGTTGTCAAATTTTAAAAAAGTCTATTATTTTCAAAAATATCAACAAGGAAATGTTATTACTATTCTAGTTTTTAAAACACTTCCAAGTTTGCTTCTGAAATACAGAGTAAACAAGAGTTCAATTAATTATCCGTTGTTTGTTCATAACCCAAAAGTTACTTCAAAAACTAAGTAGCACTTTAATAGCCTCTCTGGCATGTCTAAACAGCATTCATGCAAAAAAAAAACTTCAGGTTTCTATATGAGTGCTTCAGAGGTAAACTGTGTTAAATCCCATTTAAAAAAAAAAATTTTTTTACATATTGTGAATCAGCTTGTCAAGTTCTATCAGTGGTAAACAGTGTTAATTTCCCAGGTGTACACATTGGCTGCTAAATAATGATGGTATACCGTGTTAAATCGTACTTCCTTCAATGAAGAGAAAAAACTATAAAATAAGTCTCTCCTGCACAAAGTTTAGGTTTTAGGACTTAACATAGTTTACCTCTGAGGCACTCATATTAAATGATCACAGTAGCTGCTTTCAAACTTTACTTTGCATCAGAATTATTTCGGAATATACTGTATTTTTTTTTACAATAGTTTGAAAACTTTTTTTTCCTTCCTTGTTTCTTTTACTTCAAGTGGCCTTGTTAGCACCTATCATCATCATTATTATAATTTATTATTATTATTATTATTATTATTATTATCGTGAAACAAAAAACTATTTTTTGTCTGTAAAATGTCAATGCAATAATAGTATAATGTATTTAGAGTTTTCTATTTATAAAGATGATAATTGCATGTGACACTCCTTTCTTATTATATGGTAGACAAGAGACCTCCATATATTAAAATAAATCCAACAAAAAAGCAACAATAAAACAGATGTCGACCAATCTTAACAGATGCAAGAGCCACAGAAAAAAAGCTATACCAAAGTGACCATACACTGACCAGTGATCTGTATGTGACAACCTGTTGTCAAACTGTTTGACAATCGACATGACACTTCCAAAAACCATGAAGCGCACATGTGGTCAATGAACAAAAAAAAATATAATAAACAAACATACATCGTGATGAGGAAGATGATATACACTGTATGTGATACATGCCACGTTTATAGTCTGGGAATAAGGGTATTGTCATGTTGCTATCTTTCAAAAGAAACTTTTTATAAATAAAAATATCGTCTGCTTTAAAGCTATGTCATTTTTCAAACTCGCATAAAAAGCTTATTTTGAAGGAACAATGACATATACCCTTAGGTGATTGAGTTAACCTTCTAGTTTTTAAGCTGTAAAACACATTCAACTCTCTTCATTTTGCACCTGCGAGACAGAATAACCAAGAGTTCGAGAAGTGGTTTATACATGTATTTTAAAACCACAAAAAAACATATTTAATGTACATAGACACTTTATTGTTTTGCAACGCCCTTTTTGCCCTCGGTAGATACTAGATGGTCACCGATCTGAGACATCATTTTTATTTTAAGCTTTATTCTGCCAAGAAAAATATTTTAATACAAAATAAATTTTAAAAAAAATATTTTTATAGTTTATTATTTTAAATTAATTTTATCATTTTTTAAACTAAATTTTAATTCTAAAAAAATTGAATTTTTTTATATTTTTTTATAATAATTAATAATTATAGTGTATAATTATATTAATAATATATTAATATTTTTTTTTATAATTTTGATCCTGATCAATGATTGTTGCAGTATTCATTCAATTTCACACTAGGAAAAACAAAACAAAAAACAATTGTTTATTGAAGAAAAAAGAATTGCATGTTTGCTTTAATTTGCAGGTTATTTTGTAAATGTACAATGTAAATATAAAAAATCCTATTTTGCAATTGAAAAAAAAAACATTATTTAAAGGATATTTTATTATTTAAAAAGCTTGTTTTCTTACATACAAATAGCTTATTTTATTATATTTATTCTATAAATAGCGCAATTTTTTTAAAAAATAAATAGCATATTTTATTATGCAATTTTTGGTTGTTTTTCATGTATTGATGACGATAAACAGGTGTCCATTGGAACCGTGAGAATATTAGTTACAATTTTATATATGGCAATTTCTACCTTAATCCTTTTATAGTTTATATTATTTTTTTAGTTTGCGTAGATGAAATGGTTAAAGCCTTATAATGAATTTACATACTGCACATGTATATTAAGGAACATTTCATATTCTGGATATAATCAGCTTTAAAAATATAGAATGTTATACTACTACTACTTGATCCATGTAAATGTGTTTTGAGAAAGAAAAAAAAAATTCTCACTTTCTCTCTCTCTCTTTACTTTCTATATAGTAACTCGTACATTATAATGTTTCTTCTTCCATTGAAAATTTTATGATGTCATAAAAGTTTTTTTTTGGGAGGAGGCTGCGTTAAATTGCATGTTTTAACAGTAGAGTAGACCTACTAGTTCCATTTTCGAGTATTAACAATTTTAAGTCTCTCTTATGGCTCTTCAAAGAAAAATAGTAAAGGTTTTTTCTTCTTCTTCTTCTTCTTCTTTCTAATCTGTGAACTAAAAATATTTTGGTGTTGCATCTGTAACCTGCAAGATCCGTAAGGAAATACAGAGTGTTGGCACAGCTAAAACGTCTGCTGTTCACAAATGACTATCTGAAGGTGGAATAACATTATTCAACAAATTGTGGTTATAAAGTGTCACAACCTGTGGAATGTGTAACTTAAAAATGTTCACGATAAATAATTGTAATTAAAAATTTGATGTGACACATGCATTACAGAACAGATTCATCACTAATTTAATTGGTTGGTCTATTATTATGAGTTCGTGCGGTTTTTTTTAACAATTTATAACATGGCCACAACCCAAGTCCCTGGCCAATTCCCGGGAATTTGCATGCATGAATTAAAGCATTGTAACAGTGTAGAGCACCTGTTACGGGGGTCAAGTCTGGATCCTCTTAGTTTCGGATGGATACCGCCTTACGCCAAGAGAATGTATGATTGACTCCTAATGGTGCCGGGGTCGTTCCCTTTGGTATTTCTTTTGAAAATAGTTGGCTGGAAGAGAATAAATGAAGACTGGCGAGACGAATGCAGGTCGGTGACGTTACTTAATGTATTTATTGTACATAACCATTGATATACAATGAACAGAGAAGAGTTGTTACTGTGGCGTACTTTGCTCAGCCACCGAACCATTGAAAAGAAATGTGTTCGCTATGCTCGTTGAAAGTTATTGCAAAAAACACCAAAAGAAATTGACAATTTTATTGTACTCAAAAATGAAAATAAAACCAAGTGAAATCTTGCGTGGCGTTCTAGACATTTTTGGGGTTCCTTACACAGTGTGGCCTATAAATAATTTTTCTCTCCCTGCACTACACTTTATTTTGATGAGGAATGTAACCCCAGCTTATCCAACTATAATGCCACGTTGACATTTCCTAATCACACCCTTGGAGATTTTAGAAATACAGTGAAAACGTAAAAAAGCTAAAAAACGTAAAAAAAAAACAACAACTTATTTTTAAAGTAGGGGCCGAGTCATTGATGTAATTGTATGTCACTTACAGTGTATTTCATCCTAGATGTTATTATGTAGTTTTAATACTTTAGAGCTAAATGCATTCACATTAATTGTGTTTAGTTAGTCCAGTTATGAACACGAACCAGAAAATAAAATTTACTTCAATGTTTAATATCTGATTGAAATACTAAATCAATATTTTGTTAAACGAACTCGTTATACTGGAATATAAAGTGAATATATTTAAATATTAACTCTAATATTCCTTAGCAGTTCTCTGTAGAACACGTTTATTATTTAAATGCATTTAACGTATTATGGGTAATTCGAGTTTTAAGTTTTGTAGTATATTTATGTCAAATAAACCCAAACTGTGGGCATCATATGGGGTTTTGCCCAACGACCTTCAAAGTTCTAAACAAAAGAGGGTTCAACATGTAAAATGTAAATGTAAAGAAACAAAGGAAATGTAAAATTTAAAATGTGTAATAATGTAAAAGAAAATGCCCTTAAGTTTAAATTTTTTATGTTATATCGAATTTCCGATATATACCTTCTTCCTCTTAAGAAGAAGCTTGTGATGTCATTGGGATTATCATATAATTTAGGAGTGTATCATTTAGTCTGATAGAAAAGAGGTAATAACAAATATTTTCAACAATTTAAACAAAATGGTTTTTGAATTATTTTATTATTAACCCTTTTTTTCCCGAAAAAATGACAATCTGAAATCTCAATGATGGCCAACATCTTATTTTTAGGATGAGACAGGTATGTCAATATGTGGTGGACAATAGACGTTTTACTTATGCCAGCCAACAATATCATAGGATGTCATTGAGCAGACTTTACACAGGCATTTGTAGACAGCTTCAGAATTGGTCTCCGCCCTTTTATGAAAGTCAGATCAAATATCAACCAATTAGAAATAAAAAGGGCGGGGCATGTGACATCAGACCCAGTAACAAACCAATAAAAAATTGATGACGCTCATAAAAGGGTGGGGCCAAATAAATTCTGAAGCTGTCTACAGATGCCTTTTGATTTTACTGATGCTTTAAATATTATATTATTTAAACTAAGGTCACAATGTAATGGATAGGTGTGAGATGTGCCATAAGGAAGCAGCCACAAACAATTGCATGAACACTGATGAACTCCCCTCCGCGCTCCCATGCATTAGGGAGGAAGCGCAGCGAGTGCCGTACGTGCTGTGCTTCTTTACACTTCTGAGCGTCACGCTTCTCTGCGCTTCCGCCCTAATGGATGGGGTTCCATGCATTTACATGCATTTTGTTTGGGGGGGGCATTTTTTCCTCCGCGCCGCGCGTCACCGACCTATTGGACGCTCATCTTTATATGTCCACTGTGCAGTATATTAGTTGAGATTAACGAGAAAAAAATATAAAATTCCAAGCATCAAAAAGAATAGCTGCAGAGAAAATTTGGCAACATTTTTTTTTCCCCCTTCAACTTGTTTCTTTTTATGTGGGTTCGATAAACTGACTGACATTAGGTTGTTGTATCAGTGGTTGTGCAAAACAACCTGTTGCTCTTGGGCAAGATGAAGCCCTTGGGGGTGGGGGGATGGCTGGTTTTAAAATTGACCCTTCAAACCTGACTCTTGAAATTTTTAATCAAGTTTACTTATGATGGGAGTGTCTTCGGGCTTAATTATACAAGCAATTAGAAAACGAGATAAACAGACGTTTGCTCCGCCTTTTTATGACGAACGGCAACTTCTAATTGGTTGGTTATGTGGTCTGACGTCGCAATAAACCAATTAGAAGTTGCGTTCGTCATTAAAAGGGCGGAGCAAACGTCTGTTTATCCCGTTTTCTAATTGCCTGTCTTAATTGGTGGTTCAGCAGTCATCAGTAAACTTTCAACTGAACGTAAATTTTGTTAGATCTTTAAAATTGACATTTTTTTAATTGCAATTTGATTTTTTTTATTGAAACGTGAAATAGGCCTATAAATATTTCTAAACTGATGTGAAACGAATTTATTTTTTAAAAATATTCTAGTATCTAGCAAACTTTTGATTGAAAAGTTGATACACCATCAACTTTTCAATCAAAAGTTTGTAAGATACTAGTTGTCAGCCATAGTTGGATTATATGGAGTCCACTTACGGACATAGAAAACTTAACTGACTGCTTTACTTAGTATCTGAACATAAAGAAAATAATAAATCAATACATCATTTTGCCTCATTAAATTGAGATACAAAAATTTAAAATATATACGTACTTGACTAAATATATTAAGATATTAAGACTATTGGTGTAGAGCCCGTCATAAATGACGTGAGCAAAATTCTATTTTAATTTTGCTACTAAAATTAACTATTTTATTCAAATAGTTCATTATAAATGACATTTTGTGTGAATTTGCCTTGACCGCTTGCATTTTTTATAAGCACCATACTATTGTTTGGGTTCTTGGATGGGGAGAGCGCAACATAAAGTTGACCATGAATAAAAACCGGTTCATTTAAATTTAAATAAATTCCCACGTGCTTAAACGTTTTTGTCCTTGTTTGTACAGCATTATACACAGACAGACAGACTAAGCTTAATATATATAAAACTAGTGGGGTAACCCGTCATAAATGACGGGAGCAAAATTCACAGGCAATTGTGCGCATGCGCGTCGTTTTTTTCTTTTTTTACTCCTTTCATTTCAATTTCAGTCACCCCCTCCCACTTTTCTCTCTCGCTCTCCCCTTCTACACTTTCCAACCTTTTCCCCTCACCCCCTCCCACTTTTCTCTCTCTCCCCCCTTCTACACTTTCCAAAGAAAGAGTTCAACATATAGCTGACCTTGAGAGAAAAAAACGGTTCATTTATTCAAATTTATATAAATTCCGACGTGCTTCAATGGTTTTGTTACTACACACACACACACACACAGACCTGGGATATTATATATATAATAGTAAGAGGCTATCATCATATCAAATAAAACGGGGTAGAGGAAGACCCAAGCAAACCTGGGATGTGGTAGTAAAATGGGATATGGTGGCATGTGGGGTCACTGGGGGCTTGGTGCAAAATCGGAACGAGTGGAGAGTTAGAACCAGCAAGGCCGACCCTGCTGCTTGCGGGATAAGGTACAGGAAATGATGATGATGAATAGTAAGAGGCTATCATCATGAATAAAATCAGTATGATGTAATACATGGTATATTAGTAGCAGTTTACCTGTTACATATTTTGTGGTATAGTGATAAAATGTTGCATCATGTCGCATGCCACACTGTCACATGCTACATGTTGCACAATGTTTCCTCGGTGTAATTTCGACTTTAAAGAAAAGAAATGATGTGTTGAGAGGTAGAAGTGTTGGTGTATTGTTGTTTCAAATTATGACAAGGTCATTCTAAATTCATTCATTAAAGGCAGAGCCTTGCTTAGTTAAAGCAAGGCGCACTTGCCTCGGTCGCACTAACCTTAGGGGCGCAGAAATGAAATGCACTCCTACATATACTTCTTCTGTACAATAGTTTATTGTATTTAATACATTGTATTGATATTATTCTTTAGTTTTTAACAAAATAACTAGAATGGTAATAAAATGGAGCGCACGGGCAGCCGCATATACAGGCGAGGTTAGGGGGTGTCCACCTTTCAAAAAGCCAAATTTCTTATTTTAATATTTAAGTTGTACATTTTTTTTAAAAAAAAAAGTGCGTGAGACACTGTTTTCCATGTCAGGCGTCACCCCCCATGAGTTTATAAGGGTGCGTTTAGACTACTCGTACTCGGGCTTGTGCCCTTGTTGGCTTGTGAGGCTTAATTGTGCTCGTGCTCTTGTCAACTGAAGGTGGAAGGTTTAGTTACAAGAGAGGCTTTGATTAGTGCGGACTCAATGAGAATGGGCGAAATTTTAATTACCAGTTCAGGTTTTATTATCATGCACTCAATTGTTGGGAGAAACGAAACGAGTACAGCGAGTCAACTAAACTGTGCTCGTCTCCGTCTAATGACTTGCAAGTCTTGACGAGCACCTCTTTGATGTACCAACCTCTGGCTCTTGTTACTCGTGCTACTTGCATCGCTGCTCACGAGTCCGTCTAGAACTCTAGATTACTCGAGCCTGTCGACGAGCTGCCTCAACGAGTACGAGCACGAGCACCAGTACTCTAGCTGCCTCAACGAGTACGAGCACGAGCACCAGTACTCTAGCTGCACCATAAGAAAAGGAAGTTTCTTAAGGTGCTTTCAGACTACTCATGATTGTAATCGTACTTGGGCTCGGGCTTGGGTTCTTGATTGTGCTCTTGATAGTGCTCGTGCTCGTGGCAACTGAGGTTTGAGAGTTCAGTTACTCGAGAGGCTTTGACTCGTGAGGATCTGATGAGGCGATCATGTCGTTTTGATTACCAGTGCAAGTTTTATCATCATGCACTCATTGTTGGGAGAAATGCCACGAGTAACAGCGAGTCAACGAAACTGTGCTCGTCCTCGTCTTATGACTTGCAAGTCTTGACGCGCACCTCTTTAATGTACGGACACCAAGCGGAGCCAGACGAGCCCCTGGCTCGCGTTACTTGTTACTCGCGGCTCGCGTGTCCGTCCACGTTACTCGGGCTTGACTAACAAAAATGAGAATATAACTAAGGGAAATTTTAATATGTATGCTCGCTTTGCTTACATTAAAATTATGTTCTGGGATCTTTGGGTTTTCAGACTTTAAGATGAGAAAATGCATGACTGATTTGCACAAACATTTTAAGAAAGTTTGCCTTGGACACCGATTCCCATTCAGCATTTTAATGTTACCGTAACTTGTTTACTTATTTCAGTTTGAAACATACGCAAGATTGTATTTTTTTACTTTCTTGTAACGGTTTATTTTCAGTTTAAATGATGAATACAAATGAAGTGATCTTGCAATGATAACAAACATTACAAGAAATGTTTTCTTAAAGTTCTTCTAGTATTTTTTTTTTGTTCTTTACTTAAAATTTAGTATTCGTGTGAAGTCACGTTAACTAATTTTTGTCAAGATAAAATGTGTAGCGAAGTAGGGCAAAAAGAAACTTCTAAATTTCAAGGGTATCTTGATTTCTAGCTAAAAAAAATGTGGAATTTTTCTATCCAAAGACTGGCCTAGAAAATTATAACGATAACTTTTTGGGAAAAAAAAACATGTGTTCTATATAATGTATAATTAATTCAAAAGAATTTTTTAATTAGATGCAGGTATGCCGGTTTTTTTTTTCTTCAAATTGTTTATTTAACAGTATTCAATATGAACAGAATTTGCATAGACTTTCAATTTCCAACGGATATAGAGAAAAATTCTGACTGCAATTACTGTAAGAGACAAGTTACCCTTTTTTAAAAAAAAAAAAACTACTAAGAAACTAAGAAAATGGGTACAATCGGAAACCATTGATTATTTCTTTGTGCTGTAAAGAATCTGGATGCTTGGGAGCACCACGTGATTGCTTCACCTTCTAGACCAGTGGTATCCAAAGGATGTGCTATATGGCTCTCTAGTGTGCCTGGAATTTCACTAGGTATGCCGCGATTTCTACACGCAAAAAATAACGTGTTGTAATAAAAAAAAAAAGTTTGAGAATTACTTGTCCCTTAAAGTTTTCCAGATGTGCTTCATTTTATCATTTCTCAAGCTTAGACCACAAATGCGAGATCTCACACCCATGTGTGACAGGGAGCGATTGTCCGTTGCCTGAAGCTTACCAGAGTCGTGACTTGCTATTGCGACCTGAAGCTTTTCCACCAGCAGATACTTCAGGCGGCAATCGCCGGTCGCTTTGTATTTAACCAATCATAAGACATAACTAATATACAAATATACTAATATACATTAATGGCGGGCCCTACACGTAACATTTAACTGCACAAGTCTTCCGTTCTATGCCGTGCCATTCGTGTCGAAAATATTTCGAATTACTGATATCACTAATTTATATAATTGATATCTCGAATTCGGAGTATTTTTGACATGATCGACACGGCATAGAACGGAAGACTTGTGCAGTTAAGTTTGCGCAGTTAAACGTTACATTTTCTACATTCAGTATGTAATATTTGACTGCGTTTAGCTACTTTCTACGAGGGCCGGCCCTAGAGAGTATGCGAGGCCTGAGGCAGCAAGCGATGAACGGGGCCGGGAAAAAATGTTTAGTCAGCAGCGTGGGGCTCCGGGGGCTCCTTCTGGCCTCCACACTAAAGGTTGCACTATTCAAGGTAATGTTCTCAAGAAAGCAAGTATGTGGATTAGCTGCTTGCTTTCTTGAGAAAAATACAGGCGAAGATATTATAATTATGGCTCCCAGTCACGTTTTCTTAAAGTTCAAATATTGGTAATATTGGTTCTTTAGCAACCGAATGCACCCAGTGTTTAAAGAAATACAAGAAACTTGATGAATAACTGAACCACTTTAGGCTAATTTCATGTTACTTATTTTACAAATAATATGGTAGCCTAGTTTGTAAAAAGAACAAACTAGTACATGGATTTGAAATTGCCATAAAAAAAACTAATTTTCAAATATAAGGAACACGAAAATTCTCCTCTGTGGTTCACTTATTTTTTAGATTTTTAAAAACACCTTAAACTGCTCTCAATAATATTGCTTTTAAAATTTAAAATAACCAAAGTTCTACACTTAGGTTTGTGTGTTTTATAATTTCATAGATTAGTAGCATGAATTAATTAAAAAAAATGCCAAGTCACTGCTAGCCTCCACCTTCTAACCTTGGCGTCGTCCCAGGTAGACAATGCACCTTTTTTGTGTGTGTTTGACTTTTACTTTAATGAAGTTCCAATAAAAATTTCATGTAACGAAAATTGATGGCAAGCAAAATGGGATATTAAATGGTGGTTTATACAGTATAGTAATCATAATGGTAAAATTATTCCATTGTGAACCGAAGTGAAGTGATTCACTGTTAAATTATGAATCAAGACCTTGTCTGGTCACTTTCAGGCTTCAGTCATGGAAAGCATTCAAGCATTAATGACTTGAAGCTAGTCTTCGGTCACCTTTGTGATGTATGCGATTTTAAATAATTACTGTAGTAATAATTGAAGGTTAAGGTTGATTTCATTATTCATAAAAGGAAAGTTAGTTAAATTCGCATGTTTTATGCCAACTAATTTTGTTTAAAATCATTCAAAATTTTCAAATTGTCTTAGAATGTTTATTTTGAAAGAAAAGTCATAAAAAACTGTGTCAAATGATTCAATTAGGAGCAAATTCAAGAAGAAAACGTAGCACTTAAACATCAATTTTGAGTTTTGTGAACAACAGGTGTTTTTCAATGTTTAGCATCCTTCTACATGCAGAGGGTTCAAAATTGATTTTCAAGTGCAGTTTGCTTCTGGAACTTGGGCCTAAAGCCCAACTAGCAAATTTTGAATTTATTGTATCAAAGTTGCTAACAATGAGCGGGATAAGTCACTGGTGATAAACTTATTCTTTTATGACGAATCTTAGGGGTTTTTAATGTTTGCTAATGCCCACACCATCTTAAGCCAGATGTTTTTGGTACAACTTACACTCATGATAAATTATGGCAATAATGCAAAAAAAAAAAACAGTTGTGTTGAGGATGAACTATTCATAAACTATTACACTGTCAATCTAATTAAATAATAATAATAATAATAATAATAATAATAATAATAATAATAATAATAATAATAATAATAATAATAATAATAATAATAATAATAATAATTTATTTACCACAAAGAAGTTCAAGACTCAGCTGACATGTGGCTACATAAATGGTACAAAAAGCAATATGCACAACAGGCAATACATTGTTTGTCACAAGTGATACACAAAATTAACAATAGAAATGGTGCATTTGCAATACATGTATAATTTTACCAGTTTGTCACTATTGAAGTGACACTACTCTCAGATAGTAACACATTGCAAAGATTTTTTTTTATAAGGTGAAGCTGTGAAATTGCTTTATTAACTTGTTGTGCGCGCGTGCACAAACACCCACACACACCCAGCTCACTAGTTTTTATGTTAATGAATTTTTCTGCAGTGGATATAAAATACCACTAACACTTAATTGTTAATCAATTTTAATGGTACATTATAAATTTAAGAGATTTTTTATTATGAAGTTGATCAACCAAAAACAGACTTCATTGCGACATTAAATCCAGTTTTATTAGCCATTAATTAAAACTAGAAAAGTGGTCATTGCACGCTTCAATTTATTAGTTTCACAATTATTAATAGTTAAATTTGTGTGGCTCATCAGCAGTAAATTTTCTAACTAAATTTAGATAAAGATTTATGAAGTAGCTTATAGGAATACACAAATCAATTCTGGCTTATCCATTATCTTGTGGTTTTCTTTTGAAGTTTTTCTTGGGCAGCGCCTAGTTTTTTTTTTTTTTACTAATTGCTCATCACAAAGTATATTATTACAATTTGTAAAAATGTTCACGTTCCCACGTTCAAATGATATATCCAACCCAGAATTGACTGTCTGTACCTAGCTTTAAGTAGGGTACATATGGTCAATTTCGCCTTATCCATCTTTTGGTTTTCGGTTTTCAGTTTTGCGTCGGCACCGACTTTTCAAAAACTTAAGGTGGTGCATGCTCAACAGCTCAAGTGTCATTTTTGGTGGGTCCGCCTAACATGGTGCTAACTACAGTTACTGATTGATAGCGCAAACTGAGTGAATAGTGTAATACCTTGTAATGCACAGATGAGTTAAATGAATTCAAATTAAATGTGTTTAGGGGAATTATACGGAATCCAGTTAAGGACATTAAGCAAATAATAATTGACTTTATTATTGATATTTTAAATTGAAATACTAAATTAATATTTTGTCAATAGTTTCTATATTGTATTTAATTATTAACTCAGTATTTTCAGATTTATTAACTGAATAAATTGAAATCATATTGTTCTACAGAGCCCTGAGAAAAAGGGTAAACCCCTTTTTCTCAGGGCTCTGTAGAACACGTTTATTATTTAAATGCATTTAAATTATCAGGTGTATACTAGGTTTTAGGGTCAAAGGGTGCTTGAGCATCAGAGCCACCCATGCCGTCGGCGCCTATGGAGAGGCCACCGCCTGTTTTTTTTTTTAGTACATGATCTTCCCATCGTAGCACAAAGCATTACAATTTCAATGCTAGACTAATTAGTGACGTCATGTGGAATGTAATTAGAATGGCCTTGCCATTATCTACCACAACAATGCGCTCCTCTCATCATTGTCACTCCTTTTTCTGTAACTGTTTTCGTAAGGTATGCGCTCTCCTATGAAGGGTGTAGTTGGTCAGGGCATTTGTGGTACAAAAACCAACACATAATTATCCAATAGTGGAATTGTATTTTGGAAATTGATTTTGTATTTCTTTTATGTTTTTCTTCTATTTGAGATGATTTATGAGCTATAGAGCTGATTTTCGAACTCTATATTATTCTGTGTTTTAGTGACAAGATTAAGACTCAAGTGTTAGAAACTAGAAGGCGGCCACGTACTGGCCCGGGTGACAAGGTGACAAATGCCACCTGCACCGTTCCTTCCAGGCGCTGGTGCGTCAAACATTTACTTTTATACAAGTTGTAGAGTGATGCACGTAATATGTGTTTAGATACAATGTAAGTATTCATTTCGAAAACTATACCATCTATATTTTGTAATATAAGGTAATTGTTAACAGCTCATTAAATTATACCCATTCTAACTATACTGTATTATTTGGAAATTTAAAAACAAAAGTTATGGGATAAACAAGCCAATAGGAGCTTAACAAAATTGTGAAGGCGTCGGGTTGTTCTTGAAACTGCGAGGCATCCAAAAGCCTTTCAAATCTGGAAGGCCATTGGGAACCTCTCAAAGTTAAGAAGCTCCATAAGCATATAGAATCGCGAAGCCCTCGGGGAAACATCTCAAAATTGGATGGATGGATCTCGAGAGCCTCTTTCTTAACTGTGAAATGTAAATTTAAATTTACCAAAATTTAAAAAAAAACTACTTCAATGTCATACCTTGTTTACATGTACTCTATGGTACTATATTGAAAAAATGTTGCTAATTTATTTGGCTCGCTTTGCTCACCACTAAAAATATATATATATTGAAAGGGAGACAAAGCGCCGATGCCGGATATTGCCGACCTAGAATTTTGTGCCTGCTAAAACGGTAGCTCAATTATGTAAGAATATTTTTATGTTGATAACTTTCAAAATAAACTTTTTATAATTACTTTAACCTTTAAAATGTGATTGAGCTACTGCTCTAGTTTCTAAAACTTAAGTTTCACTTGATTTTTGCACCTCAAAGACAGATTTATCAGAGTTTGAGAGGCGTTTACACTTTAAAACCACCTGAAATTGTGCCTTTTTTTATTTTGTTAATTAACGATAAGAGTAGCTGAGGTCATGTTATTTTATTAGTTGAAATTATAATTGAAATTGTGCGTGTTTTGTGTATATTTTTAGAAAGGAAAAATTAAGGAAGATATTTGTTGCACGTTACAAAAGTTGTTGCTCATTATTTAAAAAAAAAAAGTCTTTTTGCCAGTTTATTTCCTTGTTATTATTTACATAGGTTCTATGAAACAACAACATGAGTAGCAAATAATTTTTCAAAATGCCTTACACACGCACATATAAAACCATGTATTGTTTATTACTTATTTGAAAATACGTTTCCCACGTCATAATTCATTTAAAACAAGATTTTAAGGAAGAAGAAAAAAATCTAAACATATGGCTTCAGCATTGAGAAAACAAACACAATGATTTATATTATGTGTTTACTATTTATAAAATTAGCTTTTTATTTTGAATTTGTTAGAATTTAAGTGACAGTAATCTTCAAGCATATGGCTACCATTAGAAGAAGAAAAATGCAAAAAAATAACCTATTTTTTTACGAAACGTAACAAAAAATCCTTTTAATTAATGGGGTTATTGTTTTTTTGGTTTTTTTGCATGAATTGTTGTGCAATAAACAGTCTTTTTATGAATAAAATTGCCAAAAATATGCGAAAATACGCATATTTTTGGCGATTTTATTCATAATGTTTTCTAATTTAAAAATTCTTGATATTGTTAATTTTTCTTACAAATTTCTTAAAAATTCTCATATTGTTATGGACATTTTAACAATTTTTTTAGTAGAAAAATGTTGGAATCATTTTTGTAACTGCTTCCGGTCTCTACATAGCATTTTTATTTGTATAAATGATTCTTTATATTAGGTACAACTTTTTAAAATGATATGCAGATTGGTGTCGTAAAAAAATGTATACACACTTTGATTGTTAATAACTTCCATGTTTGTTTTCTTAAATTTAATTTTATAATTAAGATTTAAGAGTAAATGTGACAATGAAGATTATATATATAAAAGCATTACATGTTTTATTTTTAAATGATGCCATTATCTCAAGTTTTCAAAATGTCCTCCATTGTCATGAAGACATTACTGTCATCGGTAAGAAATTGATCTGCAAACATCACTTATGGAGAGAAATTGAAGTTTTTTGGGGGAAAAAAAAATGGAAGAGACGCGTTAATTAATGTTTGCAGATGAGTTTCTTATACCTTGTACACACACACATGAGTTAAATGAATTCAAATGAAATGTGTTTTGGTGAATTATACGGAATCCAGTTAAGGACATGATCCAAATAAAAATTGACTTTATTTAATTTTATTATTAATATTTTAAATTGAAATGCTAAATCAATATTTTGTCAATAATTTATATATTATATTTAAGTATTAACTCAATATTTTCAGATTATTAACTGAATAAATTGAATTCGACGACATATTGTTTGTTTGCCCTTCACAGAGGGCTCTGTAGAACACATTATTTAAATGCATTTAAATTATCATGTGTATACTATAGGTATTTACCTTCATGAGAATGGACGACATTTTGAAAATTTGAGATAAAGGCATCAATTAGACATAAAGCATTTAATGATATTATATATATAATCTTTTATTGTAACATTTACTCTTTGATTAGAACATTTTAAAAGAAAATAAACATGGCACTTATTAACAACCCAAAGTGTGTATACACTTTTGGGACACGCTGTATTGAAGACTAAATTTTTTTCCCTTTCAAGCCATGAATCCACAATGGCGATAATTATCAACCCTTTGAAAATTTCAACTGGAGACGAATTTCAGTTTACTCTGGTTAAATTGTCTAATGTATTTAACGCATTTCCATTAGTTTGACAATATAAAGCCAGTGCTGCTACTGTATTAGGTTGAAGCAATCGAGTATGGGAACACTAACGTGGCCTCCACCTATTCACTATTGTAATCATTCGCTTTATTGTGTTTAGGCCAATTAAAGTGAGAAAACTGCTATCGTCCTACCACAGTAACTAAACCATAAATTGCCGTTTCACATTAGTAGTTACTTTTGAAATGGTGTTATTTGGTTGGTTAAGCTATAGTTAAATTTAACCTACATCTAATTGACATCTATTACATTTCCTGAACCTTTGAATAATTGAAGGAATTGCTAAAATAAAAACTCACCAAAACCCAAATAGAAATCTTAACAATGATATGACCAGAATCACCATTAAAAGTTGAAAACAAATTCAACTGAAAGTATTTAAGTTGAAGTTAGTGCGACCCTTGTCAACTTTGATAGAAATCTTCATTTAAATGTTTATAGACTCATAATAATTTTTAAGTCAAAGTTAGTGCTAAACTCATCATCTTTTACATGAAACTTCCATTCAAAAGTTGATGAAGCCACTACCTTTGACTTAAGGCCAATTTGCACGAGTCTGTCGGGTTGAATTCAACGAAATTGAATTCAATGGTTGAACGAAATTTGTTTACAACAGTTCCACAAAAGCAAACAACACTGTGGAATATGCTGTTTACACGGTTCACCTTTGTTGATTCACCCAGTTGAGTCAACAAGATTCAACGAAAGTTGGCCGCCTGCCTACTTTGTTCACCCATCAACGTGGTTGGTCACTTTTGTTGAAATTAACTGTTTACACGGGTTCACTTTGGTTGATTCAACCGAGTTGATCAACCCAAGAGACCCGTGTAAATTGGCCTTTAGCAATCATTAAGAATTCAACCTCCTAAGCTTTGACTATTTCACAATTAACAAATATAGCAGTAAAGTTTTTTTTGTCATGAGGGCAAAAAGAGAACTAACGTTTAGCTGCTGATCGATCTCCATTTTGGTGGTTTGTTTATCTCAATTGAGTAATTTGGTTTGTTTGCTATCTCGAGAATAAAATCCAAGTTGTCCTTCTTCATCTCAATGAATTGGGTGTAACTCTTGAGAATGTGGTAATTCACGTTTGAAATATTAAGTCATCCCTCCTCCTATTAATTTGACTCAATGGGCGAAGTTCTCTTATTGATTATGCTCTTAAGGTTTACTTGTGTTGGAACAATTGCCTGTTTTCAGCAGCTGCTGCTGCTGCAAATATATGGAACTATTATTGTTCCACTTAAAAAGTGCAGAATGTTTGCAATCAAAATTGTTTGTAAACACAATTTAGAAAGGTGTTTGTTCACTCCAAAAAATATCTCCATATTGTGGTTAGGTTTTTTTTGTATGGTGTTTATTTTAGGCGTGTCTTTTAATTTGTGCAAACAATATTGATGATGTTGATGTTCATCTTATTGGAAAAATGTAAGCCAGAAGAATTGTTTTTTTTTGTTCATCAGGATTAATGATCTTGTATGAATTTAGGTGTTTGTATGTTTTATTTTGCTGTGCATGTGTGTGTACTAACATACTGTGTGTGTTACAGTGTCTTGTACCAATGAATATTAAGGTGAATTCACATTATTCAACAAATTTTAATATGTACTATTTAATTGTACCCTCTTTTCCACTCTGATGAGGTTAGTCTATAGCTTGTGTTAAACTCATCAATTTTTATATTCGTAAAGTGACTAGTAGAGGCTAAAAGAATCATTAGCAGGTGCTAAACTCAAATACCAAACTCAGTTTAGTCACTAACATTAAGACACCTGCTTTGATTTCCTTCAAATTGTGAAATGTGATGCCAAGACCAAGACCAAAACCTTTATGCCACTAATTCCCAAATGGGTGTGCAAAGTTGTGCTGCGACATTTTTGGATTTAATTTTCTTGCAAAACAAGAAACTTTAAACAAAAAACATGTTTTTGTGATACTCGCTTTCATTAAAAAGGTCTAAAAAGTAAAACAAGATGTAATCGAGTCTTGTCTTGTTGGTTTAGTGGTTAGTGTCTTAGGCAACTGAGACCATGACAATGTTGGTCATGGGTTCAAACACTTGCAGTGTGAATTATTTGCAAATATTTCAGAAGGTGGTTTTGGACAAACAAATTTTGAAGTTAAATAAAAGCGAGTAAAAACACTTACATTTACGGCGTATGCACACTAAACCAGTGCGGTGTGCTTGTGGTACACTAGTGTGCCGTGAGTTTTCTTAGGTGTGCCTTAGGTGTTAGTTGTGGCGTGATAAAAAAAAAGTTATGGTACCACGTTTTTATGCAAATATAAATTCAGAAAAGTAGAAATTGTTTTCAGAAACTGTTCGTTTTTTGCAAAAAAAAAAATGGATTAAAAAAAATGCAGGATTTTCAATAAAATTGTTCATTTTATGTAAATAAAAATGTATATTAAATAGTAAATGCGCAAATAATTAAAGTGCAGATACGCAAAATCAAAACGGTTTGGTTTTAAAACACCCTTCATTACATGTAGAAGTTAATATTTTACCAAAAAAACGTTTTTTTTTAAAAGAAATAAATGAAATTGTACGATTTTTTGCAAGAATGCAAAGTTTATCCAATTTGTGCATTTTTCTTTACATTTTTATTTTTGGTTAATCTATTATTCATATGGTATCATAATGTATCCAAAAGAAATTGGTACGATATTACAATTAGAGAAAAAAATACTCTGCAAGCAGCTGGTTGGCCTATGGCAGAGGGAAATTAAGATCCAAGTGCTGCAAGATGCATTGTCAGTATAATAATAATTACAAAAAAATAACCTGCGTTGCAAATATAAAAAAATATAAATTGCAGTCATTGTAATTATGCATTTTTGTGCAATTTATGCAAACTCAGTGAGTTCAGAAATAAGCATTTGCTTTAGATGAGCTGTGCAAATACTCATCTCTTAATACCGGCTTCACAAAGACCAGTTTGTATTGCCACTAAGTGGTTGACCCCACTTGCTTCACGTTGACCACTATTGAAAATAATGGCCTGCTGTCAGTGCGGATCACTGGTAGGACAAGATTGAGTCCGGATTCAACCACTCATCGCCAATGTGGTGGAGAAAAAAACATTGGCGGTGGCTTGTTTATAATTAACTGGTTTGCTAAAAACGTCCACTTTAATGTGACGCTACAAAATGGTCCGCGTGGAGCAGACTTTATTTTGTTGAATGAATCCGATTGTGTAGCCTACTATGTGTTGTACCAATGACTTCATAGTCCAAATGTGGTGGTACATATTTTTTTGTTTGGTACATTCGCATAATAATAAAGAATGTGTAATTTAAAGGATTTTATGAGTTATAAAATGAAGAATTTTTTTAAAAAAATAATAAAACGCTATGTAGTTTTTATGGATGCAATTACTTTTTATGGTGTCTTTATATTTTTTTTGTTTTTTTGTTGCTATTTTAGAACAAATTGTCAACTCATTCAATTTTGCATCTTGTTTTTGATTGTTGAGTCTGAGATGAGTTTATTTAAACTAGCTTCAATTTGCCAAAACGACCATTTTAAATGACCAGCAGTCTCTTGAAAGTAATTGTGTTCCTTTTGTGTTTGTTATGCGTGTGAGTGTGTTTGCTTTTGTGTGAATTAATTACATCAGAATTAGATGTTGCTTTTCATTGCTCTTTTAATATTGTTATTTGTCTTTTGTTGGTGTAACTTTAGAAGTGGTTACTTACGCATGTGTTTTAGTATTTACATGTATTGCTAGCATATAGCTATAAACTTATCCAAATGTTTTTGTACAGGGTGGTCGTTTTAGTTGTTTTTGTCTAGCTACTATTAGACTGGCACAAGTAGCCTTGTGCCAGTGATGGGGCACTGGGAAAAGTCTGAGAAAACACTAGATTACATCAATTTATCAGGCCAGTTTTAGACGTAACATGCACTTATCGTATTTCCACATTAAAAAAAAACCATTTGCACAGAGTTCCAACATATAAAAAACCTTATTTCAAAGTACTTCTTGAGTTCTTGAAGCACTTTTTTGTTTGTTTTAATACTGTGCAAATGGTTCAAGATAGATACAGTATGTGACAAGTGTACGCATCGTGTGGAACCGGTCTAAGACACACACACACACACACACAATCAGTGGTAACCTTTGTAAAGAACAGCTTGGAACACAGAAAAGGGTTAAAGCAAAAACTACTACCCTTGAGGAAACGAGAATGTAAGCACACATACACCTACAAACACTAAGAAATTAATTGCGTTTGCAGAATTATGCAATTTGAAATTTAATTAGCCAGAAAGCTGTAAAATATATGATCTTATATGCTAGCATAATTGGTTGTTTCACCATTAAAGTTACTGCAACTTAGTTGTGCATCATTCTACTTATAATTATAGCCTCTCTTTGAAGTTCACATTTTGCACTGTCAGAACGGAACGCACAAGAAATGTTCGTGTAACTTTTTTTAAAATTTATTTCATGTGTGAATTGGTGTGTTTTGTTTTCACTTGTTATCGACATGGTGCAGAAAAATGATAAAAGAACGCTTTTTCTCTCCTCCAAAACAATGTATGAAAAAGTTTCACTTTATTTCAAACTAGAAGGGTACACAATACACATCTTTAGATGGGCTTCTTGGTAGTATACCTTCAAATTTTCAAATTTTCTTCCATTTAAATTATTTTTGTGAAAAATCTTCAAATTTCACTAAAACCCCTGAACATAAAAAATTGGCAGCCAAGAAAGCTTGGTTTATTGTATCATACTTTTGTTTGACAATGAATAAATGAATCCACGTGGGTTATGGTAGAGGTCACCTTTGATCTTACAATTTACATTGGTAGCAAAATTCGTTATGTCTTTGGCAGAGAGAAGAGGTTCGTGGTTCAAGTCCTGGCTGGAATTTTGTGCAAGGCCGAGATATACCAGGTTCAACCTGAGATATTATGTGAGACTATGATGAACCCGTCGAAGACGGGTTTTCGTTCTAGTGAATTTATAATGACATTGCAATTAATTACCTACCACAGCAATGCTGCACCTCTCTAATCGTCACTCTTTTTTTGTAACTTTTTCGTAAGTTGATTAGAGCATTAAGCTCAGTTTAAGGTGGAAACAGCCCTCAACATCTGTGATTATATTTTGCTTTTTAAACTTGAAAGCCTTTTAGGCACTAGAACCGTTGTTGGAATCATTATTTTTTTTTAATGCGAACGTAAGTTTCGGTAAGGGAGTGTGAAAATGATAGAAATGTAAGGTGGTTTTAAAGTGTAAATGTGTCTCTTGAAGAGTCGAACTTTTGATTATTTTGGATTTCAAGTGCAATAATGAAGAGAAACTTGAATTGTAATTTAGAAACTAAAACTCACTTAACGGTATTTTCATGTTAATATATTTCAAAATAATTATTTTTATGCGAGTTTAAAAATGATCCGACGTTAAGCAGGCGATATTTTTTTAAATTTCTGCCAATAAAAAGTTTATTTTGAAAAATATTAACATGAAAAAAATACCTTTAAGTGGTTGACCTAATGTTCTAGTTTCTAAAACACATTTCCAGCTTTTCTTAATTTTGCTCCTGAAAAACAGAATAACCAGACTTCGAAAGTCAGCTCTGTTCATAAACCACCTTAAGCTTTAGTTTCAATTCTAGTCTCTAAAACACTTTGCATGTTTTTTTTAACTCTTAAAAAGTTAGAATAATTATCAAAGTTTTAATATCAATTGTTCATATCCCATATTATTTTTTTATTAATTGAATCGGTGTCTTGTATTATTTGAAAGAAATGTTTATTAAGATTTCGTTTTTTTGTGTGTGTTTTTTGTAGGAAAAGTAAGGAAACTCAGAACAATGAGAGGGATCAGAAGATTGTGGCCGAACAGAGGCGGTTCAACGAGAAATGTTGCATTCGCTGTTGTTCCACTTTCAGTTTCTTTTTTAACAAGAAACATCTCTGCGAAAGATGCAAGTTCTACGTGTGTAAAGAATGTTCTTCGTGGGACACGGAAACCCAAGTTTGGATCTGTAAATTCTGTGCCAGACAAGAGTAAGTAACGACACTATATACGGTATATGTCACAGAAACCATCGCTCCAGTCTATAATCAAAGTTGTTTAAAGTTGAATATCTTAATCGTTGTCCACACGGATGTAACAAGTGGAAATATTTTAATCTTCAACGGGCTTCAAATACGAAGTCTCCACTTGTTGACGCATGACTTTATTCACAAGGTTTGAGAGACATGAAGCAACTAGTTGTATTGGGTCGCTTTTTGACAACAACATGTTTATTCTTTGTGGACACAGTGTTTCTTTTGTTACTTTAGCAACAAAAGAAACACTGTGTCCACAAAGGATATTTGTATATTTCATGTTTCTGAAAACATCTGGCGACTTAGGCCAACTTTTTTGCATCTGTGAGCTACTTTTAGTAGCAAATGGGACTGCAAAAAGAGCCTTAGAGGTCGGCGTGTGGCCGAATCGACGACTCAAGTTGACTTTGACTTAGAAATTAGTCCAAATGTAGTAGGATGAACCTGCAAAAAGTGGTTGTATAAAGTCGACTCCAGTTGTTAGTTACATCCAAACGCCGACCACATTTTGCAGTTCATCTGGACCACTAAAAGTCTCGTTTGTGAACACTAAGAGCGTTCATAGACGAGATTTTTATTGCTATCAGACTAGCAATTTTTGATGGAACTTTGATGCAATAAAACTTGCACTGTGCCATGCAACTTGATAAACCTTTCTTTTCAACTAGTGGTGAGACTCAGTCTCATTGAGTTGCATATGTTCAACTTCTGAGAGACTTTTTATAAACTTTCTCACAAACAACCAATCAGGCTTGTAGGCCCATAGTGACGACATCAAAACCTTGAATGAATTTCCGGTTTCATGACTACCGGTTTATGAACTTCCACAACGTGGACACAAAATAAGTTTTGAAAAATTGATTGGAACTAGGTTGTAAAACTAGTTTGATGTGTAAGTTCTAGTTGCAAGTCACATTACAAGTTGAATTGCATTAAAAAGTTGCTAGTGTGATAGGGGCTTTAGAAAGAATAAAAACTATGCATTTGAAACTTATGGCCGTGAATTACGGTGAAACTCCAACAAATCTAAACTTAAAAACTCTCCATAGACTTAATATAAGAGTTTTTGTATTGCGTCAAGGTTTGACTTTTAGTTTATGCAACGTTTTTGAATACGGCGGTTAATGTATTTCTTAACAATGTTATTTATTATATATATATAATATCCCAGGTCTGTGTATGTATGTATGTATGTGTGTGTGGAGTAACAACTGTACAGAACCCTTGAAGCACGTCGGAATTTATATAAATTTGAATAAATGAACCGTTTTTTTTTCTCAAGGTCAACTATATGTTGAACTCTTCCTTTGGAAAGTGTAGAAGGGGGGGGAGAGAGAGAGAAAAGTGGGAGGGGGTGAGGGGAAAAGGTTGGAAAGTGTAGAAGGGGGAGAGAGAGAGAGAAAAGTGGGAGGGGGTGACTTGAAATTGAAATGAAAGGAGTAAAAAAAAGGAAAAACCGACGCGCATGCGCACAATTGCCAGTGAATTATGCTCCCGTCATTTATGACGGGTTACCCCACTAGTATCAAAATATATTCTAATAGTGAAATGAATTACTATTTAATTTAATTTTTTTTTAAAAAAATCAATGAATTTAAAAAGAATGTTGACTTTAATTTTTGTTTTTACAGACTTTTGTCTTTACACCAACATTTTTATATTTTCCTAGCGTTACACCGAAGTTCGTAATATGTAGCATTTTATAATTTCTGAGATATTTAATTTAAAACGATGTAACTTATACTTTTTATAATAGATTTTGGCGTTGGTTTTTGAGACACTTTGTATATGTTTATGAGTGCAATATATCAAATATGATGGCGATTGCAGAAACCCCCAAAAAGAAAAAGTTGCACCATCACACTTAATAAAAAGTAAACTCTTTTAATGTGTTGTTGATTTCTTCGTTCTTATTTCTATAACAGAAATCTGAATTCTCCGTCATACGATTGGTTGCATAAGAAGCTGTTGGATCGTTGTCGTCAGTTCGAGTCTGCTCGTACGATACGAGGCAATCTGATGAAGCAAGCTGAAGACTGTAAGTTGAATTCATTGTTTTCACTGAAAGTGTGCAGCTTTTGCTGTGGCTTTCAGAACTTGAGTTGGGATATTGTTAGCAGTTCGTAGGGCTTATATTTGAACCAGCATCAGTAATCTGAAAGAAATGCATGCTGTTCAGGTCTTGTCTTAAGCCAATTGTTGTTACGTTGTGCGAAGAAGCAGTTTATAGTAAGGGCGGCCCTATACGTAACGTTTAACGGTGCATTATTAATTTATTAAATACACATGTCTATTGTCGCAAGCATACTTGAATGTTTAGGTGGAAAAACTGCCAAAGTCTAGCTGCATACCGGAGCGTGTAGGAGGATTTGTGAAATCTTCATTCAGTTCTCCTGCTTCTCCACACAACTGAGCTAAACTTGCAGCGATATTCATGTATTGTTTAGTGGATCCAGAAGTCTCTTGGACCTGTGTGGTAAACATGTGCATTTTATATTGCACAGAATAAATGTTACGTCTATGGCCGGCCTAAGAACACATTTGTATTTTTGGTCATTTGTATCTAAGATTATTAGACTATGGAATTTATTTCCAACGGATGTTGATAATGGAGAAATGTATATTTTAGAAGATTTATATGGGTGCCATTTTACTGCTTTTCAACTAAATTTACATTTGTATGGGAGAAGTTTTCTTGCACATGTTAACGGGTTATTTTCACAATGCTTTTCTGGCAGGCCAGGACTGACCCACAGGGAAATGAGGAACTTCCCGGTGCGCCCCATCAAAAAAAATCTAAACGAAAACGATCGTTTAAACCAAACAACTTAGGCTTAACTAAATTTTGTTCATAAAGCGAAATATAAAAAATTATATTCGTTACAATAAACATCATATGGTATGGCCCTTGGATATATTTAAAATTCGATATCCGGCCAAGACTCTTAATGAAGTTGCATATACCTGTTCTAAAAACTCTGAAAATGCCTCAGAAGTGCTCAACTGGCCCCAGAAGTCACAAAAAGCTTGAAAAAACACAAGAATTTGAGAATTTTTAAAATTCGAAAAAATGGCTCAAAACCCAAGACTATAAATAGCCTTGGTTTTTTTTCAAAAAACGGCCAAAATTCGAAAAATATTTAAATGCTCTAAAAGCTCAAAAAATGCCTCAGAAGTGCTCAACTGGCCCCAGAAGTCCAAAATTCGGACCAGAAGGCGCGAATGAACTTTTGAAAAATAACTTGAATTTTTCTTAAGTTACTTATTACCTTCCAGTTACTTCACATATAGTAATGGAATTTCATTACGGTAACTTGAAGTAACTTAAGTTACTCGGTTACGCTGAAGTAATTTTTAAACGGGTAATTGGTACCATTTATTTTTTAAAAAAAATATTCTTAATTAATGGAAATCATTGTGAATGTTTTTTTTTTTTGCTATTTACCTACAAAATGCAACTTAATTTTAATTTATGTTGGAACGCAGTTTAGCTTGTGTTGAAAATGCTTATTAATTTAAAATCTTAACAATGGTTTATATCAGTCGTTTCAATCTTTATGTATAGGCCTAATTAGTGAGAGGTGGGTGTATTGAATATTGCACTGATTTGTGGATTAATTATTAATAAGAAAAAAAAAACGTTTATTATTTTTTTCTATTTTAGTTTATAGTTAATTACAAATTTGGCAATACATTTTATTTTGACTTTTAATTTATGCTCTAATTAATTTTAATTTGTGCTTTAATGAAAGAAAGCAAGAAAAAAAAAATGATTTAAACCGATGAAAAAGGGGGTAATGTATGGTATTTTGTATTTTGATTGTGTTCTGGTTTGTCGAACACGGGCTGAAGTTTCGTGTATTGAGGCAAATGTTCGTGTTCATATTCTGTTTTTCGACCAATTTCCTGCTCACTCTAGATATAATGTAGTGTAGACCCCACTCACTATTAAATTTATTTTCACAGTAGTTTGACATAAAAATTTGAGTTCAATACATAATACTGATACAGGAAACATATGAAGAAAAAACTTCAATTTGGATCCAAATAATGAAATGCATAATAATAACATTGATCAGAGGTTTTTTTAATTTCTGTATATAGATTACAACATGACAACATAAAAATTTAGTTTAAGGTTGTTCACAAACTAAATTGTTAACATGGTTCAGGGAAAGATTTACATAATGAACATACACTTATTAAAAAGCTATTTTAAGAAAAATATATTTAAAGCTCCTGTTATCTTAAAAACTGATTTTGAACATTTTTTGTTACAATACATTAAATCGAACTGTAAAATTCGATTTAATGTATTGTTGTTACAAAAGTATTGTATTGTATTGTATTGGTAAGGTATTGTATTGTTGTTCTAGGTTACAATTACAATAACAAAAAATACTCTGCAAGCAGCCGGTTGGCTTATGACAGAGGGATCTTAAGATCCAAGGGCTGAAAGATGCATTGTCAATATATAATAATTACAAAAAAATAACCTGCATTGCAAATATAAAAAAAATAAATGCAGTCATGAAAATTGAAACCCACAATTCATTAATGACATCATTAATAGCCTTGTTTAGGACGAGTCTCTCTAGGTTTAATGAAGAATTAAGATTACCCATAAGCAGCAAAATTAATTAATTTTGTCATTCTATAATTAGGTTATATACAGTGCACTTCTATACATATACAAAGCTGCTGTTAAACTCATCAACTTTTGTATAAAACTTTCTATCAAAACTTTATGAGTTTAGCATTACTTTTGATTTAACGTAGCTTATCTGCAAGGTTATGCCTATGGTTTTTGGTAGTTTTCACACTTTACACATCAATAGTGAGCTATCACACTAACTATTTTTCTCGGAAGATACCTTGCAAGAATAATATGCCAAAATATTTCTGTGAATCTTTAAAAAAAAAGCGAAGAACTGTGTTTTCTGTAAGACGGGTGTACAAGAAACCACTTTAAGTCTCTCAAGAGTATTATTAGTAATTTATTACATTGGCAATTGCAATTAATTAAAGAGCACATTGCGATGTCTCTTGATTTAAATATTACCAATGTGACACCACCCGCACTTGTGTGGGGCGTACACATGTGTAGGAGGTGTCGCTTATCATGCCTCCTTAAGTTCCCCCCTGGTGCCCAGATGGCCCTAAAACAGGTGTCCTAAAAGAAAAAGGGTTTTCACTGCCTGCACATGTAAACAATTACATGGAGGAAATTGCCTTTTTCTCTGTTCCAGTGACACAAGATAAATCAAGGTAACTTCTCCTGAATCATTTGCATAAGTTGGAGAAATGAGTTTCAAAAAAGGAAATGTTTTGGGACCAGAGATCGCCATTGGTCAGACCGACCTATGGGTGACCCCTGGTCACAGGTGGCCCCTCCCAAGGGCCAAAGTAACAAAACAGGCACGTGAGGTACCCTCAAGAGAAGAGGACAGAGAGGACAGAAGGCCAGAAGTGCGGAAACAGGAAGATTTCCTCCTCGACAGTCAATGCTCAAGAGTGTAGAGAGTTTCTAAGATTCCAAAGTAGTTTTTGGAACTTAGAAAAAAGATATTCTGAGCGCAGAACATCCTTAAAGTTAGTCGAATTGTTATTTGTTATATTGCTATAATGTATCGCCGTATTCGCTTTTAAAAATAAATCATGTAGTTCGAAAGAAAATTTTTTTCTTCGGAAACACCTCTGGGAGGTGTAGGATCATCGCCGTTTTTTTTTTCAATTGTGGGAATTAGGGAGACCCATACTGCACGGAAAACAAAAACAACAGGACCTAGACATGCCAGGTAGTCTGGTTCCAACCACAAGAACCGGAGGTGCAGCAAGAGGCCGCGCATGCAGGTCTACAAGCAGACCTGGATCACCCGGCAGGTCATCAAGCCCCCACTCGGAGAGTGTGGAGCGACGCACGATCCGAGTGGAACCGGCTGGTCAGGGACCAGCCACATTACACCAATGTGATTTAGATTTATGATTTAGACTTATGAGCAAAAGCTGCTGATGATGATGCTTCCCTTATGAAATATAGCTAATGCTACATGTCTTCAGCGATTAATGTACTCGCGCGTCAGCAATAAACTAAATATGGTTTGATACCAAACTGCAAGTGTCACAGCATTAAACTGAATTTTGTGCTGGCACCAAACTACATTTATTCTAATAAAAAATGGCATGTGGGCATATGGCACTCAAGACATTTAGCGCATTTTCTTTGCAATTCAGTATATATTATTTGTTATTTATAGAGTTGGTATTTATAACATTATATTATAACAAAACATCATTAGCACGTATAGTTTAATGAAAATAATAATTAATGTTTTGGTACTACTGCTCGTCTCCCAAAATAATAAGCTAATAATGTGAGAGTTTAAAGTAGATTTCATAACCTGTCTTAAATGTGTTGCTGCTGATTGAACAAAATTCGAAATCTCGTAAATAGGTTTTGAAAAATTTTGTTTGGTTTCAATTTTAGTTGATCGAGATAATGAAAATGATTCCGGCTACAGTCCCGCCGTGTCTTCAACAACATCCTGGGACGGTAATCTTCAGCACAGAACATCTCACCAAGGTTAACATAAATTATTATTAATTGGCTGTTTGTTTATGCACAATACACTGTAAATTATAATTTGTATAAGATATAGGTGATTTTTTTTATTATTTCTTAGTACATGTAATTTATGTAATTTTTAAAATGTTTTTCTTTAACATTTATTATATTTTAGATATTATGAGCCCTACTTTTGATGGAAATGTTACATTAGATTCAGGAGTGTTGGAAATAAGAGAACACATTGAAGCCATTGTGGAGCAATTGATTGGAAACACTCTAGATAACATTTCATTAGATCCGTTATATCGAAATCCGGAGTGTAAGTCAGATTTTGGTTTTTGTGTGTCGTAAATGTGATTTATGTTTTCTGAGGGAAAAAAAAGTGGGGGAGAGATAATGTTTTTTTTTATTATGTGCCCTGATTTATTTTTTTCATTCGCGAACTTCTGAGCTCTAACTGATAAAAAGACACTTTAAGGTGGTCAAGCAGAGCACGGATCGAGAAGAACGGCTGACGCTGACTATTTTTATCAGACCCACCCCTCCCTATCCCCCCATCCCTCATGTCGAAAATACAGTGGTTCTGTTATGTATAATGTACGTACAGTATATGTATGTTTCTAGGAAAAGTAGAAAATCGGTAATTTATCACTTAATTAGTGATGCATAAAATGTACAAATTGCATAATTTTTGGAAATTTGCGTAAATTCTCATAATTACACTTAATTCTTTAAAAAAATCACTGTTATTAGTCAGTAAAAAGAAATTCTACAAATAATTTCTTAAACCAAATCGTTTTGATTTTGTAATTTATTTTTTTTTTTTTGCTTCCGATGATTGTACATATTAATTATTTTAGACATTTAATTAATTGCTTTTGCTACATAATATACATTTTTTATTGGATAAAACTGACATTTTTTTCTTGCATATTTTGAATTTTTGGGGAATTTTTTTTTATATTTGCATATAACGCACATTTTCTAAAAACTATTTGCAAATTTTATTTTTATTTGCAATGTGTAAAATGTCTAAAGAAGCCAATTCGTTTAATTTCAATGTGAAAATTTGCTGATTTTCTACTTCCTACCAGCCCAAAGCTTACTTTTGAGCTGTCCAAACACAAGTGGCCCATCTGGCAAATGCTAGATTGTCAGTTGGGTGGGTCCTGTCTGTTCGTGTGTTCAGTTTTTTTTTTCTTATTCAACTTCTATATGAAATATTGATGATAAGTTAAATATTTTAACTTTTATTCATTTACAACGTCGTAAAAATGTTTATTGTTTAAAATTGGATTGTTTTCTTTTAAAATATGCTGCTGCTCTTTGGATTGATGACATCTTACTGAAATTGTACAGGTCATGTTATGTGTTTGCGATTCTTACAATTGCTAATACGTTTTATAAATTTAATCCGTTGTGTGTTTCTGCCAGACTCAAACGGATGTCGAACTCAAGGTTTTATTTAAATTGTTGTCTAAGATCAAGATTGATGATCCAAAATTTTATATGAACCACTTTAATTGTACGAAATCTCGAATTGCACTTCTTCATTTTGAACCATCTAGATGATCTCGTATAATTTTTTTGTGTGTGGACTGACAGTAATCCACTTTCATCAAAGAATGCATGGGATTACGACTGTATACGTAGTGGTCACTAAGGTGCTGCACCTCCTATGCCTTGTTTCCATTTGGTCAAAATTATTCATGAATGGATTTTTTTCCCTTTAAACCTTAGGCGAGAAAACCCTATGGAAAGGCCATAAAGGCCTGTTTTTATTAGATTAAATTGAGGATGAACTTGAATTTTAACTTGGTCAATTTGTGAAAAGGGCAAATATTTGACCGAAAATTATGGTCAAGGTTTATTTGAATATTTTCAACTTGTTTTCAATGAATTGAGGGTCGTTTTGGCAATGCTTTTTTAATTTCTTTTTGGTTTTTGAATTATTTACTTAAACTATTTATCATTTTGAGCTACTGACATTCATTTAAACTTGATGCAGGTTAGATTTAACTTCAGCTGTAGCTCAAAATGCAATTTAATTGTAAGTATACAGTATATATGATGAGGAATTTATTGTTTTCTTGAAGTGGCTGGGTAATAAGAAGTATTTATGCCTCATTTTAAATACAACTGACCTATTCATTATTGTGAAATGACGAGCCACGTTTGTCCTGTCTTTTCGAATAGCTTTTCGACAAATATTGTCCATAGAATATGTTTATACCATAGCTACTTAGCCACGAGCAGGTGCCATTTTGACCAAATGGAAATAAGATTTTTGGAGAGCAATGTCCCAGTGTAAGCACTACTACTGGGCTTAAAACAATACTTATCTTCTCATTTAACAGCTATGGAGTAAATAGAATTTAACTGTTCTATAAATTTAAAGGTACCTGATGAGTAAAGCCAAAAGTTTACTTAAAATGCACAAAAAGCATCATCGCAGTTCCTCCAACCCCTTCTGGATACACTGTAATAATACCATAATAAGAGTGCTGTATGTGCAATAACAATTAGTTTAATCATAAAAAATATGTATTAACATGCAAGAATGTTATAATTTCTGGAAATTTGCAAACAATTGCATAATTTCATTTTTTTCTTTTTAAAAAAATACGTTTTTTATCATAAGAAATTCTTAAAAAAAAAAGGTTTCTTAAACGAAATTTCATGTTTTGTATATTTTCTCTTACGACTTTTGTCAAATGCAGTTGTCTGTTTCTTCCCACATTTAATATTAATTTAATATTTTATTATTTATTTTTAATTGCATAAAACGCACAATTTCTTAAAATAATTTACACATTTCTGAAGTTTTATTTACATAAACGTTTTGGTCTTACTGATGAGGTTATACAGTCAATTTTAAATTTTTAATGGACACATTGTTGTTTTTGAATGAAATCTTGGTGTCCGTATGTCAGAACTATGATTATGGTCTTAAGTATCAGATTTTATACATAAAGGTATATACAGTACATGTATATGGCTCATACAGAGTCAGCATGACATTGAATGGCATTACAAGGATTAAGTGTATCGTGGATTTGGGTGGTTGGTGATCTTCTTATTGTTGTTTTTTGTGTGTTTCAGACGAGCGTATGATCGAACTCTATCATAAAAAACTTCGAGATGCTCTAATGCAACTGATGCAAGCAATTCAAATGTCAATGAACAGTAAGTTTCTTTTGTATTGTTGGAATTATAATGTTGATGATCTTTATGTCTAGAGGACATACATGTTCATTATTGAGGAGAATATTGAAAGTTCATGGGTGACCACACACAATTACACTTCAAATGAAAAAACCCCATATTTTAATGTTAGTTTAATTTAAACAACCGTACAGATGAGGTGTGGATTTACTTGTGTGATCACCATATTATGATCGTTTTTTTTTTGCAATTGTTTGTTGTGCCGTTTGTTAATACAGCAGTTTTGATTGCAGTTTAAACAAAAACTTTGCAAAGAAAGGTTTTCACCATATTTTTGTTTGTGAAAGTTGCAAGGAAAAGAAATAATGAAAATAGTCAGAAAATTAGGTAAAAACTTACGCAGAATTTTGTCAGAGATTTCATTTGCAATATTCAAGTTGATTAGCTGCAAGCAAATGGGTGTGTGTCTAAATTTATAAATTTCATAATTTTTTTATAGAAATGTTTGAAAGTGTTTTATAGTTATTTGTCAAGATTGTTGAAGTTTCTTAGAATTTTGCAATTTTTTTCAAAATTTATCAAAATTGTGTACTTTTTATTAATATTCTAAAAAGGTTTGTTACTTTTTTTTGTTAATACCACTTTGTATTTAAAACTTTTGTTACTTTTGTTGAAATTCCTAAAACATTTTGCACTTTTTATTGAAATTTCCAAAAATTTATACTTTTTGTAGATTTTGTTCGAATTTCTAAAAATCATTGTACGAATTTTTATTGAAATTTTTAAAAATGTTTTTCTGTTTGTTGAAATTTTTAAGAAATTTATTGATTTTTAAAAAGTCCACATTATTTAGATATTTTTATATTAAAATCTGGAAAAAATAAGAAACTAATTCTTTTTTTTTTTTTGAAACAATGCAATTGTACTAAACAAATCTTATAATTATGATTATAACAATAATTAACGAACACTTTGTTGTTATAATTTCTAAAATAAAATGTCCTTTTTATTTATGCTTCTAAAATATTTTTATTTGTTGGAATGTCTAAAAAAAAAAGTTGCACTTTTCTAAAAAAAAATGTCGACTTTTTTATCAAAATGTTGTTAGTTCTAAAAAGAAATCTTTGCTCTTTTTACTGAAATTTCTAAAAATGTTGCGCTGTTTGTTGAAATTTTTAAAAATGTCGCAATTTTTAAAAAGATCACATTATTTATAAATTGGTAGGTTAAAATTAGAAAAAATAAGAAAACTATTCAGTTATTCTGAAACTATGAAATGTCCCTAAAATCCAATAATTGTGGTTATAACTTATAACAATTATTATAGATTAACTAATGATTGAAGTTGTTAATAGCTGTTAATATTAACAAAAAGCTAATAATCTCAAAAATGTGCCATCTTTGTATTTCTCAGATGATCCTTATACAGGCAAGGATATAACACCAACTGCATCGCATTGTGCGTTGAAGTACATCATCGATGAAGTTCTTGAAGAAGCTAAAGGTCTTCCTCTGATGGTGGTCAGTATTTTTTAAAGGCATGAATTCGAGTGTATGGAACTAGAAAATAGTGGACTTGTTTTGGTTTCAGGAGCCAGACGTAAGATCAATGACATCCTTGAGTCCGAGCAAAGACGAAGAGTTGGAAGAGTTGAGTTACGAAGAGATCCTATCGACAGCCGTTCTTAATAGTGTACGTAGGAATGTTTTAGACGTGGCTGTGTAATTGTTTACGGTTTAAATCGTTCATTCGTTTCAGGTGATCGACAAATACCAAAAGGCTCTCGAAATAAAACGAGATTTGGGCAACAGTGGATCCCGTAAACGTACTTGCAGTAAAGAATCATCTCGCGTGAAAGAGACTGAAACGGATGCAGAACTGTTTGATAGTAAGTAATTTCTGTTTTGGATTTGTGAGAAGAGTCGTTTTATTTTGTTAAATTTAGTGATTGTCTCATGTGCATACCTGCCAGCATCATCTAGTAACGAGAAAAACAATTCAAGTAGGAGAACGAAACCGTTGTTACATGTATATATAACAGGGTTTCCTAAACTGGGGTACGTGTATCCCAATGGGTACACGAGAAGGTCTCAAAAGGTACACGGAACGCTTGCCTCACTGTAAATTAAAGAATTGAATATTTGTGAAATATATATTTATAAAGTACGAAATTGTATAATTATATTTTCTTCTATGTAATTATTTTAAAATTGGTGAATAATAAGCAAGCACGTTCGTCGCACGTTTATCGCTACCATATTTTTAACCATAGTTTTATTGAGAAGGATAATAATAATCGGAAAGCATTTTTTTATTTTACTGGAATACTACAAAAATTAGGTGGACTATCCCTCCGACTCTCTAGCATAATGCTTGTAAAATTTTATTGGTAGACGAAAACACACCGAATTCTAATAAGGAACACGAGCTGAAAAGTTTGGGAAACCCTGATCTTTACGAACAGATAAGTCTCCTCCTCGATCATTTATCTGTCTTCGCAGATAACAACGGCAGCTATTCCTACGTTACGTTATTAGATAACGCTGGAAGATCTATGTACGGTGCCTATTGTGGAAAATAAACTATTGACGGTATTTTTAAACGTCGATAAATGATAGTCGATAGTCGATATTTTTTTCTGAAGAATTAAGAAAAAGTTAAAATCTACAAATGAAAAATTATCAAAAAATAATCACGTAGGGATTTTTTAATATTTTTAACTCAATTATTAGTATGGTTTCAAGTTTGAAACAATAAAAAAATGACAATTCGAATATAGGCCTGTGGTTCGTATTTTAGATTTTACAAAATGACTAAAAAAAAGGAATAGAAAAAATAAAAATCAAACGTATTATTTTTTACATTGTCTAATTTTTGTGCAGAATTTTAAAATAACTACTGTACGTTATGTAGAAAATAATGTAGCCTCAAATAAAGTCACGCCTAGTCACGAGCACTCATAGACTTTGAGTCTGTAGTCAGGCAGGGATGTATTTGAGGCTTTTTTTTTTACAAGTAATCATTTTGAAATGAAGTCATAAAATTAGTTCATTGAAGCTTCATTAAAAAGAGCCTAATAAGTTTTCGAAACACCAATTGATTGTGGTACAGTACTATCCAGGGCTGTAGCAAGAAATTATGTGTGGAAGGTCTTCGGCCTTCTGCCAAAATACGCCCCCACCAAGTAACAATGTAGTAATGGTACATATGTACAAATTCCTTAAAACAAGAAATATTTCGGTGAAAATCGTTAGTTTTATCAGCATTTATTTTTTTGTATTTTCAACAAAATAAATTGCACTTGTACAACATTGACAGTGATATCAAAAGCTACACAGTGTGCCAATTAAAAAAGAAAACATTTGTCTAATTTTCAGAATTAATGTTGTAAATATTTCAAAAAATTAAAACAGTTTTTGGCACAAGTTTTACGTCCCTTCAAATGACAGAATTGGAAGGGAGGGGGCGATTACCCATTTGCCACGTGATATGCTACGGCCCTGGTACTATCGGATAGTCAACCATTGCAACAGAATCCCTATTGCTATTGTAACATCACCAATTAAAATGCTAATAATAATAATTGTATAACGTAGGAGATGCAACACTTGATTTTAGCGATGAGTCTAGTATCGGCACAGAAAGTGCCACCGAAGACTTTAGTTGGGCTCGTGGAGCTGGACAAAGACGTTCTCCTGTTCAGTACATGGTAAGCATATCAGACTTTTCTAATGCTGACGGTTAAAGTGGTTTTGTAACTTATGTGGTTGATATAGCAGTTTGGTTGTTGCAACTTGCAGTCTTGAAGACTTTGCTGTTGTGACATCGAAAATTGCTGGCTTTTATTTAAAGCGTGTGGTGGTATTACTACAGGGGCGCCCAAAAGACTGTTTTATAGGGCCGGGCAAGTCAGAGAGTGTAACAGTGTAGAGCTCTTATTACGGGGCTCAGGCTTAAACTCTCTTAGGTACGAGCGGATACCGCTTTTCACTGAGAGAGAGTGTGATATTTAAACCCGAGACCAATGGTGCCGTGGTCGTTTTCGTAGTATTTGCTGGTTAAGCTGTTAGCTAGAAGAGAATCATTAAGACAGCGAGACGAATATAGATGGGCGAGGTACTTATTTTATTGCACACAATCATGGAGTCACAATAAAACAGAGAAGAGTTACAAGTGTGGCGTTGCTTAGCCACCGGGCCATTGAGTGAGTTATTTCATAGTTTCATTATCAGAGAATGGACCCAGAATCTCTTGAAACACGGACCTTTATACCTAGAGTATGTGTGCACCTTTGCAGGTGCATCTATGCCCTAGGGAACGTGAACGGGAACCAGGATGTGACTTGATATTTTAGGGACCTCAGAGAGGAACAAGAGGGGCGGAAATGCGGCACTTGGGGTACGAGGGACCCCAAGGCTATGGTAACACAATGAATGTAAAATAACAGGGTGTTACAAGGGACAGAAAAAATAATAGCATTTTCTGTTGATACGACATGACAGGGCATGTAGTACAGTGGCTCAAACACACTTTTATTTTTTTTTTTCAAATCATATAAGAAATTTGGCTTTCGAAAGGGGTGCACGCGCCCCCATGCCAAAGTCTGCGGTGGCGCCCATGTGTTACTGCAAGAAGATATGTATTGTCGAAGTTGATGTGCCACACTGTCGCAAAACATATCGAATAAAGAACAAATAATACGGGCAATATAACAAACCAAAATTACAACTCCGCAATGCGACCAACACAAACGACTAGCATCATAAATTATGTAAAATATCTTTTAAGGAAGAACATCGCAAAATGTCAAAATTAATATAAAAAAACGCCACACGTTGCAATATTAAAAAGAATATTTGTTTCGTATGTAATTGTATTGGAATACCATAAATATATTATAAAATACGTTTTTAAAATTGTTTCGTAAAACAAGGTGTCAAGTGGTTTCCACTATATTTCAAAGCGTCAACACAGTTCTGTGTTGTGCGATTTCATTGAATTATTCAACATATTTTCATCATGAAAAAATATACAAAAATATCCAGGAAAACTAACGGGAAAATGAAAATTGCTGTTTTAATTCCGACGTAATCAACGGTTGCTTTCACTTGTACTGATTATGAACTTTTATTGCTGCAGGTTGAAGAACAAATAGAGGAAATTACGACGACAGTAGAAGACAACGACTACGACGATGAAAACGCGGTTCGTAAAGTTCGCCTCGAGGAAGTGATGGAACCCGATATATCAAGAACCGTAGTGTCTCGAGAACTACATCTTCCGGATCTGAGTGCATTTGGAGCTGGCTTGGAATTTGCAGAGTCGCGAAAGGTTCCTTTTCCCGAGTTGGGAATGGACATTATCAATGACGAAGAATACGGTGAAAAGGACGAACTTGGGATTGCAGCTTTTATCTCTGTCATTGAAAACTGGGAAGATAACTGGCTGTTTCGTACGAAGAAGTCCGTCTCTCCGTTTCGTAACATGGGAAATTTGATCATCGGCGAAGATCCAATTGCGATGTTGGTTCCAAATCCTCAAGAAGTTATTAAGGCTAGAATAGGAAGTCAAGATATCGATGAGTTATCGGACATGTCGGAAATCAATTCTGATAAAATGGATTCGTCTGAAAGTGAAAATGAAAGTGTGATCGATGGTGTCGAAGATGAAGATGTGATGTTTTCTGATGTTACGAGTTTGGAATTACCTCACGTTTCCGATGACGTAGTTTCGGACTTCGGCGAAGACATGACGAGGATATCCGAACACTATTCTTCGTACGAAGATCTGAGCGAAATCGACTCTGTCGAACCTTTAAAGAGGCATCTGCTCGCGAAACAAACGTCACTTGAACAAGACGTACCTACAAGTCTTTCTGTGGATTCTAGGTTTTTATTACACCCAGCTCCTGTTCCCGTTCCGCGAAAGTCAAAGTCGATTTGTTCCGATGACGATCGTTTCGCCGTCATCGACGAGTCGGAGGTACCCTCTGCACTTCGCTATTTGCCTCCGGGTTTACGACCTGCAAGTAGTGAAACCATCCGGTTTTCAAGCGCACCAGAGAGCTGCAGTTTTGTTGCAGGGAATATGATTCAAGCAAAATGTTCGGTGTTGTCTGCAGATAATTGTGGCAAGTTTATCTTCAAATATGATTTTTTATTTATTATGGCTAAGGTTCATGTCAAAACTTCGATAGAAAGATGGAAAGTCTGCATTTTCAAAGCACATTTAAGCAAAAAGTTATTGTTTTAGAAACTAAATTTTCTCGAATCCGAATCCGAAAAGGTTCTCGAATCTCAAATCTTTCGAATCCTTAATGTAAGAATCCTATATTATTCTTTTAAGAATTTACGAATAAATGAAATAATATTAAATATTAAGTTATTAATAATAAAAACAGTGTGGCACTCAGGGTCGCCACAAGGTGATAATAATAATAATAATAATAATAATAATAATAATAATAATAATTTATTCGAAACAACAAAATACAAGAAATAAGTTGAGGTCGAAAAGGTAACACAGGATGCAGATTGCATCACTTATGTGTAACCCTAAGTCATGGTATGCGAACAAACAAAACACCAAAAAAGAAAAACAAATGCGAAGACAATATTAATAAAACTGATAGAACACATGCAAATATGAGATGAGGGATTATAGGTTATATTGGTAATCCGGAATTGCAACCGAAATTGCAACAATCGCAGTTTTTTTGGTTGGTGAACGCTTCTATTGTACGTCAATGAAGTTAAAACTAATTTTACCAAAGTTTTTAAGTTTTTTTAGGTTAGGATTCGAACGACGAAAAAAGCGCGAAGAGTCGAGTTTTCGAATCTCGAATATTTTTCAAGACTCGCGGGATTCGAGGATTCGAATGGCCCATCTCTAGTTTAAAACATAATACATGTATATATTTTAATTTTAGATTCTTAATGTAAATCTTGATAAAACTCATTATTTTTCATAAACGGTATTGTGCCTTTTAATGACAATTTTATATGTGAATTTTACTTTAAAAGTAAACCTTAACATTTTTTGTTTTAAATTATTTTTTTAAAAAAAGCGTTTTCATTTTTTTATGCAGAAATGAAAAAAATACAATGTTGTTTCGTCGTGTAATGTTTTTTTTTTTTGCTTAAAAAGGTGGTTTTAAAGTGTATTTGAGGAGGAAAATTAAGAGAAACTTGAAAGTGTTTTTGAAACTAAGAGTATTTTCATGTTGGTATCTTTCAAAATAAGCGTTTTATGTGAGTTTGAAAACGATCTAACTTTAAGCAGATTATATTTTTTTGGCGATAAAAGAGTTGATTATAAAATGTATTCATATGGAAATACGGTGAATCAGCTACCATTCTAGTTTCTAGCTTACTTTCAATTTCTTTTTAATATATACTCCTTAAACGCAGATATAATCAGAGTTCGAAAATGAGTTGCTCCTACGCCATATTAAAATGTTTCTTATTACCGGTATTAGAAGTGCGGTGGTATTTTGGACGTGCGCCTCTGAGAGACGACGATCGCCGACATGTGTATCATTTTGAGAACGTGCACATATTGGAGATTTACGACACGACCGAATTTGACAGTGGCACTTATTCGTGTGTGGCTTTTAATGAAACTGAACAATGTTGGGCAGATTTTAAACTAAGTATTGTTGGTAAGAAATTGTTTTTAATTTACACTGTACTGTCTTATTCGTGAAGTAATTTCATTCATTTTTTTTAATTAGGAACCAGTATTAAGCAAATACAGCCGTTATTCAAGCGACATTTGGCGGATTGTACATTAGAAGAAGGAAATAATTTGACATTATCGTGTAAAGTACTCGGGAGTCCAGAGCCAAGGTTGTTTTGGCACAAATACGAAGAACCTCTTAGTGTTTCAGAAAACATTTCCTTAGGTGAGTAATTGTTAAAAAAAAAAAAAAGATTCTACGTTATTTTGTATTTACTAGAGATTTGACGAATTCTAAATTTTCTCGAATCCGAATCCTAAAAGGTTCTCGAATCCTTGATGTAAGAATCCTATATTAATCATTAAGAAGATACAAATGAATGAAATAATATTAAATATTAAATTAGTAGTAATAAAAGTGTGGCACTCAGGGTCGCCACAAGGTGATATTGGTGATCCGGGTTCCACCGAAATTGCAACAATCGCCGTTTTTTGTTAGTGAACGCTTCTATTGGACGTCAGTGGAGTTAAAACTAATTTTACCAATGTTTTAACAGTTTTTTTAGGTTAGGATTCGAAAGACGAAAAAAGCGCGAAGATTCTAGTTTTCGAATCTTAAATATTTTTCAAGATTCGCGGGATTCGAATGGCCTATCTCTAGTATTTACATTAAAGCTGAAGTTTTTTTGTGGAATTTTGTTTCGACATAATTCAGAAATGAATTCAGAAATAAGCATGTTGAAAAACATTCAAAGTTTACACTAGAAGGTTGAAGGGTGGTTAAAGATTCGAGTGGTTCCTTTTTTATGACAATATTTTTAAAAAATAAAACTTTTTAAATCTTATTTGTTGCACATTAGCTATCAAAACATAGATTTTTTAAAAAAAAATGCTTATTTTGGCATTTTGCAAAACATCAAAAAAAAGCTTGAAGTAAAAAAATTGAAAATTTCAACTTGCCTTAAAAATTTAATTTTAAAAATAACATAAAAATACTCTGAAGTTGATGCAGTTACTTTTCTTGTTTCTGAAACATTTTCAACTTCATCTAAGGGTGGGTCCAGACAAGAAGAAGCACACCTAACAGAACATGTTTGCGACCAGGCCCGGACTGAGCCACAGGGAAATGGGGAAATGCCCAGAAATCTCCTCAAAAAATCTAAACCATAGGGTCAAAAAACGGCCAAAGTCGAAAAATATTTAAATGTTCTAAAAGCTCTGAAATCTCCTAAGTGCTTAACTGGCCCCAGAAGCCCCATAAAGCTTGGAAAAAACACAAGGATTCGAGAATTTTTAAAATTCGAAAAAATGGCTCAAACCCGAGACTATATATAGTCTTGGGCTTTTTTCAAAAATGGCCAAAATTCGAAAAATATTTAAATGCTCTAAAAGCTCTAAAAATGCCTCAGGAGCACTCAACTGGCTCTTGAAGTCCCAAAAAGCTTGGAAAGAGCACACGGATTCAAGAATTTTTTTAAAATTCGAACTTTGTGATAATTTCTTTTCTGTGTAGTTAGGAAAGGCTATGGAGATTGGATTCTACAAATAGCGAATGTTTGTGCATCGGACAAAGGAGAATACGAAGTTGTTGCCAAGAACAGACTTGGAGAAGCCTTCTCTTGTGCTACAGTCAATATTGGTGAGCTATTAACTTTTTGTAAATACAAAATTTATGTTAATGCTATGAATTGTTGTTGATTACAAGCCATAATGAAATATTATACATGTAATATAATTGAAATAAATGAGCAGGCTTGAGCTTTGTAGCCTCACGTTTTTTTGCAAACTAGGTCTCTCTACCCCTGTTTATTATCAAAGTATAATAGGGGTTAGCACAGTTTCTTGTTTAAAATTGAATATCTCATGCACAAACTAAAATCAAAACAATTTAAATGTAAATTGGTTATTAATAAACTACTGGTTTTAAAAATTTAATAAGTTTCTAAATTTTGTACAAATGTTTTTTATGTATTATATACAATTGCATTTTGATATGTTGTTTGCTAACGATCAAATAATTTTAGTATCTTTTTATTGTCTATCTAATCTTCTATCTATCTAATATTATAATCCATCTATCTACCTAATATTATAATCTATCTATCTCATATCATAATTTGCTAAGGGCTGACTTTCTCTATCTCTCACCCTCCCTCCCTTTGTGCACGAATGTTCTCGGAAACTACACACTCTAGAATCATAAAAACTAACCAGTATACACATTTTTAGATGGGCTTCTTGGTAGGCTACATTAGAATTTTCAATTTTCCTCCGTTTACCTCATTTTTTGTGTGAAAATCATCAAATTTCACCAGAACCTCTAAACAAAAAAAGTTGGCAGACAGGAAAGCTTATTTTATTGCATCACGTATTTTTTCAAAGGATTAATTAACCCACGTGGGTTATGTTAGAGGTCACCTTTGATCTCACAATTTACATTGGTAGCAAAATTGGTTATGTCTTTGGCAGAGAAGTGAGAGATAGGTCCTTGTTTCAAGTCGTGGCCGGACTTTTGTGTGTATTAATTTTTTCAACACAAGGCAAGCTTATACCAGGATCAAGTAAAGTGTTTACTCGAAATGTATATTGCAAAATGTTCCCAATCTGAGATATTATACAGTATATGACTAACATTATCACACCCGTCGAAGACGGGCTTTCGCTCTAGTATAAGCTTATAATTTTGGAGACATTTAATTTTAAATGATTTAGAAATTTGCTAGTTTAATTTTCTTCATATGTATTCAAATATACTGTATTAATTAAGTTGTATTGTTGCAGTTCCACCAGGTAGTCTTCAAATTATACCTCCTGAGTTAAATAAATACAACGTTCAAAATGGAGGGCCCCATACTGCAGAATTATCGAACAATGTAAGTTGGATTTGTTTATTACTGACTAGTTTAGGCGCATATTTTAATGACAAATATATACAATTATTAAATTAATGTACATTTCTCTTGATTTCAACTTTATCAACTGCATGTCGTCATCACAATCTTCATTTGTATTTATGATGTACATAATTTATTACTATTCAGTACTTTAATTCATGAAAAGAACTGCACACCATAGGAGACAAATGTTTGTGCAACCTGAAATGTGTTCGAGCTGTTTTTTCTTTGTTATTTTGTCCATATCTGTAGCCCACATTGTCGAGCGCACTGCTGGACAACGGTAATTACGTGAAGCTGCCCACAGTTTCATTTGAACTGCGAACTTGGTCTGAACGTCAAATGCAACTTAAACAAAATGCTATTTTCCACTACGTAAGGTTGATGTTTAAAAAAATGTCTGCACTTGAAGTAATCCGTATTTGCACCTTGATTTGTAGTGTAATGTGGTGCACATAACGGTGTGTCGTGTGTTGGAATGTTGGTTCTCATTACAATGTGATTCATTTTGTCGTATGTTTCACACATGCCTTATGCATGTATGCTAATGTTGTATTCATGTTTTGTGTTGCATGCGATCTGATCACCCGACTAGTGACTAAAAGCAGGATTTCAGGGTGTTTTAGAATCTAGAACTGTAACTCAATTACTTAAGGGTAATTTCGTCTAGATATCTTTTAAAATAAGCTTTTTATGTGAGTTTGGAAATGAGTCAAATTTTAAGCCCAAAAACTAAAGACGATAAGTCTTTAGTTTTTGGGCTTAAAAAGTTTATTTTGAAATATATCAAGCGTGACATTGCTCTACAGAAAGTGAGTTACCCTTCTAGTTTCTAACAAGCTTTCAATTTCTTTTTAGCGTCATTCCTGAAACGCAGAATAGCCAGAGTTAGAAAATCAGCTGTTCATAAAACATTTTAATTTATTTTAAAATTCTTTACTAAATTTCATGAAGATTCTAAAAAAATCTATTGAATTTGAATGTTATTACTAAAATCTGCATTTAAATTGTATTTAATTTAAATATTTATATTATTTTATTAATTTAATTTCTTTTTAGATTTTTCAACTTTGAAACTTTAGATACAAAACTAAAAATATATTTTTTAAAAAAAAAGTCACCATTTCGTAATCGCGTCCTGGCCAGTTTCTATTCTAATATATCTAATGGCACACAAATCAGTTAGAATCTGGTTGCAAAATGTCAACTATAAATACGACATGAGCAATTTTTTTAGGGAATGCATGATCTTTTTTTGCTTTTGGTTTTATTTAAATTGATCGTCAGTCTAAAGTTTCGTTTCTTTCAACAGAAACATGAAAATGATGCTGGATTATATAACGGTAACTCGATGGGAAGAAATCCGACTCTACACAGGTGGACAAGTTTCAAGGCGGATAATCACAATCACAATGACAAATCAATTGAATCCGTTGAAGAACATGGCGTTCAGCATGTTCCTTTGATAAAAGGGAGCGTGGCCGAACGAGAGATCCGTAAATGGCAGAATCCCGTCAAATTGCCCAACAATCCGTACACTGCCGAGAACATTGCTAAGCGCTTAGAGAGAAACAACAGTTGGTCTGAGCCATTGAGAAAAACGTCCACTGCTTCCATTCCCAATGAGGAAGATTGTCGGATGTCGCAGTTTACCGAGAGTTGCGTCAAAATAGACTGCGGGCTAAAGTCAATTGATTCGTCAAGGTAATGAACTAATTTGGAATTTTTTGATTTACGTTTTTAGTACTTCGGTAAATATTTGGTTGAGAATTTCTTTCATCAGAGAAATTTTGCTGTTTGTATTATTGCTAGCCTCTGTGTGCATGCTACTAAGACAATGGATGACAAACAAACACTGAATACCAGTTGACCGAATGGGACATTTGCTTTAACGGTTTCGGCTGGTCATTTATGAGATTAGCAAACAACGGGATGTGTTAGTGGGTTTTTTTGGCGTGCGCAATGAGGCGAGAGGAGGTTTACATGGAGGCTAGCGGTAAACCAATTAGTGGTATTTTCAGGATAGCAAGATTTTTCTACCAATATTATAATTGGTTGTTGCAGTTACAGTGCCAAATTTGTTTTAATTGGATGGAAGATTTATTTTTGTTGTTTTGCAATGTGATGTTTCTAGTTTGGCTTCCAATAATAACATGACACCTGTTGTTCCACGACAAACCTCTTCAACTAATTCAGTTGGAAAATTAGAAAAGTAACAATATTTAATTTAACAACCTTATGCACCTTTTAACCTGAAATATCCAATGCCAAATGTAATTTTTATTCAGATTAAGCGAGTTTATCGTTTGGTTTATCGGTGAAAGATTGCAGTTTAGGTTAAGCACACAGAAATGTTAATATGATTGCAAAATTGGTTGTGGTTTGTTGTTCACGGGGTGCTGATTAATTTTAATGTCAAACAACGTTCATAGAATTGTGGTTATTCTACGTTAAGAATGTGACGACCCGCGCAAGGGGTGGATAGGGCGGTTACTTAACCTAAAAAATATTAAAAAAAAGTAGTATCTGAAAATAAAATTTTAAGTTTTCATTCAAAAACACTGTAGTTCACGCATTAAATCTAACCATGCATTATTAACAAGTAAATATTTATTTCAACTATGCTAACATACTTGCGAATGTACGATCTTAACGCATAAATAAAGCTAAAACTTTTAGGCAAATAAAAATTTAAAAATATGCATATTATTTTTTAGAAAATATGCCATTTTATGCAAATGAAAGAAATTCCCCCAAAACCTGCAAATATTGTATGAAAATTGTCCATTTTTTGCATTACAAAAAAAAGTTTAATTCGAAACGATTTCGCTTAAGAAACATTTTATAGAACTTTTTTCCCAAAAAAGTGAGTTTAAAAAAAAATTAACTGAAATTATGTAAATGTATGAAAATTTCACAAAACTCTGCAATTTGTGCGTTTTATGCATTTTTATTTTGGATTAAATAAGTATTAAAACCCATATTGTACTTCGATGCTATCATAGTGTATCCAAAAAGGGGTTGGAACCATAATTATGCATTTTATGTAAACGTTCGGTCTAACTCGTAAATCCTTCAAATTGACATTAGGACAAGGGTACACATATATATATATTTTAAGGTGTGGAGTCACTTTTCACTTTAATCCACTTTTTCAGTCGTTATTTTTTACTCTTCTCTGTTATCAATTATTTTGTGTGGCACTGATAGGAGCACATGAATTGCAATCTGCGGTTTGTGCACTTCTCAAAGTCATGTTTACAATGTGTCATTGTACATTTATTTTTGAATTCATTGCGATTACATTTTTTTTCTCTCTAGGTATCAACGGGATTATTACGTTCCCAATTGTAACGATGATAACAATCGCAGGCGAAACACTTTCGTAAATACTTCTGCGAATGTGAAACATAAAGATTCAGTTGTTAAAGTGACTGACTTGGAAAATCAAGTAGCTCAAACTGCTACTCTAATGTCACAGAGTGAAAAACAGGTAAGGTTTTATCTTGTTTTTAATACTGCAATAGGTTATTCAGTTTATAGAATAAATTGAGATTTTTACGATAGGTTTTGCGAATGGAGCAACGGGTGGCAAAGTTGCAAGGACAGTTATCTTCGGACCAACGACGACAACAATATGGAACTCTGAATCAAAAAGTCAATGGAAGTGCCGTATTTAGTACGGGTAGTTTAGAGAGAAACTGGAAATTAACTGCAAATGTCGAACAAAAGTCGCCTGTTCTGAACGAAGAGGAAGAAGAAGAATGTCCAGTCTCTTTGCCGTCGGTTCGTGAATTAGCAAGGAAGTTCAATGTGCCACCGGTCTTCAATGGAGGTTGTCAAAATGAAACATTAGAACACAAAGAAGATGGCACAACAATTGTTAGAATTGATACGAAGGTTTGTAGTATTGTTTTTTGTTGCTTTTAATTCTAAAAGCCAGAGTGCCACTCTTGACTAAATGCATCAACTAGTGTGCACAACGCAAAGCTTGCAATTTTATTAGAATTCACTTGTGTTGCCCCTTAGTTAAGCAGCTTTACAAGCTTGCAAATAGTTGAATTGACAAAATCAAAAATAGTAGTTGTTTTGCCTCTTTGCATCTCCCAACAATTTTATTTTGAATATGTCTCAATTTGAAACTGTTTATGAGTGGCTGATTTTCTAATTCTGATTATTTTTTTCCTTTCAGGAGCAAAATCAAGAAAAACTAGAAAGTCTTTTAGAAACTAGAAGGGTAGCTCAATCAGTGAAGAATATTTTTTTATGTTTATATCTTTAAAAATAAACTTTATATCAATTTGGGCAACTTGGGTCATTTTCAAACTCACATATAAAGCTCATTTTGAAAAAATATCAATATGAAAATACGCTTAAGCAATTGAGGTGCCCGTCTGGTTTCTAAAACACATTCAAGTGCCTCTTTATTTTGCACCTGAAAGACAGAATAAACTGAATAATTTCGAGTTCTAAAGTTTTGTCTAAATATTGTGGAAGTTCACCGTTTTTTATACGGATTTTGCATTAAATTGGTGGGTATTTACCAAGTCCACAATGGAAATCAATTCTACTGCATATACTGTCACTACATTCATTGGCGCAGATAGATTTTCACTCGTGGCTGGGTGACTAAAATCAAAAGATGCTAAATGATAGAAGAAAGTAGGAAAAAACGCATGACGTACAAAAGATTATTAACCTGTACACATTTGGAAATGCGCCTTTTTTGCAACAATTTCGAGTTTCTATTGCACTAATTTCTTTAAAACACCATAAAAAATATATTTTCCAAATCTGGGGGGAGGCTTTAGCTCCTTGCGCTCTCCCTTAGCTCCCTGTGGCTGCGCCACTGACTTGTATTACATTTCACTCCAAGAGTTGGTGCATTTAAATCATTGTGGGACTCAGTTTTTAGTTGTGATTATACTTGTTTCTTGATGAACTTTATAATGATGCATGCATTTGAAACAGGCGCCTCCAACGCCACGGCCAAGACGTAGTGTTGCCAAGACATCAATAAATCAAAGTGGTTTAGAAGCTCAATTGCAAAGTCCCAGTTCTGAATCGGATGTCTCTTTAACTATTCTTTCAACTCAAGACTCTTCTAATCATGAATCCCTTGCTAGTTGTGAAGAGAGGGTGTCGCAAAACATGCGGCATACGTCTGTGAAACGGCTGAGCAATAAATTCAATGAAGAGTCGTGCAACGAAGGCGTCCTTCCTTCAAACTCACCTGGTGCCTCTGTAAAAAGGGTTAGCTAACATACTAATTACTAATTTTAGTTTGCTAATGCTTTTACTTTTGCTACAATACTGATATGCACATATGAAGTAACACAAATAAAAAGTGCCTTTGTTACGGAACTTAAATCTCGCAAAACCTGAAAGCTATGAGAAGTTCAAGCGATTCAAATGAATGATGCCATTTGAGAATGCGCAGATTATGCGCTACAGTGTATGATAGTCAGTATCAAAAGAGGAAATTTATTTGTAACTTTAAAAATAAATTTGATTAGTAAATGAATGTTACTGAGCTATTTCATTCTAACTGAACCCATGAAATTGCGTAGGCATTATTGGTTTTTCTTAAAAAAAATTATTTTGAAAGTAGATAGTTAAAAAAATAAATCCATATTTTTTCATTGTACTTTGTTGAATTTTCAAAGTTGAAATTTAAAATTTCTTTCCAAACTTTAAAAAATACTCTACTCATTACCTGTGAGAGGTCATCTATGTTTTAAACACCAGTTGAGAAGGAATGTTTAAAACATGATTCTAAACATTATTTGTTCTAGTGTTAACACGTTTAATTTATTCTGTCCATGTATAATTAATCATTTTAATTGAAGTAATTTTTGAGATAATATTTTCGTTCTTCAAAATATTTCTCGCAAAAGTACCACGTACTTAGTCTGATTGATAAAAAAAAGATCAGTCATATTTTATGGATTTATTTCCATCTTAAATTTTATTAGAATTATGTAGATGGCCGAACAACAGTTAAAATTGTCGTTGAGTTAGCTTGGAATAGCTCTATAATGATATTTTTCAATCACTTTTTTCATCATGCTGTAGACATATCGTCAAGTTTTTAGATTAATTTCAACTGAACTCGTTCTATTATGCTTAAATTCTGATTTATACCGTATTCGGGGTGGTGGTTCATTTCATAAATAATTTAAATCACATGATTTTTTTTAAATTGTAAAAAAAATGAAAAGTTATGTGTTATCAACTGAAAGGTGAATTATGAAATGTTTCATTTTTTTGTGTTGACCATTCACAATGGTGTTCTATTTAAGTTTAAATGTACCGGTTATAGTTTTTTTCTAAGAAAAAAAACTATTAAAAATTACTTTTAAGATGGGTCCACATTAGTATAAAAATTTACGTTGTATGTTGCATTCTGCTAAGATTTATGTTAAGTTCTAACAAGGGTGGACGTGTGCGCCGCATACAAACGCACGCAAGAATTTTCGCCACATTCAACACAGGCGAACCGTTCAAGAGGTTTGTGCTGCACCATTTTTACGTTGCAAAACGTTTTAAGTTGTGGCAAAAATAGTTTTGTCGAATTCTACATTCATGCACAAAATATATTTTTACTAATGTGGACCCACCTTTAGGAAAGAATCACACACGCATAATAATAAAACCCCACTGAATTTTATTTTGTAAGGTTTTTACTATTTAGCAGAAACGCCAGATTATCTTTTAAGTGCAAAAGATTATTGAAATACTCTGATTTTTATTTCTATTTCAGTTTTCTGGTGGTTTTTCAGCATGTGTGATTCTTCCCATTAATGTAAAGAAAATAACTATCCAATGTTAGATTTAAATTTAATTAAAAAATATCCGATATTTAAATTTTAAAAACCCGATTTTTTTTTTACGTTTTTGTAAAAATGAAAATTAGTTTCCGGCCTTGGTTGTAGTTTTAACTAACCGAATATCTGCTTGTAGTTAGAATCTTAAGCTATGCTAAATTCTTTTTTTTATGGAATTATTGAAATGCTTTTTATTGGTGTATTCTTTACTAACAAAAATTCTACATTTAATTTTCTTTCTGTCTATACAGCAGTCTACTTCTTCGTTGCCAACTTAACAAATGCTTCTTTGCCTGTAAGTTTTCGTATATATCTTGAGTGTATTAAGCTCAAATTGAAGAAGGAAACTTGGCACTTGAAATTCAACTTGGAACCTCTGAGCGAAATGAAAAACTGTTTTATTTAAGAACCTCATTCGGTGTTATTTCTGTGTCAGATCATGAGTCAGAGGATTACATGTGACATTATTCAAGTGATAAGTTAACTTCTTGCATTTGGTTCTAATACACTCTTAAGGTTGCCCCACACCATACGGGCCCGAACAGAATCGGAGCCGGCCGCATGTCGGTCACTGTCTTCGAGCTGAGCCGTTTCCCTCCGTTTCGATTTTTTGGGTTTTATTCCGTCTGGAATTTTTCTTTTTGATTCGGGCCGGTCTAGTGTGGGCCTACCTTTAGGCCATGTTCCCACTGAGACACGTGAGTCTGCAACATGACCATGACAAAACAAATTTTACAGACTCAAAAATGTTGCAAAAGCAATTAAAATGTTGCTTGGCTCCAAGAGCAAAAACTTTTTGTTTTTTCAGAAAGTTAAAAACTAGTCAGTACCCTTAAAGAAGTCACCAAATGTTCATAATATGTTTATAGTTGCAACATGTTGCAGTGGAAATGCAAAAATCATCCTGCGCATGAATTTCGATGAAAGTCTTTACGGACTTGTGAGTCTAAGTGGAAACAATGACTAAGTGGTGCTTAAATGTTTTCTTAAAAACTATCCAACATCTTATTTCCAATATTGTTTATTTTAGAACTATGATTTTTGTTGTCTTAATGTATTAAGGCCTGGGTCAGACCATGAAGTAATGTATACCATGAGTGACTTAATTGTGAAGACCATCTGGACTTTGTAGTAAACAAAGTAAGAGTTGGTAGTAAAGGAATACAATAGAGCTTGGCCGCAAGTATGAGCAAAGCAAGGTCCAACTGCTTCCAAGTAACTAAACACAGCCATAACATACAGTGACATACTTCGCCAATTCTGTCTTCCCATGATTACATAGTAACATGATTCATCTATAGATGTTTTTTTTTAAATTTAGAATTTGAATTTTTTTAAATTACTCTGTGATGATGGCATAATAACAACAATCCAAATGCAACATGTAAAATTGTAAATTACATTGTCTTAACAAGAAAATATGAAAACAAAATTTCAAGATGCCCTCGTGCAGCTGTTATTACTTGTTAAGATACATTGTCAGATGAGAGTTCCATATGCAGCATTTTTCCTGGTTTTTCATTGCCAAAATATGCACTAAAATTGCAAACTGTTGTCCTATTGGGCTCTCTTTACTCGTCTTTAACGAGTAAAATTGCAAATAAGTTGCTTTTAATGTGAACATGTTGCATTTGTATTTCCTTAACTTAATCTTAAATTGCTGCCATATTACTTCATGATCTGAACAAGCGTTTTATAATTTTATCTCGAATAACGTTGCAAGGTTTAAAAGTAATTTGTCTTGTGATAACAAATTTAAGTAAGTCGGCATAAAAAAAACTGAGCCAATTTTTTAATTTTTTTTTGTGTAGGTCCACAGTCTCACCGCTCGAAGCATGTCTCGAGAGTTTCGTGAAGCCGTAGTTCGTAACAAACCACGACAGCTCAATCGCAATATCTCGGTATTGGATAATGATGCAAGAAGTGGAAATCCAAATTCGACATTCGCACCTCCATCAAATCTACTACGAAACCTTCCTATAGCGCCGGAAATCGCAAATGGCCATTACGGTAACATTCAATCAACGAGTTTTACTTCACAGGCTGAGAATGGCGGAACCGATGATTCGCAAGGCTACGCCTCGGACGATAGTGCCGCAAGTAACGGTTCGGCCGTGCGTTCGAAACCAAAAAAGAAACTGAGTCATTCCATTATGAATCGGGCTGCCTTCTGGGATCGTCGAGTTCAAGAAGAACGAATGGATGATCTATGTGTTGTTGAAGATTTCCCACCGATGGAAGAACACTGCTAAGTTAAAGGATTAAGATAAGATAATTAATTCATTCACCTTAAAGTTGTAACTTTGAAACGTTTCTATCTATAATGATATGAATTTGTGCTGAATTTTTAAGACATTTATTCGGTGACACGTGAAACTAAACGCATCGAGCTTCATATTACACTGGTGTGCCATTATAGCTTGACAAACCCCTTGTAAAAGACTAGCAAATGGTGAATTTCGGCTGGTGTAATTAGCAGTAGTACATACTGTATGTATGTATGTATGTGTGGTTTTAAATATAAATATCAATTGAGCAGAGGAATAATTCTGGCAGTTAACTAATATTTGTACTGTCGGATAGCTATGCTTTCCTGAAGAACAACTTGAGCAATCAGAGGCCAATATAATAAGGCCATGTTCACAAAATGATAATTATCAGTGTTGGGAAGTTATTTGCCAAAATGAATGAATTACTGTAATTAAATTACTTTTTTTCAGTAATTAGTAAATCACCATATTACTTTTTAAAACATGTAATTTGTAACTACAATCACTTATTTTTTGTTAGAAATCCAATTACTCTCTTATTACTTTTCAATCACATTTTTTTGTAAAATGCCCGATGAGTCAATGATTAATTTTTTTTAATTTGAAAAATTACTCTGCAAGCAGCCATAAAGGCCTATGGCAGAGGGATTATCTATTTGATCTCTCAGTCTGAGAGTCTTTGGAATCCTCTGGGAGAATCCTCAAGGAACTTTCTCTGCTCATTACCAGGCAGTAAAAAAACTAAATTGTTTAACGGAACGTCTTCCTGTTCTCGTGGCGTTTCTACTCTTTAAAAATTTAGATTTATAAATTAGTTATGACTTCATAAATTTATTGCATATAATTATTGTAAATAAATTACTATGCAAAAAATTAGTAATTGTAATTAATTTCTTTTTGAAATCTGGTAATTGTAATTAATAATTTGACTGATGTAATAAGTTATTGTAATTCATTTACTTTTGAAAGTTAATTTATCCCAATGCTGGAAATTATGCAGAGGGCATAAAATATATCACCTATTTCAGTTGGTGCATTTAAACACTGTGCATGCACGATAGAAAACGACGACCTTGCATTACTTTTGCTGATGTGAATTATATCTGAATTAACTATCAGTCCTCTCGTTCAAAGTCCCCATTAAGGTTTTCATAGTTGAAAACATTCGAACTTCGAGGTAATAGAGATTACCCTTGATGTACTTCTTACTGTTGTTTGCTATGTTTTTTCATAATCTGGTGAATTTTAGCTAAAAAAAAAACACAGATTAACAAAACTGCCTTTATTTGAGCCCATATCATTCCTTAATATTAATTATCCTTCAATAACTTTTCATGGGAAACTTAACATCACAATTTGTTCTTAATTCTTTTATTGTCTGTGGTCCATTTTATGTGTACAATTTGTACATAAATGTATAGCAATTGGGGTTTGTTTTGTATAAATGTAATTTCTATTTTAAATTTGATGGTGTTCATTAATATAAATGAAAAAAGATACTTTGAAGATATCTATTTTAATTCCCAAATAATTTGTGTGTGTTTTTGTGCACTACAGGAAAAATAGCGTGAACGAAAATGTTAACTAGAATTTCTTTTTAGTTAACCAATGTAAAAAGTTACGGTATCTTGTCTAATACCAGTAAGTGTGAAGTTTATGTAAATAGGTGACTGTGGCTCCATAGTTATCATTTCGCTCTGTGTAACAAAGAAATAGCATAGGAAATGTTTGATTTTATTGTAATAATTTAATAAATTAAATGGGTTCTATTTATTAACTTAATCTAATGCTCAATTAGCAATAAGGCTTATTCTTGTTTATATGGAATCATTATCTGGTGAGTTCAGTTTAGCATTGTGGTAAATGTAGAGGTGTCCACAGGGAAGGATGTTTGTTGAGCAGGTCGACATTTGCATTTTGGGGGAGTGATGACAATTTTGTATCAAAATACTTTTATTTTTAATATTTCCATTATTATTTTTTTATTGCTTCTAAAACATAATAATCAGTTTGGTTATTATGCGTGGAATGTCTTCCAATGCTGGACTAACGATGGTTTGCCTCACAGTGTGGCCGTGAGACGGATGTTGAGTGTCGGATGTCGAGCGTTCAACGTTCTGCATTGGAGGGTACAGTATTCGAAAGCATTCCGGCAGAAGTCGGTCGTCTTATGCTTATATTTCAAAGAGTTATTTTGAAATGACGGGTGAGCAATAAATGAAGGGGGTGGTGTGTGTTTATCTACGTAAAATAAATAGAATTTGCCACACACACACACACACACGCACTTGTTGTTTCCTAGTCATTCCCTAATTAGAATATAGCTGCCCCGTTGGAAACATATTCATTTGTATATTGAATTATAAAGCTTCGTTGTCTACCGTTTATTTCCTATTCGTCATCAGTTTAAAAAAAAAGCATTTCCCGTACTGTCGCAAATGTGAATGTGGGGTACGTACGTTGCATGAAATAATATTATCTCTACTGTTTTTAAATCTACATTTTACCAATTGGTTAAACGATCTCATTCCATATCTGCCCGATTTGTCTTACGATGTTATTGTCATCGCTGTCATAGAAAATTTCTTATGGCTTTCTTCCATTGCTCCATGCAGCCAAACGATGACTGCTAAGTCATCGCTTATACAGTATAGTCAATTCATTTTGCAGGGTACATGCCATCGTTTACATATTGTTTACGAAGAAATCTTCAATCCTCGCGCACATTTGAAGCAAAATGGTTATTTAGTAAATACTGAAGTAACATTTTTAGCAAGCATAGTAGAAAAGATGCAGGAAAATAGGCTGAGGTGGTTTGGGCGCATATAGCTAGGAGTGGGGAGGATGCGTTGCTTAAACAGGTGATGAATTTGGTCCTGGGAGGTAAAAGGGATAGAGGAAAGCTTGGACTGTGGTGGTAAAACGCGATATGGGGGCATGTGGGGTCTCTGAGAGTTTGGCACAAAATCAAAAGGAGTGGAGAGATAGAACCCGTAATGACGACCCTGCAAACTGCGGGAAAAGGTGCAAGAAATAATAATGATGAAATAACATTTTTAGATTTTTAAAACGTTTTTTTTTTTAATTTTATGAATACGTTCTCATATATGCAAATACAAAAACAAAAGAACAACATCTCAAGTAACAAAACAAATTTTAATTCCAGATGATACATAGTTACACAAAAGCGATCTTTCTTGTTTCCACAGAAAATTACCATATGGTAATCTTGACAGTGAATTTGAGACCTTTATTCGGCCTATGTCCGTATCTGGTCAATGATAAAGCCATCCCTCGGGAATGACACGTTCATGATTGGCTGGGGGGGATTTTGGAACGGAGTCTCGTTTGTGCGTTTCTACTGACGATGTTCGTTTTTTAAAAAAACCACTAAGAGTTCTTTGTCTTTTACCAGACTCATCGGGTTGGTGTTTGGAGAGACGACGATGCCCATTCGAAGACGAAGACGGCGAGCATTCGACTGCCATTTCAAACACCAGCAACAACGTCAAGAACAACAATACAAACTTCATATTCAAATCTGTATATCTACATAAAAACAGAGAAATAAAACGACAATGAAAGCAACCACACAATAGAGCGGAATGGAATATGGAACGAACTGGAAACGAAGTTAAAAAAACACGTGGAACTTTCACAACTAACACGAATAATTTCACGAAAAAGAATAACGTGTTACCTCATTACAGAAATGGTGTAAGACTGTCATATGACAGTAAGTTGTCATATCTAGCTCATAACCTTTTGTAACAAAGTAAAAGTAAATTACAAAATATCATTATGACTAAGGTCAACGGTTTCATGCCCTAAAAAATCAAAGAAATATGCATGCTATGCTGTCAAAAATACAAAAATATGCGCTATTGGATATCATTTGCACAATACTTTTTTTGGGGGATTGAAATACACAACAAAAAACATTCTCAACTTTTCAAATTTAAAATTATGCAGATTGTTATGGAGTAGAGCTTTATACACAGGCATTTAGAAATCGGGACGAACACAAGTTGGCCCGCCCTTTTTATGACGACTGGGAACTTCTAATTGGGTTTGTTGTGTGGTTCGATGTTGAAATGGGAAGAGCATGTAACGGCAGACTTCATAACCAACCAATTAGAAGTTGCTGGTCGTCATAACAAGGGCGGAGCCAACTTGTGTTCGTCCCGATTTCTAAATGCCTGTGCTTTATACTTCGAGAAAGTACGTTCTACATCACAAGATGTAACTGGTGCCGCTTAAAACGAGCAATATCAGAAATAGACAAACTGATATCTTCATTTAGATTTTCAATATTCAAAACTGCACAAATCTTCTGGAGCTCTTTATAGCCTTTATTTTTTGTAATACAGTCGACAATTTCTTTGTTGCTTTTTTGGAAGTATTTCCAGTAGCACATTTTAAATTGTCTTGCAGTTCTTGAATGACTGAAAATTTGTTCAGTTTCTTGAACTAAAATAGAAAAATTCTAATTTTTCTAGAAAAAAAAGTGTTAAATATGCCCTTAACATGTAAAATTCCCAAAATATGCATGAAAAATACTCTTAAATATGCAATTATATGCAAAATAAAACTAGCGTTATTCTACTTCATATCACATGAATCGTGCTTAAATCTGACACAGCATGAAATAGAAAGCAGCAAAAAGAATATGCATTTTCATAAAACCGTTGACCCTAATTATGACAAATATTGTCATATTACGTACATACAACATAATTTAATAGTCATAACGAGTACAACGCACATGCAGTAACATCCTATGACATAACTAAGGCTCGGATTTTTATGCAATAATATTAAGCAAATGTTTCTCAATTTGTGGCTCAAGTGTCAATTGTGAAGTAATCGTCATCATGATCATTAGAGCAACTGCAATTATGCTTTCTTTCTTTTTTTTTTCTAATCAAAAAGCCTGATTAGAGACTAGATGTTTCTGATTACTATCAGTAAGTAATTGTTAGAGTTATAGCCTTTAACCAGGTGTTTTTATTGAAAAAAATATAATTGTTAGTTGATCTAACCGCGGGATTATTACTTCACAGTTTTGACCCTTGAGTTACAGATTGAGAAACATTTGCTTGATATTGCATAAAAATCCGAGCCCTAGACATAACTGTCACAATTTTAGAACTTAATTTTTCTGTATAAAGGCTCCTGGTTTCGGTACAGAAGAGCAATACGAAATAAGTCATGTTTACGTCCAGCTAAAAAGTAATTATAAGTTACTTTTTAAAGTAATTGTGTTGTGACAAATTACTTTTAAAATTATAATTGCCTTCGTATAATTACAGTGAACGCAATTTGTCCCAACACTGCAAAATACAACTGGAGCCGCAAATTTTAAGTCTCGTCTAGAGCGCATGAAACATTCCCGCCGTTCCTGTAAGCTAGCAGAGGACGGATTGTCCATTATGCTAAATAGACTGAAGCCTGGGGGGCCCGTGCAAAAGTTAACAAACTTTAAAAAAAAGTCTAAATTTATTATTATTAATTATTAGTACAAAAAGAAAATGTTTGCACTTTGAAATCTCATTCATAACGTTCGTGGCCATAAAAAAGGAAAAATAAATAAAATAGATAAAAGATAGTGAAGTAAGGCCTGAAGGGGGGAGGGGGCAAGCGCCAAAAGGAATAGGGGCCCTTTTTGGGTATACGACGTATACATAGTAAATACCACCAAATTTGTGAAAGGCTTTGTATTAAAAAAAAACAGATGCAAAAGTTTGTAAATTACAGAAGAAAATGATAAAAAAAAGTAAATGTTTCAATTTGTGATTTTTTTTTAGAGCTTGTTCCAAGATAAGTGATGTAACACCCTGTAATTCGTGATCTCGCCAAAACCATAGCCGGGGGGGGGGGGGGGGGTAAACAACTCTCAACCGTCCCTCCCTCCCCTCTGACTCATCTATCTGACTCATACTCAAGTGGCGGATTAATACACTTAGGACTGTAGTCACTTGGGCCTGGTTACACCTCACAGGTGTACACAGGGTCCAAGGTATAAAAGGGCCATGTTCCTCTTGGTAGTTAGTTCTTGTCCTTGCCTAAACTGTATTACGTTGATCTTATCCGTACCACATCATGGGCATGAGGACACACCGTTAGTATGAATAATTCATCTTTGTATTCTGTGTTTCCATACGAAGATGAATAAAGCGTTATAACAAGAAACAGCTTTGTCTAATGCATTAAGTAATCAACTTCTCTTCAGAGGCCGGAGACTACATAAGGCAGGAGGTATACGATTCCGAAGCAGCTACAACATCTTCTCCTGCCGGCATACCGAAAGGGGAAGATGTTTATCAGCATCGACCGGAAGAGAGAGGGATGGCCGACACCCTGCTGCATAGATTTCACCCCCATGCAGGAGGATGACCACAATCCATCTCCATCCAACTAACTCTCTCTGCAACTCGGATCTTCTCCGCGCGGACACCGCGCGATGCAGAGAAGAAACGAGGTACAGAAAATGGCATCTACAGGTTGGTAAAACAAAATGGTCGATGTCAAAAGCTCACAGTGATAACTCTGCTGCACGTTTTTCAGGTGGAAAATGAAGAGGAAATTGGAATGTCTTTTTGGAAACTAGAAGAGTAGTTCAATTACTCAAGAAGAGAAAGCATTAATTTCGTGTTGATATTTTTCAAAATAAACTTTTGATAGACAAAAATTTAAAACAAATATTGTTTGTTTAAAGTTGGATCATTTTCAAACTAACATAAAAAGCTTATTTTTTTAAGATATCAACGTGAACATAATGAAAAGTGATAAGAGCGCTAGCCTTCTAGTTTGTAAAACACTTTCTATATATATAGTTTCTCTCTTTGTTAATGGCAAGAAGTTCAAATATCAGCTGTTCATAAATCACCTTAACTATCTTTTTTTTAAAATGAAGGTTTCGATAGAGCTTTAAAAAATACAACTTACTTTTTTCTTTTTAAACGATGCTTTAGTGAATTTTTAACTGGAAAAAAAGTTGTTTGATTATTATTTTTAAACGATTTGAAAACAATTCTCGTAAATTTGAGACACGTATACTGTATTATCAGAAGACTTTCTATGTTTAAGTGGCAATATCTTCCGTATTTATACGTTTTTTGTTTTACTTTACCGTACATTACCGTTGATCGATTACGAAATTCGCGATTACAAGTTTGCAACGTGGAAGTTTTTTTTCTCCAAAAAACGGAACACTTGTTTTATTAGGTATTCTACTTTGTATTATCTTGTCATATATGACAATTGTAAAATTCATTGTCCTTGTAAATTTTCTATGAAATGTGACGCATATGTACATTTAAACGTCATGTATTGTAAAACTCCAACAAAATATTGAAAATATAGTAGAAAGCAGTAAGTACAAGTTCCATTTTGACGTGTCAATCCGTGGACGTGTTAATATGCACTTTTTTTTTTCTTTCAAAATGTAGGCCTAATGCTACCGGAGAGGTGGGAAGGTGCGATCCACACAAAACATCAAAAGAAAATAAACCTTTACCTTTCTAAAGTTGTAAATACACGGTCAGTTTTGGCTTGTCAAGCTAAAAGTGACCGTGTATTTACAACTTTAGAAAGGTATACATATAATCGGAGTTGGTTCTGGCAGGATCTTCAATTTCTGAACGTTTCATCTGACAAGCATGCTAGTTCAGTTTCCTAGCAACAGTTCATTTTGCCTTTTACCTTGTTGCTAGGTGTTTTAGAAAGGAAGGATGTGTGTTCCTCTCAGGTGGCAATTTTTGATGTTCAACTGGCGGCTCTGGTAGATTTCCTCTTTTTCTTCGAAGTTCTTATTTTAAATTTATATTTAATTTATCTGTTTGCACCATATAATTTATAATACAATAGGCTCATAGCCGAAGTACAGCTAGCAATTTGTAATTATTTGTCATTGTTTTCACGTACAGGGTGAGCCATAAGGGACCGCGCTCCCTACTTACCTAGGGTTCTAATGGGTCTGTGTGAGCTCCATCGTTGTCTCTGTAGAGTTGGCTACGTCTCCAGGTCTTTTGCGATATTTTACGTAACATCGCTGGTGTTATGGTTGCATGCGAAGGCAGCTCTCACAGCGTCTTTTAGTTCATCGTTAGTTTGGTAGCGATTAATTGCAGCCACTTTCTCTTTGATGTATTCCCATAGGCTGTTGTCCTGTGTGTTCCGGTCGGGACTTCGTGGAGGCCATGGTATTGCAAAACACTCTTTGTTTGTCACCAGGTCCAAGTTTTTATAAGTCACATAAATGATAATATTTAGGGGTATGGTGACTTATGGCCCACCCTGTATATGACGCTTTTTTTTTGTTTCCACTGAAACTGCACATGTGTTTATATTATGTTCCAACATGAACGTTTTTACTTTTGTTAGGCCTTGTTTCCATTGGGGTGAAAATTTCAACTGGTGAAAAATTGAACGCACGTGGCCTTTGCCTATGAGAGGGAATGGAGGGGGGGGGGGGGCACGTTACTTCTATTTTTCACCAGTTGAGATTTCCAAAAAGTTGAAATTTTCTCCACAGTGGAAACAATGCCTTACGTGGCAATCTCATTGGCTATTTTTACTGCAATTTTCTTTGCAATATGTGCCGCAATAAATTATTGCCAATGTGATAATACTCTTGCTGTTCTTGCACAACTTGCAGACGTTCTTGCAACACTGACTTGCAGGAAATGATTGAGGTCTGTTTTTTTCTTTCAGGATTCTATGCGAGATTTTCAGCAAATGTTTATCATTTCCAAAGGAAAACACAGTTGTGGTGAAAAAGCTATGAACCAAAGAATAAGCTCCAGCACTATAATTCAGGAGCAACAATTCATAGTATTTTAGAAACTAGAAGAATAACTGAATCATTTAAAGGTAAATTCATTTTAATATAGGCTTTAAAATTCTTATTACGATTTTCACAAAAAAAAAAGAATGAAAATGTTTCATCATGTAACGTCGGAAATCGCAAATGGTCAGTACGGTAACATTCAATCAACAAGTTTTACTTCCCAAGGTGAAGATGGCGGAACCGATGATTCGTAAGGCATCATCGGTTTCCTCGGATGATAGTGGTGTAAGTAACGGTTCTGCCATGTGTTCGAAACCAAAAAAGTCCTATTCCGTTATAAATCAGGCTGCCTTCTGGGATCTTCGAGTTCGAGAGGAACGAATGGATCGAGGATCCGTGTGATAGGCATTAAGCCACATTCGCATTATGTCAAATAGGAATAAGCATTATAAAATTAACACGATGAAAACGAACGAATGAAAACAGTGATTTCAGTGAGAATTAATTAGTTATGCGATAAATTGCACAAGCGCATAAGAAATTGCAGAAATACGAAAATAAATTTATGTTGCTTGCTACAGAACTCCTACTAAGTGATAATTATATTTAATAAAAAAGAAAAGAAAAATAATTATTAATGTCTCTCTACGAAAACGCTTCTACTGCTTTGCTTATTTTGGCTATCCCCCCTGCCACACGTACGGCTTTCGAGTTGATTGCAGGCATGCTGAGTTGAAGTGAATTCATGAATCTACAATTTGACAATCGGCTAAATGATCTCGTTCCCTATTTGTCCTATTGTTCTTACGATGTTACTATCATCAGTGGCGGATTCAAGGGGGGGGGGGGGGGGGGGTCGGAGGGGTCCGGACCCCCCCCCCCCCCCATTGGCAAAAAAAAGTGATTTTTGTTTAGCCTATCAAAATGAAAATATAAGCTGAAAAAGTGTTCAGTACGTTTTCTTTCATTTTTTGTTTATCATAAACAACAAATGAAAGAAAACCGTTAATGAACTGAAAACTTGAGTTTGAAAGATACCTTGGTTTTGAGTTGGGTTGTATAGTGGGTGGAAAAATCTTGGGTGTTGTTCACTTTGTTTTCAAAAAGTAAGGGTCAAGCTATAATAGCATAGAACTATAATGTCTTCAAGGGATCATAAAAGGGTCCCTTGTTTAAGGGAACAAACCTTTTCTTGGATAAAGTGCTATTTTTAAAAACAAAATGAACAAGAAACAAAAATTTTCCACCCACTGTACAACCATAAGCTGTTTACGTTAGGGTTCACTTATACAGGAGACAGGCAATTAGAAATCGGGACAAACAGAAGTTGTCTCTGCCCTTTTATGACGACCAGCAACTTCTAATTGGTTTGTTGGGTGGTTCCACATTGAAAAGGGCGGAGCATGTGACGTCAGACTACATAACCAACCAAATAGAAGTTGCTGGTCTTCATAAAAAGGGCGGAGCCAAGTTATTATAAATTTGTACCCCAGTATTCTGATTGGACCCCCCCCCCCCCATGATAAATTCCTAGATCCGCCACTGACTGTCATAAAAGATTCTTATGGCTTTCCTCCATGTAGCCAAACGATGCCTGCTAGGTGTTCGCTTCTATCGTTAATTCATTTGCAGGGCAGATGCCATCGTTTATGTACTTTTACGAAGATATCTTCAATACGTGTGCAGAGCCGTGCACATTGTAAGTGAAATGCGTATTTTATATAAGTACTGAAGTAATATTTTTATATAGACTTTTGTAACAATGTAGAGCCCCTGTTATGGTACTCGGGCGGGAACCACCTCGTAGGATTCCAGATCAATGCAAAGAATAAAGTAGACAGGCGAGACGAATGCAGCTTGAACGATTGTACTAACATTAATGACTCTCGACCGTGGAATACATTAAAGTAGAGAATGAAAGAGACGTGGCGTTGCTTAGCCATCAGACCATTCACGTTTTTGTGAATCACAGAGTGGGCCTCGAGTTGAATGAGAGATTATGAGACACGGCCTTTGTACATTGAGCCCGTGTACACCTGTGCAGTATACTCACGCCCAAGAGGCCGTATCCCATTTCGTATCCATTCGCTGATACACAGTCTGACCAGGATATGGATTTGTTCTTTGGGGTCCTCTTTATGGAGGGGCCGAAATGAAGGAATTGGGGTGCGGGGACCCCAAGGCTATCATTTCATAAAGGAAGTGAAATACATGGTGTCAGGGTTAAAACGTTTTTATTTTTTATTTATGATTACGTGCTCATAAATACAGTACATGTATATGCAAATACAAAAAAAGTAACAAAACAAATTTTAATTCCAGATACCATAGTTACACAAAAGCGATCTCTCATGTTTCGAGAGAAAATTATCCATAAGGAATCTTGCAACATGACAGAGAATTTCAGACCAAAATTCGGTCGAAATCTACTGTCTATTACTAAAGGAACCAACTCTCAGGAATTACACGTTCTGGATGGCTGTGCGACGATGTTTTTTTTCGAAATAAACTGAAAAATCTTTCTGTTTTCTCAGGCGGCACGGGTTTCGATTTGGATAGATGACACTCTTTCAAAGGCGACGGACATACAACTGCGATTTCAAACACCACCACCGCCGTCAACAACAACAATACAAGCTTCATATTAAAATCTGTATATCTACATAAAACAGAGAAATAAAACGACAATGAAAGCAACCACACCATAGAACGGAATGGGAATGGAACGAACCGGAAAAGAACTAAAAAAAAAACACGTAACTAACACGAGTAATTTGATAAGATTTTTATATTACAGTTAAGTTGTCATTATCTTGTTCATAGTTTTGTAATAGTCAAAAAAGTGTCTTGTGTATAGAATAATACACGTGTGTAACAGTCATAAAACAGCGCACAAGCTGTGACATCATGAGGTATAACTGTCACAGTTTTAATGACTTTTTTTTCCCTAATGAGGCCTCGAATTATCTAAACACTTTAATCGCCAGCACGTAACAGCGATACGAAATAGTGTAGTTTTGGTACTTTTTTAGTGTAATTGTGTTTGTGACAAATTACTTTTTAAATTAATTGCGTTCGTATAATTACAGTGAACGTAAACACTGCAGAATACGCAAGTCTCGCTTAGAGCGCATGAAACAGTTGCGCCGTTCCTGAAAGCAGGCACGGATTGAGCTACCCTTCTAGTTTGTAAAACATTAAAACATTCTCTAGTTTCTCTTTGTGTTCCTTCAAGAAGTTCAAAAATCACCTGTTTATAAACCCCCTTTTTTAAAATGAATGTTTTGATAGAACTTTAAGAAATACAACTTACTTTTTTTTTCTAAACGATACTTTAGTGAATTTTTTACCTTGGAAAAAAAAAAACTTTTAAACATACGATTTGAAAAAGATTCTCGTAAATTTGAGACACGTATACTGTATTTTATCAGGAGACTTTCTAGTTTTAAGTGGCAATATCTTCCGTATTTATTCGTTTTTACTTTACCGTCAGTATATTGGTGATCGATTACCAATTTCTAGTTCGCAACGATAATTTTTTCCAAGCAACCCGACACTTGTTTGATTACGTATTCTAAATTTATTATCGTCAATCCTGTCATATAGCTAGCCATATGTAAAATTCAATGTCCTTGCACATTTGAAATAGTGTGCGTCACTCATGTACATTGGTATAATTGGCATTGGTGAATTGGTAGAAATTCAAGAAAATATTGAAGATATAGTAGAAAGCAGTAAATGCACGTTCAATTTTCGCTTGTCAATCCATGGTCGTGTTAATGTACATCTTTTTTTTTCTTTTTTCTTTCAAAATGTAATGCGTTTCTATGTTGAGAAGCTGAGCAAACAAGGAAATATGAAAAAAAACTAACGTTTTTTGGTACAAACTTTTATTTATACCAAGGCATGTTTTTTTGTTTTTGGGGACTACAGGAGTGTATTTTGTTTTATTTTGTTGAAAAATCTATTATTTAAGGTACCCTCCTATAACGGCGGATCCTGGACAGGTCATTCGAGGATCCTCCTTCAAAATCTGATAGATTAACCGGTCGCACTAGTAGAGGCTGCTGTGTACAACATTTCAGTCTCTCTAAGGTTATGGGGGGGGGGGGGGGGGGGGGAAGTTGGTTAAAATAAGAGAAATACAAGTCCTCACAAATGGGCAATCCTTGCATTTCAACTTAAATAAAAGTTTGTAATAAAAACAGAGGGGAATAAAGGCGCGCCGCGGCCCAGGGCTCCAGGCAAATCATCAAAAGAAAAGGAAAGAATTGACAAGCCAAAATTGACCGTGTATTTGCAACTTTAAAAAAGGTAGATCTAATCGGAGTTGTTTCGTGTCAGAGCTTCAATTTGCGAACGTTTCATCTGACAAGCATGCTACTCTAGTTCCCCAGCAACAGGTTCATTTTGCTTTTACCTTTGTTGCTAGGAGTTTTCGAAGGCAAGGATTTCCTCCTCTCAGGTGGCACTTTTCTACGGAAGCCCTGGAGGCTCATGTGTGAAATAATTTTCAACATACTATCTCTGAAATTTCAGACTTATTCTCTACAATATATGAGACACCGTTTCTGTCTTAAATCTGGGAATTATTTCATAGTTATTCTATTCTGAACGTAAAGTTATTGTATTCTGACCAGTGCCATAGGTAGGTTTCTTAAATTTCAAAGATAATAGGAGACAACAATGCAACCTCCTGCGCCCCCACCCCAGCTACGGTTCTGTTCGCAGCTAACGGTCAATTCTATTCTCTCAACGGAATAATTGGTTTTCAAATTTTTGAAATTGATCGTTTTTCTGTCAATGCTGCCAAGTGGTGGGACTAGTTCGTTCTGTGTTCGAAATTATTAGATATTTTAACACATCTTAAGGGCGAAAATATTAATATTTAATATTCGGATGAGAACTTTCAATTGAAATAATTAAAAAAATGTTTCAATTGAAAGGATTGTAATTTAATAATACGAATAAATGTTAGCAATTTCTCGTTATTAGAGGAGAACTATCTTCTCGATCCTAAATCCCAACATAAAGCCCGTTATACCCCCAACAATTATTTCTTAAATAAATGTATAAATTAGTTTATAAATATAACATTGCATACGTATAACGACGTGAATGTTAAATTATTTCTTCAAAGTTGCACAAATTTAGAAGATGTTCTATTTTTCTTAAATGTTCACATAGCCTACTAGATCACTTTCTCAGGGTCAGCGTCATTCTTATGTCATTTACAAAGCTATATACGATGCGCTCTGCAACATATTTAGCAAACCTCTCCCCAATTCCCTTGTCTAGAAGGTCACAAGGTTATTTAGATATATGATAAACGGTCACACTATGCACATTTAGGTAAAAATGTCCGAATACATTTTACAAGTGTATAACCAGCAACTGATACTTATAAATTAATTTATACATTTTATTTACCGAAGGATTGACGAAAAGATTCATCATTTAATTCATAACATCCCATTATTATTTTACAAATTTAACAGCCCAAATTGGCTCTTAATTTGTAAAATTATCTCTGGCTTAACGCCCCATTACATTTGTCACGTTTTCATTTATTTTTTAACAAATTAAAAACTTTGAAAACAAATCATTTTCAAAGTAATATATTCGAAATGTCATATAGAAATTGGGCAGTGTGGGCGAATACACCGGGTTTAAGTAACTTTGAAGGCGGGAATTTCCACTTTTAAATTTCCCGCCAAAATAACGGGGTAAAATTCACCCCTTCAAATTAGTGTTGGGCGATCCGTATCGATTTTTCTGAGTATCGATGTTTCCCTTCCGATTTTCCTATGGATCGATTTATTTTGGTCAAAATCGATCCAATGAAAAAATGAATGAATGAATAGGGCCGATAGATCATATCGCTATGAAGTATTTCCCAACTGTAGTTACCTCTATGCCATCAGAACGTCTTTTTTCGAACGCCGGCAATATAATGAATGTGAAACGAAACCGGCTTACAGGTAAACGACTTTCCAAACTATTATTTTTAAGCTCGTTGGGAAAAAAATTTTGGTTCCTAAATTGAGATCGCACGGATTAAAATGAAATTCGACGTTAAATTGTATGCATTTTCAATACTTTTCACTGTTTTCAGTACATGTGCTAAAATGTTGCAAATATTTAGGTTTTTTGGTAAGTACAGTTAGTATACTTAAAATATAAAAATCGATTTTTTTAGTACCGATTTTTGGATCGGATCGAAGAATCGATTTTTTTGCTGTGGATCGCCCATCACTACTTCAAATTTTAATAAAAATACTGAAAAAAAAAATTTTCCGTCCTTTTCCATTTATTCATTAATGAATAATAAACATTAAAATGCTAATACGTGTACACAAAAAATGTTTTATTTAAAAAAAAATTACAATAAATAGTTGCGAAAACAAAATGCAGAAAAATTAAAAAAAAAAAAAAAGATTTCTTTCTCTCATATTGTGTGTGGCCCTGAAAAGGGCCGTTGTTTAAATTTGGAAAATGCGATGGAATTTTTTTTTTTTTTACTTCTTCTCAGTCTTCTTGGGTAGAAGAACGGCCTGGATGTTGGGTAAGACACCGCCTTGAGCAATGGTGACGCCGGACAAAAGCTTGTTTAATTCTTCGTCATTTCTGATGGCCAATTGCAAGTGACGTGGAATGATACGAGTCTTCTTGTTATCTCGTGCAGCGTTACCGGCCAATTCAAGAACCTCAGCGGCTAAGTACTCCATAACAGCCGCCAAGTAGACGGGGGCTCCGGCTCCCACTCGTTCGGCATAATTTCCTTTGCGAAGGAGACGATGGATACGACCGACGGGAAATTGGAGTCCTGCTCGGCTAGAACGAGACTTTGCCTTTCCCTTCACTTTTCCTCCCTTTCCACGTCCAGACATTATGTTAGAAAAGATTTAAAATTACAATTTAAAACGAAGAGAGATTTTTCGTTATTTGAATAAATATTTTCAAATTATACGGTATTTATACCCAGAATGTGGATTCTGAGACCACTTTTTTCAAAGCAACCAATTAGAAGTCGCCTCACAACTCTCATCGAATCAGAAAGCAGCATCACTGATGTTTCTCTCTTTCACGTCCGACATAAGCGCTTTGAGAATCCGTTTTGCTGCTATAAATGAGTTTCGTTTTTCTCTTTCCGCTCATTCTCAAATTTTTAATCATAGTGTTTAGTTAACCGTTGCTGAAGTTTTACTTTTTCGAAAATGCCGCCCGCAACTAGTGGAAAAGCCGCGAAAAAGGCTGGTAAAGCCCAGAAGAACATTACGAAGACCGATAAGAAGAAAAAGAAGAAGAGGAGGAAGGAGTCTTACGCTATCTACATCTATAAGGTGTTGAAGCAAGTCCATCCTGATACTGGTATTTCATCTAAGGCCATGTCCATCATGAACAGCTTTGTGAACGACCTTTTTGAACGGATCGCCGCCGAAGCGTCTCGTCTGGCTCATTACAACAAGCGATCGACGATCACCAGTAGGGAAATTCAGACTGCTGTTCGACTTCTTTTGCCCGGAGAATTGGCTAAACACGCTGTTTCGGAAGGCACAAAGGCTGTCACGAAATACACCAGCTCCAAGTAGATTTGAATAATCTGCAAAAAAAAAAAAAAAAAAAACTTGAACAACGGCCCTTTTCAGGGCCACACAAATCTTGAGAAAACAGATAAATCTTTTAATATTGCAGCGAATTTTATTTTTGACGAAATTTTGAAATAAATACTTTGTAATTATTGATTTTGGTTTTTTGTTGGTTAGTATATGCGATAAATTACTGAGTCAAATGGGGTTTTACTGTTGTGTACTATTAATTTACTGAATCTTTTTTTTTTTTTAATACATCCTGCTTACAATATAATCCAGATTATACTTGGATATACCTACATAAAACCGAAAGGTCCCAAATGGTGGCTTTTTAAAAGAACATTCCAAGATTACTTCTGAGAGCGCTAACATCGTTTTTTCTATTGAACCCATACACCCAATATTAAAACATGAAACCGTTAATTTTTAAAATACCCAGTAGCGACGGCAATATGTTTATTTCTCATATTTAAAAGTTGTCCAATTTTGTTGATTCGAAGTGCAACGTGCACATTGTTTTTCTAGTGATAGAATCTAAAAAAAATAGGGCAAGTGTGCTTCTACTTTTTTAAAAAATATTTCAAAATCGTGAAATTTTGTGGGAAATTTTTTTTTTTTAAAAATATTTCAAAATTGTGAAACTTCGGGAATTTTTTTTTTTTTTTTGGAATTAATTTTGCGATTTAGCCTCTAAAAAGGCTCGTGGGTCTGCACCGCCCTGGTGGTCCTTATGGTCTGGGGCTATTATAAACTGTTACGGGTTGGGCTTCAAATTTTTACACTTTCTCTATCCAATTTTGAAAAAAAAAAAAAACACTGAAAACCGCATCAATTGCATAGTGCACACCTTGACGTGTCTCTGGCTTCAGATATAAACGCTCATTAAATACAGCATAGTCACTACCTAAAAAAAGGCATTTTGAGTTATTTATACCGGCAAAAGCTTAAAATACTTAATATTTAAAAATAATTATTTTCATAAAACGATTTCGTTTGCTACCAAGAATGCCGTGTATTAACTTATGAGGGTAATTTTCATAGTTATCTTACAAAATAAGCGTCGTTTTTATTAAGCAGACAGTATTTTTAATTGTTCGTAAAACCTTTATATTGAAATATGGAATTACATTTCAACTATAGGTCTAGTTTATAACATAAAACTATCTTATGATGATGAAGATGAGGCTATGAATGAATATATTTAAAGCGACTGCATTTTTTCTATCAAGTTAATTTTAAATTTCGTCTTATATAGTTTATTTTGAAAAGACTACTTTTGTTCTTCCAAATTTAAATTATTTTCAAATTTGAATTCTAAATTTGACGGCTATCTGTGAATGCTGCCACCTGGTGGGGGGAATATTAAATTTTGCTCTTGTTATCAAATTTCGTAAATTAGAAATTTTAATCTTTTCCAAAATAATATGCTCAAAAAGCTAATGATAATATCGACTGTTTTCTTAAATAATTGGAAGTAATGGAACAGTTGAGTAAAAATCGAATGATTTTAATGAATTTCCCGTTTTATATTGGAGGAACTATTTTTTTTCTGAATCCCAACGTGTAATGTTAATTATAGATTTCTACATTCGATTGCAATTCATTTCTGATGTTTTTCATGTTGCATTTCATGTGCAGAGGTTGCTGATTGATTAATACAAAATGAAAACTTCGAAATCAATCAATTTATAGCACTCTTATTGGAAAAATTAAATGAAATTAGCAACAAAGAAAATCAAACAATAAACAAAGGAGCGGACGAGTACAATCGTTTCATTGTAAAAAGTATGGAAGTGATTAGGTTCAACGGACACTGCGCACGAACACTGAAACAAAACTGTTTGGTGTAAGAAAAGCGGTACAGGAAACGACTACAATAATAATTGCTTTCACGTCCGTGGACTATCTATATATGTATGTTACACCGAGAAAAAAAATTATTCTTTAACTTTCTGACTCGTCGTTCGTTTTGTTGAATTTCGTCCCGCTTTTGAAAATGTCTGGTCGTGGTAAAGGAGGCAAGGGATTAGGAAAAGGAGGCGCTAAACGTCATCGTAAGGTTCTCCGTGATAACATCCAAGGTATCACGAAACCCGCCATCCGTCGTCTCGCTCGCCGAGGAGGAGTCAAACGTATCTCCGGTCTCATCTACGAGGAGACTCGCGGTGTGTTGAAGGTCTTCTTGGAGAACGTGATCCGAGATGCTGTCACCTACACGGAACACGCTAAGAGAAAGACGGTCACCGCAATGGACGTCGTCTACGCTCTCAAGCGACAAGGACGTACTCTTTATGGATTTGGAGGCTAAACGATCGATACTTTTAAACAACGGCCCTTTTCAGGGCCAAACAAAGCATGTGACAAAGATAATTTTATAGTATTGTATTTTATTCTTATTTTTAATAAATATTTTTATTCTTAATCGTAAATTACTTGTTTCATTTGTAGTAACTTTATTTAATGAGATAGAAATGAGCGTATTTGGGCTTCTTCCACCTGCCAAAAAAATCCTTTTTAGAGAAGTTTTTTCATTATTCAGGTTGTGAGAATTTTATTTTTCTTCTTCGTATACACTGCGCAACAAAAAACAAATTCGAGAGCAACGTCCTGAATCATTATTACATCGCTCAGATTGCAGTGTTTTGTAAACATTACAACAACAAAAATAGCTTTGTGATCGCCATTTGCAATGCTATTAATGTTAGTCGTTGTGTTGATGGCATAACCAAATATGAATCTCCAGGCTTCGTTTAGAAGTCAAATAAGCTGAAATCAAGCATTTTTTTTTCTGTTTAAAATTAATCAAATGTTTTAATGCGAATTTTAATTTCAAAATTGAAAACGGTCGAATTTCACATTTTTATCCTAATACTATTGATTGTAAAGTGCCCCAACTATTGTAGTAAACATACAGCGTTTTGTTCAATAAAAATTAATTGCAATTTTTATTAGTTTGACTAATATCTGTAAAAAGGCCTTTTTTAAAACCAATTAATAATAGAGCTCTTGATTTTTCTTTGTTTTACAAGATAAAAATGAATAAACTATTATGACTAAATGGATCACTTTCTTTATCTTCAAAAACGTTTTATGGGGCAACTTATATTGTCTTAAAATAAACATAAATTTAAACGACATTTCCAAACTGCCTTTCTTAACAAGTTGAAGTTGGCAATTTCATCTCAAAAGACAGAGCCAGATTACTGCTGGGGTGAAGTGGCCACGGCCCCGGGGTACAGGCATTTAGAAATAGGTCAAAACTTTAGTTGGCTCCGCTCTTTTTATGACGACCGGCAACTTCTAATTGGCTGGTTATGAAGTCTGACGTCACAGGCTCCGCCCTTTCAACGTCAGACTACATAACCAGCCAATTAGAAGTTGTCGGTCGTCATAACAAGGGTGGAGCCAACTGAAGTTTTGATCTATTTCTAACTGCCTGTCCTCGGGGTATATTGAAAAAAATTGGGGGTATATTCCATAATAGAAATGAATCGAAAGTCCGTATATCCTAAACATTTTCTTATTTGCCCAGGGGCAAGTTTATACATTAATCCAGCTCTGGCCAAAGACTCAAACAAAGGAAATTGGCGATCACATTGGCACTGCAATGTGTGTACTTAAATAAATTACAATTGTCAATATGCTAGAATCCACTTTTTAAGTCTTGCAAGTTGCAAGGGAATTATCCCCTTGCAACTTGCAAGACTTAAAAAGTGGATTCTAGCACATCGTCATACAGGAAACGATGATTTTTTTTTTTTGCAAGAAACTGAAAAATTCACAGTAATTCTTTTATTTGTTTGTAGAAATTTAGAAACAAGACTTAATGGTAAAAAATAACAAGTGTTAAAGTCAAGTATACGTAGATTATGGTAGACTGGTCGGTCACTGGTTACTGATGTCAACTAAAGAAATGGTATTGTTGAGCTGAGTAAAAGTTTATGAATTATGCTAATTTTTTTTTTATGGAAAGACCAAAAACGCGTCTATGTCATTCTAATTATCTTCATTTAAATTTAATGAAGTAAGTTTGGCAGATTGCTGGCTATGTCCCCTGGCCCCCTGTAGGCTGTACAGGGGCGTAGCTAGGCAACTGCAAGACTCGCAACTGCGGGGAGGGGGAAGGGGGGAGGGCGCAGGAGGTTTGGGGCGCAATCTCCAGTTTTTAAAGAAGTATTCTTACTAAATCAAATTAGTCAATTGTTCGACTGTTCCATAATTTGATTAACGGGAACAATGGACAAATTTGTTTTAATAAATCTTTAAAAACTGAGGGGGAGGGGCTGTGCCCCCCCCCCCAAGACCTCTTGCAACAAGCTTAATTTCCTAACCTTCCAAATGTTCCTACTGTTGTTTTGGTCACCGTGGGCAAAACTGGGCTGACCGTGGTCAGAACTGACCACGGTGGCCATACATTGAGAACGGTAAAAAAAAGTTACGCCCCAGGGGAGTAAATCCCTAGTAAACCTATGACTTAGCTACGAAACTGAGGCTGTATCAAACCTGCCCTGACATAACCCAATTTATATCGAATTCATCCAACCTCATTCATATGGGCATAATATACTGTATATGTCTATCAGTACAATGACTAATCTGTATGTCTATCAGTATACATGTACAGTAATGTGTTACTCTGTGTCAATTCTCTATGTTAAAATCCTACTGACTTCAGTTGTGTTTGTTTGAAGTGACTTTTTAATTAATTCTGTCTAAACGGATGACAGAAACAAAACGAAATTGTCACAGTTAATAAAACACATTGTTACAACTGTATACATAAATGCACATGTTCGTACGTGCAGTCGTTAATTAACAATTCTAGTTAAAACTACAAAATTTGTTTGAAAAAGGCTTCGAAATCCAACAAAATGTGATTTTATTACTAAACGAAACGCTAAAAAGATGGTTAAAAAAGGGAATCCTATAGAAAAACATCTGAACTAACCATTGCAGCAACAATTGTAAAGATATCTTTCTTAATTAATAAATTAAAATTAATTTCGTACAAAAAAGAAACACAAAAAGAATGTCGAAAATAGAAAATAAGCAGCTTCAAAATAGGAAGTAAGAATCTGATCTCTTTGACGTCCGCGTGTACTACTATATAAATGAGCGAAAGCTGCCGTCAGCCATATCTGTTTATTTTATTGGACGGATTGGTCGTACGTTTCAAATTCACGAATCACGATGTCTGACGCTCCAGCAACTCCCAAACTGAGTCCAACCGCGGCTTCTCCATCCTCCCCAAAGAAAGCTAAGGGAGCGACGGCGGCGTCTAAGAAACCTCGTAAGCCAACGACGGCCCCGGCTCATCCTTTAGTCGCCGATATGGTGATTTCGGCCGTCACCGAATTGAAGGAAAAGAAAGGTTCATCTCTGAAGGCGATAAAGAAACACATCGCCGCCACTCACAAAGTGGACGCTAACAAAATATCTTCGTATATAAAGAAGCAACTGAAAATAGCTGTCGCCAATGGAACTCTGATCCAGACCAAAGGAACGGGAGCAAGCGGTTCGTTTAAACTGAACGCGGCGCCGCCCAGCAAGAAGAAAACGGTTGCGGCACCGTCGACCAAGAAAGCTACAAAGCAGCCTAAAAAGAAGACCTCGAAAGCGGCATCGCCATCGAAGAAGGCTGCTATCGCCAAACCGAAAAGTTCACCGAAGAAAGTCGAAAAGAAGCCGAAGAGGAGCAGCGTCTCTGCCGCCGCCGCGGAGAAAACGCCAACGAAAGCACCGAAGATGGCATCTTCTACGAAGAAAGTAAAAACGCCGAAGAAGGAAAAGAAAACAAAGTCGCCCAAGAAGCTGAAAAGTCCGAAACCAAAGAAAGTGGCAGCGGGAAAGAAAATGGCGACTCCCAAGAAGTAGAAGGAAGCTAGCTATCAACAACATTCTAACCAAAACAACGGCCCTTTTAAGGGCCACATACAAAATGAGCAAAAGACGATTCTTTTTATGTTTGCATTTTATTTTTTAACAAAATGTTTCATTATTGTAAATAAAATTTCATTATTCATACGAGTACGGAGGCACAGTTTATTGAAAATAGCATCGAAAATAAAAATATTCTTTTATAAAAAGAAATATCCGGATGGTTTTATAAACAGCTTATTTTTTTAGCTTTCTATTGTCATTCAGGAACAAAAAGAAAAACTAGAAATTGTTTTCGAAACTAGAAATGTGTGAGCTTGAAGGTGACATTAGTGAACCCAGACGATATTTTTTTTTTTTTTTACTTTTGTCTGATTAAAAGTTTTATTTTGAAAGATATGAAAATATGAGCTACCCTTCTAGTTTCTAAAAAACACTTCCTAAAGTTAGGAAAACAGCTGTCCGATAAATGATCTCGTAAATTTTATAAAATAGAAGAAGACAAAGCAAAAATAAATTTTTAAAACTGGGACAAACTCCAATTTATAATAGTTAACCGTTAAATAAAAACCAATAGGAATACGTTTCAAGATAAATCCCTTTTATTTGAAATTTTTAAAAAAGGTAATTTAAATAGCATTTATTGGTTGGAAACATCTGCCGGAAGTTACGTAATTGCAACGATTTTAGCCATTGTTGTACTAGATGAAAAATGTCGGCTATCGCGGACGTGAAAGTTTTAGCTTCCTTTGAAAGAACCCAATAGGGGAAAGCTTAAAGAAAAGGCGCGAAACGGGTCTCAAGAGTATAAATAGCCGTGAATTTTCTCTCAACAGTCATTCTTTGCTTTGATTCTAACGTATTTGTTTCGTTCTCGAACGTTCCTGGTTTTTATTTCTTTATTCACGTGTAAGAATGGCTCGCACTAAGCAGACCGCTCGTAAATCAACTGGTGGAAAGGCTCCACGAAAGCAATTGGCAACGAAGGCTGCTCGAAAATCCGCCCCAGCGACTGGAGGCGTGAAGAAACCTCATCGTTACCGTCCTGGTACCGTTGCTCTTCGTGAAATCCGTCGTTACCAGAAATCAACTGAGCTGCTGATCCGTAAACTTCCTTTCCAGCGTCTTGTACGTGAAATCGCCCAAGATTTCAAGACTGATCTTCGTTTCCAAAGCTCGGCTGTGATGGCCCTTCAGGAAGCTAGTGAAGCGTATTTGGTGGGTCTTTTTGAAGACACGAATTTGTGCGCCATCCACGCCAAGAGGGTGACCATTATGCCTAAAGACATCCAATTGGCCAGAAGGATCAGAGGAGAAAGAGCTTAAACGACATCCGGCTTAACAACATAAAAAAAAACGGCCCTTTTCAGGGCCAAAAACTTTCTGTTGAAAAAGATAAATTTTTACGTTTTGCTAGGTAAATTTTATATTTTTATTAAAAAACCGGTGTTTAAAATGAATTTTCTTTTGAAGAATTGCTATTCTGAAATATTACTTTGTTTTGGGTGGTTGACACAGGCCGTTAGAAATAGGAGAGAACTTCAATTGGCTCCGCCCTTGTTATGATGACCGGCAACTTCTAATTGGTTTGTTGTGTGGTTCGACGTTGTCACATGTTCCGCCCTTTTTGTTCAGTCTACATAACCAACCAATTAGAAGTTGCCGGTCGTCATAAGGGCGGAGCCAATTGAAGTTCTCCTATTTCTAATTGCCTGTGTGGTTGATCAACCGTTCGTGCCACAGGCATATGTAGACGGCTTCAGAATTTTTTTGACTTTGCTCTTTTCTGACCAAATATCAATCAATTAGAAATAAAAAAGGGCGGAGCAAATCACATAAGACCCAGTAACAAAACTAATTTGAAATTGATGACTCATAAAAAGGTGGAGCCAAAGAAATTCTGAAGCTGTTTACAGATGCCTGTGTTGGTGCCTGCTTTACTCTTGAGCTGCTATGGCAGTTGGAGACGGCCTTCACAATCCATTTTTCCCCGTTTTTAATTGGTTTAAAAATTGTTTTGATGCCATATGCCCCGCCTTTTTGAGATACGGCAATCTAATTTGGTTCGATGAAAAATCGTTAATGTTGTATTCAACCTCCTTTTGGCGGCGGTGCAGTACTCAATTTGAACTTGCCAAAAGGTGTGGCCAAATTTGTTTGTTGAATCGGTTCATATAAATCGAATCGCATCGGATCTTTCGATTCCTATTACTAATCGGAAAATTGAGATAACATTCGGTTTTTATAACAAGGGTTAACTGGGAAATAAAACTTAATTTTTTTTTCTTTCTAAAATGTCATAATTTTGCTGAAGAAAAAAAATAACCAGGGGATTGAAACTTGAAAAACAACAAAAACCGAACAATGACAGGGGGGGGGGGGGAAACCCCACTAATAAATGGGGGAAAAAAATCTTTAGAGAACTTTTATAAGAAATAAAATTGAATCGATTAATCGAAAGGTTTCAAATCGATTAATTAGAACTAAACAAGGTCGATTGATCGAATCGGAAATCCTTACTTGCCAATAGAAATGCACTGTACGCATGCTACACAATACATTATCTTATTTTTGCAGCAAATAAAATCCGCTCTTCTGAGAATCTATTATTCTAATACTGCGTTTCTATTGGCAACTTCAAATTGAGCACTGCTGTCGCCAACGACTGCCCTACATTTGATTGGGAAGTTGAAGAAAATAACCATTAGATGGCGCGAGCATCTCCATTAATTTTTTTTTCTATAAAATTAAAATGATTCCCAAAATACCCTACGCTAATTTCCACAGCCGATTAGAAAATCTCCGCAAAGAGCGCTAGCATCGTAATTTTTTAAACTACAGTCGTGGCAATGTTTATTTTTCGTAAATATATTTAAAGTTGTTCATTAAGTTTTCAAAGTGCAGTGTGTCCACCTTAAATATATGGTGATACTGATAGAATGACAAAAAATTGGTAAGTGCGGTTGTATTTTGAAAAACTATTTCAAAATCGCCTCCGTTGTGTACGCGCTCGTAAGCAAAAAAAAATCATTAAAATGCTCGTAAAATTTTAAAAAACCACAATTAAACCAGCACATTTCCGCACGTGCTGGCTTTTTTTCTGGTTTTTTAAAATTATTTTTACGAGCATTTTTGTGGATGTTTTTTTTCTTATTTAGGCGTACTCAATGGAGTTTAACATAAGTTAGAAATTCGCGATTTTGTAAGTTTTTAAAAATAGAACCGCACTTACCAATTTTTTTGTCATTCTGTCACTCGATCAGCATTTATCTAAGGTGCGCATTGAACTCTGAACCATTAAAATTAGACAAATTTAAATACAAAAAATAAACATATTGTGCCACGACTGTATTTTAAAAATTAACGTTTCTTCAACATATTCGGTCTATGGGCTCATTAGAAAAACGATGCTGGCACTCCTTGTGGAGATTTTTCGAAGTAATTAAGAGGCTAGATACATCGTTTAGTTCAAAATTTCTCCGAATGTAGGCGCTGCGATCGTTGTTGATTGAAAAACGGTTTTTTAACGTTTTTTCTCCCGGTTCGAAGTCACATAATAATTAATAGAAAAATAATTTCGCGTGCTAACCTTATAAAAAGAAAACATTGTGAAGCCAGTAGATTAATGCACGTAATAATTATTTTGTTATTGTTCTGAGTTGTTTTTAACGGGAGTTCTTCAAATGTTTGGGTGACGGTTTTTTGTTCCTATGGGAATTAACATGGAGTTAAAAAACGATAGATTTTAAATGTTATTTAAAAATAGAAAGCCCTTTTAAAATTTAGAAAAAGGAACAATCCTGAAGGCAATAAACACATGTAAGTACGTTCTAATTTTTCTGATTGATCTAAATCATTTTTAATCAGAGTTCTCTTAACTTTTGTTGGACGGTGTTTTAATCCTATGGGACTTAACATGGAGTTAAAAAACGTACGATTTTAAACGGTATTAAAAAATAGAAAGACCTTTTCAACATCTATAAAAAGGAAACATCGTGAAGCCAATACATGAATGTATGTGCTAATTATTTTGTTATTGTTCTAAATCAGTTTTAACGAGAGTTTTTCAAATGTTTGTGGGACGGTTTTTGATCCTATGGGATTTAACATGGGGTTGAAAAAACGAACGACTTTGAACGTTGTTTAAAAATAGAAGGACCTTTTCAAAAATTATATAAATCGAGCACGTGAAGAACAATACTTTTTATTGTATTTTGCGCTTTACTGTATTTGAATTGAGCGATTGTGAGGCGATTTCTTTCAGTTTTAGTAACACCATATAAGAACACTCATTTGTGTCTTTGTCGTCTGCTCAAAACAACAAGATGGACGTGGATCTAGGCTCTTAAACCAAATTTATCAAAATGGGCCACCATACGCAACATTGCTCCAGTTCTACCAAGGGATGAGCAAAAAATGAAAAGATTTTTTTACGTTATCGATGCATTTGTAGTTCTACGGGAGATTAATGAAGTCTGATGACCAGGGCAAGGAGGTTCATGCACTTAAAAGCAATAAAATATGCATATTCATTTAATAAAAAAATAACTAAATATGCCATTAATTATGCACTATAAAAAATCTTATTCAAAATGTCACCCATGGAAATTGAAGAAAATGGCAAACAACCAACATTTTCAAATTCAAAACTTCATCGATTTCTTGTTAAATTTTAATATTTAGAAAACTTTCTCTTAACATCAAATGATGTACGAGGAGCGTAAGTGGTGCGGAGTATCATTTGTATCAAGTTCATTAATTTCATTTATAAGATGAACCTTATTCTATGTTCCCCGTTATATACAGCATATTTCCACAATTTTCATGAAGTCGGAAAAGTTCTGAGGCCTATTTTTTTTGTTGAAAAAATTGCAAAAATTACAATTTATGCACTTTTTTGGCAATTTTGGCAAAATATATGCATGCTTTGAAAATAACAAAATATGCAAAAATATGAATTATAAAATTCATATATTTAGCTTCAGCATGATATGAATCATGTGAGCTTTTGACGTCGACCTCATAATTTTTACCAACTTATGGAAAACATAACTCGTTTCTTCTCCTGATCACGCGGTGACCGCACGAAGATTCGAGTTACAGAAATAGTCGGATGGAGATCGCTTGTGATCATCCTTCTGTGCAAGGGGGTGTAGCCTTCGCAGAAGGATGGTGACCATCTCTCCTGATCGACGCTGATGTACGTCTTCCTGTTGTTACCAGAAGATGTTGTAGCTCCTCGAGGATCTATGTCTCCTTGCCTTATGTCTCCGGCTTGCCTAGAGAAGGATTAGTTTCCAGACAGAAAGACAACGCAGTTTCTCATTGTAACGCTTTATTCATTCTTGCTCAGAAACATCAAGAGTACAAGAATGAATTGTGATATTAAAGGTGCGTCCTCGGGCCCATGGTGTGGTACGGATATAGAAATCTTCATAATACAGAAGCTGAGCAAGTAAGGACAATGAACAAAGAGGAGCCTGGTCCTTTTATACCTGGGACCTGTGTACACCTACGAGGTGTAACCAGGTCCAAGTGACCATGGTCTTGAGAGTATCAATCCGCCACTTCGATATGAGTCAGAAGTATGAGTCAGAGAGGGCGGGACAAGCAATTGTTTACCCCCCAGGCTATGGTTTTGGCGGGATCGGGAGTTACTGGGTGTTACAATCGTGTTCCTATCTCATCTAGCATGAATTTTGAGCCAGAATACTAAACATGCATTTGCATATGAACCCTCCTTGCCCTGCTGATGACCATAATCCAGTGGTGTAGCCAGCATTATTTTACAGGGTGTTGAAAATTCTAAGTAATTTTTTCGTCAGATTATTATCATATGAAATCAAATGGTGCAACGTCCACTATAAGTTGGTGTGCTGCGACGTGTGAAACTGCCTTGCATAACTTCCATGCCAGAAGTTTCGAGGAGAATAAGAACTTTTTTCTTTTGCTACGTTGAAAGTAACAGAACACAGCGTGGCGTGCTGTTTGGAGCAGCTTCGGACTGTGCACCTTAGTGAGCGACTAGTTTAAAAGTCGTTTGGTTGAGTATCTATGATGGTGACGGGACAGAAAATGAGTTCTGAAGGTACTGGTTAAAAACATACAGGGAGAGAGAGAGAGCTCTTTTTGGTGCAGGTAGAATTTTGGGAAAGGGTCCATGGGTCCAGGACTCATGGACCCCCCTCCCCCCGGCTATGCCACTGACGTAATCGTGTAGAAACTAGACTACCCAGCCTAGCTTAGAAATAGACACAGTATTACTTATGTTTTTTTATTAATGATTTAAAAAAAACTGTTGTGCCAGTTGTGAGCTAGTTTTTACTTTAATGTAGTCATCCACCAGACCTTTTTTTGAACACGAGCGAGCGAATGTTTGCTCGTGTGCTAACTGGCACTCATCAGACAATTATTGACTGAGAATCCTTGTTTGCTCTTGCTCGATTTTTGTTTGGTGAAATACCCAGGCTATAGGCGTCAACAACTAAGTGGCGCAAGCGTCAATAACAAAAATCGGAACGGGATGTTCAATTCAGCCGATGCATCGGAAGTGCCGCCCATCTGTAGTTCAACCTGTTTTATTGTTTTACTATGGATCCACTGGATTGATAGGTGTGACTGGAGCTAAGAGTGTGTCTGTCGTTACGCAACACCATTTCCCGTCACTATCTAAAGCGCACACCTTTTTTCCTGTGCATCCACTGCTGTCACTTGGAAGACAAGAATCCCACCCATCCTCCACACATGATTCTTCCGTTTCTGTTAATTACAAAAGGGCTACATTTATAAATGCCAAGTTTCATTATTGAAAACAAATGCAACTTAGTTAATCTTAAGGCTTAGGCTCTGGTTATGATCTTACGACTTAAGTCCAAACGCGAACAGCAATATGGTTCGCGTCACAGCAAACAATGCATTGAGATCAGTGATCATTGATAGTTTTGTCGATTGAGTTACACGACGTTTAGCTGTGTTGTCTCTGAATTTTACCTTACCCTTCTAGTTTCTGAAACACTTTCTAGGTTCTTTAAATTTTGTTCCTGAAAAACACAGTATTCGAGAGTTCGAAAATCAGCTGTTTATAAAAACCATCTTTTAAAAACAGAAGCCATAAATTACTTTGAAAAATAATTTGAAAAAGGTAATTACAAATTATAAATGGTGAAGTTCAAAGTACTCCAAATAAATATTTTTCCAATCCCGGGATTTATCACATGTGATCCCGGGATTGCGGGATCATAAAATTGTATGGAATCCCGGGATTGCAAACCCTAGTTAAAACTTTTTTTTTTTTTACCAAAGTTTAGGTTTTTTATAGGTTAGGATCTGAAAGACGAAAAAACACAAAGATTCGAATCTCAAATATTTTTCAGGTTTTGAAGGATTCGAGGACTCGAATGGCCCATCCCTAGTAAAAACTGTAAATAGCCCGACTAATTTGTAGCTCGTGTGCGCGTCCACGGCCTGGTAAAGGCTCTACATCCCAACGCCGAGTCGCTGACAATCTGATAGGTGGATCGAAAAATGGAAATGGCTGCCCTGTAAAAAGCCATACTGTTAATTATGACCGAATAAACAGTCTGGCATTGTCTGCCACCGATTGTCTGTCGACTGTCGTCTGCGCTCGCCCAAACATTTAGCTATGGACTTAAAAGGCCTTTCTAGAGCTGGATAGAAACAACTCTGAAAAAAAAACTTCTGAAAATTACAATTACTCTTATGTAAATTGTCACTTTTTTCTTTTTCTTCATTATGTATTTTTAGAGTTCTATTTCAATTTTCAGAGTTCTCTGAAATATTGTTTGCAATATTATTTCAGAGTTTTTATATTTATTACTCTGAAATGATAGTTATTAGATAATACTTTGACTTTTTTTTTTTTATATATTTTTTTTATCAAGTTCTAGAAAGGCCTTAACAAGAAAACACTTATTTTTTCACCGTCGTAGGAACTGAACAGAATCAAAGAGACTAGAAGGGTTAGCAAAAATTGGAAAGTGGTTCGTGTACAGAAGAAACAATGTCGCCGGTGGGCGTCACCTTCTGGCGACAAAATTCACGGAAGCTTTTTAGAAATTGCTTGTGTTCAAAAGGTCTGGCGGCTTTTCCTAGCAATACATTCATAATTATGGCCCAGCCATCTGCTACAACATTTTGCAGTCGAACGCAACCACTCATAAGTGGTTTGTGTGTGCCACTACCATAAAAGTGCAAGATGACCATAAAATAAAAATCCAATACTCACGTTTAAGAAAATGAACGTTTTTCATAGTTTGTGTCACTCTTGTAACTTTAGCAAGACCTCCCTTCTTTTTGTTTTGGGGAATTATCACGTCATTTCGAGAAGGACCTCCTCTCTGGTCGTGGTTTCTGGAAGTTCTTGCGCCATTCCTAGATGGGCCTCCGTTCTGGTCGTTGTTTCTGGAAGTTCTTACGCCATTCAGAGATGGACCTCCTCTCTGGTCGTTTTGAGGAATTCTCGGGTTATATTGAGACGGACCACTTTCTTTGTTCACAACAGATTGATCATTATTTCTTTGTATAATTTCCGAATTAGTATTTGTAGGTTTTGATTTGTTCCATGGTATATTCCTTTTCACTTTTTCCCATAACTTATTTATCGCTTTTGGAATACTAAATTGAAATATTCTTTCCTTGTCTGTATTGTCCATTTGTTGTTCCAAGGAGTCGCTACATTCTGCAATAATCCATTGAACCAATAACACGAATACTAATTTCATTTTAAACGTAGAATAGAAACGGAAAAACGAGAGAGAGAACGGAGTTGAATCATTCCATTTACATAGGCGGTGATAATAAAGGAGTGAAGCGAGTGTTGCAAGAAGCTTACACTTCTTTTTAATATCACCTGTAAATTTAATGGCTGACATACTGACTAACAGCAGCAATACAGGTGTTCTAAAGCAGACACTTGTTTCCACCTATTTTTTTTTTGTTGGTCCCTTTCTGTATTTTACTTTTCATACTGTGCTTTTAACTTGTAAGTAGTTTATGTACAGCAGGGTGGCTTGGTTTTAACCATTGTGGTTAAAACCATGGGTTTGACCACTTGTTTTTTTTTTAAAAATAAACCTTTGGTTTTAACCAGACAACTTATTTTTTTTTGTAAATTGTACTGAATGTATTCGTTTTTAATATGCAAACAAAAATTAACCCTCATTCCCACAATATGCTTCACTACATAGGTCAAAGGCATGCTGGGGAAAATAATTTGGCCCTGGCATTTTATACTATCTTTTGTCAATATTTTTTTGAAAAACTAGCAACCGGCCCAATTAAATACTAGCCCTTCTGGCATTTGCGCGTTGCGAATTGTAACTGAAGGTTTTCACTGCTACTCACACATTATTCAAGATAATTTGGGTTAATGGAATTATTAGTTTAATTACTTTAATATTTATATTACGTTAGTATTTGATACTTAAATAAAAATAAGAAAATATTCACAATACACAAATTTGCAAAAATATGGTTAGTCAGTGTAGTAAGTTTTTTATATGAAAGTTTTTATGGTTTAATTAAAAAAACGGGATAATTTTTTTCCTTAAAACTAAAGAAAAACCATTCAACTTGTTTTTCTTACTCAATGGTGAGTGCTGGCCTTTGGGGGTGGCGAGGTCGTGCATCGCACGAGGGCGCCGAGTATTTTGGGGCGCTGAGCGAGTTTTGGGTCAACATTTTCACCTTATGAACAGAACAACTCGACCTTTGTCCAGGTCTACAATGTAACAAAACAGACTTTTCAGTTTAGGAACTCTTATCCATTGAAAATAATATCGCTGAAAATCTAGACTTTTCTGTTCTTAATTAAAGATTTTGCCGATAAAAAGGCGATAAGGCCAACTTTTAATCTTCATATATTAATTAAACTTAGTTTAAAATTTTCTTTGTGATTTTTGCACTAGTTTATCATTTTTTTAATCTAAAAACAATATGGTTTTCTCTATGGACATAATCGATGTGTTTTTTATTACTAATAATGAAAGAAATAATTTCATTTTCTCATAATTATATGTATACTAGTGGGGTAACCCGTCATAAATAACGGAAGTGAAATTCACAGGCAATTGTGCCCAGCATTAGAATTTTTTTCCCTCCGCCCTTTTATGACGTCAGACCAAGTAACAAACCAATTAGAAATTGATGACGTTCATAAAAGGGCTGAGCAAAAGAAATTCTAATGCTGGTCACAATTGCCAGTGATAAACTGTAGTTTAATTTTGCTACTATTATCCCCTCCCCTTTTTTTTCTCCCTCCACGTTTCTCTCCCCCCCCTTGTACACTTTCCAACCTTTTTCCCTCTAAAATTTAATATCATTGGGTTCTTGGATGGGGAGTGTGCAACATATAGTTGACCTAACCTTCAAGCAAACACATGTGAAGGCGGTGGGAGAGTATTTCAGTATTTGAATAAAATAGTTAAATTAGAATGTCCCGTCATGTATGACGGGTTTACCCCCTAGTTACATATATTTTCTCTTCTAGGGCCGGCACTGAATGGAGTTAAAAATTTGTGATTTTGAAATATTTTTTTAAAACAGAAGCACACTTTTTGCGATGTAGCCTCTTAAGCAAGTTGAGAACGTTTTTCTTTTATCATTTTTTTATCGGACTAAATCCGGTATTTCCTAAGATAGCAGTACCGTAATATAGTGGTCATAACATATAACGGTAAATGACATCGCAAAAAACTTTTTTATAGATGTAAATTTGTTTTTCGGTTCTAGCTCTTAACACGATTTAAATCATGATTAAATTAAAAAACACCATAAAAAAAATCAAGTGATTTTAATTACATTTTGAAATTTTTTAGATTTTTTTTTTTCAAAAAGTGAATTATTAAACAGATTGAACGCTTTGTCATGCACCGATTTTATGAAATTTTCAATAAATGAAAAAAATCTGCAATAAAAAATGATTTTTCGTTATCACCTCTGCAATAATTTTAACATTTTCATTGTGATCGCTTCTATATAAGACACGTACATAGTAAAACAACGTTTTTCTTAAAAAAAAAAAAAAAAGTAACAAGTATATGTATATTAATTTTTTCCAACCGGGGAATTTGTTTTATTGCTTGTAATAAGTCAAATATGATTGGATCAAAAATTAAAACACGGCTACAAACCAAAACCCAATTAAACTTTTAAAAAAAAACTATTATTACATTATTCATTCCTTAATTTCTTGTCACATTTGATGTGAAAAAAAAACAACTGCAAAGTATAATTTATTCAAATGATAACAATTTTACTAAGTATTTTTTGTTTTTGTTTTTAATAAACCAAAATACAAAGAAGCTGGAATGAACGCAGCAAGTATTTTGATTGGTAATTTATATTTGTGAATAATTTACAGATGATACGATCTATGCGTTAACCAAGAATTACAATGACGTTTGTAACACATTGTTTGTCTGAGATGAAGATGTTCGTTAGTCGAGCGACATCGGTTTTGTTTGAATCTCGAGCGTAAGTTCCGAAGACGGTCTCTCATTGTTAAACATCCTTTCGCTTTTTATAGATCCGGAGTCTTTTCTGTCTGACTGGTAAGATTCCGAAGAAGAGTCTGCCAAAAAGAAGTCTTCATCTGTTTCGGGGATGGATCCGGACCCTTGAGCCGTAATACGGTACGAAGTGTTAGACGATGTGTCACAGTCACTCGAGTCACTAAGGTTACTACCGAAACCACTACTATAACTGTAGAGAGGCGTGCGTCTCGTATTCATTCCACTCAGTGAAACCATGCGACCGAGCGCAAGAATGGCATTACCAGTTTTCTACACATTTTTAAGTAAAAAAAGTTCCAAAAAAAACAAAAAACACGCAAACACACATACCAGACAAAACACACACAAAAAAAATTACTTTTGAGTCATGCCCCCTTAGTTACTGACAAAAATGTTAGTTCATTTGCTGGATATGATAGCATTTAGAATATGTTTTAGGGGATTTGTAGGGTTCCAAAGCATGTATAATGATAATCATGCTGCTTTTTAACTTAATTTTACATTTACATGGGGAAAATTTTAGGGCAGTGTGTTAATTTTGACAGTGCATTTCTTATGCAGTTTCTGGACCAAAATGTCCGTCTTGTCATGGGCCCTTTGGGCTGCTCGCAGAGTTAATCATTCAAATTTTTAAAAAAATCCAAAAGTACTTTTTAACATATGCATAAATATTGTTCTAAAACATACATTTTGATGCTTTTTTTGGTAGGCATACAGTTAAATGAAGGTTTCAAATTAGTCACTATTATTGATGGTAATACAATGTATTGAAAATGATTCAAAATTCACTGTATTCGTTTAGTGATTGTAACATTCAAAGCTAGATACAAAAATTCAAAAAAGTCGAATTTTTTCAACAATTAGATGTTTTTTTTTAAATGGAATAATTTTTTTTTAATGTTAAACAAAGTTTTGAAAAAAAAATATTAAACATAATTGGCAGTTTTGAAAAGTTATATATAAAAATATAAAAATTATTGAAAGTTTACGTGTTAAAAATGTTTTAAGAAAAATCTGGAATATTGTTTTCATTTGACTTTTTTTAAATTTAAAGAAAATCAAGAAAATCAAGATTTAAAGTTTAAAAAAGGGACATAGAAGTCACTAAAATTATTTTTCAAAATAAAGCAAAAACAGTTTAAGTAACATGAAATGGAAGAGACCAGAATATTTTATGATTTTCTAAAAGACTGGAGCAAAAATTGTTTTATTTGATCTCTTTTCGTGTGAAACACTTTTTGCTGTCTTGAGATTGGAAGCAAAATTCGTTTTAATGTGAAATATGCGGAAACAATTAGAATGCTCTTTCCCCTTAAGGTATCAAAATGCTTTTAAGAATTTTTGGATTAATTTAGTCATCGTTTTCTATTAGTAGTTAGTGTTGATTAGTGTTTCATTGCCTATTGCTGTCATATCAAGCAAGGCTTAGTCAATGCTTACCTGCCACTTTCTTCTTACGATGAACTTCTTTAATTTGTCGGTGCATATTTTGACTGCGGACATGGTTCTTTCGTGTTGGGCCAGCCAATGATGCTTTAGACACTCTTGAGAAGACATTCGTTTTCTAGATTAAAATGAATAGATTTTTTTATTAGGGATGGGCCATTTGAATCCCGTGAATCTTGAAAAATATTCGAGATTCAAAAACATGAATCGTTGCGCTTTTTTCGTCTTTCTAATCTTTCGAAAACTGCAGCTAATCCACCGCATACAGCATTACAGAAAAAAATGACGTCACAGCCGGCGCCTTGTACCACAACGCAATGTGGTACTTCATGGTGGTGACATCATTTTGACGTAACTTTTCTGTAAGGCTAGGGCCACACCTGCGTTCAGGTCGCGGCGACCAGGTCACAACAGGTCTGTCCTGGCATGCATTCAGGGTTTTTAGTCGTTTTTCCAGTATCCGATGGATGATGTGACGTTGGCTATTGTTGTCCATACTAGAAAAAGCTTAGAAAAAGTTGTGACCTGAAGGCAAGTATCGTTAACTACATAAGAAACAATGGGCAGCGTTTCTGTCGCAACGTTGCAAAAACACTGTTCACAGGCTAGCGTGTTCAAAATCGGTTGCTGCCGTGGGTCACAAACATTGCCATCTGCATTAGAATCCGGAACCCAAGCATGGCCCAAGATTAATGCTGTATGCGGTGGATTAGCTGCATGAACGTAACGAGAGCATTATACAGGCAACGAACAATTTTCATGAACTCATATAGGTTCGAATTACAGCTTGGCTGCTGCAGCCATTGAAGAGCCTAGACACTCCAGTGTGTTATGTGCTGCACGACTCCATAGAATTGAATTGCCGTTTAGTTGCTACAGCTATTTTAGGTAACTTTTTAACCACGAAATCGACCATTTTCTCGGGGCTCGTGAAACTCTGGATTACCTTTGCTTTTAAGAGGACCAGAAGGCACCACCCACAGCAATGGGGCGTTTTAAGAGGTGGAGACAATCCAGAGATGCATGTGTCATCATTCAACATTCTAGTTTCTGGTGCTATTTCAACTTCTTATAGAATACACTCACGTTGAAAAACCACCAGAAAATACAAATACAAATACAAATGGAAATGAAAAAGTATATTTTCGTAATCTTCTGGTAAATGTCTTACAATGTGAAATTCAGTGTGATTGCACAAAATTTCACTTTGTAAGGAATTTAACAAAAGCCCATAATCTTTCAGTACAAAGGAACATAGAAACATTCTGATTTTTTTTATTTCTATTTGTAATTTCTACTGGTTTTTCAGCAAGTGTAATTCTTCCCTTAGTATTGCTCCAGAAACGCAGAATAACCAGAGTTTAAAAAGCACCTTGCTGTACATAAAGCATCTTAAGAACAAATATTATTCCTTGCAACAATGCTAAATATTTCGTAATTGGGTTTCACTGTAGTACATGCAAAACATGTTATCAATTATTCACAAATTGTTTGAAGTTTGCTGCCACTCACTCTTTATTTTTAATTAGAAGAGCCATGATGAAGTCTTTGGCATCTTGAGAAATTGTATCGAAAGCCTCATCATCAAAGTCAAACTCTGACTTGGTAATATTCGAAAATGTTTGGACATCGTTCTCTCCCATGAAAGGAGAAAGTCCAGACAATCTTAAAAAAAAAAAAAAAAAAGAATGAATCCAATTATTATTAGATACGTTTCAAGTATTTCGACATGTTTTATATTGCTTACAGGACGTAGCAGATGACTCCCACACTCCACATGTCCGATGCCGGACTTATATATTCGTAGTTAATCACTTCGGGTGCCACAAACTCTGGAGTTCCGAACATGACCCTTATGGGATTATTGGGATCGTATCTTTTAGCTAGACCGAAATCAATCAGTTTGATTTGATGACCTTCACGGTGAAGGCACAAAATGTTTTCTGGTTTCAAATCAAGATGCATAATGGATTGTTCGTGCATGTAACGAACTCCGTCACAGATCTGGCGAGTGAATAAGATGCAGTCTCGTTCGGTCAAGACGAAGTCTTCAGCGACCACCCGTTCGAAGAGCTCACCTCCAGAAATGCTTGAGATTTAAAGAATGGCATCAAAGGTTAGCCTAATGTGAAGTATAAGTTAATTTGTACCCTTTTTATACTCACTATTCGAGAACTATTATCATTTCGCGAGGTTTTTCAAAAGCTGCGAAAAGTTTTAGAAGTTTTGCATGACAAAGGCTGTTCATAACGTCGACTTCTTCTTTGACTTTTTCCTTGTCTCTCGCCTTGATGCAACGGATGAACTTTGCGGCATATTCGATGTCGGTTTTCTTTTCAATTACGCGATGGACACGTCCAAACCGACCTCTGAAAGAAATCATGAGACAAAAAAACATTGTGGCTTATGTCATGCGGAGTATTAGCATGGCGATTTTTAAATGAATTTTGATACAAAATAAAACCTCCCACTGATTTTGCTTATTGTTTTGTTGCGATAAAATTAAACAAGTATTTTATGATTAACATATCTGAACATTTTAGGTATTTCGCTTCAAAATAACAATTTTAATACTTTATTCAAGTCGAAAACTTGCAACTGAAATAAAACTTGAACCCTCTGTACATGCTTTCAACACAGGAAACGTCACAACATTACAGGGTTTGTCTAGGCTGTGTAATAGTGTTTAGAGGTTTCAAGTTGAAGTTCAAGCAGAGCTGTAACAAAGGGAACTTGACTCTGGTCAAAAGTTTTTGGCTGCATTTGGTTCCATGCTTTAAAGTTATTACTTCAGCTTGAAATTTATAACGTAATAATTATGTGATACAAAAGTAGTTTAGATAATATAATTAATCTTAAATGTTTCAATATATAACATTACATTTTTTTTACAATAATTTGTAAATTTAATGTAATGTTTAATAAACTTAATGATTATTTATGCATTAATATTAAATAGTATGTTGTTGTTGTTTGGGCCCCCTTGACGCTTGGCTATGGTCTGGATGACCGGTAAAACCCATTATAATTATGGCCCTGAGGTCGTGTACTAAGTTTTCTTCTAGAATTTTGGGTTTAAATTAGGTAAAGTTTCACCCACTTTCCAAGCTCCTCTTGAACATCATACAATTCATTGAAATGAGAACCGTCTTCAAGAGAGACTTTAAAAAACTCTGGTGACTGTGGTCGTGATTCTGAAATACCATTTAAAACGCATAAAATTTAATATTTCATATAATCAAGTGTTATATACAAATTGATTACCCTCTTCAGATGAGACATCGCGTTCGACGATGAACACGGGTTCCGTTTCTTCTGTCGGTCGACTCGTGCCGTGGACATTCTGCGCTCTCACTCGAAACACGTATTCTGCAGCCGGTTCCAGACCTCTCACCACATACGAAGTACTATGGCAATTGGATGTGACTTTATGCCACTGCCGAAGATGTTCGTTCTCGTCGAACACTCTGGAAACTTCGACGATGTAGCCGGTGATGACACTTCCACCATCATATGAGGAACCGTACCAACACAAGGTGATGGCAGACGACGACGCTTGTGTCACAACGGGTTTACTCGCCGGTGGCTCTGGAGCACCTTGAACGGATTCCAACAAATTAATCTTTATCAAAATGTTATCGCATAATCAATAATTTTGTAACTTACCTTCGACAGATAAAGATGCAAAATGGCAATCTGCTCCATGTCCGTTCTCGACGACGACAATATATTTTCCGCTGTCATCGGAATGGACGTTATCCATTGTAAGACAAGACATTTCTTCACACGTTTCCATTTTTATCCTTTCGTTCGTTTCCACTATTCTACCCTGTTGTATTGAAATCAATTATTGCTTTTGAGTTGTGTAAACTTTTTTAAGTTTTTTAGAAGCAACATTATGAGAAAAAAAATCAAAGTATGTTACAATCTAGAATAGTAACCTTGACTATCCAGAAAATATTGTATGCTGACAATATTTTTATCACTTTTTTTTTTTTTTTTTTTTTTTTTTTTTTTTTAACTATTTTATGGGCGTTTGAAACTTAATTAGTTTTTTCATTTCGTTTATCGAAAACGGGGGGGGGGGTGAGGAGGAGTCATTAGAGAAACATATTAAGCCTGTCATATGAGTGTATGACAATAATTTGTCATAACTAGCTCATAACTTTATAACAGTCACAAAAGCAAATTAGAAAATATTATGACAAATATTGTTATACAGTATGCCTGTCATGCCTTGTCATAGGGGCCTCATTACCGAAAGAGGTTTGAAATTGTGACAATCGTGTCTTATGATGTGACTCCTTTATGACGGTCATATTATGCTATAGGCCAATCAATTTCAGTCATGTGAAAACATGAATAAATACATATTCATATTTCATATCTAACAAATTTTAAATAAACTGAACTTTTTATTTTACAAAAAGTTGAATAATTAAGTTTAAGTACCGGTAAAATGTTTGTGTTGTTTTTTTAATTTTTATTATAAATAACTACATACTTGTATAATGAGTATTTATTGTGATTGTATTGACTTAGTTGCTATTTTTTTCTTACACTGAATCAAGTTGCTTTTATTAAAAAAAATAACTGACTTATCATTTAAAAAATAAATTTAATAACTCAACATTTTGAGAGACTGTTCATAAATTGTTTTAAATTGAGAGCATTTTTGTATTATTAGTTACAAATAGTTACACAATTATCTGATGTAAGTTTGTAACTATTATAAATTACATTCATAAATTTAACCATATCAAGCTGAAAACTCCCACATTTTAACTGTACTGGTTTTTTTTTATTAAAAAAAAGCAATTTATGTTAAAAAAAAATTGCCATTTTAAAAGAAATTTGTCAAACAAGTAAATCAAATAACGACCACTCCTTTATTTCCACACACAAATGATTTTCCTTTTCAGTTAAAACTTGTGGTTTATCTGACAAACTACTAAACTGTAAGATCATTACCCCCTAATAATCTAACAATTATTAGACTAAACGTTTTGCAAAAAAAAGACAACATAATTCTTGTCTTTTTTTTTAAACATAAATGATTTTATCGTAAAAATGACAATAAAGCAAACCTGTCTAGAATTTTTTTTAAAAAAAAATTAAAAGCAGATTTCGTTTGAAGTTTAAATTATATTCAACAAGAAAAAAAAAACTGAAATTTAGCATTAAATTTAAAAAAAATTACCCCTTTGATCCATTTGACAGCCGGTTGAGGTTTTCCGATAAAATAAACTTTCAGGTGAACTTTTTGTCCTTCCAAGACGGTTGTATTTTGTGGTCCTCTAATAATTTGAGCTGGACTTTCTTTGATTGTTATACAAGGCATTATATTTGTTCTCATTGTGACACTTTTATCTAAAGAGAAAATGACGAAATTCAAGAAGGAAATTTAGTACTTCAACTTCAATTTCAATCCTCTGAAAAGGGTTCCAACAACAACAACAAAAAAAGAAAACCTTGTTCAAAGATACTCAGTAAAACTTTTGTTTTTATAATTTGAAATTTTGTACTGAGGGTTCAAGTTGAAGGTCAAGTGTTAAATTTTATTTCGTGAATTTGGGCCTAATTAATTGCGCCATTAAGGATAATTTAAAAATGAATTAATTGAATGCGAAGGCCTGTTCAAAAAAACACTTGCCATATATTTTCATCTTGATTTCTGTACATGGTTTTAACAAAAAATTATATTTAAGACGGTTTCTGAAATTATGAACAACTGATTTTTGAACTCTTTGATTATTCTGTCTTTCAGTGGTAAAAATTAAGTGAAACAAAAAAGTGTTTTAGAAACAATAAGTGTAGCCTCAATCACTTGATGGTATTTTTATGTTATCTTTCAAATTAAACTTTTTTATAAACAAAAATTAAAAAAAAATATTGTATACTTTAAAGTTTTTGTCATTTTGAAACGCAAATAAAAATCTCATTTTGAAAGATGTCAACATAAAAATACCCTTAAGTCAAATAGGCACCCTTCTAGTTTCTAAAACACATTCAAGTGTCTCGTCATTTTGCGCCTGAAAGACAAAGTAGGCCTATAATTAGAGCTCGGGAGGTTTCAAACCAGCTTAAGCGTACTGTATTTCTTGAATTGGTGTTTTTATGTTGGAATCCTATGAAAAACGTTCAATGTGAAAATACTTGACAAGTGCATCCATGGTGTATATGGAACTGGCCTAATACCTGTTATTCCATTTGTTAGGTTATGTGATGTAAGTGATGAAGGACATTGCTGTTTCTCTGAAACATCTTCAGCATCACATATATCAATAGGTCCATCTGCAACTGTGTTTGTGTTATTCATTCCGTTTTCTTCAGATGTCACAGAATTTTCTCTTTCCAATGACAGCATATGAGAGACCTTGCAATTCTGGTCACATACGGAATTCATCTCTTGAGATGGGGACAACATCTGCCAAATGGAATTAAAAAAAAAAGAACATTGACTGCTGAAATGTGTCCTCGGCTATGTTCATACATGGAATTTCCATGTAGAAATCATTTTCAAATTTTATATTTTTTTTTGACATTTTGTTAAAAAAAAACGAAGTCTTGAAGAGTTCTTTTTTTTCTTTGCCGAAACAAAATATTAGAAATAGTTTTAATTAAAACTTTTTTTTAGTTCATTTATTTATTTTTTTATAGAAAAATGGTCAGTTAAGGATAATTTATAAGCTCACTGTTGAAAAAAGGACAAGTCTTTGAACATGTTATTGCATAAATGTATTAGTAGGAACTTTTTGATCATAAATAGCCCTTGTACACATTGCATAAGGCGATTGTTTGAACTTTTCGCACAATTAAATTGATTGATAATACAGTAATCTGATAAAATGTACATCACAGTAGTTGGGTCAGGAAAAAACAACTAAAAACTACTACGTGCTTGCCCAGTAAATTGCCATATCTAACACTTTATCTTCTAATAGTCACAAAACCGAACTACAAAAATTACAGTATAACAAATATTGTCATATGTGTACCATAGATTTATTACTGCAATGGACTGGTGTACAACATTATAAATTATAATTAAAATTAAAATTTATACTTAAATAAAAATTAAAAAATGTGTAAATTGTTTTTTAGAAATTGCACATTTTACGCAAACCAAGCAAGAAAATCGTCATTTTAAGTTAGGTAATAAGTCCAAAGCTGCAAACTATAGGCCTGTATCTCTAACTTCAGTGGTTTGTAAAATTCTTGAGCATATTATATACTCTGGCTGCATTAAGTTTCTCAAATCTCAAAATCTCATTTCTGATAACCAACATGGTTTCCTGAGAGGGCACTCTTGTGAGACTCAACTTTTCCTGGTAGTGGATGACCTCCAGAGAAGTTTAGACAATGGTAAACAGGTTGACATGGTGTTTCTTGACTTTTGTAAGGCATTTGACACTTTTCACATTCAAAACTTCTGGCAAAAGTTGCAGCATATGGGTTGGGGGCCGGTTACCAAATGGGTAACTTCTTTTTTAAGTGATAGGAAACAAAGGGTAGTTGTAAATAGGTCTCACTCAGAGTGGTTGACTGTTAAATCTGATGTTCCCCAGGGTAGTGTGCTGGGTCCTCTTTTGTTCCTGATATTTATTAAGGATCTCAGCAGCACAGTTGGCAGAAACTGTAGATTATTTGCTGATGATACACTAATTTACAAAGAGGTTGATGATATCCAAGACTGTGAAACATTAGCTCTAGACTTGAAGGCAATTGAGGGATGGTGTAATACATGGCAACTTCAGTTGATTGAGAGGAAGTGTAGTGTTATGAGGCTAACTCGGGGTAGAAATCCAATTGTGTTCAATTATAGTATGACTGACACTATTCTTCAGAGTGTCAAGTGTTGTAAGTACTTGGGGGTTACAATGACAGATGACCTTTCTTGGAAAAAACACATTGATGGTGTTACTGATAAAGCTCTACAAATGCTTCATTTTAGTCAAAGGACATTGGGCACCTACCCAGTACAAGTTAAAACTATTGATTATCAAGCATTGGTTTGGCCTCATCTTGAGTATTGCTGCAGTGTATGGAATCCTCACTCTGTCACACACACACTCATTCAGTTGAAATGGTTCAGCATAAGGCAGCTAGGTTTGTATGTGGCAGCCACAAATTTACAGATAGTGTCATTGAGATGCTGTCAGTGCTACAATGGCATAGTTTGGCACATTGCAGGGCTGAGTAAAGTTTGAAATTGTTTGGAAAAATTACACGTGGTGATTGTCCTAAACCGCAGTCCAGTGATATTCATAAAGCACTATACATGGGCAGGGCTGACCACTCTAAGAAAATTAGAGAGATTTTTGCTAGGACAGATCACATTATTGGTCTTTTTTCCTTAGAGTTATAAGACAATGGAACTCTCTTCCTGAGGCAGTGGTGACTGGGGATAATTTTGTTTTGTGGGATTGACATTTGTATATTCATTTTGTTTTTATATATGTGCATGTACATATATGTGCTTGACAATGCTTAATGCTGCATGTGCACTTTTGTGTCCCTCTGCCATAGGCCTATTTGGCTGCTATCAGAGTACTAATTGTAATTGTAATTATAAGGTATAATTGATCCACAGTTTTAATTGCAGTCAAAGAACATTACATTTTAATTTTAAACTACTGTTTCATTTTTTTAATGTTCATTTCCTAAAGATTATATATCTGCCAAAGTGGATAAAAACTCATTGATTTTTTTATATAACAAAAATCGAACTTGATTTAAAATTTTTATTTAAAATTTCATAAAATTGCTTTTTTATGAAAATTTATGCTTGACAAAGTGCTCAATCTGATTTTTTCACCTGTCAAGCACATTCTACACTAAGAATAAACTCCTCCTTTCATAAAAGGGAAAAATCACTTTAAATATCAGTTAATTTAAATCACGTTAATTTTTAAAAGAAATTTTAGAATTTTACTGAATAAAATATAATCTGAACTTATAACTAATCTTATATAGGCCTACTAATAGATTCAATGAGAAAATAATTATTTATATAATGACAATAGACGTCTAATAATCAAAACATTAATCATCAGTTTATATTTTAAGTTCGCTAATAACTAGTGAACTTCAAATATAAAACTGATGATTAATAACTTTAATAAGGAAGCTTTTCGTCTTGAAACTATATTTAATATAGGGATAAACGAAAGACTCATAGGGATAAACGAGATCTGTCGTCTATATGTCTGACATCATTGACCATGCTAATCATGTTTTTCAAGATGGCGCCACCCATTGAACGTTGTTAATCGTCAACTCTCGTAAAATCAGGTGTTTCTGACACATTGTGAGGTCCAAGCGATAAATTCGCGTCAACAAAAACGTAAGTAGACTTTAAAATTGTATAATTTGTTTTCGTGGGTTTTACGATTGAAATATTAATATAAAACGAAGCTAGTTTTTAAACAAACCTGTTCGTTATGTTGCACATGTTGGTCACTAGATGGCGCTTTAGTTCTCGCTTTTACGCTCACCGCCGTTGTGGTGGTTGCTTTGCCGCCGATGTTGCTAGCTGTAACGGCATAGATTCCAGCGTCGCGTACTCTTATCCGAGCGATGTCCAAAGTGTATTTGTCGTCGTCTTGGCATTCAGTCTGCTATGGAATGAAACACACGTTTTCTATACTGGAACACTATGGGATAATTTCCGGTAAAATCGTATTTTAGTATTCCAAATTAGGGGATCATTTTTATTATTTCCAAGCCATCCTTCTTGGCGATCATAAAAATATATGCAACACGTGGTACTTCTTTCACGTGCCGAGATATACGCGTTTGAATTTTTCCATAAAAAAGAATTATAGCTTAGCATATGTGCATTGCTAGATGTTAACCTATCGGAGATTGTGTTGCCGCAATTAAGGGGCAATGAAATTTTCCTTTCAAAATGCGTTCAACGTTGCCCCTGTAAAGGTTTTCGCTGCTTCCCGGCCAACACATAAGTAATGCTAAATGCCCGTCTCCCACAAAATTCAAACGTTTATTTCTCGACACGTGGTGGAAGTACGCACGTGCTGCATAGGGCCTACATTTTTTTTGTAATCGTCAGAAGAGAAAGGCTTTTTGAATAAAAAAAAAAGATCTCAGAATTTGAGACACGACAATACCGTGTTATCGACTGTGGACGGTTACTCATACTTGAAGTACATGCAAGCTAAAGAGTGACATTACGGTTGTGACATATCAATCACCTGCTTGCATAGTGCTTACCGATGCGTAAGCGTTTAATACACTTTTTTTTTAAGAATTCTAAATCTCTCTCGAAAAAAAAAAATAAAAGTTTTCGAAATGGACCTTAATTCGAATGAAGGGCTGGAGTTTGTGTCCATCTTTGGTCCACGTGACCGTTGGTTTCGGACATGCTTCGATCTGAGCTCGAAGGACGAAATGTTCTCCGTCCTCAATCTCCATTTGATTGGCAAATCCGTTTCGTATTTCTGGTTTTATGGTTGGAACTGATGGCGGTTCTGCACATTTTGGTTCTTTTTAACACAGAAACGAAGCACTTTTAAAACACTTTTTTGGTTATTTGGAACAGGAGGACACGAGAAACGGTCTACGGCGTCATTCTTAAAAACGTAATTCGATACATACGAGTCAAGAATGGCGAAAACACTTAAAAAAATAAATCATGTAATGATACATGCATGCAAGGAAGCTCGTAACATGTCAACATGGTTGTAATTAAATTAGACATTGTTGCGATTTTAGATTGAGGACCTTAGCTTTTTAAAAAAACTTTTAGAATCAGGGCAGAATTTGATGTTGTGGGGCCGGAGCACGGGGAGTTTGGTAACAAATTGTAGAGAGGCCACAGCCAAATTATAGTTAAAAATGTTAATGGGCATACATGCTATAAGGTGGGTGGAATTGTGAAAATCTAACCACGGTGCAGAATTGCAGTTTAGACAAATTTTTATCAATTGACGGTTTCAATCGGAGCATATTTTTTTTCAGTGTTAGGAAAAGTGAGGGAATTTATTTTTTGAAATTCCAAATCCAGTGACTTAAGGGTAGTATACACACCGGGATTCTTTGTTGCGATACATTGTTGTGGGGCTGAATCTCGTCTGTTGCGATTCTGTCCCGCAACAATGTCGAAATGTTGCGGGGCTGAATCGCAGCAGCTCAGATTCATGTTTTTTGAGTCCCATCGAAATGGGAAACATTTCAACATTGTTGCGGGGCATTTCTTGGTGTGGACGTCTTTTGAAACGTGAACAGACTCAAAGAGCTCAGTTTGCTTTTAATTATTAAAGACGTCTTTAATAATTAAAAGCAAACTGAGAAGCGTATGGGTTTAAGCAGAAACATTATATACAGTATTACAGGAGACGCAAAACAAACAAACAAACAAACATTCTTACCTTTAACGTGTACTTTGCAGCGTGTTTCGCAGTTTCCAACTGCATTGTAAACCTCACAGACATAGATTCCTGCATCTTCCGGAAACACATCGTCAATGACGAGTGAATAACGGTTGCAGCCGTGAGACACATACGAGAAATTGTCCGAATTTAACACCTGTTTATCATTTCGTACCCATATGACTTCGAAAGGTGGAGTTCCTGGACGATGACAATTACGATAACATGCCAACACACAATCACATATACACGCATACAGAATGACGAAACATAAAATAATGATCATGCAATCATGCAAACAAACAAACAAACAAAAAATGCCTCCACACGGTTTCCTACGTAAAAAAGTACTGGAAGTGACGAAAAGAAAGAAAAAAAGGGGGTAAACTCACCACTAACTTCGACATTCAACGATACTCTATCTCCATCCTGAGCGAAGACATCACTTAGATTTTCAACGAATGATGGTGGACATTCCACAGTAATGTCTTTGAGAACACTGACCACCCCATTTGTGGCGTGTGGAGAAAGATTTTCAGTATAATTCGACTCGGTTGCTGTTTCGTTACCGTTACTCTCAGTTGTTGTCAACATATCTTGGATGTCTTTCGACGGAATTGCCACTTTTGTGAGCGTCTCATCGAGATCAACACTGAGACATTGCGACTTTTTGTGGATGGGTAACACTGCCTTTGTTGGCTTGATTGTTGCGGTGGACGATTTCGAGCAGACTTTAGTTTTTGACGGAGGCACTGCGTCCGAACTTACGTTGTTACTAGGAGACGAAATTGATTTGATCGGAAACGTCTGACATGTAGGCACTGGTGGCTGTTTGTTCGCTTTTGTTCGTTCTAAATAATATCGGACAAATTAGTCGCATTATTTAGATAAAAACGTTTCTCTAATGATAATTATGGTCGGTTTAAAGTGTAAACGCCCCTCGAACTCTGATTATTCAGGTTCGTAAAGCTTAAACAATAAAAAGTCAACAGATTGTATACAAGTAAGTGGAATAATTATTGAAATTATAATTTCTAAAAATAATTTGCAACTCTGGACAAACCTTTGATGGTTAGTTTGGCCGCCGTCTTAACCGTTCCATGTTCATTTGTAGCTGTACAACAGATACCGGCATTGCTGACACCGTGATGTCCTTCGAAAGAGGCGATCTCCAGACTCGCAGTCTGGCCATCGTATTTCGTTCGACAGTTCCAACGCTTGGACAGAACCTTATCGTTAAGCGTCCACGTGATTGTCGGCCTGGGGTTTCCGTGCACTTGACACGCAATTGCCAGCCGATCACCCGATGTTATGACTCGATCGGTTAACGATTGGATAACACGAGGGCCTTCGAAAGCCGTGACTGTGAATGTGCGCCCATTTCTGCCGCTTGCCGTCGACCATCCGACACCTGTGCCGGGATGTGGTGATGGAGCCGAAACATAACTGCGAGGTTTTCCTTTCTTTTTAGCTGTATAAAAAAGTGCTAAAATTGGAATCGTATAAAACGAAAAGATTGAATCTCGAGATCACTAAACCTATGACGTCCAGTTTGACTGTAGCATAGATTTTGCCGATACAGTTCGTTGCTGTCACCGTGTATGTGCCCGTGTCGTGAGGCGTTACTTCGGCAATGATAAGTGAATGTAGATCATCGTTATCGATCAGTTGGATACGACCGTCCGATTTGATCAATCGACTACATTTCTCCCATTGAACCGCTGGATCGGGATGTCCCGAGAGCGAACAAGTGAATTTGACGGTCTCTCCCTCATCCACCACACGGTTGTGAGGGTGTGTAATGAATTTCGGTCCAACGTTACGCTTTTTGAATCTGTGCGGTGCCTCGGTTACCAACCTTTTTCCTACATTATAGATATACAATAACATGCTTAGTCATGCAATTTTAAATAAAATTAAAATCTCAGATAGTGAATTTTAGTATCCGCAGATAATGGCTATTTAATTGGATATTTCTCTCGGATAACGGATATCCGTTTGGATAAAATATAATTAATGTATGTATACTGTCCAGATAAATTCCTACCGTTATACTTCAAAAATTAACTGCAGTTAAAAAGTTAACCAAGGTTAATTTTCTGGTTGCATTTCTGAACAATTTGACACATTGACAAAATGTGGTTAACCCTATTATTGAATGGTTAAATATGTCACTTCCTGTGTTCAAACAAATTTAGCTTACAAACAACATAAGTGAGAGCACTCAATTTTTCATTGAATGAGGACTGAAAATTTCACTAAATGCACAACTGTTTTAATAGGAAGTGGCACAAAATCATTTAACCACAGTTGTCTTTTATATAAAAGAAACACACAAAAGTGTCACTTCTTGCTTGTCGGCAGTTAACTATAACCTTGGTTATGTAACTGAAGTTGATTTTGGCAGTGGAAACAAGTTATAAGGAGGCTATGGTCTTATTTTGAAGTGTTAACTTTGTAGACCGTTAGCTTTGCCATTACCATTTAGGAATGATCCCATTTTTTTAAAAAAAACGATTTTTAACTTAAATAATTAATTTAACAACATTATTTCAAAATAAATCAGGAATTTTTTTCCTACTCTGCTTTAAACCACTGCTTACGGATTGGTTTCGATGTGACAGTTACAACACCGTCTCCGACCGAATACGACGAATTATTCTCCTTTTCTTCAGAACCTACAGGGGGGAAAAAAACCTCGTCAAGTTTTGTCAACGCCTAATTGTCTGCTGATAGCCTAGCATGTGGATTTCCAATGGTTCACACTTTGAACAGCCAAGATGACATACAGTGCTAGCATGCTAGGCTACGTACTTGTGATTACCACAAGAAGAAGAAATGGAAGTGGATGCTTACGTAGTACTGTGAGCTTTGCTGAAGTTGTGACTCTTCCAGCATCGTTGTAAGCAACGCAGACGTATTCTCCAGTATCTTCTGGAAATATTTCTGCGATACGAAGGCGACACAAGCTTCCATCTTGATGTTGTTGAAAGTCATCACTCGGTTTGAGAATGTGACCGTCTTTTTCCCAACGTATTTCTGGCGATGGAACCGATCGGATGCGACATTCGAACGTGGCCGAATCGCCGTCTACACACTGAAGATTCTTTAGGGTTTGGACCACCTCTGGTCTTGTGGCCACATTCCTTCAGAAATAGTTTTTACAGTATGAGATGGTTGTCATTTAGAATTTGAAACTACTGAATAAGCTTATAGATTGTGTCTCAAAAATAATTTCTGCTAACGTATAAACTTGCGGATATGCGAATAAAAATCATTATAAATCACTTCAAATATTTAAATTAGGGATTCGAATCCCGCGAATCTTGAAAAATATTCCTCTTTCGAATCCTAACCTTAAAAAAAACTGTTAAAACTTTTGGTGAAATAAGTTTTAACTCCACTAACAAAAAACGGCGATTGTTGCAATTTCGGTGGTATCCGGATCACCACTATTACCTTGTGGCGACTCTATGAGTGACACATTTGTTTTTTATTATTAATAATTTAATATTTAATATTATTTCATTTATTTGTTTGTATCTTCTTAATGAATAATTATAATAGGCTTCTTATAGGAAGGATTCGAGAGATTCGAGAACCTTTTAGGATTCGGATTCGAGGAAATTTAAATTACATGTAGTACATTCATTTTATTGATTGGTTATTGCCTTATTATAAATTTAAATTTTTAAATAATTACCTGAAGAAAAAAAAAAACCGAAAAAGTTCAAATTGAATTATCAGAATGAAAAGAATTGTTTTTTTTTTTTAATCGCGATTTAAATCCCCAGCTTTTGCAAGTGATTATTATTAATTAGAGATAAAACATGAAAAAGGAGCTTCCAACGTTTCAAAAAAGAAATAAATTGTTTGTTAATTAGTTTTTAAGAGACAAGGAATGGTATAAACTAAAGGTATTTTTAGGAAAACATCATTAAAAAAAATTACAAACTGTTTCAGTTTGTTGGAAAACAAGTAAAAATGATTAAAACTGCTCATAAAAAGTTTAATTTGTAAGCCTGTATCCTGGTGGGACGATTCTGACTGGAACGATTGGAAGGATGACGACGCCATGGGTTGGAGGCTAGCAGTGACGTGTGGAGGCGGCTTAAATAGGCCATTGGGGCCCCAAACATTCCAAAGTATATTATATCAGCAGCATTATTTGGCGCTGTTTGCGTGCCTGCGGCACAAAGAACCCTGATTAACATACTCCACAAAAAACATACTAAACCATATGAAACAAGAGAAAAAAAAAGCCTCCATCTCCAACCCTTGATGTCATCATAGTTGCAATCGTCCCAGTCAGAATTGTCCCACCAGGAACACACCATTTGTAAATGATATCAGCTCGTTCTGTTAATTGTTCTACTTTTAGAGAGAAAAAAACAACTTAATTTGATAGTAAATGCTGCTTCTAAATTAAAAATCAAAACTGTTTGCTTTTAAATTAAAATTAATAATTGGTTCTTCTAAATAGTCATTTTTAATGTTTCTTACAATTTTTTTTTTCTCTAAGAATACTAAAAATCATCTCTTATTTAAAACAGTTTATTAATTTTAAAACTATAAACGAAAATGGCTGAGATTTCGATTGCATTTGCGATCATTTTCAGTTCAGAGCCAAAAAGGAGACAGACAGACAGACATACACAATTTTTGCCGAAAAATATAGTTACAATTGGTAATAGCAAAAGATATCTGTCCAGTTAAAAGTTACAGACTGGGTAGATAGCTTTTACTATTACCAATTTAAACTATATTTTTTGGCAAAATTTGTGTATGTCTGTCTGTCTGTCTTCTTTTTGGCTCTGAACTGAAGATGATTGCAAATGCAATCGAAATGTCAGCCATTTCGTTAAAAATGACTATTTAGAAGAACCAACTATTAATTAATAAAAAAATTTATTTTTAAATTAAAAATTAAAAATGTTGCATCTTATTAAGAAATAAGAAATGAGATGGAAAGTCCTGTCAATTTTGGGCCAAATCAGAGCTTCTTTGACACTTTGTACACTTATTTTGTACTGTGTTATTTGCACATTATAGGTGTTTTTTTCGTTACCCTGCTTTAGTTTGAGTTCTATATTCCATATGATGTTCTTCTATTCCTTGTCCTAAAAAAAAAACGACACAAAACAGAAAAACAAATTATGACTCAGAAATTTTTCTTTTTAAAAATTATCAGATTTCCATAAAATAAAAACGAAACATTTTTCTTCTTATTGTTGTGTTATATACCACTGGTTACATAAACATTCTGGCGCCATTTCTCTCTTGGCCAAAACTGAAAATGCTGTCTTGATTGTTCCATTTGATAATAACTCTCTCTCTCTCTCTTTCCCTCTATTCATTTGACCCATATTTACGTGGGCGGGGTCCGGATCTCTCTCTCTCTTTCTATCTTATTTCTGGTCATCCAGAGAAAGCCATATCTCGAGTGAGAGACTTTTGCGCATAAACTCATAATCACCTGTGTTGTTGCTGACAACCTTAACAGTGATTTATGCAACAACAACAAAATAGGTTGTTCCCATGAGATGTTTTAAATGTGTTATTTTCGTTCGTTATTCATGACATCTCACTTTCTTTCACTCTGCTTGATGATGGCGATGAGAATTATTATTTTATGGTTTTACATGTATGCAAAATTGAGTATGAATTACAATTTTGAAGCTGCTAAGCAAAAAAAAAACAGCATGAGGCTACTTGTTGTTTTCTTTTCTTATTTAATCAACGGGTGTTATTGAAAGGTTGCAATCAAAACAAAAAAGTTATCAAAACAAAAATATGAACAGCATATAATAGACATCTTAAAATGAATTTCTTGAAGGCTAATTTGAGAGTAGATGTCATATAAATAAATAGACAAAGGGGGAAGTAGTAACTTGAGCGACTTTCAAGCTGACTGTTTTACTCAAGCTTACTGCATGGATTGATCTCTCTCCTTCAAATGCAGTATTTTGCAGCCTTGAAAGTCGTTGCGTTCAACTTCTGCAAATGTGCAGCAAAGCAAATGGTGAACGTTTTACATTCAGCTGTTGCCAGAAGTAATTTGAAAAAAAAAAAAAAAAACTGCTGCCTCATTTTCTAAACATCTTTAAATTATTTAACTGTCAGATTGTAAGTAACTTCTCCTCCGTTCCTTTATTGAGGGTTTTTTTTTATTACTCGGGCTGTTATAAGTTATGACGCAATGAAAAGTAAAGGAGAATGTGAGACCACCAACCTCTCGCAAACACTTGAAGTGAGATGATGGCCTTAGTGTCACCATGACAGTTGCGAGCAATGACAGCATACCTTCCAGTGTCATCGATAGTTACTGATGGAATTTCTAATCTGTAAAGAGGTCCATCACCCAACCTTAGAAAATGTTCAGGATCTTTCTGATATTCAAACTAAAACAAAAACGAAAAAAAAAAAAAACAAGGACATTTTTTTTAGCATATGGAGTGCATGATTGTAATTTTTTCAACAATTAAAATTGCCTGTCTCAAAAATACGTTTACTAATTTTTTGTGTGTGGGAGAAACATCTTTTGCCTCAAACGAGTACTTGTTATTTTACTTTAGTCAGACTTATATTAGAATATTGTTCCCCAATTTGGAGCCCATTTAGAAGTAACGTAAAGCATAAAATAGAAATGGTACGGAGTAGGGCTGCAAGATTTGTGAAAAGAAGATATGTGTATACCCGATAGTGTATCTTCTATGTTTCAGGAACGAAAATGGGAATCATTAGCAGGCCGAAGAAATGACCAAAGCCTTGCTCTTTTCGGACGTTTACTGGCAGATGATAAAATTGCCCTACGTAACGACTTATTAAATATACATCCTCATAAGGGTCTTCCCTTATGAGGATGTATATTTAATAAGTCGTTACATGGACATTCAAACACTGAAAAAGAATTAATGGCTAGAACTGATGCATATTTTTGGTCTTTTTGTCTTCAAATGTTATTAGACTATGGAATTCTCTTCCAGTTGCTGGTTCTTTGTTAGGATGACGATTTCAATTTAACAGTGATGTCTTGTTTTACTTGAATGACAATCATTTGTGATCGGGAGCAATCCACCCCCCCCCCCTTGCCACATGGGTTTTTAAGCTGATTATAGGTGTACTCAGTTGAAATTGAATATACAATATAATTCAACCTGATAAGCTGAAATGTTAACAGTCAATAATATTAGTGAAAAAATTATAATTAAAGATCAAATAATTGTTCTGAAAAAATTAAACTAAAATTGGCAAGTTTTTTTATTTATAAAATTGACAACCCATCCATCATTCAAATTAAAAGTTAAGTTGAGGATTAGATGAGAGGGTAGCAATGTGGTGACGACGTTGAAGAGGAATCTAAGAGCTCCAAGTCTTAATAACCTCTTGTCGTTTTACTCGGCTGTAAAAAGCTGGCAAAAGAAGTCATTACACAAAATAATCTTTCTTATCGTCATTTTACTTAGTTGCTATTAATTAGTCTGATCCCAAATAGTTATTTATGTTTTTCATATTATTTGATAGTTTTTTTTTAATGATTAGCATTTTATCTTGAGTGTGATTGCTGATAAAACTTTTTGTCGGTTCCTTTTTTTAAGCTCATTTTTATGATGTAATAGCTCCTGTCCAACATAAAAGAAAGGACGCAAAACAATCATTTCTGTTATTATTATTAATTAGCGTGAACCGATATCCTTTTTATGTTTTTATCTTATTTAAGGCATTTTGTTTGTTCATGTAAAACATGAACAAATTTAATATCATTAGCATTTTACTAGAAAAGGAATGTAACAGTGTAGAGCAGCGGTCGCCAACCTTTCGGACCTCACGGACCACTAAATTCAAAATGATCAGAGAACTTCCATTTTATTAATAGAAAATCTTTAAAGGTTGTTTAATTGTAACAAAATTATTAAATCTATTAGTATTGAAGCACGAATTTCAATTTTGGACGATGGAACAGCAGCAGTTACCCATTGTTGTCAACTGATAAGAGACAAGCTATCAACATTAAAATCGATATGACTATCAATCCATTGATAATGAAGCTCAAACAGTGTTGCTTCAACCTTCCATCAAAACATCTCGTCTTGGAGGAAAATTATAACCATGTGTAATCTTATTTTTTGACTACCTTTCGTAAAACATGAACAGTAATGAACCTAATCTGTGAGGACTTACTGATGTTACCTTTACCCCATCCATCTACAACAACCCTTTGTGTTTTTTTTTTGTTACTGAAAAAAAGACTGGACCCAGTTACAAATTTTATCATCCAACATCATCATGATGATATCTACGAATTTTTATCATTAATTTGGAAATGTGTATTAACCTGGAACTGTATTACCTTTTTCTTCCTAAAACCTTCTGGAAACTTCAACTAATAAAAGGAAACACTCCAATGATACCATCAGTGGTTGAGCAGATCCACGAATTTGAAGAGTAATTAAAGTTGGATTGAATAAACTAAATCCACTAAACTCACGATCAGTTTTTGAGTTGACAAGTCAAAATTGATCGTCTGCATATATCTAGCTTTAGAATGACTGGACTTCGACTTGAAATTCAGAAAATGAAACAGGTGCAGCAGCAGCAGCAGCAGCACACAGATGGGGGTCCTCTCTCCATGTAAACAATGAAGATGCACATAAAGAGCCTTACAAATTGGCACTTAAAAAAATTGTATTGGCAGCACTCTTGTCATTGTACAATTTTAAACATTTCAAAATGACGTTGCCCCTAATATTTATATAAATTGGCGTTGTTGATCTAGTTTAAACTTCTTAAATCCTAAATGATTGGAAAACCAGAATTGTGAAAATTTGAAAACTAGAATCTATAGAAGATTGGAAGAAAACAAAACAAAACAAAACAAAAAAACTGGATATAGAGAGTGGGTGGGTGGGAAAGGGGCATGAGAGGTTAGAGATCAAACTAATAAGTGACCTATTATGAGAGAAAATTCAAGAGAAGAATAGATAACTCTCATTGTTGTGTGTGTGTTGTGGTTTGTCTGGCTTTATGTTTCTTGCCATTTATGGCATCATAAGAACGGTTTTTTTTTCTCTTCTCTCGCTGCTGATATTTCTTTATAAATGATGTCATCATTGTGTTTTTCTATTTTTTAATATAATTCTTAATAAGTATAAAGGAATATTTTTAATCTAGAAATGAGCAGGGGGGGGGGGAGGAGGGCATATATTATTTTTCATACGCATACAATAACAAGTGACAGTTTTGCCGACAAAGTCAACATTTTTTTTTTGTTGTTATAACTCTTAATTTAATTTTCACAATTAATATCTTAACCTTTTTTTTTTCTCTCTCTCTCTCAAAGTTTGGTGTGTTTTCGTTTCATTTCTTTCGTAGAATTTTTGAAGTTTGGTTTTATCTTTTAATATGTGGTAGATTCTAATGATTGCGGAACATGAAAAAAAAAAAAAAATACACCTCGCAACACTTTTGAGTTTTTTTTTTAAACAGAGTTGGTGGTTCCCAAACTTTTTTTTTTGGTCACGGCACAATAGTATATTGTTTGTCAGCAGAAATCGCGGCAAACTGAACATTTAACTCTTGAGTATGGCAGACTTGTGCTTTTTTTCTGTTAATGTAACAGCGTCCCGTACAAGGTTACGATAATAGTGATAAAAGGCATCGTGGACATACCTGCCCAGCATCATTTAGTCACGTAAAAAACAACTGCCTGTCGTAGGGAAAGCTACCATTGCTAGATAAAAAATAAAGGATCCAGGAGGACAGGCAGTTAGAAATCGGTCAGAACTTCAGTTGGCAACTTTTAATTGGCTGGTTATGTTGTCGGACGTCACATGCTCCGCCCTTTTCAACGTCAGACTACATAACTAGCCAATTAGAAGTTGCCGGTCGTCATAACAAGGGCGGAGCCAACTGAAGTTCTAACTGATTTCTAACTGCCTGTTCCAGGAGGAGGATCGAGGTGAAGTGTTATCTGGCCTCATAGTTAACAATGGTAGCTTTCTCTACTTTCAGGTGTTTTCTCATTACTAGATGATGCTGACAGGTATGTGCACGGTGCCTATAGCCTAGAATACTGTGTACGTAGGGGGGAGGGATATCTAAAGCCCGTTATACACCTACCATTTTTTCTTGCATACTTGTATAAATTAAATGATGAATCTTTTTGTCAATGATTTGGTAAATAAAATGTATAAATTAATTTATAGGTGTCAATCGGCGGTTATACACATGTAAATGTATTCCCACATTTTTACATAATGTGCGCAGAACAGTGCATAGCGCGACAGTTTACCATATCTATAACCTTTTAACCTTGGATAAAAGAGAATTGGAGAGTTGCAGAGCGCATCGCTCTTTAAAAACGTAAACAGCTTTGCAAATTACATTAAAAAAAAAGATGCTGAGTCTGAGAAAGTGCTCTAGTAGATGCGGAGAAGATTAACGCGCAGAAAATGTAACAAATCATTTAAGAAAAATAGAACACGTTCTGAATTAATGCAAATTTGAATAAATAATGTAACATTCACGTCGTTATACGCATGCATTCTACATTTCTAAATTAATTTAAGAAATAATTGTGTGCATATAACGGGCTTTTGGAGTGGTCACCTCCACAACATACTAACAGTTGGCGAACATATCATGTATAAATTATAACAAAAGTTATGTTTATATTAAGATTGTATAGCCTAACATGAAAAATTTCGCGGCACGTTATTTGGGAACCACTAGTTTAAGAGTTAGATAAAATTGGAGTAGGTCTAATAATATATATTTAGTATCCTACTTTAAGCAGCAGCAACAACAACAACAAAAAAAAACGGTTTTCGCTCCTCTCCATCACGAAACAAAATACCAGCCGCTTTCAAATTAATTAATTTAACATTTTAATAAACTGTTGGAATTTAAAACTAAATAGAAACGTAATAAAATCTCATGAATGTAGATAAAATTATAAAATAAGAGTTTTATGGCACATTTTAGTTAATAATTAAGATTAGAAACGGAAACAAGCTAAAAAGTGGACTTTTGCATATAAGTAAATGAAATGTTGATTTCGTATAGCGCTATATTCGCTTTAAAGCTGCGTGGTTTCTGTTCATTTCAAATGTTTCCAGCAGCTTTTTGTTTCCAGATAAAGAAATGTTAATTACATTATTTTTTTTTTAAAAAAAATGAACATGATTGTTTTCTTAAAACATTAATGACAAATGTTAGTTGTGTCCCTTTTATGAGAAAAAAAAACCCCACCCGGAATGTGCTTAGCTTTACTGAAAATTGTTTTCTCAGTCTGTCTGAGTGAGTCTTTTTCGAGATGGCGGCCAGTTATTCTTCAACAGAGTGGATTGATTTGAATCAACATGAAAGAAACAGGGCCTATGAGCCATTCCAATGCAGCAGCATTCACAGAGTTTCAAGATTTGAACTGATATTTCATTATTTCTAGTTTATTCGTTTAATTATTTGTTATAAGATAGTCAATGTTCTACTAGTCATGATTTAAATTCATTTAGGCCTACAATTTTATACTGTCATTCAGTCATTGTGACATTTTTATCATTCTTTGTGCTTCTCCGATTCTGTTCTAAAGTTCTGAAATTCAATTTCATTAAATTCATTTAATTAGTTTTTAATTTGACAAGCATATAAATTAGAGGCGGGAAGAATCTGAAATTTTCTCGAATCCGAATCCTATAAAAGGCTCTCGAATCTCACGATTATCGAATATCTCGAATCCTTTGTATAAGAATCCTATATTATTCATTAAGAAGATACAAATAAATGAAATAATATTAAATTATTAATAATATTAAAAAAAAAACAAGTGTGGCTTCACTCAGTGTCAGGCCACAAGGTGATATTGGTGATAAGGGTACCACCGAAATTGCAACAGTCGCCGGTTTTTTTTTTGTTAGTGAACGCTTCTATTGGACGTCAATGGAATTAAAACTAGTTTTACCAAAGTTTTTAACAGGTTTTTTTTAAAGTTAGGATTCGAAAGACGAAAAAAGCGAGAAGATTCGAGTTTTCGAATCTCTTTCAAGATTCGCGGGATTCGAATGTCCCATCCCTAATATAAATGATATAATGCTATTGTTTATTAAATGCGGGCATTATAATTGCACACGATTGGTGTATATTATTTAAAAAGTAAATCAAATTTCATTTTTTTTTTCTTGAAAAATTTTTAATTTAGAAAAATCATTAAAAGAAAATTAAACCATTTTTTATTAATATTTATTTTTTTTTTAATAAAAATTATGACTTTGTTTCACGTTATTCTACCAAGCCGACACAAAAACCACTGACTTCTCAAATATGCTAGCATTTTTAGAATTAAAGGTGACTAATTATTGTACTTAAAAAGTGCAAGTCTATCTGAAGAAACATGCACTTTTTATGGGCAAGCTGTGTCACAGGTTGCACAGTTGAGAATGATCTCGATTAGGCGGGTGTGCCCATCGTTATGGGTGGCCCAAAGCCTAACAACAAAAGACTCGCACTTCTATTATTATCATGTACTAGATGGTCTCACTGGAATCAATAACAGGCAGTTAGAAATCGGGGAGAACTTCAGTTGGCTCCGCCCTTGTTATGACGACCGGCAACTTCTAATTGGTTTGTTGTGTGGTTCGATGTTGAAAAGGGCAGACTACATAACCAACCAATTAGAAGTTGCCAGTCGTCATAACAAGGGCGGAGCTAACTGAAGTTCTCCCCAATGTTTAACTGTAAACAACAGTGTTGAAACCAACATATTGGATCGTGTATGCCTGAATAATAATACTGTGTTCGTTACAACATCCGACATAGCCAAAGAAAAGTAGGACCTGCTCTATTTCAATCCAGCAAAATACAGCTGTTGGAAGGCTTATTAGCCAATTAGGAGCAAGTATTAATGAGAATATCTAAAGTCATGGTTAAATTCATAGATTTTTTTTTGATATTTTGTACTGCTGTTAATGATAAATTTATTGTTGGACTTGCACCTGGATGCCCGTGTATGTGGACATGTTGAACGTCTTTTCTTGTTGGTTCCAACATTCTTGATTCCAACAAATCGGACCGTGTATTATGTCCACGTTAACATGTTCACATATACATGGGGCTACAGTTGTACAACGTCCAACAATGCCTTTCTATCATCTAGCAGCAGTACAAAAGATGAGCAAATGTATGAATTTAACCTTGACTTTTGATATATTCTAATTTGTAATTGCTTCTGATTGGCTATATATAATAAGCCTTTCCGATAATGTATTTTTCTGGATTGAAGTAGAACAGGTCCTACTTTTGTTGGCTATGTCGAATGTTGTAAATTATACAGTTTTATTCAAGCATACACGATCCAATTTGTTGGTTTCAACACTGTTGATTCCAATAAATCGAATCATGTATGTCCATGACGGTTTACGCTGTGAATAGATTTATGTAAGTAAGTTTTGCATAACTTCTTTCCTTATCGATTTTTTCTTTGGTCTTTGAACATTGAGATATGGAGTGAGTGTGTGGGCGACTTTGAATACTGTTAAAATATTCAAAAGCCGCCCTCACATTCTCCGTCTATTTAAATAGGAATCCTAATAATCTTTCCTAATACTAATTATAATTTTGAACACTTTTCGTTGCAGGTGGACATGACCTTTCTTTGTTTGATAAAACAATGTGTTTAGAGAGTGAGGAAAAATATCAAGTTATTAACACAGCAACAACAACAAAAAAGAAACAAAAAACTACGGTTAATGATGAATTTTATGTTCTTACTACTAGTTGTTTTTTCTCTCTTTATAATGAACATGAAATTAATGAACTAATGTGAAGAATAGAACAGAGAACCAAAAAAATAAAAGTTCAATTTGGCGTCTTGATGAAAAAAAAAGAAGATAAAACAAAAGGTAAACTCAATAGTTTAGAAATATTACTTTTCTTTTCGTTTTATCTTTTGTCTGGTGTTATTTTTTTTTTTTTGTAATTTTTAATCTGATTAGCGGATCAGTTTTTGAATGAAAATTCTCAAATAACCAAATGTCAAAATTGTATGTTGTTTATGTGTTAATGGCAACAATTATTATGAATATTGTTTATACAATGGTTATTTGAAGTCGCAAAGCGCAAGCCCCTCCAAATTTCAAGTTTTTTAGGATGTCAGGTAACTTTTGTTGATTCATTTTCATCTTTGGTTGGAGAAAGTTAAAATTGTTTCATCAGATTTTTTTTGGTGTGACTTTTGAAAATGTTTTTTGTAAATCTGATGAAAAATGACATAATATTGAATTTAGAACGTGGTCGACTTGAGGATGAAAAGAAAAACGGGTACAAAAATGCGAAATGTGTTTTCTTTTAAATCAAGAGGGTAATTATAGTGTTAAGTAAAACATATAATACTTGAAAAAATTGCAAAGCAAATAAATAATCAAAGAGTTTTTAGATCTGAGATAATAAATGTTTGAAAATTTGTTATCAAAATGTGAGATTTTGACATTAATGTTCGGTTTAATAATAACTTGTAGAAACAGTTTTTAATTTGGTTTTAAAACATGAGGAAAAATTCTGAATGGGAAATTCACAATGTTTCAGGACAATATCTTTTGTTGACACCAATAATTGTCCAATTTAGTTTCGAATACATTATACATTGTATGCTGTAGTGTCTGCAACCAAATGAACCTATGGGTGCATTCAGACTACTCATACTCGGGCTCGGACTAGGGCTCGTGCTCGGACTAGGGCTCGTGCTCGTAACACCAGAGAGTTGAAAGTTTAGTTAGTCGAGAGGCTTTGACACGTGCGGATCGGATAAGCGACGACGAAACTTTGATTATCAAGTGCAAGTTTTATTATCAATTTATCATGCACTCATTGTACTCGTAAGGCCATGAGCACAGCGAGTCAACTAAACTGTGCTCGTCCCCGCCCAATGACTTGCAAGTCTTGACGAGCACCTCCTTGATGTACTTGTATCGCTGCTCGCGAGTCCGTCCACATTACTCGGGAACCAATCCCGATCCCCTTTGAATAGAACTCAGAATTCTGCATTGTTTAAAAATTAAAGGCTAGGATAGGGCTGCCACTCAACCTGGAAACATGGAAATGCAAAAAAAAAAAGGGGGGGGGGCCAATATTGAACAAAATCATGTACGAGATTCACAATAATTCACCGAGATTCACAGCATATCGTATGTAGGGACATTGGAAAGCCATTTTACTGTTTCATCTGCGTTTTACTATATTCAGAATTGAAATGAAATCTGAGAATCCAGTAAAACGCGGATAAAAAGTCAAATGGCCAAAATGTACCAAGTTCACTGTAATGTGACTCAAACTGTATAGAAGTTATTTTTTAAAAACAACCTGGACAATATCCTACTTTGAAATAGAAAACTTGGAAAAGTCAGGGAATTTCAGGTTTCTCATCTGTAAGGGTCCCCAGGTTTATTATACTTCAAACTTTGCTAAGATTTGCATGCAAGCTTTGAAGCTAGTAAAATTAGTTCCCCAAAGCTTAGCTTGTTCATACAAACACATGGTCTTGCAAGCTTCACTGTATTTTCTAACCTTTATACCCTATAAAACAGATATACGAAACAATAGAACCCTTTCCTCTTCTGGAAGCAAAAAAGGTGTGACTTGTTCACCCCATTTGTGTATCCGTCTCGTGATTGGTGCTTTGAGTTGCTAAGCTTTGAAAAGTTGAACAATTTCAAAGCTAGCAGCTTCATGCTCTGGCGAAAGCAAAAACCTGAAGCTCTGATGTCATTTTTTGAAGTTTTGCAGGCTCTTTTGCCGCTTAGCAAGGGATTATAAACCAAGCCTTAACGAGAGACTTTCATTTATAAATGTAGAGAATTAGTTAAAATCATATATGGGCCTCTCTTTACCAGTCTGTTATTTTAAAAATCTAGACTTCTGGTGGTTTTACTGCTAATAAATTATGTGGATGCATTTTAAATTGGAAAAGTTCTCTTTTTTAAAATGTTTTATGAGCAGGCCTACGAACAACCTAATGTTTTCATGTTTGATATCTTTCAAAATAAACTTTTTAAAGATAAAAATTAAAAAAATAAGTATCTATTTCAATTTCAAACTCGCATAAAAAAGTTATTTTAAAATATATAAACATATTAAATTGCCCTTAAGTGGATGAGTGAGTGTAGCCTTCTAGTTTTTCTTAATTTTGCTCCTGAAATAACTAAAGTTGTAGCGAGCGGTTTACACTTTAAAACCAGCTTAATCATATTAATATTACCTTCAAATTAAGACTAAAATGTCGAAATATTTGAAACTGCCATAAAAAGTTTTATTTTAAAAGATATCAACATGAAATTGTTGCTCACTTGAAAGCATTATTTTATTTAATCGTGAAACACTTTCAGTTTTTTTTGGTTGTTTTAAATTAAAATGCAGAGTAACCAGAATTTTATTGACTGAAAAGTGAACAAAAAGCAAAAAAGTAGATATAAACAGTCATTAAAATGTTTTTTAAAAAAAAAAGATTTTACGAAGGTAAAAACGGAAAATAATTTTTAAAAACGAAGGAAAAGGAAATTCTTAAACTGGAAAACTTCCAAAAGAAAGAATTTCTGTTTCTCAAGCGAATAATTCTGAAATTCCTTTCATTTCTTGTGATTGAAACACCCACAAAAAAAGTTAAACATTTAATATTTCCCCTCCAAATCTCTCGTTGCGTGGTTTTTTTCTACGTATAATTGAAATGTTTTGACGAGGATCATTTTCAAGAATGAGTGAACACACTTCAATATAAGATTAATTAGAGAAAAACCGGTTTATTAAGTAATTAATTGATCATTTAAACTTTTAATTTATTAGTATCCGATTTGCATAGGAGACAACTCCCTATAGTTTTTACTCGACACAAGGGAGAGAGTACATTTTATACAGAATTTAAAGAATGTCGTTCTCTTCTTTTAAGTACTAATCGTAATTGTTGTTACTTAATTCTTATTCTTTTGTCTTTCTTTCTGCACAATGGACCAGAGATAAATTTATTAGACACTTTATTAATGGTTCTTAGTTCTTCCCAGTTTGATACAAGGAATTTTTTTTTCTTGTATCTTGCTTTATTAAATCAGGGCGTGTTTTGAATAATTAAATAGCTTTTAATACAAACTGATTTAAAATAATGAAGGATTTGCTTTTTGAGAATGTTTTTTGACACACACGCAAACATTAAAATCCAGAGAGAGAGAGAGAGAGAGAGAGTACACATGATTAATACAAAAATAGACAAGATGAGCTCAGATATTTAAAAGGTCAAAAACTGACGTATGGACCACGTTTTGTCATCCATAAAAGCTGACTAGTAATACGCAATTCTAATTTTTTGGGTCAAATGTGATTTTGAAGGACATTGCACTTCACGTTTAGTAAGGCGTGCCGCCTTTCCTCCTTTATGGAGGACAGTCCTCCATAAAGGAGGAAAGGTGGCTCCTCCGACCAGGACCGTCCTCCACGAAGGCAAACATGTCCTCCACACAATAAATTGTATAAAAACTTGGTTCTGGCTGGAGGACAGTTCTGTCCTCCACAGGTGGCAAGCCTAGTTGTAATATACAAATGGTATTCTAATTTAGAAATGTCACAGTGCTCACTCACTTAATTTTTGTGTTCTGTGCTTGCTGAATTTGGAAATGCCTATTTTTCATAATAGTACAAGTTCTGTCCTACTGTAGTACAGTTGTGTGAATTTCACCAAACAATTGCTTCTTGAGTTTATTTAAATTGCATTTTAGCCATAAAATCTGACAATGCAGCTATAGGACAGTGTACCACCATCCTGGAAGCAGTGTGTGCTTGTTTTAATGATATAACCATTATGCCACACATTCACACTAGGCTGGTTTACCAGCCACTGGCTATTGGCAGCTACAGCAAGCTGTGGCTGCTATTGGTTCACACTCGTCCAGTCTCTGCTGGTATTTGCGGCACAAAGAGAAAAGGAACATGGCAACACGGCGAGAGGCGATTGTCAATTGTTGAGGATGGAGGTGGAGTTTCAACTACCTGCTAGTGCCACTACTAGCCATCGAGGATTCTCAATAAGCTGGTGGCGTGCTAGGAGCTGCTAAAATTGGACATGCTCATCTTTGTGAGTCGCTGTTAAAATCACTTGCCTGCTGATAGTGTGAGTCAAAGGTCACGGTTCACACTGTGCTACTAGGGGGCTACAACTAGCCAGCAGCAAGCAGTGGCTGGTAAACCAGCCTAATGTGAATGCGGCATCAAGGATGCTATACAGTAGGAGTGTTCAGGGATAGTAGCATTTTAACTAATGCCCTGACTGACATAGCCTCATTGGTCCTCTAGGATGCTTTCAATAAGATTCACTGCTAATGGTGTCATTGAGTAAATTGCAATTGCCAATGTAATGACACTTTTGCAAGACTTGCAGTTGGCTAGCAGAAATTGCTAATTTTCATTTTTTTTTTGCAAGACATTAGGGGGTTTTGCACCACCCTAATTTGTTGCAACAACTTTTAATTCTAGAACAAATACTCATAAAGTATGTAAAAGATGAAGCCCAAGGAAAAAACAAAACAAAAATAGTTGCCGTGTAGTTATGTAGTTACATGTATGTACATTGCTGTACATCAGCTGTATAAAACGTACATCCGGTAGTGTCCGATTCAGAAAGTCGAAAACAAAATACAATAGAACGTTGATTATCGGAATTAATGTCGGACATGCATAGTTCCGAAAATCAAAAGTTCATATAATCGAATTCTTATTTAAAAAAAAAGTGGAGAAAAATAAGAAAAAAACCGATTGCAAAGAAATATTTTTATTTCTATAAGAATAAGTACCGGTAAATAAGAAATTGGTTTCGATAAGCGACGGTTAGGCTAATCGACTTTCCGATAATCAACGCTCTAGGCTGTAAAATCAACGATAACTTCTTAATCACATACAAACAACGAAACAATAAAAAATTAAATAATTTTAACAGTAGTTGTGAGGTGACGCAAAACCTTATATTTTTTGAAAGATTTACAACAACATATTTCTCCTATTTATTTTCTGTCAAAAAAAACTAGCCAGTGGAATCGCGGCGCTGTTTCTTTTTTGTTTTGCGAGGAATTATGCGAGACTTATGGCAATATTTGGCTTATTTCTTGAACTAAGTATTGCAGGATTGTATGTATGCTCGCCGCTTTCTATTCAAATGCAATCTCCTTTATTAAGTCGACAATTCTCGAAAACTTTTCCGCCCACTTTATGTAGATTATTATTACAATAATATACAGGCTTTCGTTGTTGAATCCTAAATGAGTTAGTTGTTCAAGTCACATTATGCTACCAGTAAATTAGAATATAACTTGAAAGTAGTTTCATTTTACTGCAACTAAAAACACACACATTATTTTAGACATGTTCTCGAAGTTATGATTTTTTTTTTTGAAGAACAAGAAGAAAGTTGCATTGTCACCTTTTTAAATATATGTTCGGATTTATATTTACATAAACAATTACCCTGATGATTACATTATGCTATAATTGTTTAATGGAGAATCTAAGGCCAAGGTCCCACATGCAGAAAAAGTCAACCGGGAATAGTGGAATGTTTCTATTATATTTTTTTACAAAAAAAAAAGTTGAAATTGTTTCAATTTTTCTATTCTGCCACATCGGCATTTCACGAAAAAAAATATTTTCTGCTTTTTTCAAACCTGTAACAAAAATTTTATTTTCAAAAATATCAGATTGTGAAAAAAACTTTTAGCATTTATCACCAACGATTCTAGTTTTTAAAACACTTTGAATTTTGGTGTAATGTTTCTTCTTGAAAAAACATAAATTTTCTTAAAACCGCGTTAGAGGGAAAGAGGCCTTCTATAGAACATAATAGCCACTGCAGTGGTGCCATCTTGGCGGACCAAAACAAAATACATATCTGTTCAGCCACCTTAGACAGCTGTCACATAATGTAATCGGAGTTATCATTTATGAACACCTTGTACTTGTTTTTTTTTTATAAGGTTGCCTAGGATTCTTTAAACAATTTTTATTATTCTGATTGTTTGAAACTTAAAATAAATACAATTTACAAAACAATCAGGGATTTGTAAAGAATAAATCTAGAAAATGTGTTTTCTGTGGGAAGAAGTGATTCTAATCTGATTACAGATGAAAGTGGCTCTAAATGGTTTCTACTCGAATGAGAAGAGTATTAATATAAAAAAGAAGGAAAATTTCGTGTCTGTTGTCATATAAATCTACCATGATTGTATCTTGTGCTTGTGTATATGGGCTTTATTTCATGTTAGAGGTGTAAGTTATGTTGCTATTAAAGGTTTAGTTTATAAATAAATATATGTCATGTTGTGGCGAAGAAGAAGGAGGAGGAGGAGAGGTCTAAAATAAGTGAAAGATCTGAATAAAAACTGTTTAGTCTTTTTTAGTTTGAAAGATACGTGTCATTTAACTCATGTTAAAGCGAATTTTGAGGTAAAAATTTTTTGCAAGAAAAGGTGGCCAGGTTTATATATAAAAATGGGGGGGGGGCTAGAAGTGAGGGCGGAAGAACTAATTTGCAGTTTGTACATTGAAATGTTTGGCGCCTTCCGAGGTGAGGTGGACTGACCTCTGAAACAACAACAAGAATTCAATTTTGGCGTTTTCTTGAAATATTATATATTCAATTTATGGTTGTCGTATCCGCGTAACATTTTAAGATCTTGTCTAAATGGACAAGTTTTAATTTTGTTCTGTGTGGATGGATTAATTATTTCTTGACAAACTTATCCCAGCTAGCTAATAAGCTATATAAAGTATATATACTTATATAAAGTATATATACTTTATGAAGAAATTGTTGAAAATGTGTGTTAGATACTAGAAATGAAAACTAATGATTAGCATTATGAAGTCGGGCACGTGCTGCTTGACACCACGGATTCAGTGTTAAGTGAATGAAATTTGACATGTTCAGAAACATGCTCTCGATTCTGTAAACCTTACTGTCTTCATTCAAACTGTGTGTACTTTTATTCTTTTGGCTCTTGGAAGGGGCCACTGTCAACCAGGACTCAATCACAGGTCAAACTGACCAATGATTTTTCAGAACTAATTTCTTGGAATTATGTAAATAATCGTGAATTTTGTATTGTAACTTCTAATTTTAGACATTCTTTTTCTAAAGGCCTTCGTAGAGCTCAACAAAACCTTCTGAAAAGGATGGCTTTTAGAACGTTTTTCTTCTAAAAAAAACCTGCCCTTTTCAGAAGGTTCTGAAATAATGTTTTTAACATTATTTCAGAGTTCTGAAAAGAGAAAACTCTAAAAACTGGCAGCATTGTGGCAGTGTGATTATGTGAAAATGCATCGCAAAATTTTTATTCAAGATGGCCGACCACATACTTTCACTAGATGGTGGGTGTTCATTATTTCAGAATTTTCATTTCAGAGGTTTTGTTGAGCTTTAGGGAAAACATTAGGAATAGAACTCTATAGTTTTCATTTCAGAAATATTTTTTAGAAATAATTTGTTGAATTCTAGGAAGGCTTTTAAATCAATCAAAAAGTGTCAAGAATCTTGAGAATTCAGAAAGAATTCTCACTGAATTTGATATTGCTGTCAACAGGGCAGTTTGAGACACCATGGGGTGCCATCCTGCGGCCACACGCACACACGTGCAGCTGGTACGTGTACGGATCTGGGTAGTGCCACACCAGCCTGTGCATTGTAAAGCGCGCGGTGTTAAATTAAAAAGCTCGCACGGCATTGCCAAAGGGGCCTATACGTGACTGGCCACACGCTTTGCACTGTCTTTACACTCACACGCTTTCTCCCGTGAAAGCGAGCATGCCGTCTAATCGCGCAGGAAAGCGCCTGTGTTTAAAGGCCGCTAATGTTTTTTTTTATATAAAGTTTCTTTGTAAAAAAATTATAAATGGGAAGTAGTTTATAAAATTGTTTATAGATACATAATTGTATAAGTTTTATGTCTTTCAGCTGGTTGTTGACAATTGAGGAATTTTTCTTCTTTATTTGTTCGTACAAAATGAAAACCACCTGATAAGTTTCTCACGATTTCTTTTTGATTTAAACACTTGCAGCGTTTTATTTTCCCCAAAAAGACGGGTTTAATAGATATTTATTTAAAAAAAAAAAGTTTGTGTGAAAGTGAGTTCCATTTCCTTCTTTTTAGCTAAGTGAACAACAACTTGAAGGTGTTTTTGAGTGTGATTGATTTGTGTTTGTCTAGTTTGTAGAGACTCAATACAATATGAATTATTCAATGCAAGTATGGTAAATAATCCGTTTTTGCTTTTATTTAGCGCCATGCAACAAATAGATTATTTTAGTCTTCTTTTAATCTCTTTAAATTGGCCGAAATTAACGAGTCTATCAAACAGTTTTTTTCTTCTTTTCGTTATTATCCAGAGGGAAGTTAATAGTTCATTGTCTTTAAATAGACAGGTGCAAATTTAGATATAGAAAAGGGAAGAAAACTAGATTGTTTTGACACCTGAAATTCAATTTAATTGTATATTCAGATTTCGTTTGTGAGAAAGAAATTAAATGGAAAGTTGACAACTGTTGAAGAATACAGTTTGAGCTCATAAACCCTCGAACAATTTTAATGAGCGTTGTTATAATATGAGTATTTACTATATACAATGTTGATCTACTGAGTACTAACCAGGTCCAGACTCCACATTCATATTATAAACGCAATGAAAATTCCCGTCGCAAACGATTCAACTTTCAACCAATTTTGAAGCAAACAGTGGTCTCTTGCACTATTATTGTTCCGTGAATGTTGTCAACATTTATCTTACCCTATTTTTTTGCCATTTATCATACCATTTTTTTGCTCACAACACAGAAGCAACAGGATATCCGAATAGAACCTGGTTCTATTTTCAAGCAATTGTTTCATGTAATTACCAATGAACAACTTGTTTTTGAATCATGTGACTACAGTACAACTGAAGGCGTTGTCTGTTGCATTCAACAATTGCAAGAAACACGGTTGCTGCTTGTGTCATGAGAGTTGCTTGGAACAAATAGGAAACTGAAGTTGCTACAACTGGTTTTGTTGTATGCCAATTGCACCGTGTGTTATCGACTCATCAGCAAGTTGAGCACTCCTGAAACATTTTTAGAGCTTTTAGAGCATTTAAATATTTTTCGACTTTTGGCCGTTTTTTTGTTGTTGAAAAAAGCCAAAGGGTTTTGAGCTATTTTTTCGACTGGGGCTAGTTTTTGCACTCCTGAGAAATTTTTTGATGACGTTTTTCAGGAGAAACATTAGGAAACAATTCAAAGTGTTTTAGAAACTAGAATAGTTTTTGATAATGTTAAGTGTTTTCATATGATATGATATCTTTCAAAGTAGACTTTTTATGACAGTTTTAAGAAGGCAAAAATAATTCTTATTAAAATGTCATTGAAAAAAAAACAAAACAAACGGGTTCTTTTCAAACTTAATTATAAAACTAGTGGGGTAATCCGTCATAAATGACAGGAGCCAAATTCACAGGCAATTGTGTGCCGTCCTTAGAATTTCTTTTCCTCCGCCCTTTTATGACGTCAGACCAAGTAACAAACCAATTAGAAATTGATGACGTTCATAAAACTGCTGAGCAAAAGAAATTCTAATGATGGGCACAATTGCCTGTGATAAACTGTAGTTTAATTTTGCTACAATTATCCCCTCCCCTTTTTATATTTGAAAGAGAAAATGAGCTTTTCATTTTCTCTGGTGTGCTCATGCGTGTCGTTTGTTCCTTTTTTTTACTGCTTTCATTTCAATTTCAACCACCCCTCCCACTTTTTTTTTTCAACCCGCCACGTTTCTCTCTCTCTCCCCCTCCCCTTGTACACTTTCTTACCTTTTCCCCTCTCCAATTTAATATCATGGGGTTCTTGGATGGGAAGGGTGCAACATACATGTATAGTTGACCTTGAGAAAAAAAAAAAAGCTGTTCATTTCTTCATTTATTTAAATTTATATAAATTCCGACGTGCTTTAATGGTTTTGTACAGTTACTCCACACACACATACACAGACCTGCGATATTATATATATAATAATATATAATGTTTATTTTTTTAAGATATTGCCATGAATTTACCATTATTGTTTTGAAAACAATTCGAATTTTTTCATAATGTGTTTCTAAAAAAAAACGTTCGCTTTTGACGTCTTTGTGTCCAAATTTTACAAAAACGTCTATGGGAACTTAGCATTAGCCTCTGTAGTTGCGCCATCCGGAAGGGGGGGGGCGGGGTGGGGACAAAAGCAAATTAAATATCTATTCAGCCACCTTAAGTGATTCAGCTAACGTTCTAGTTTCTAATTCGCGTGCAATTTGTCTTTAGTTAACAGTCCTGAAAGATAGAAACGAAAATTATCATCACTAGAATACTATTTATGATAGAAATTGTCAAGAAAATTCCATTTGGATTTTTTTAACTAAAATTAGTTATAAAATGAAGAAAACAAGTGGCAAACAAAACAAACAAATTAAATTCTAAAAATCTTACTCATTTTTTTATGTGAAAATGTGATGAATAGGGAGGAAATAATGATGTGAGGACAAATTTGTTGACGGTTTTTAAGGAAGTCTTTCTGAATTGAAAATATTTGTCGAGAAATATGAAAAAAAGAAGAATATTTATTTTTGTTCGTCAATTGAGTTGCTTTCTCCGCATTGACGTCATTCGGTGCTCTTGGTTTTTTTTTAATATAACCGTTTTATAAAGAAGCCACCGTTTTTTTTTTTCAGAAACGAGAAAAAAAAATGTGCTTATGTTTGTAATGGATAATTGTGAACGTTCAGTAGACTCCACCCCCCCACAATTCGTACTCTCATGTTAAAATAATGCAATTTCGTTTTAGGTTGCTTAGGAATTTGAATTGCTTTTGTCATTCCCACGAGTTGACAACAACTTAGTTATGTTTTCACATACATACAACTTACAAGAAGAAGAAGAAATGTTCTTTTGTAGGAAGCTGCTAACCTCTTCCTATTTTATGATGAGATCGTGGAACATAACAAATGTTGCAATATTTTCTCAGTTAAAATGGGGTGGGGGGTGACAAGAGGTTGAACTTGAAAATGTTGCTATATTACAACTACTCAGAGAAATTCTTTCTCAAAGTGATTTTTTCTTCTAATAGATCATGAACATAATACTTTTTTAAAAAAGAAATGCATGTGGCTGTCTATGTAATTTTACAAGGTGTCCCAGAAGGACTGCTCTGCAAGCAATCACGGTGGTATTACAGACGTTTGGCAGAGGGATAAGGTTGGCTTTGCACGGACCACAGTGGCAAAGTGTGATCACTGATCACTTATCACAAGCAGCAAAGAGTGTGTCACAGGTGGCGATTAACGGTCACAACAGCGGCACACACTCATGGCAGGCCACAGTTTTATATGACTTTCTCCACAAGAGCCACTTTGTGGCCAACAAGAACCTCTATTATTGTCAAAACCAGAAAATAATAGCACAATTACAACAACAATCCCAATGCGTCTTGATGCAACTCAACCAGCTGATAAGATGCATTGTCTTTGAAGTGAATTCCATTGTTGAACAACCCTAGGAACAAGTGACTAGAAATATAAATCTATTTTCGATCTGCAAAAAAAGTCTCTATGGTAGTCATATTGGTGATTAGTCAGTCATGTTTTAACGTTTCTTGCAACTACAGATGATGTTTCTGAGTAACTCTGAATCCGAATCACAGGAAATTGGTGTTATAGAAAAGCCGCTTTGTGAACTTAACAAAATGCTTGCATCTAAGTCTGGGGTTAACTTTTTTACGATGACCCCCCCCCCCCCCCCCCAATGGATTACCCATTATTTCCCTATACCCCGTAGTGTCGAAGTCATCATCATCATCATCGCAAGTCCTATTAGTTATCAACTTATCAGTATGACTTCAAAAGATGTCAACGATGTCATTTTAGTGGTCTCGCCACCTCGATCCGTTTTGATAACGCTCATAGTTTATTCCAATCTAACAATGTTTTTTTTTTTTTAAAAAAAATTGTTCAGATATTGAGTCTTATACCCACATTATTTGGTTTCTAAAACTTTCCTTACACTCGGTTAAGAGACCCCCTGATCAAAACTTTGCGCCAATTACACACAGTTAATTGGGGCAGAAAATTGGTTACTGAAGTTTGGAAAAACACGGGATTCATTGCATTTTCAACTTCATATCTCGCCTGCATTAGATTGGCAAACGTTACAACAATACAAAGGCCATATCATCGAATTTTGGAGACAGCTTGTATAATTTAAAGAAATGAAATTTTTGGGGGGGGGGGAAAGAATGTGGCTGGTGGCTCCACAGAGACACAGTTCACAGTTGAATTGCTGCATACATGTTCTCATTTGAGACCAATATAAGTTAGTTTCTGAAAAAGTAACAAAAAAAATCTAGCCAGGACCAAATAAGGATGTGAAATATTGTCATGTCTTCTCCACAAGTGTCTTCTTAAACGCACACTCAACTTCCAGTGTGACAAAACCATTTGAAGTAATATTGATGATGATGATGATGATGATGAGAACGACTTTTATTAGTAGAAAATCTTGTTGAGTTTCTTCTATTGAGGTGGTGTGGTGTCAAGGGCTAGTACCACTAATTAGATTCAGTTAGAATTATTCTTGTGTCTCCCAGGTATAAATAAAATTGTTATTCGAATGATAAAGACTTTTACAATATAACATGTAGGCATATAGGCGAGAGACCTCTCATTATAAATTATTCCTGCTTGAGGGGGTTATCTAATAAGTTGATTAGAATCTGTCAATTAAGCTAAGCTGCTTAATTGACATTTAATTAAATGTTAACACTGTCAAACTTTGATATGCCAACAGACACTTATAAAGTTATATATCAGGCAAAGTCGTCTGTTATTTGTTTTTGTATTAAGCTTGTGTTTGTCTTCTATAGCCCTGGTATTTGTTGTCATGTCATAATGTTAACCGATTAATCGATAAAATCGAAAAAATAGAAAAAAAGGAAAATTAAAAAAAATTCCTAACAGGAAAATCCAAACAAATTTGAAAATACAATTTAATTCTGATACTCTTATTTATTGCTTTAAGTTAGAATTATTTTTATGTAATAAATATTAACTCTTAATTTCAGTTTAAAAATGTCTGTCTATTCCCTCTCTCTCTAAATTACCCACACCTTTTGACCTAATAGGACCAAACTTTGGAAATTTAATTCTTATGACCCGATGGGTAACAATAAGAGTATTCGGGAACCCCGAAAACCATCATCATACACGAATAAGACATAGAGAGATATACAGCGAACGAGTCCACATATTATTATCGTCTACTGTATAAGCTTCAATATGAGCTTATAATCAGGGATGGCAAAAATTATTAATTTTTTACGAAATTTAGTTATGAAAATTGTGTTAAAATTATGATTTTTTTTCTTCAATTAATTCGAGGACTTGACTGTTGTAAAAAAAAAAAACTAGTGGCATTTTCAAAAGTGCAGCATATTCTACATGACCAGGCTTATTATACATGTATGTTTTCTAAAAACATTGTAGCATTTATGCATTTTAAAAGATGGTAACAAGAAAAAGTAAAACAAAATCTAATCCCCTCTTGTGTTGCTGGTGTAGTGGTTAGAGTCTCAGGCAACTGAGGCTGCATGGTAAGTGTTCGGAAGGTGGTCGACAAACAAACAAATTATGAAGATAAATAACAGCGAGTAATAATAAAACTTTGGTAGGGGTCACCAAATTTGCCCTCCTGCACTCCATGCTTGAGAAGAAAAATTAAAAATTCTGTCATTTATTAGTCCATTAATGGGGTTACAAGAGATCAGATTTGTCAGGACACTTTGCAGTTGAATCCATCAAATCCATCAATAAATAATAGGGGGAAAAAAAAAAGAGATCAATCACATTGTTGTGTGCTACTGCCCCCCCCCCCCCCTTTTCTGAAGAAGTCAAGGCTCAATTATACTGCTATAGTCAGATCTGTTAGTGAATTATTTGAAAAATTGACAGGTATGAAATGTGAGAGAGGTCAGATCTAATTACAATTTGGAAAAATTAAACTGCAAAGTTAACATTTTTTTTTTGGAGAAACTTTAGCAACATTTTTTTTGTGAAATTTTGTGAAAATTTGGCAAAATTTTGTGAAAATTGTGATTCTGAAAAGAAAAAGAAAATCTTGAAAATTTGTAAAAAAAAAAAATGAATTGTTTATTAGAATCTTAATGAATTGATTGAATCATGTTTGTATGTTAGTTGTCAAGATCGGCTTTATAGAATATGAATAAAAAATAAAGAGATTTAAGGAACCCTATGTTGTATTTGTTATTGGTAGTGCTATTTTGAATGGAAGAAACAATCCAATCAGAAGAAACAAATTCAGATTTTTTTCTGTCAAATAAATAGTATAGAAACATTTAAATTAGATAAATTTGATTATTAGTTGAATTTTTTTGAATTCGGGGCATAAAAGTAAATACTTAGTTTTTTTTATTTTAAAAGATATGTTTTCTGTTCAATTTTTATTATTTATTTTGAAACAAACATTGTTTTTTAATTGAAACTTTTCATTTTCACAGTATTTTTCTATGCTAGGAAATGGGTTTCTATCATTAGGATGATCTTTATGAACTTTTAATGTCTAATTGTAGACTTATTGAATATTATCGAATAAAAAGAAAAACATATCTTTTGTCAATTTTTTTTGCGCCAATTTCTACAGGAATCATTTTATTTTTTTGGCAAAAATCTGAAATCGTTTTTATGTTTATTATATATTTTTTTTAGTATGATTTTCGCAGAATAAGCTTATTTTGAACTTGGCAAATGAATTACATTGGAGATTGTGAAAAGATGAGGTTTCATAATTTTTGCAGCTTCTTTTTTTTTGTCTGTTTTGATTGAAACTCCACTTTATGTTTAACAGTCTCACTTTCATTTTGGAATATAGGAGTTGTTAGAATAATTGAAAATGCTAGATTGATGGTTTTTTTTTCCTGCAATATTCTTTATAAAAAAAAAGATTACATACTAAATTACTAATTAATAAATTCATTGCAGAGATAATTTGATGAAAGGAATATGAAAATTGGACAATGCCGAAAAAAAAAACACATACAAATGAGAGAAAATGCTAACCAAAGCAAATGTAAATTTTTATGGCTTCTATGATAAAAATATTACATAAATTAAATGTAGTTAAGTAATCTATTGTGAAACTGTATATACATTTCTAAAACAAGTATTTTCATTGAAGCCTATAAAAAGTTTTTTTTTTAAATTTAAAGTTTAAACAATACCCAACATGAAAATACTCTTATACCTTGTAATGCACACATGAGTTTTAAATGAATTCAAATTAAATGTGTTTAGGTGAATGATACGGAATCCAGTTAAGGACAAGAACCAAATAAAAAATTGATTTTATTATTAATATTTTAAATTGAAATACTAAATCAATTTTCTGTCAATTAACTCAATATTTTCAGATTTCTGAATAAATTAAATTCGATATATTGTATATTATTTAAATGCATTTAAATTATCAGGTGTGTATTAGGTATTAGGTGGTTTAGTTACTCTTCTAGTTTATAAAACAATTTCAAGTTTTTTCTCAAACTTGTGTTTTCATGATTCAGAATTAGGAGGGGAGACTTAGGTGGCCTTTTCTAGTTGAATTCAAATATTACTTTTGAATTTTATATCATTCTGTTAGATTTCTTTTAAGAATTTAATAAAAGTGAGGGTTAAAAACTTGACTCACCCCAATGATGATGATATTGGATGGCTAAAATAGGTGTAGAGAAAGAAAAAAAACACACCGTTCGATTATCTTTATTGAAAGGTTGATATTATTTATGTAATTGTTTTCCTCTTGATAAAATTCAAGACGCCGTTGTCTCCTTTGAATTTCTGATGCTGATGAGGATGAGGATGAGGATCAGGATGATGATGATGATGACAAATTCTCACAGATTTAGCACACGACTCCTCCTCTTTCAAAAGTGGTCGCGGGGTTTTTTGTATTCAAAAGATGATCGACAAATGTTTTTGAATAATAGTCAGGATATATACAGTATAGAGAAAGAGAGAGAGAGAGAGAGAGAGCTATACATGTAAACAGTAGTTTAAGAAGAGTAGAGTTTGAATCACCTACAGGTATATAATATACCTTTTTCACCAATATAATAATGGGACAAGTCTACTATAAATAATTTGGTAGAAAGGTATTATTACTTGAGTGGTTTTACTGTAGAATATATTCTGTTGATCAATCTTTTGTTTAAAGGGAGCTTACTTCACTTGTGCTCTTACCTTACAAGTCATTAAATAAGTTATTTTAATTTTGCTTAATTGGTTTAATTATTAATTAGTGTTCATTGTAAATCAGAACTAATGATCAGACTGGAATATTATAATGACTACTTTGGTGAAAATGTACAAGTATGTGTAGGTGGTGGACTTGACTATAGTGGTGGTTGGTTGTAAATAAATTAAAAATGGGTGCAAAAGATTAATTCTGCCTTGTTCTGCCTTGTCCGAATCTGGTAAAAATTGATCGTGTTATGTGGGTGGTTTTTGTTAATTAAATGTAACTTTTTGTTAATTTTTATTAATGACTTGAACGTTTTCTGCTCAGCCCGATATATTCACTCTTCAATTTTGAGGTTGAACTTGTTTAAGCCTTGCAACATGGGAACATAAGCATTTGTTCAAGTTATAATACTTTGCAATGATAGAAACATGAGCAATTAGTTTAAAAAGATAACAAGAAAATTAAACAAAAAACATGCTTTTTTGTACTAAAAAGTAAAAAAACAAACCATAATCTGTTCTTGTCTTGTTGGTGTAGTGGTTAGTGTCTCAGCCCGCGGTAATGTTGTTTATGTTGGTCATGTGTTCTTAATCCCTTGCAGTGTTAATTATTTTCAAATATTTCAGAAAGTGGCGGTGGACAAACAAACAAACAAATTAACAGGCATGTAAAGACAGGGACACGCAGACGTTTGCTCCGCCCTGTTATGAGCGTCAGACCAAATATCAACTAATTGGAAATTGAAAAGGGCGGAGCATGTGACGTCAGACCACATAACAAAGTCCTCATAAAAGGGGCGGAGCAAACGTCTCCGTGTTCCTGTCTTTACTTGCCTGTACAAATTATGAAGTTAAATAAAATCGAGTAAAAAATTAGAATGTGGCCACTTATGCAATTTAAAGAGCAAAAAAAAGCAAAGAAAACAGAAAAATGGTTTTGAATGTGTGTGGCCGATCTGTGCTCATTGTGTGAGAAAATCCCAGATTTTCAAGCCAAGATTGACAAGCCAGAAATGATCTTCTGTATTCAGTTTTAGTGTCAAAGGGAAAAATCAGTCATTGCAGCCAGCCAATTCACAAGTTAATGTGTCTAATGCGTACATAAACAAGCTAATGTAGTATAGTGAATAAACACTATCTAAATTTATCTTGTAGCTTTGTAGTATGAGGCATATACTGTATAGTGCACATTGCCTAAAGTGCTTATTAATTCTGCACATGTTTACTATAGAATTTGTGAGCTTTTGACATCAACCAATATTTTATTACCAACCTTTAGATGACATTTTCTACTTTTCGTTTCTTCTCTGAGCAGTATGACACCTGCACAGAGAAGATCCGAGCTGTAGAGAGAGCTGGATGGAGATAGATTGAAGTCACTCTTCTGCATGGGGGTGAAATCAATGCAGGAGAGTGGCGGCCATCTCTCTCTCTTCCGGTTGATGCTGATATACATCTTCTCCATCGGTATTCCGACTAGAGAAGATGTTGTAGCTGCTGAGAATCGTATAGCTCCTGCCCTATGAAACCTCCGGCCTCTGAAGAGAAGTTATTAGCATAAAGACATAGAGACAACGCTACTTCTTATTACAACACTTTTATTCATTCCTTGTAAGAAGTACAGATACAAGGGTGAATAGTAAAATACTAACTGGAAATCCTCAGGCCCATGATTTGGAATGTATCGCAAAAACAGGCAAAGGAAAGAACTGAGGAACAAAGAGGAACATGGTCCTTTTATACCTTGGACCTGTGTACACCTGCGAGGTGTAACCAGGTCCAAGTGACCATGGTCCTTTACGTATCAATCCGCCACTTGGGCATGAGTCAGAAAGGTGAGTCAGAGAGGAGGGAGGGACGGTTGAGAGTTGTTTACCCCCCAGGCTATGGTTTTGGCGGGATCACGATTTACAGGGTGTTACATACCCTCCAACTTTGCTTGGAGTACGTCCTCGTACTCCAGCCAAGGGTGGAAGGTTTTCAAGTTACGCAGCGGGGAGACATGGGTGGCTGAGGACTTACCGTGTACAGAGGTGGTTATGGAAAGGCACTGGCACCGAAGTGTCAGCGCCCTTAAAAATTGGAAAAGGCTGAAAACATAAAACAAAGATAATTAATGCTCGCTGAGTGGCGAGCCGCTATTGAAATCTAAAAAGAAAAGAACAGTTGCAACGTATTTTATTTTTTTATAAATTTTTCGATAATGCCACTCGGATGGGTGGCAACCACATGAGTACATGTGGCGCGCAGCTATCCCTGCTGCGGAGGGTGGGGAGGATCCTGGGTCCATGAACCGTACGGGGGGGTAATCCCGCCGGACCTGGCCTCATCGGTAGCTGGATGCGGCAGACAGCCATTGTCCCTGGTCGTCAGGTAGATCCCGGTGGAAGATATTGAAGATGTCCCGGTCCCCGATAATCTTGCGGGAGGACCGCTTGTTGTACAGTGTAGCCCAAGCGGCGTCCCACAAGACGGCGATTCGGTAACGAGGATCCGGTTCCGGAATGTAGTGACGGCTGGTACGGAACGTCTGTCCAGCTGGCAGTCTAAAGACGGAGTTGACGAAAGCTCCCAAAAGGGCTTCCGTGGCTTCATCGATGGCATCTCCGGCGAAACTGGTGGTTTCAACAATCCGTCTTCTTGGGAAGACGATGGTGATGAGGACACTTGTTAGGCGGGAGAGTCCCACGACATATCGCTCCCGGGGAGGGAGGTCCAGACGGGGAAACCCTTCCTCCAAAGAGAAGTGTCCTATGTAAAGGGTGTTGGCAGAGCGCACTTCGCGCTGCCAAGTGACCCACCGATTGTTGAGCAACCTCTCGCCGGAGGTGGCTGCACGGAACGGATGATCCAGCGGTAACCGCCCCAGAGTAGCCCCGGCATGGGGTACAGTGGGCGGTGCGGCTGGTCGGGCTGGTGTTGGAGCCGCAGGTTCCAAAGAAACTGATGCGCCCGTGATAGGCCTGGCATGGCGCAAGGCGGACCGGGCCATATCGCGGGCCCGCTGACGTAGTCGCTTCGATGCCGACTTCCTGCTCAGCGCCTCCAGTGGCTTGGCACTTCCTGGTGCACGGCCCAGTGCTTCCATGGGGTCACCTCCCTGTCGCATGACGTCTTGCAGAAGGTTTGTGATGGCCTTCTGTTTTTTCAAGAACGCGGCACGCTCTGCGGAAGGTGGCGGCATCAAAGGTGTAGGCGTAGGTTGTCCAGAAGGGCGGCCCGGAGGTGGCGGAGGAGGAGAGCGATGCGGGACCCAAGTAGGAGGGCCCCGAGTTTCATAGCGATGGTCGCGGTCCAGTTGGACTCGGTGATCCTGTAGGTCTTGCCTGACCCTTGGGTCGAAGTTATTACGCGGCGGAGGGCCGCGTCCAGAGGAACCACGTTGTTCCTGCTGACTTCTTCCGTCGGGTCGGCGTCGGGGCGAAAGATGGGAACCACGTGGCGAAGAGCGACGTGGTTGTGGCCGTTGAAGAGAGTCTCGAGGAGAGTGGTGGCCCCTGTAGGACTGTTGAGGCTCCTTGGGGCGAGCCCCAGTGGGAACCTGAACACGAACAGGTTGGGGAACCACCACTATGGAAGGTAGCTTTGGAGTCGGAGTTGGTGTGGCGGCCTCGCTGCGTGGAGGCGTGGCACATCGGGAGGTTGGTGGTGACGATAATGGTGTATGAGGAGGAGGCGGCGGAGTGATTGACGGCACCGGTGAGCAGTGTTGGAAAGGCTCTGGTGGCGTTATGGGTGGAGAAGGAGATGTGGAGAGGCCAGTTGTCAGGGTTGCTGGCGAGTTTGAGGATGGAGGTGATGACGTGGCCGATGACGTAACTCGGGCGGCTTCTTGGAGTCGGGCCTCGATTCGCAGGAGCTCCTCCTTCGGGAGTTGCGCCGTACACGGTAAGCCCAGCTCGACAAGGCGGGCGCAAACCGCACGGAGGTACGCCAGATTGTCCTCCCCTTCCTTTTTATCTCTGGCTGCCTGGCGAAGGGCAGCCTCCCTCTGCATCTCCAAGTGGAGGTCTTCGAGGGGGGAGGGCACAGATCCACCTCCCCCACGCTTCCCTCTTGCTTCAGCTCCACCCGGAATGGGTTGACCAGGCGCGATGCTATCGCGGAACGCCTGGTTAACCCCCCATGCCATTGTATTAATATCGATGCGGTCTTCCCGCTCCTCCCAGTAGTGTTTTGATGTCGTGACGTCGAAGGGGACGATGCTGCTTGGAGCAGCAGGCTTCCCTTTGCGCCCGACATTGGCAGGTCGCTTGAAGCTTGCTTTTAGGCGCTTCTCCCCACGCCGGTGAAAATTCTCCGGTTCGGAGGAGGTGCGGCGCCTATCTATTGTGTTTGGCGACTCTCTTCTTGTTATTGGCGCACTGGCGGCGCCCGCCCTTTGTAGCTGGCAGGTAGATTGAGAGAGGGGTTCAGCGGTCCCCGCCGTTCCACTCTCCGTCTCATCTTCACTAGAAGAGGCAGACATCATTCTGCCTCCTCTCCATGAGCCTCTACCTGGCATATTTCTTAAGAGTTAGAAAGTTCTTACTTTTTCAAAAGTCCCGCTGCTGGTGGTTACTTCCAAATAATAACAGAAATCGGTCCCCGATCACTCTGTTATTATTTCAAGAGGTCCAAAGAGTTCTGAAGGCCTGATGCACTGCACGTGAGTTCAAAGGCTTGAAGGTGGTACTCAAGCTTTGGATTGACAACAAAACTGAAGAAGTTCGAAATTAAAATTTGGAACTTGGCACAGAAGTAGATTGAAGATTTGATGATTGAAGAAGATCGAGCATAAAGAGATGAACAAAAACGAGTGCTTCTTTGAAGAGAGCAAATCGAGTGGTAATTGACCAAGTTTGGTCACTCTCTTATTTAATTTTAAAAGTTAGAAGGGCCGGCCCCTTTTAGAATAAGACACCTTACTCTAATTGGTTTCTTCACGACTTTATTTATTGGGGGTGGGGGTTGTCCCACCGATATTAGATGTGAGAGGTGTTGATCTAATTCTTATCAGAGTCGGTCCTGTTTATTATTTTTAGATAAACAAAAGGACTAAGGAATCTCGAGGGGGAAGGGCCGTTATTTTATTTCACACCGAGGTGTGAAGTTGCCCATTAACTTTCTCCCCTTCTTTTCCTTAATGCCTTTTTTCTTTTTTGGAAAGAATAGGTCAGCAAGGTTACTAATGTACCTTGCTGTTTGTTATTATTTTTAGGGGGGAGTGGGGCAGGAGTTGGTGTCCCACAATTCGATCTTAATTGAGAGGGTGACAGGTTCTTCAATTTTATTTTTTAATTGAAGGTGTCCGCTCTCACAAAATCTTCAAAACTGATTTTCTTCCTTTTTTATTTGTTTATGGCCAGCAGTTTTTGTTGTTTGTTTTTTTCTTTGAAGTCCCAGTGCATTGGTCTGGCCCCCAGAGCAATTGTCTCTTTGAAGTTTCTATCCTTCTACTGTCAACAGCATGGTCAATGACGTTCGTCCATAATAAAGGGGAGCACGGTGTTTTTCTTTTGCTGACCCTTTTATGGCTCTTGATTTTTCTTCTGAACGTCCTTGACTAGCCTTCGGCGTTTTTCCCAGGTGTACCACGTGGTTGACAGTTGTTTGTGAAGGCCACGTGGTTCCGGTGTAGTTTATTGCATGTTTGAAATGGTTGCCAATATGTAAATATTGGCGGCCATGTTGAAAAGTTTAGAAGTGTTTCAAAAATTAAAGTTGTGTGAATTTTGTAGAGTTTTGGGAGTTATTTGAGAGTGTTTAGAGGGGTTGTTGATGCTGTGGGGTTGTTTATTCGTTGGGGGGTTCCTTTTATCCCCTCCCCCACCTCTTGACAACTGTCCTCAGTTGTTTCTTAACACAACAATTCTCAAATTCCTCCCGCTCTTCTATTGTTGATATTTGATGGTTGCTGGTGTTTATTTCCATGGTCATGAAATAAACACTGGTGAATTATTGTTTTATTTTCGTCGCGTTTGGTTTCTTGACAGCGTGGGTGGCCGTTGCTTTCGTCGTCACTTACGGGGTGGAGTTTCGAGGTTTTCCTTAGAGGTGCTGGCAGATTTGCCAGGGGCCTCTACGGAAGTTTCTCCCAGAGCCCATCCGATGTGTGCTTCAATGCATTTTTGTCGGAGTGTGGATTCGAAGAGATCGTCCTCCACGTATACTTTGTTTGTTGTCATGGACACAGCTAAGTGCAGAGCCCGGCCTAGATCTCGGCCTAAGATGGCTTCGTGCCGGCCGGTAATCACTAGTAAGTGCCCTCGCACAGCGTGGGGGCCTAGCTGGACCGTCGCGGCGAGTCGCCCCACCACGGTGATCCTTTGGCCTCCCACACCCTGAATGTTGGGTGGGATTAACACAGGCTCGATTTCGAACTTGTGTTCCTGCGCGAGTTCAATGGTGATAACGCTGCCCGTAGCTCCGGTGTCCGCGAGCATCCGTATACTCTTTCCGTTGATCGTGACGGCGATGCGCGGGTTCTTGTCGCTGGCATCATAGTCTCCGACTTCTTGAGGTGAACAGCTGCTTACCAGCTGCTCATACACCGTTGTCATTAGTCTTCGGCAGCAGGAGTGGCCCTTCGTCGGCGATTGGGTTCCGGGAGCCATGATGGCTATTGTTTTATTTTCACGGCACCCAATCTCCTTGACGGATTGTTTAAGGACGTCGAGCGTGTCCTGCCAAACGATTAGATCGTCCGGGGTCCATTTATGTGCAGGAGCCCGGTCGAGCACCTTGACTGGTATATCCTCAGAGTCGTCAGAACTGTCGTTGTCGGGTTTATCAGGAGTAGGCGCTCCGGCGGCTGAGTCTGCTGCTGGAAGAGGAATCCGGCGGATTTGTCCCGCCACTCTTATTAGAGCAAACTCAACGCCGTCTTCGGTGATGATATCCGTTTCAGGCACCTCTCCTTTGATGTCATAGTCGGTAACCGGCTCTCCAAACTGCTTGATTGCAACCTTCTTCTTTGGTTGCCGACACTCACGGACGAAATGCCCCAATTTGCCACAATTATAACACGTCGACTTACTCTTGTCGAACGTGCGAGTGGTCTCTGGTTGGGTGTCCGCTGCAGAGTGTCGGTTTGAATTGGTGGCAGCAGTCTGACTAGGCTTTTTATCATGCCTAGACCGGTGTGTTTTGTCTTTAGGGCTGGCGGCTGCCGCCGGCTCCTGGTCGGTCTTCGATGCTCCTTTACCCGACTGTGAATCAGCTGCGGGTTTTGGTTCCGTCGGCCATTTATCCAAGGACAGCAAGACCACCTCCATATTGAGGACGGCGTTTGCGAAGTCCTTGAACGACGTCGTAGATGCGTGGTGCGCGGCATTCTGTATGGTGGGGTGTAGAGCGCGGCGCAACTGGCTTATACGCAGCTGATCGTCAAGTTGCGGGTAAACTCGGTCGCCGAGTATCATAAACTCCCAGATGAAAGCTTGTGTACTCTCACCTTCCTTCTGGAGCATCTCTGTATACTTTTTCTCCAAGATGGCCAGTTCGTTCGGCTTTCCGAACGTATCTACCATCTGTACTCTCAGTGCTGGCCAAGGAATGTCCTGAAGCTCATACCTCAGTTTACTCAGCCACGTACGGGCGGCCCCAGTGAAACACCCCGTGACGTATTCCTCCTTGTGGTGGTCTTTCCAACCGTACAGGTGTGCCACTTCCTCGAATTCTTCCAGGAAGGGACGGAAACCTGTCAATCCGTTGAATTTTTGGATTGAGTCGGCTGGGTGGCGACCGCTGTATTTCTTATTGAATTCTTCCACGGAGGGTTCTCTGGGGGTTGGTCGATAGATGCCATCCTGGACGTTTGACATTCCAGCCGGCATCAGACCTACCCCTTGCGGTGGAAAACGTGGCGCGTAAACTGAAGTGCCTTGTGTCGCTCCTTGGCTAGGCTGTTGTTCCGGGGGTGTCGAGCGGCGACCGCTACGTGCAACCCGGACAAGCGAGTGAGGAGAATCAGCACGTGTCGTGATCGGTATTTCCGCACGCTCATCTCTGTGACGCGGATCATCTGACTGCCCTTGTTGTTGCCAGTCAGGGTTACGCGGTAGATGACGTGTGTGCGGTGTGTAATGTCTTTCGTAACGATCGTGACGCTCTCTGTAGCCAACATAGGGGGCTGAAGAGGCGTCCGAGTCATCGTCGCGAAGTCGGTGTGTGCGTGTTGTCCGCCGTGGTGTAGTCGGTCGATTCGGCGTGAATCGGTCGTCTATGAACTGAGACATACGAGTCGAGAGTGCAGCCACTTGTTGTGACAGGTGGTCAAACTCGGCCCCAGTCGGCCGCGGCGGTGGTGTCACATCAGTAGTCACGGGTACTTCCAACAGATCTTCGTGCGAACCCTGGTGATCAGACAGGGACCCCGTATTGTCGTGTGAGGTAGCCATGATTAATGAAGTGGCTTGTGTAATGTGAATGTGCGGTGATGAACGAGTCCGGCGAAGTCCAAGTCGTTGTGTGCAGCTCCGAGGGTTCTCGAGTACACTCTGAGCTATACTTTTCGGTTCCAGTATGATGGGACTCGTTCGGTTTGTAGGTCGGTGTCGTCACTGTGCGTCGGTAACTTAGTGCTTGTCGGCAACCGACACTATCGTACTCTTATACACTGAGTAACGATAGATTACCTAAGCTTGTGACGTGTATAACGAAGTGGCCGTTCACTCCGTTAGTGTGGTGATGGTTGTATCGTGTTGATCGTGTTCTCAGTTGGGCGTGTGATGAGTTTTGGTTCCCAACTGGTGTAGCGTCGTGAGTTCTTTATTGAGCGTCAGATTTTGGAAGGATCTCTCTCGACACGTGGTATTTGGCGACCACGTGGAGGTTACGAGAATTCCAAAAACCTCAATAAAGAAACAGCAGATGTACAATACAACCTCGAGCGTGGTACACCACCCAATCAAGATTGCACTGCGGAAAGTAAATTAGAAATGAAAGTGTATTGCAATTGCCTGAAGAAGAGGAAAGCAATACGAAGAGTAAAGCTAGAGCGCGGTGCCCGCACTTTTAGTTTTACTTAGAAACAAGAATGAAGAGTGTGTGTGTGAAGAACACACAAAGAACAAAAAGTTCAAGATGGCTGAACTTTTTAAATGCACAAACAAAGGAGAAGTTCAAGATGGCTGAACTCTCCTAAGAAGCAAGAAAAGAAAGCTGTTTTACTTTGAAAGTTTAAAACTTAGGTGCGGTGCCCGCACATCAAAAGTTTCAATTTAGTTTTATTAAAAAAGTAAAGCAGTGTAGAAATTGAAGTGTGTTCAGCAAGCTAAATGCTTGGTGAACCAGAAGAAATGTTCAGACTGGAGAAATTTTGAGTCCTCACTGCTGGATGGCTCTGGATGAAAAGACAGAGTCAGTGCCCAGTGAGGGACTATGTTGAGTAGAATGAAGAAGTCCGTAGGTGGCGCTGTGGTGGCCACTTCCGGTCAGTTTATTGCAATGTCCAAAAATTGATGATTGAAAAGTTCCTCCGGGGCACGTTTTTATGGTGGCCAGGAGAAAGACACAAAAAGAGAGAAAATTCAAAGAAAAAGAGAAGTTTTCTCTAACAAGAGGAACTCCGCCAGGGGGCGCGTGAGTGCAACCCTCTGGAAGAGAAGAGAACACAAAAAGATGAGAGAAGGTACAACAATGAGTCACATGGAGCGAAAAACCGCTCCGTTGGCGCTTTCTGAAGAGTGTCCGGTCGATCCAAGATGGCGGCCGGGCTTCAGTGTTGTCCAATGGAGAAAGTTCATGTGATGATGCATTGAGGTGATGATGATGAAGAAATTGAAGAACATGACTTGGGACATAGAGGGTCCCAAGGGAAACACAAGTGTAAAAACAAAGAACAAAGAAAAGGGGGGACAAGAAAGTCCCACGTGGCTAGAAAAAGTGTGTTTTAAGCTTGTGAGCCCCCTAACAATGAAATAGAGCTAGGGAGAATCTTGCTTGAAAATTAAAGATGAAGAGTGAAGATAATAGGACATTTTAAAAGACACACACGTCCTTTAAAAGCCTATTAATAGATGAATAGATTAGTAGATGAGATTTGTTTGCTCATCTCATAATGAGACTGCAAACTCCTCTCGGAGAGTAAGAAGAATTTGTTTAAAGTGTTGCCCACGTGGTGTGGGTTTCACTTTGAAAATTAAAGAAGAGTGAAGGTGACAGTGGGTGATTGTAATGGAAACATGAAATACAAAAACACGGACGGAAACACGTGTGTCCAAACGGTTGTCCACTTTCCGAGTGCTAAGCGGTCAGCAGACAAAAGTTCGTTCCCACGTGTCTCTAAGGACAGGACACAGAATCGCGCGGTCGACACGTGGTGTGTGTAGCCACAAGTCTCTTTCGCGATTCCACAAAAACGGTACCATGCGGTTGGCTTTGACGTGATCGAGGGCCTCCATACATGATCCCAACATAAAAAGGCGCCACGCGGTTGGCTTTGACGCTATCGAGGGCCTCCATACGTGGTTCCAACACAAAGGACGCCGCGCGGTTGGCTTTGACGTGATCGAGGGCCTCCATACGCGGTTTTACAAAGGCGCCACGTGGTCGACTTTGACGCTATCGAGGGTCTCCACACGTGGTTCCAACACAAAGGACGCCGCGCGGTTGACTTTGACGTGATCGAGGGTCTCCATACGCGGTTTTACAGACAGGCGCCACGCGGTTGACTTTGACGCTATCGAGGGTCTCCATACGTGGCTCCAACATAGAAAGGACGGACGAAGCCTCGTGAGGCACAATCACGAGACTTAGGACAAAGGACGGCTTCTGTTTACAGGTCGGAGAAGGCAGATGGAGCTATACCCCGCACCTCCACCAAATGTGAGCTTTTGACATCAACCAATATTTTATTACCAACCTTTAGATGACATTTTCTACTTTTCGTTTCTTCTCTGAGCAGTATGACACCTGCACAGAGAAGATCCGAGCTGTAGAGAGAGCTGGATGGAGATAGATTGAAGTCACTCTTCTGCATGGGGGTGAAATCAATGCAGGAGAGTGGCGGCCATCTCTCTCTCTTCCGGTTGATGCTGATATACATCTTCTCCATCGGTATTCCGACTAGAGAAGATGTTGTAGCTGCTGAGAATCGTATAGCTCCTGCCCTATGAAACCTCCGGCCTCTGAAGAGAAGTTATTAGCATAAAGACATAGAGACAACGCTACTTCTTATTACAACACTTTTATTCATTCCTTGTAAGAAGTACAGATACAAGGGTGAATAGTAAAATACTAACTGGAAATCCTCAGGCCCATGATTTGGAATGTATCGCAAAAACAGGCAAAGGAAAGAACTGAGGAACAAAGAGGAACATGGTCCTTTTATACCTTGGACCTGTGTACACCTGCGAGGTGTAACCAGGTCCAAGTGACCATGGTCCTTTACGTATCAATCCGCCACTTGGGCATGAGTCAGAAAGGTGAGTCAGAGAGGAGGGAGGGACGGTTGAGAGTTGTTTACCCCCCAGGCTATGGTTTTGGCGGGATCACGATTTACAGGGTGTTACAAATTGGTGATTTTGTCCACTGTGGTTTACGCTTTTATTGTGCGACATTCATAACTGATTTTTCATTTTATAATATTATGACCCATTTCCATTAGGTCAGATTTTGAAGCTATATGCTATAATAACATTCTTTAAAATTAACCTACTAGTAAAGTTGAACTTTAGCTCCTGCACTGTAGTTTAACAATTGGAAACAGGGTATACTGACATATATACTGACAGTTTGGCATTTTACATCCACACGAAGTATATTCAATCGAAAGCAAGCTTCTAATGTCAACTTCTCTTGAATGGTTTGAAATTTGACAGTTATGAGTTATGACCAAAACAGTGTAATATATTTAATGCGAGTTTTAAAAAAACCTTCTATGGATAAGCACAGAGAGTTCAGAAATTAGGCAACGAAAAAATGGCCAAATTCGAGATGGATTTTTGGCATTCCGAGAAGAAATAAAATCACCCTTATCGTGGGGCCACACTAACGTTAACGTCTAACGCCCATTATAGCAATAATTAAGGCGTCAAAAAACATAAATTAAACTCCGCGCTAAATCGCTTTGATGTGTCAAAAAAGACCGCCACCCGAGTTATCGCCTAACGTCTAACGCCATTCATAATGACGATAATAAATTAGCGCGTTAAGTCGTGGCTAGACCTGTGTTTAATGTCAAATAACGCGACGATTAACGGCATTGTCCGTTAATGTGACCCCAGCTATCAGCAATAATTTGTTTTCAAGCAAACTTTGATGAAGTCAGTTAATGGAACTTTATAAACAGGGAGAAAGAATTGAAAATTGAAAAACAAATTGAAATTAAAGAAGCGAATTAAATTGAAAGTCTAAATTTCATTTTATTTAACAAAATATGAAACGAATTCTCAAATGAAAAATTAATCCGAAGTTGTTAAAAAGAAACTAAAACATATTGAAACAATAGTATTAAAAATTGTCAAGTTATAATGGAAAAAAAAACATTGTTATTTGGGGAAAAAAATTGAGATTTAATTTTGAGTGCAATTACCTTAATTAAAAGTTTGAAAGATTTTGCTCAATTATTATTCCCACATTTATGAAATGTATGTTGCTTTTTTTGGAAAGTTACCGAAATTTCCAACAGCGCTGGTGATTTTATTTTCATTAATAATATTGACTAATCACAACAAAATAATTCAGAAGTAACTAATTTTTGTAATAATTTTTGTATGCTAAACTAGAATATTTGTCTGTGCTATAGGCTGGCCACTAATTGGCTTGACAATCCTGGTTTGTCAGTCACGAAATGTTTGGGTAGGTTTTATTTAATCTTAACTTTTATTGCTCTTCAATCTTGGCTTGAAACGGTCTGCTCTGCCAGAAATCCACTTCATATTTTGGGTTGAACTGAAGGTAACAGAAAGGTGTGTCGAATGGATTGACAAGCCTTGCAACGTGAGAACATCTCTCGACGACGTATTTGTAGAAATTTTAATAGTTACAATGATTTGAACGTGATCAATTAGATAAAAAGATAAAAAATAGGCTGTAACCACATACAATTTCAAAAGAAAAAAAGGAAATGGTTTGAATGCTGGCGACGATTTTGATAGACTAATTTAGGATTGACAAGCACAGAATTGATGGTCTTTACCCAGTTTTGCAATGATGAGAAAGAACACGAGCAATTGGTTAAACGTAGAGGAATGTATACATAACAATTTCAGAAGAAAACTAAAGAAAAACTGACAGAAATGGATCGTTTGTTACGATTTTGAGAGACAATTCAAGATTGTCATGTTATAAAAGGTGATCTTCTGAGGGAGCTGTAGACTGATAGGCGGATTAGGCGGATTTTTTTTTATTCAAAAAGGCGCAATCTAATCGCAATAATGAAAGAAAATAGACAAATGTGAGCTGACTGATGATTCCCAATCAGTAGAGACTAGTCACTTGAAGTCACTATACAGTATTTCAATTTATTGTTGTGTACTTGAACATTCCACACTATAAGCCACAGGATTGGTCTCTCCAATCGGAGGCCAATCCCCATTGCCCAAGTATCAGAATTAATTAAGAATCACTTGTCACTCATGATTATTTTGTTGTGACTTGATACTCCATGGCACGATAGGGCTATAAACAGCTTGCATCTGCGTTGCATGGTTCTGTGGAATCACTGGCAAAGTGCAAAAGCAAAAGCAAAATACAAAAGTACAGCATACCAAATTGTTCAATTTACAGGGCTTATATTATTAGCTAACAAACCTGGTAATCATTAAGTGTGATGCCTTACATTGTTTGTCGCCTAGTGACTCTGCAGAACTAGCAGGGAGGTTTTTTTTTTAATTTGATGGAAGATAATTAGGCTACATTTTAAAAACATTGATTAACATAATTATATGCAATCCTGCAGTTGACTAAATTTAGATTAAACCCTGGAAAAATTAATTACTTTTTTTTATGAACTGGGGGGAAGAGTTGCTTTGAGCTGACTGTCGCTAAGATACCAGAAGTAGCTTAGTGATAACCGCTCCATTGTCATATTCTTCATATGAAAGGATAGTTTTCTTTACTGTTCTTTCATGGTTTCCGTTGTGCAGCTCGAAAATCTTTTTTTTAGCAACTAAATGATGTTAATTGCTTTTAAATTCATGTCCAGAAATAATCTTATTGAGGGTTTTATAGGCCTATAATCAGGCTCGTACTGCCCCGGGCGCCGGTCCTTCTAGGCGTCAGTGCGCCAAATGTTCCCTTCTATAGACTCTTGGGTGGCGCACCTTGTGTTTTGTTTAAAGATACGTATTTCAATAACTATGAGGGCGAGCACAGACGAAAGACAGTCGGTGACAAACTAGATTGTAGTAAGGTCAGCACACATGACCGACAGCCTGTCAGATGTCAGAGGGTTACATAACGCAAGTGCACGACCGTCTTTTTTTCTGTGGTTCTACTTGTTCGTAGATTCTCGACATCATGCGCGCGCACCGTCCAGAACCTATGTGATCAGTAATCGCTACGAACCGTCCGACTAATTAGTATTTCGTGTGTGCGTCCACGGCCGTGTACAGGTTCTCCATTCCACCACCGACAATTTTGTCGGTGGAAAAATTGGTACATGTCGGTCCGTCTATTTAGTCGGCCTGTGTGTTGCCCTGTAAGAAGCCATACTATTCATTATGACCGACTAAACTGTTTGGCATTATCTGCCACCGATTGTCTGTCGTCTGCAATCGCCATAACACCTACACTTTTGCAATTTAAGCTAGTTCTTAACAACATCATAACTTATAAAGCCTACGTGTAGAAAATTTTAACTATTTTAGTTGAAAACTAAAAAAAAAAGTTATAGGATAAACAAGCCGATATTTTGAAGGTGCCGGGATGTTCTCGCAACTACGAAGCCCACAGAAGAAGTCTCTCAAAATTGGAAGGCCCCCAGGACGTTTCTAGAAACTGTGTAGCCCCTGGAGCCTCTCAAAACTAAGAAGGCCTCCTAAGCATATTGGAACTGTGAAGTCCTCAGGAACTTCTCAAAGTCGGGTGGTGGCCCTCAAGAGCCTATCTTAACTATGAAATGTAAATTGACATATAGACTCTTCCAAAATTTAACAGCATATACTTAATTTTCAAACGTGTTTAGGTTCTACATGTTAGGTGCTTTATAATACTTTTCAAAAAATGTTGCGATATGAAAAGTTTAAACGAATCACTCCATTCTTTTTTTATTTTAGCCCGTTTTCAATAGACAAAATGACGCAAATCTAAATTTATATATAAACATATCGCATTTCTTATGTGATGCTTACTGCAAGCTCTCTGCAAGTGGCATTTCAAATATTTAGTAATTGCAGGCCAGGATTAACACTTTTGGAGGCCCTGTGCCAAGTACAACCTTGGGGGTCCCTTGGCAGTTAGTTCCCCAATGAATGATTATTAATGTTACATATATACATCAACTTCAAACACTGCATCCTGGTTATTGTCATTGACATAGCTTACTCTTAATAACTGTTATGGTACTTTAAGAAATGATGTTATTTTCTGGACTTTCTGTGCCACAGAACGTCCTCAGAGAACACCACTAAGATATTTCCACTGCATTATTCAGGCTAACGGTACCGTCTGCAGATATGTACAGTAGTACTTCCTGTTTGCCAAAAGCAAAGGTTGCGTTAATTTATAAGCACAGACCGTGTCAAACTCCATGCAATACCAGGCTATATGCGCGTCTAGCTGCGCATGTCGAGTACAATAAATGAACAGACAGGGATTCGATTAGGCAATTTTTAATTTAGTTTGGAATACATTTTACGAAAAAAAAAACATAAAAATATTGAAATATAATATTATCACAAGTCACAAGTTGAGGGATTTATTTGTAGGGCGGGTGGGGGCTCCTGAACCTCTGGGGCACAGTTGGCACATGCCTTAATACAGGTCTGCGTAATTGCAAGTGATATTGCAAGCAGGTTTAGGTCCGAAATCAAGAATTAAAATTGGCACTTAAATAATCTAGAAAATCCGGTTCAAAGAAAAAGTCTTTAACCGGAGTTTTTTTTGTTTCTGAAATCCGTTTCTGAAACCCGTTTCAGAATGTTGAAGTTAAAGTTCAAGTGCCAAATTTTCTTCTTGAATTCGGGAAACAGTCATTGCAAAACAAGACCAATTTTCCAATGTTTTTATTTATTGATTTTTACGGCAAAGTTTGAACCTATTTTTTATATATATTTTGTGTAATTTACTAGGTTTATATTGTAATCATCGAATTAAATATGCTTGTAGTTTACATCTATGGGCCCCAACATAAGAATTAGAATTTTAAAAACATGTAAAAAGATAATGTAAATCAAGATTGCGGCTTAAAAGAACTAACAAAAGCAAAGTGAAAAAAGATACCATCAATCAATCATATCATTTTTTATTCAATTTTTTTTTTGTTTGTTTGTTTAAAAATTCACTAAAATACATTTTCAAAAAGGAATGTTTTGTTATTCATATAGAAATTGGATGTTTTTTTTTTGGTATAAATTTTTCCAATTTTAAGTTTTATTTTATTTATTCTCGATTTGGGTCATAAATTAAAGTAAGCTGAAAGCTCATTACAACTATATTTTTTGTAGTTTTTTTTTTTTCTCAAATAAAATAAAACTAAACATTTTTTTTCTTCTTCAAGTTTTTGCTTAGAATTTTCTATAATTGCCTGTTAGAGAAACAAAAAATAATTCTAGATAGTAATTAATTTATTTTTGATTTAGGCCTACTTAGCTAGAACTGAATTATTTTGCATGTTTAAAGAAAAATACTAATAATAGTTCTATTTTATGATTGGATGGAAAAACTCATACGAAAACAACTAACAATTTTTTTGTTCTATAACAAAAAAATTGTTAGTTGTTTTCGTATGAGTTTTTCCATCCAATCATAAAATAGAATTAATAATTATTGCAATTAAAATAACTATGGTAATAAGTCTAAATACATTTGCATAATAATGAATTCCGTCAAAATTGAAAAGCAGACATTTGACAAATTCAATAGTCAATTTGCAAAGTCAACAAATTTGACTAGTGACTACAGAGTTACTGACATTGTATCGAATTTGCGAAATGCCTAAAACAACAAGCCATTCTAAAAATGTCATTAACACCCTAAGCAGACAAGACCACACCACCTTTTGGCCACTGTTTTTTTTCATAAAACTGATAAAAGTTAAAATAAGTCAAGACAAAATGCTGAGTTATCCACTCCACGATTTTCCTTATTTAAACCTGTATAAAACCCGTTCTCAACAAATGTAAGTATCCTCTGGAGGTGCCCCATAAAAGTTGGAGAGAAATTACTCAACTTAAAGAGAACTACTCATTTTTCTGCATACGAAAATTAGGCAGATGCTCCCAGTTTGAGCAAATCCTCATAAAATGAGAAAGTTTTCTCAGTTTGAGTAAATACTCACCCATTTGTATTCCCATCAATTTCTCCGAAAACAATGAGCAAAGAGAAAAGTTGTAAGGTAGTTTTATTCCTGCCACCCGTTTATCTTTGTACAGACAACATATAAGTATACTGCTTGTCAATATTTCAGTTTTAATGTGTAGATTGGCTGCTAAAATGATAGTTTTGAAAATTGACTAGGTAATTAGTAGATTGACTTATTTTCCAGTTTGGCTATGTCAGCTGTTCGCGGTTTGTTTGGCCAATTATTAATTTTGGATGATTAAGTTGATGTCATAAATATTGCCACTATCAAATATGGGGAATGTTTACACAGTCATTGAGAAGGTAACATTAATGGCACTATCTGATGCCACGTGTATTTTTAACTAAGATAAAACAAATAAATTACTCATAGGTTAGCCTAATACCTAACATATATGCACTGATTGATTGAAAAAGCGAAACATATTAATGTTATCAAAAATTAAGATGATGGCTTTAATAGCACTATCAGTGATCAAACTGGAGATAGACAAACAAGAATTTAAATTTAGAAGAAAAAGCAATCTACAAAGTTGATAACAAAAAGTCTATTGACTTTTCCTAGATATTTTTTTTACGTTACAAAAAGTTCTCTGCTAGCAGCCAAATACATGTAGGCCTATGGCAGAGGGACATAAAAGTCCACATGGCTGCATTGTTAAGCACATATACATGCTCATATATAAACGAAATAAATAGACAATTGTCAATCCCACAAAACAAAATTATCCCCATTCACCACTGCCTCAGGAAGAGAGTTCCATTGTCTTATAACTCTAGGAAAAAAAAGACCAATAATATGAATCTGTCCTAGCAAAAATCTCCCTAATTTTCTTAGATAGACTAAGTGGTAGATTGTGGTTTAGGACAATCACCACGTGTAATTTTTCCAAACAATTTCAAACTTAACTCAGCCCTGCGATGTGCCAAACTATGCCATTGTAGCACTGACAGCATCTCAGCGACACTATCTGTAAATTTATGCCTACCACAAACAAACCTAGCTGCTTTATGATGAACCATTTTAACTGAGTGAGTGAGTGTGACAGAGTGAGGATTCTATACACTGCAGCAATTCTCAAGATGAGGCCGAACCAATTGCAGTTCTAAAAAAAAAATGTGGTGTAAATTCTCTTGAGTTGAGAAATCGTGGACTCGGTCAGAATTAACAAGTTCCAAAAACTTAAAGCCAGAGTCACACTATGACTGAATGTGTCAACTAACATACATGTACAACTCATTACATTTGCAAAATGTTTGTGGTTATGCAGTTGCTAAGTCAACCAACTGATAAGTGATAACTCGCATTGCCAAGTCAATAATCAAATCAACTCAGCTGAAAGTGCACCTACTGCATAAAGGTTGTTGTGTTTTAGGATTACATGAATTACAATGCTGGTTTAAGAAACTAGAAGGATATCTCAATCACGTTCATGTTGATGATATCTTTCAAAATAAACTTTTTATAGACAAAAACTAAAATGTCCACTCATGGATTTAAGACACCAGTCTTGAAATGACAACAGACCAATGGAGTGGACCTAAAATATGTAATCTTCTCGAATTCGTAGCGCGCAATTTTGGATGTTAATACTACATCAAAAATTGCGTGCCACGAATTTGAGATAAATTTAAAATTTATTGGAAAATATTAAATTATATGTTAATATAATTTAATATTATCAAATAACTTTTAAATTTATTGGAAATAGCAAAATTAACAAAACTTTTCTATTACATTGAACACATTAAAACAATGGGTTTCCAACTGGATGTGCTGTGGCACTTTAGTGTACAGCGAATTTTGCAAGACGTGCCGCGAGAACCACTTGAAGTAACAGGCAGTTATATCCACCACATACTATTCGTTTGCCCCGCCCTTTTAGTCATTTTATGAATAAAAGGGCGGGGCAAACGAATAGTATTTGCTGGATCCAAACACCTGTCTTTGAGGTTAGCCTCGGATTTGTTCATAGTTATATTTGCAACACTAGGGCGCACAGGTGCGGACTTTGTGACGGATTTAATTGGTCCACATCGGACGTTGTCTGCCAAAAAAGATTTGTTTTTGTATGGCTAGCTAATGAGTACAATTTAGGAATGAAACACAGAATTTAACAACTAAGAAGTAAAAAAAAGCATGAAATCGCACCTCTGATATATTCAAACAAGGATGTAACTTATGTACAAGATTTTAGCTTGTACCATTGATTGTCACATCATTTGAATCGCTCCCTCTTTCTGTATTCTGATTAGCATTTTATCTTTTCCTTTTTTTGATAAAACAAAACAAAAAAAAACACCCGAACAATCTAAATATGTCTGAAAGTAAATGGTTGACAACTCTGCTTAATTGGTTCATAATAAAAGAGTCCCATATCTTTATGATTTCGGCATTGTTTTATTATTATCCTGAACTTCTTTTTTTTTGTTCCTATTATTACAAAAACTGGTTTATTTTTTCTTTCTTTAGACATAATAAATCAGAAAGACTCAAAAGCAAAGAAGAACACAAAATGAAACATTTGTACACAGGTAGAATAGATATAGATAGATGAGCCAAAAATCCAAAAATCGATTTCAAATGGGTAGCCACATAGGCTATTTATGTATGCAAATCGATACTAAATTATGCACATGTCTCATTGTTAACAATCAATTTTTTCTTCTCTCTCTCTCTCTCTCTCTCTTTTCTTTGGTGGCTATGTTCGTGTACAGTAATTATGTTTTTGGCTGATGTTCCTGTCACTCGTAGTTTATTGTTTAAAAAATCTTCTCTCTCTCTCTCCCCCTCCCTCTCCCTTTCTCTATCTCTTGTGTTTGCTTGCTCAAAATAACCGAGGAACCTTAATTAGGCATATATTTCTATAGGTTTGATTTCCATAAAATGTAACCTAGCTACAGTGACGCAAATACAAGTACAGAGGATGGACGCAATTTGTTGTTGTTGTTGCTGCTGCTGCTGCTGCTGCAACATTTGCATGGTTTATGAGCACTAAGAAACTTCAAGCTTGCATAATATAATAATAGTGTATCATGACACCTAAAAGAGATGTAGGGAATATAGTGTAAAAGCAATTTATTTGTCTTTGGCATAAAAGAAACCTCGGAACGTTCTCTCCCGCACACTTTCATGAAATGGTGTTTGTGTGTGTGTGGAGGGGGAACGGGTAAAATCATTGAATCGTATCTTTGTCAATTCGGTGTGATAGCCCCCCACCTCGGTCAATAATATCGATCATAACGCGGTAGATTGAAACATTACATTTTTTTTACTAGGGATGCATGGACATTCCAATCCTTGAATCCTGCGAATCTTGAAAAAAATATTCGAGATTCGAAAACTCGAATCTTCGGGCTTTTTTCGTCTTTCGAATCCTAACCTTAAAAAAACTGTTAAAAACTTTGGTAAAATTAGAAATTAGTTTTAACTCCATCGACTTCCAATAGAAGTGTTGACTAACAAAAAACGGCAATTTGGGCAGCACCCGGATCACGAATATCACGTTGTGGCGACCCTGAGTGCCACACTGTTTTTTTTTTATTAATATATATATACATATATATGTATATATATACATATATATTGAAACGATCAGTCCAGGAGCGCTCCTGGCTCACTTAGTTTTTTGTGGATCGTTTGTTTTTATGTTAGATTGGCCTGGAACTTTGTCAACCCTCTGTACTGATGTACAGAGGATTGACCTAGTTCTCTCAGCTGACAACGCCAATATCCTGTCTTGGGTCACCTTTTGGGTCTTGGGTCTCTTTCTCTCCCAGTCCCACCCCTTAATACAAAAAGATCATGCTGATAAGCAGTAGCATTAAGCCAATGGGGTTGCATTTTTCTTGGAAAATTGTCGTTTTAATAGAATGAATCATCTTTCTATATTTTGTTGACCACTGGTCAATCAAATTGATTGGCCAGTTTGGTTTTTTATTTCGATTTTACCCAATCAGAGAATACTGAGAAATGGTTCTCAGTATCCTCTTTTTGGGTATAAAAGGCCGTGTATTTTTGTATAAATCAAGCACTCTTGAGACAACGAATCTATGCTCAAGTTTGTTCAGAGAGAACAGTCTTTTTAAAGACTAACAAGCATTCACTGTAGAGATTATGAAAACAGAGAATCTATGCCCAATTTGGGATAGACCTCAATGGAAAGGATTGTAAATAAATGGTTATTATACTTTAAAATTGCCAAGTCTTATTTTTTATACTTATTGGAGAGAACGAAAGTTCTAAAATCATCTTCATCTCGAATTGCCAATCCGGGTGAAAACCCGGATCAACACTTCTAGATGCAACTTCAAGGGACAGCACGATCAACTAGCTTTTAACGGGCGAAAGCCCGAGGGGTAGCAGACAGCTAAAAGATCCATTTTACTGTAAAAGTTCAACAAGGAAGAACTTGTGAGGAATAGGAAAAGGGATTAATTTCTTCCCTTCCTCCCGAACCAGGATAAAATAAGCGGCTTAGCCAACCGCTTTTTGGTATATTTTATCCACCACAAGGTGGTTCGTTACAAATTATATATATATATATATATATATATATATATATATTTATATATATATATATTTATATATATATACATACATATATATATACATACATATATATATATATATATATATATATATATATATATATATATATATGTATATATATATATACATATATACATATATATATATATACATATATATATATATTGTGACGGACCTTTTTCCATTAGTAGAATCTGCTCTTTTTGGTTAATACGAGCGAGTTCGCACTCGTATTGATAGTGATTGGCTAGGTCACTAATTCCACTGGCCCGGGAGGACTAGACCAATATAACGTCTATTTCGTGTCCTCACTAGTCTCTGGCAAAAGACTTCACAGTCTTGAGGATCTTTAATCTCTGTATCTCTCGGACTTTCGTCCGTAAATCTGCCCTAAGAATCGTGTAAAAATATACTCACTTGTACGTTGCAGGTTTGCACCTGTTGGGACCTTTTTGATGTATCCAAAGTAGGTGAAGACCTGCAAATGATGAACTCACAATCGCGGAATTTTAGATCTTGAAGAATAAACACCACTGGTTGAGTTAGTTATAAAAGCGTAGATTTATTTCGGTACAATCATCAACTGGTTATACACAACACATAAAAATATAACTTGAAAAATATTTAAAAAGAAAAGAACCTAGCCAAAATTGGACATAGGTTCGGTATATTAAAAAGAAGCTCTTGAGCACATAAAAATGACTCTTTATATACCCTGAGAATCCCAAAGTCGGATTCTCAGGGCCATACTTGACAATTGGTTAAAACAATATTTTGGACCAAATGGACCAATCAAAAGATTGATCCATTTGTCCAAAACCATGATTCATCCCCTGTTATCACACATAGGTGATAACAGGAACGAAAAGGTCAAGATCAAAAGATATGACATCTGGGTCACTTGGTACAAAAAGTACCGAGTGGCCCAGAAGCTAAATCAAGTACAGGGTGGCATTAAACCCAAAAAACGAAAACGCTAAAGAGCGAAAATAAGCGGTGGGCCCAAACGTCTCAATATATATACATATATATATAATTATATATATTTATATACATATATATCTATATACATGTATATAGATATGTATATATATCTATATACATGTACATATACATGTATGTATATATGTATTTTTAAGTTTTTAAAAGTCTTTGTCTGACCCTCCCATGTTGTTCTATTATGTATAAAATTATGTTGTGCAAAGTTATATTACAGTCAAGCAATATTTAGGGGTAGCTCAATGAATATGAAATTCTTTATTTTTTATGATTTTTCTCTATTATTGCAGGTAAAGTGAAAAATTAATAGTTATGGCTACTGCAACCAGAAAAACCAATACTTTATGGCTTATTGGGCCAGAAGAGACCTCTATCAAGGGATCAAAGTTACCCTCTAATAAACAAGTGCTCAGTGTATTTTTTATCACCACCGAACCTTAAAAAAGACAATCCGTGAAAGTTCCCGTAGTGCTGTAAAAGAAGCTGCAGTATTTTTGGAAAAAGCCTGGATTCCCATAAGACATGAACAGGATTGTGTTAAGAAGACAGAACAGCTTCATGAGAAGTGGGTCAAACTGAAAAAAAATTGTAATAGGAAAAGTGCTGTTCAGCAAAGTCATGAGAGTCAGTTTAAAGATGACCTCGATAATTTATTTGACATTGCTCATAAGGATGCCCTCACAATGATTACTATTCTAGAAGACAAGTATTTTCTACTTGCACAGAGAGAAAAAGGTCGGCTTCCTGTGATTGTTTCAGGTTTTAGGTGTTAACCAGCTTCTAGGTGTGCCTAAGTTGCAGGCAGGCACTGGGGGTGTCAGGCAACTGCTGTTGCAGATTTCCTTAAAGAATGGGATGTTGTCGATCAAGTGAAAGCTATGTGCTTTGATACCACATTTAGCAACACAGGTCACAGAAATGGAACTTGTATTCTGTTAGAGCAGAAATTGCAGAAGGATCTTCTGTACTTTTCATGTCGTCACCATATCTTAGAACTTGTTCTTGCTAGTGCATTTAATGAAGCCATGGGTTGTACCTTTTCTGGCCCTGATGTAACCATATTCAAGCGATTCACGCAATTCTGGGTTAAAATAGATCAGTCATCTTACATGTCTTTAGACAGCAGTGAAACTGTACAGCTTGTGATGAAAGATGAAAAAGACAATGTCATTGAATTCTGTACTAACCAGCTTCAACAAACTGACACTAAAATCAGAGATAATTACAGAGAATGTTTAGAATTAGCTATTATCTTTCTGGGAGGTACACCACCACGAGGTGCGCGATTTTTAGCCCCTGGGGCTGTACATCATACAAGATGAATGTCCAAAGCAATATACTCACTAAAAATGTGGCTGTTTCGTAACCAGTTTACTCTCACTGCAAGAGAAAAAAAAGGACTATGCAACATATGTGTCTTTCTTGTTTATGTCTACATCAAGGCTTGGTTCACTGCCCCACTTCCCATTACTGCAGCTTTCAATGATCAACAGCTTCTGTAAAAGCTTAGAGATTATAAAAAAACCAATCCTTCAATATCCAATGTTACTTGCAAGAAATTTGAGGGACATTTTTGGTACTTAAGTGAGGAACTAGTTGGATTGGCATTTTTTGATGACAGTGTGCCAATCAAATCAAAACAGGCAATGCTAAAATATCTTTATGAAAAGGAAGGTGCAGATCAGCCTCTGAAGAGAATCCAAAAATGCCAGTGGCTCCGTTAATATGAGAATAGAAGACTTTGTATCGAAGAACTCAATGCACTTATTTGACCATCTTGGCATTTCCAAAAGGTTCTTAGAACATGATCCAAAGATATGGCATCTGCGAGAAGACTACAAGCAAGCTAAGGATATCATAAAACATTTACAAGTTGTGAATGACAATGCTGAAAGAGGTGTGGCATTGATGAAAGAGTACAATCCAATATTAACAAAAAATGAAGATCAGAAACAGTATTTGCTTCAAGTTGTGAAAGAACATTCTAGTCGTTATCCAGATTGCAAAAAGACTACATTAGCTACTTTGTAGTCATTACATGTTTGGTCCAATGTTAATAAAATGTGCATAAATTACATTGTTGTGTTTTAATTGTAACTTATGTATACAAAATAGTTCATTCTAATTATTTCAATATTAGTGACACTAGATAAACAATGGTATATACATTTTAGGAGAATACATAATGATTACGCTATTACGAAAACTTTGAATTCATTGAGCTACCTCTAAATATCAATTAAAATTTATAAACTTTTATGTAGACTATTTTTTTGGTTGGGAGAACAATTCTGGGGGGTCAGAACATGAAATATTTGCATTTAAAAATTACCATATATATCAAGGGACCACCCTAATATATATATATATATATATATATATATGTAGATATATATATATAGATATATATATATAGATATATATATATATATATATATATATATATATATATATATATATATATATATATATATATATATATATATATATATATATATATATATATATATATATATATATATATATATATATATATATATATATATATATATATATATATATATATATATATATATATATATATATATATATATATAGATATAGATATATATATATATATATAGATATATATATATATATATATAGATATATATATATATATATATATATATATATACATAGATACGTAGTATATGTATAATTGTATATAGATATATAGATATATATACATAGATACATATATATGTACATATATATGTATATGTATATATATGTATATAGCTTTGTCTGTCTTTCTGTGTATAACGCTGTACAAACAAGGACAAAAGCACGTCGCAATTTATTTAAATTTAAATGAACTGGTTTTTTCTCATGGTCAACTTTATGTTGCGCTCTCCCGATCCAAGAACCCAAATTAAACTAGAATTTTGCTCCCATCACTTATGACGGGTTATCCCACTAGTAATTTAATATTTAATATTATTTCATTTATGTTTATCTTCTTAATGAATAATATAGGATTCGGATATGATGGATTCGAGAACCTTTTAGGACTCGGATTCGGATTCGAGAACATTTAGGATTCGTCCCACCTCTAATTTGTACACAAAATGAAACTACAATGCGTATATCAGTAGGCTACTTAAAAAAACACACATAAAGGCGAGATCACACTACTCAACTACTCAAAGTGTAGTATGACGAGTCCTAAAAATTGATTGGGTAACAGTTTTTTTGTTTGTTAAGTGATAATTTGATAACAAGTGGAATATTTATTGGTCGCCAATGATTGATCACCACTGCAATTGAACATTGATTGCTAATGAAATTGCTTGCAATCGATTGATTGTCAATACAATTCATTTTTTCCACAATAGATCTTTGATTCAATAGATTACAAGTGTAATTGTTGATTGGCATTACAATTGCTGGCAAAGATAATTATTGATCGGCAATGCAATTGACTATGGTTACAGTTGACTCAATGTTGAGTGCTCAATACAATTTGACTGACAAATGGAAGAGTACTGATCAACAATACTGTGAATCCAATTAATCGGCAATACAACTGACTGTGAATGAAATGAATGAAATATCAAGACAACTAATCAATAATACAATTGATGAGCAACACAGTTGTTGAATGACAATCATTTGTGACCGGGAGCAATCCCCTGCCACATGGCTTTTAAACTGATTGCAGGTGTACTGAGTTGAATTGAATTGACCGGATTATACAGCCTGATTAACCCACACAGTTGTAGTTATTCTTTTAAGTTAGAATTAACTTCTAAAAGTTCCTATAAATCAGATATATTGGAATAAGTTGTTATTTACTAAGTTATTGACAATATGGACAGAAAAATACTTAAATAATTCTAAATTATTGATGGATTGATTGCCTCACTAAATTAACCAATTAAACGACTGAGCAGCGTGATGTTATCATTTTTTTTAATGCAGTATATGAAGATGCACCATTTTAGATTATTAATGTTAAATTTGTCCTACCTTGAGCCCATCTCGAAGCCAGAGTACTTCCGGTTTTGGATCTCCGATCACTTCACATAATAATTCCACAGTGTTGTCTTCGAGAACTTCAGTCGAACGAGGTTTTGTTAAAAACACTGGGATCTTGGAATATCTGCAATTGGCAAAAAGTGGTCAAAATAATAATTGGTAACATCCAACTACCAACTTGATGCAATTTCCATGCATTTTTTTATACTAAGTTTTGAGGAGAAAAATAAAAAAAAATAAAAGAAAATACACTTGTCTTTCTTTTCAACCCCTTTTCAACTTATGTACTAAAACAGAACTGGTTGTGTGTGTGTGGTGTGGAGGTAAAAAAAAGGGTGGAGGGGGAGTTAGTATAATAATAAATACACAGGGTGATCTCAATAAGTTAATAAAGAAATTGATAGCAAGGTTTTTGTTTTCCTTATTAAACAGGTAATGCATTTTAGATGCACCCTGTAAATAAATTTTTACTAAATTTGATTTTTTTTTCTCTCAAATATATCCTTTTAATTGCAATGAATAACAATTGTGCTGTAAAACATCTTTTGACATAACTAGGGCAGACTTATAATAAGATTTTAGCACCCCATTGTTGGTTTACAAACGTGAATAGAAACAATAGAGAGAAGAAGAAAAAATATAATTGTAAAAACAAAAATAAAAAAAAGGTTGCAGGTACTTATTCTACTTGTATGTATATCGATAATGGTCGATATTGAGTACTGTCAGTTTTGCTCATTTTTGCTATTTCAAAGAAATCCCGGATATATATGCTGTACCGTCACATATTGCCACACAACAAAAATAAGCTAACGCCAAACGTTTTTAATCGAAAGGCAGAATAATCAGATTTCGAAAATCAGCTGTAATCACAACCTAATCTTAATAATGACCATATTCTAAAACGTTACTTAAGATAAAGCAAATCTTAAACAAAGACTCGCTAGAGAAAATTCTGCTGAAAGTCAATTGTTTTAAATTTAGCAATTATCGTATTAGGAATTCGGAGATTAGAAAAATGTCAATCGAACTTTTTCGTAGATTTTTTAGAAAAAGTTTGATATTTTCACCAAAAAGGTAGGGTTATACTAAAATAACTAAAAAAAAAAAAGTTATTTTGTGAAACGTTTTTGCAAAGATTGATTGAATTTTTTTCGTCTACAGATTTGTCTGTAGCAGTGGTCTCAATCTCGTTTGTAGCTGTGGGCCACTGAGGCCTTTTTAGTTCAGCTCAAAGGCCAGACATGATCTTCAAAGCATGCCACATTTTAGAGCTAGAAATCGGGTTTTCGGTTGAGTTGCAAGGGGAAGGATCAGTGGAGAAAAAAAGTCTAGAATACTGTGAATTATTTTAAATTTAGTGTAATTTATTTTAAATACAGTGGAAATCGAAATCAGAAGTCTTTTGACCTGACATCTGGGCTCTTTTCAACAACCAAAAAGTCAATATTTGGGGAAGAACTTAGAGCCACTCAGGAGGTCGTTGCGGGCCACAAGTGACCCACTGGCTCCCAGTTTGAGACCACTGGTTTAAAGTAATGCTATACGAATATGATTTTAAATTGCAGTTAACAATAATCTCAAATTTTTCTTTTGCAGCTTTGATTTTAATTATGCTGAAAAACGGAGTTGAGTGGTACGAACATGACATAAGTATGCATTTAGATATAAAGAAACAGTTGAAATGTTTTGCAAAGAGTTAAAGAAAAAGGGAGAGAGAGGGAGGGAGGTTGATTGATGACGGTCTCGTTTCCTTATGAATTTGTGAACTTAAAGCTCGTGGCACTTCGTGCACATTTCACATTTTATCTTCTTTGTACGAACTTGTACCTTGTCAATTGCATTTGTAAACATTACTCTACATACACTCTTGTATTCATAACAAAGAAATCAAACACAAAATCATGTTGTTCTCTATGAAATTATGCTGATATACACATGTTCGTATGACGAACTCGAGTTTTTAGATTTACAAGCTACTAAATATATTGACTTACCCGACATTCGAAACATGATCGTATTCCTGTGATTGATTTTCTGGAAAAAGTTATAAACATAGTTTGTATTTAGTTAATTTTTAAGCCTTTTTAATAATACCCTTGTTGAAACGTCTTGAATAGTGAAGTATTTTAGTTTAGGAGTAGTTCTCATTATAGTGCATGGGCCAAACGTGCATGCCTACAGCCTAACGTACAACCGAATGCACTTCAAGAGCTTTTTTTAGATTTAAGTTTCTAGAGGCCAGTGTTTAGTCCGCTGCGCTCCGAACAGTCGTAGTTATCGTTATTTACGATAGGAGTCAATTAGTAAGCAAAGTGGATTATTATTTCATTTTTATACCTTTAAGTCTTTGTTGCACTCGTATTTCGGCATTAGTAGACACACGGCCCGATTCGTTGGTTACGACACAAGTGTACGTTCCAGAATCCCCACCAGTCATCTGTACGATTGTTAGAACGCAGGTTCCATCATGTAAAACTTTGATGCGGTGTTTACGGCAGTGAATTAGTTTTTGTCCGTCATGATACCTGCGAGCACAAGTCAATTTTCGAAAAAAATATATTAACCAATTTGTACGCGTCTATGGATCTGGAAACCGTTAAATATGTTGTGGGATATGTTCATTTATTTTTAACAGGTCTTTCGTCTTGCGAGCAGGTTATAAAAAGGTGAATTACTGATTCTGATGGCACTCCTTTATGTTTATAATGTAACCAAATTGCAACTGTTGCAATAAAGGACTGTGCCCGATAGCATTAGACGCGACGGTCTTACATGCAGAAAGAAAAAATGACGTCGTATTAGCAAAGTTGACCCTTTATGATTTTTCCATGCTGATGATCAATATCTCAACCTCCCAAATATTGTTTGCTCCTCTGATGACCCTGTTGTTCACTGTTTTTTATCATTTGAAGACACTTTACAGACAGCAGGGCGTATTGTTTAATTTATGATTAAAATAGATTATAATTGCTAATCATAATTCAATTATCTCACTTTTTTTTACTTCTTTGAAAGAAGAAAGAAAGCTATGAATTTCTCACATCCTGTTTGAGTTTAGTCTATTTGACTAACTTAAAATTCAACATTAAGTAATATAACTACAAGAATCATTTCAAAATGAGTAAGAAAATGTAATTAATAATTATTTAACTTTTCTGGATGCACACACTTTTCATTGTCCAGGTGCACATTTTGAAATTCCAAGTGCACGCTCTGAAATTCCAAGTGCACACCCTGAAATTCCAAGTGCACACCCTGAAATTCCAAGTGCACACCCTGAAATTCCAGGTGCACATTTTGAAATTCCAAGTGCACACTCTGAAATTCCAAGTGCACCATCTTGTGTCCAAATACACGCTTAGAGAAGTCCTGACAGACAGTGGATTTAGTTGCACAAAAAAGGTTTCAAATTTCCACTAAAACTTCATAAATGTGTTTGCAAAATAATATTCCTCATAAATAAGAAAAACATCTTTTATAAAACTAATGTAACTTATTGTTAACTAATTTTATAGAGTGCGTAGTTGTCAAATGCTGGTTCGACCACAAGTGCAGAAAAATTACCACGCCTATACAATTTGAAAAGCTGACAGCAGCAATTCATTAAAAAGAGAGAAAAAGTAAGGTCTTCCCAAGTATAATTTGAAAAAACAATAGACAGGAATGGATGGAATGTCTGTGTCGATTTTAAGAGACAATCCTGGATTAATAAGCCAGAATTGATCTTGTATAAGCTACTGGACATTACGTGATACGCGTAAACATCCTTGTGACGGACTAGAGAAGTAAATATTTTTGACTGCCTACCTTTTACTAAGTAAATAGAAAAGAATTAGACTGGAAACCGTCTAGCAGTAGAATAGCATGAAAATTCTTATAACACAAAATTAGTTTAGTACAAAAAAAATATTACAGTACATGGTTCTTTTCGTGTTAAAAGGTTTCTACTGGTATTCACAGAATAGTCGCTTTTCAGTTTGCTTTTTCTGCATGTTGGCGCCTAATGATGTCGTGGCATACATCCATTATATAAATAGGTGCATTAGTAAATGAAGGGATCAGAAGTTTTAAGACAGGTAGGTAATTACAAATGGTCAGGAAAGTAAGTTTCCAAATGAAATGAAAACGTTAATGGCTTAAAGGATTATTACCCAACTGCTGTTCTAATGGGTGAAAACGGTACAAAATGAGCGATTGATTTATAATTGGTTTGTTAGGATGAATGAAATTTTAAAAATAGATTACATAATGTAGGCCCTGGTTATGAATCGAATCTGACGACGTTGTTTGGAGGGTAGATAACTAATTAAAGAGTTGTTGATTGATTTTTCTTTTCTTCTTCTTCTTACCACGTCACCTTCCTAACGTGATGAGGCGTTGTTCGGCAACGGAGACTGAATGAGTGTCCCTCCAATGCCGTTCCATTTTCCAATGGTTGAACAAATGTGGGTGGACTGAATAGCTTACGAACGTCAGCTAGGAAAATACAAAAAAAAAAGGAAGAAATTCCAAAATGTTAGGGCAATCTCATTATTTTGAATATCAACAAATTTGGCTTAAAGATGTATAGTTTCTGTCAGTTTTTCTTTGGCTAATACAGGAAAAGTAGCAGTTTTTAAATCTGGCAACTTTCTTTTACAAACTAGAATTGTAAAGATAGTTTTGATATTTGATGCTTTGCGCACTGCAAAACCGAAATTTGAGAAAATACGAAATACAATAGAACGTCGGTTATCGGAACCAATTTTTTTTTACTTATTTTTATGGAAATACTACTTACAGATATAAAAATATTTCTTTGAAATCTGTTCTTTCTTACTTTTCTCCACTTTTTTAATGGGAGTTTGATTATATGAACTTTCGGTTATCAGAACTAGTCATGTCCGACATTAGTTCTGATAATCGACATTCTGCTGTACATTGAGAATACGATATATTTACAATTATTTCGTATTTTCAGTCTAATTTTTGTACAAGAGTCGTCACAATATTTTTTTTTTTTTTTTTTTCGTGACGAAAGATTTCTTATATTTTTTTACCACGAAAAAAGTCGCGAATATGTTGTGTTTGTTCAGAGTTTGTTACAAAGAAAGCAACCATTATTTTCTCCAACTTTACAAACTAGGGAAATCGTTGAAGTGGAACTTTAGTAGAAATGTGATTCAAGGGATTGCGAGCAAACATCGGCAAGCACGAGGAAATGTTTGCTCGTGCTCGCTCTTTTGATGAATATACCTTGTCCTAAGCCAACCTCTAGTACACTGAGGAAGAAGGCTTTGTTTGCACGAACTGACTCTTATTTTTGGTCATTTGTTCATTGGTTTACTCGACAATGGAACTTGCTTCCAGAGGATGTTGTGCATGGAGAACTTATTTTGGAGAGTTCATAGGGGTCTTTTTAACAATGTAGCTATTGTTAGTTATTATAACAAATCTATTTTCATGCTGCTTTTGGAGTTTGTTGTCCCTCTGCCATAGGCCATTTGAGCTGCTTGCAGAGTATTAATTCAAATTAAAATTGAACAAAAAAACCCAAGAATTCGGCTATTTATGAATTTGTCACAACAACAAACCCTTCTGAACACGCGTCATTAATTTTTCCGTAACTGTAAGCAATTCAAAGTATACTTTGGCAATTATATTACAGTCACATTAAAATGTTTAATCGGTGAGATGATCTTATTATGTTTTATGTTGTTTTTGTGTGTCCAACAATGTTTAGGATCGATATATTGTAATTATTTTCTCTTCTATTTTTGTTGGGTTCATAAAGTGAGTTTCTATCACAGTATGTGGTTATTAGTGTCATTTCTAGGTGGGCCACATTTATCAACATTTGTTAAGTAACTCCATGTGTCTCTTCGTACAATTTTATTGCACATATTTTTTTTATTATATGGTAATGATTATTTCGTTTTCTAATCTGATTTCAAAGCCATTAAACAACAATAAGAAAATATATCTTCTTAAACCCAAGAAGAAGAAGAAGAAAAAAATTGGATAAGTGTAGGGCGTGTAGTAAACAATACATTTGTAATAAAACTGATAACAGATAATGGTTAAGTAACAAAGCGAGAATAATGGAGTAGTTAAACGTTTGAACTCACTGTCAATATCTAGTTGACATTTGCTAGATATTTCTCCATGGCTGTTTTTGACGTGAACAGCGTATTCTCCGGCATCTTCAAGTTGAGTCCTCACAATTTCGAGTGTAAAGAAGTTCCCTTCCCTCAAAATCAGATACTCTTCTATAAGATTTTATTTTTTTTTTTAAATAAAAATATGCGTCATTATCTCTTCTCAAACGTTTTGTTGTAATCAACATTTTTGTTTATTACTATAGGGCTCGGATTTTGATGCCAATATCAAGCAAGTTTTTCTCAATTTGTGGCTCAAGTGCCAATTGTAAAAGAAATATATTATCAGTAGTGCAACTGCAATTACTGTATGCTATTTTATAATCAAAAGACTTGTTAGAGGCTAGATGTCTGGTTACTGAAAGGATCTAACCAGTGTTTTTTGATTGGATTAACTAAGTGTTGGTTGGTCTAAACGGGGGATTGTTAACTTCACAATTGGCTCTTAGGCCACAGATTGAGAAACATTTGCTTTGATATTTGCATAAAGGTTCGAGCTGTATATATTCAAACATGTATTTGTGTCACCTGAATTTCTTATTTCGATACCATCCTTGTACCACTTTACATCGAATGGTGGTGAGCCTTGAATTTGACAGCTTAGTCGTACCAAATGGTTCACTGGAACGGTTCTGTCTCGTAGTCGCATTGTAAACATTGGCGGTGTTTCGTGTATAGATTCGTCTTCTTCTTGGTCGGTTCTTCTGTGATGGAAAATACATTCGATTGGTTTTTTTTACATATATATACGATGGAGAATTTTTTCATAATGTCTATACATAGCCAGGGTTCAAACCAAAAATCTGAAAACTTGGAAACTAGAAATTGTCATATATTTTGAAATTTGTTAGGAAACTGACAAAAATCATGGAAAATTAATGTAAACACAAAAAAAAAATTGCGAAAAAAGTTGGGGAATTAATGTAAAAAGATAACCTTTATGGAAAACTATTGAAAGCGCATTAGAGTAAATTTTAAAAATATTTGATCACGGCCCTGTGTTGTGTTGAATTTCAGTGTATTTCACACTGAAAAAAATAGACCAAATTATCCTGAAAACCATGGAAAACTATGGTTAAGCTGTAAATTGATATTTGGTGTGAACCCTAATAGTAGTTAGTTGTACAGTTGTCGGAAACGTCTCTGAGACCCTGAGTGGCTCACTTTCAATTTCTGTAGTTGAAAAATTTGCCGAGACAGTTCAGAAGGAAGTTTTACAACGTTGAACGTCTATTATCCTATTTTTTATTGATTAGGAATTTAAAAAAAAAGTCGGTAGGCCTATTATAAATTAGGATTGCATACGAGTGTGCCATCAAAATAAAGTTATTTTTAAGCTGTATTTTCTACTTCGTTTTCTACTGTTCAGTAGTAAAGTAAGTATACTGAAAAGACTTATTCGTATTGGACGATCAGCATGATCACGATGATCATAATAATTATTGTATTGTTGAAATGCTCGTGCAAATTAGAGTGCTCGCTGTAAACGATGTATCAACTACGAACAAGAACCTATTCGCTCTGGTATATGGACTTTTATGACCCTCTGCCATAGGCCTATTTGGCTGCTAGCAGAGTACTAATTGTAATTGTAATTGGTATGGTTGCGAGGTGAGCATTTCAAGGAAATATGAGCAAATATTGGCGAGCAAGAGAAAAAGTTTGCTCTTGTTCACTCTTTTGGTGATTACCTTGGTATGATGCTGTATTTTCATTTTCTGTGTGCTCCTTAGCACAGAAAATGAAAATACAGCATGTTTACAACGGTGACCACTTAAAAAAAATCGGAGAAATGTAAGCATAGACGGATTTGTATTGTTCGCCATTTGTACCTTATTTGACATTACTTGACAATGAAATTTATTTCCAGGGAATATGTTGTGCATGGATAAACTTTAATAGTTTGGATGATTTATGGGGGTAGTTTTCCGACAAGACATTCTTTATATGATGGGGGCGGGGGGGGGGGGGAATTGTTGCGTTAAGTTATTTTGACAATGCATTTCTTTATATGCTTGCTTCTCGTTCTGAGTTTCTCCTTCTGCCATAGGTCTTCTCTGGCTGCTTGCAAAATAATTATTCATATTCATACAGGTATATGTTACTGTCCATCTGCGGGATCAGTCAATCTGCAAATCTGATTCACTCGCAGGTTGGTTGTTGACAGTACTTAACATATACATGTATAAGAAGTTACAAACAAATTGAATTTTTGTTGATGCTAGAAACATATAAAGCCTACTAATAACATAAAATCTACTACTGTTAGTGGTGAGTGCAATTATATTACTAACTACAGAATTGACCTTTCTGCGGAGGATTTTTAAACATTCTGGAATTTAGGTTGTTGCTTGTTTCGGTAGGTCTGTGATGTTGGTAATGATGGCAGCTTTATCATTGATTGCAATGGTTTATTGACACGACATGCTTCTAGTTAAGTAATATTGCAATGGGTTGCACGTACTGCAGGTGCTTCCTACTTTACGATGTCATATATTTTAGAATTCACCATATACATTATTTACTAACAGAATTATATGTTTCAAGTAGTAATAACAAAGTTGGTTGTTTTTCAAATCAGAGATCAAGTTTTGAAATCCACTCGAGGGCTAGAAGTTAAAATCATATCTCAAATTGTTATTTTTAGTACCACGATTTTAAATTTTTTTTCTAAACATTATCAAAATCGTTAAATTTGTTTTTTTGATAATTCGTTTACTAGTGTAGTTTCTAAAGCCGGGATTACACTGAGGAAACATTGTGCAACATGTAACATGTGACACTGTGGCATGTGACATAACGCATAATGTTTCCTCTGTGGCATACTACAAATGTGACTTGTGCGTCATGTTGCATGTGGTCGCCATTGTTTCCGATCTGAGTGGCAACAAACGGATGACGCATGCCCGCAGTCTCGTTGGACATAGCGCGAGAGACAAAAACAATACTAATAAAATTGACACATGGTACAAAACAGTTGTAACTTCCGGTGTAATAGGAATGTCGCATGTGGCAAGATTCTATGGATGACGCGTGCAAAAGTATGCTACATGATGTCGCTTGCCACAATCCACTAGCCGCACAATGTTTTCCTCGGTGTAATCCCGCGACTTAACACTTTCAATTTATTGAAGTTGTTTTTAAAACTAAGGTCCGAATTCAAGAAAGAAACTTAATTAGAACTTAAACATCAACTTTTGAACCCTTGGGGGGGGGGGGGAAAGATGTCTAAGACAGAATATTTAGAAATTTATTGAGTACCATTGAAAGAAATGGTTTTCGTATACTAGAAAAAGGGTGTTCTAGTTAGTAGTTGAAGTTCAAATAGTTTAAATTTGGCGTTTAATTGTGCCCTATAGTAACCAGAGTTCTGTTTGAATTTTTTTTTTTTTTGCATTTTGTGTTCATTGCTGCCGTTGGTTCTTCTGCCATGACCAAGTGTGTCTCGAAAGACAATTTTCCACTTTCTAAATAGTTTTACCGTCATATTCCTTTATTAAAAGTTAGTGAATTCTCAATTAAAAAAAACTTCTTGTTTACGACTTTGAGATGGCGAACATCATCACGTTTTTCTTTTTGCACAGACAGATCTAAGAATTTATTACGAATTTTGTTAGCTTGTGAATTTTCTTTTCTAAATACGGTTAGTTATACTAGTTTAAAATGTTAGTAAATGTTCTACATGTGTAAATTTGTTGTTCTATTCAATCAATGTGTTTTCTTGATTCCAATTCTGTTTTTGTTTTTTAAAATAGTTTATTGCTTGCGACAATCTCAAAACATGCGAAAGCACTTCGAAAACACAAAACAGTCCACAAGAAGAAAATTTAAAATAACACACACTTATCACTAGTTTTATGGGAACAACAACAACAACAACAACAAAAAATAACAACAACAGCAGCAATAACAAAGACAGAAGATTATCTTCCGGACTTTTTTTTAAAGTCCAGCGAAATATTTTTTTTGTTTCGTTTTTTTTTTATACAAAGCCAAAAACAGTCATCGTAAAACAAGTAGAAATGAATGACTAGAATTTCTCTCCACAAACGAATAAATATTATATATATTTATATTTATATTTATACTACTCGTAAATTCCACTTAATAAAAGTCTCTGAAAATAATCTTCTCTCAGCAAAATGAACATTCTTGAGAAACACCTGACTTTTGCAGAACTTAAAACATTTGTTTTGTCATAAAAAAAAAACTGCAAAAGGAAAAACCTATTCTTGATGAAATAACTAAAGAAATGATGGGGTTTTTTTTGGTATTGAATAATTATGCTGTAATTTCCACACACCTTGGTAACTGGTTTTCAGCTCCTGAAAGAAAAAAGAAAAGAAAAAAGCACCTTTTATTAAATTATTCTTGTTGGAATTCATCTTTTAATATCTTTGAAAATAAACATTTTATATAATAAAGTTTGAAATACACGAAAACGTTTGTTTTCAAAGCTCAAAAATGTAAATCTGGTAACCGGCCTTGTTCATTCGAAACATCGTTTAACAATGGAATTCGCTTTCAAGGGATTTGATGCAAATAAAATATTTTTCATTTGATTCATAGAAACGGGAATCTATGAAGCAAGAGGGTATTCATTAAAAGAACGAACAAGAGCAAACATATGCTCGTGTTGGCAGATGTTTGCTCGTCTTTCCTTTGCAATGCTCATCTTGCGGCCATACCAGAGCCAATAAGTTCTATCTAGTTCGCAGTTGATCCATCCATACAATAATCACCGTCCACGCTAAAAAAGCACTAACAAGTCTTTCCTTTCATGTACCGCTATCCACCCGATCTTTTTTTTTTGTTGAACACAAGCGAGCGAATGTTTGCTCGCTCACAAACCGGTACCCACTGGACGATGAATGAGAAAACTTGTTTGCTCTTGCTTGCTGTTTTGGTGGATACACCTGGTTTTACAATGCATCTCGTGGGCTGCCGTCAGTAGCACGACAACCTACATGTTGAGATTTTTAATTCCGTATTTTGGGTTTTGTCAAAGCATTTTGTATATTGCGCTTTGACTCCGGTCGCTCTGCCACAAGCCTCAAAATGGCTGACTGACCAATAATTTATAAAATTTAAGTTTAAATCACACTTTAAAAGCTTGAGAATCATTTATAGCTAAAACACGAGTGGAACTTACACTGGAATAACTTTTACAAATTTCTTCAGGTCAACTAAGTTGTAATGTCGGATGTAGTATAATATTAATACTTTCGAGACAGAACACCGGTTGGATGCATTTGCAAACGAGCTCGGTTTGTTACATTTATAGCAGCATTGCAGAAGGGACTGTAAGCTTATAACATTAGCAGCACTGACAGAAAACGTGCAGCCATTTTCGCAACCATGTTGCATCTTAAAGTGTTCAATTCCAGATACTCTTAGCAATTTTCTGTTGTTCATAGTAACCATTTGACTCATTACAACGGGAAGGAGTGATAGCAGTCAATTTCAAACAAAACTGTTTCGTGAACATTTTCTTAAGGTTAAACGGGCATATTCGCTTTCTGTTTGCTTTAAAGCTAAGCTTAGCATTGCTTTCGTTACATCTTTTAAAAGCAAACTGCTGCTTGCTTTCAATAGCTAAGCTTTCATTAGTATGTTTTTAATGCTGTGACCTGCTTCAAGCTATGAAAGCTTAGCTATTGAAAGCAAGCAGCCGCAGTTTGCTTTTTAAAGATGCCACAAAACGCACATACATATATATATGCAGTAATGTGAAAAGCTAGAAAAAGCAACGGTAAGCTTAGCTTTAAAGCACACAGAAAGCACACACATTCATTTTCTGTGTGCTTTAAAACTAAGCTTAGCATTGCTTTTTCTAGGTTTTTCAATTGCACCTATGGTTTTAAAAACTTAGATCTAATAGGAAGAAACATTTTTCCAGCCTCAACCCTTTAGTGCCTGCAACACTTGATTTAAAAAAAACTAACAACAATTTATTTTTAATATACCTGGTCCTTCCTCAACTCCCACGACGGTGAAAGCCGTAGCTCGCCCTCCATCGCTTATTGCCTCGCACATGTAGCACGCTTCATCTTCTGGTCCGACGTCCATAATAGTTAAAGAGGCAGAAACACCATCGAATTTGGTCCTGTAACGGTTATTTCTCAAAGAAGATACAAGTTCTCTGTCTTTGTACCATCTAATATCTGGTGTTGGCTTTCCAGCCACCTTAAAGAAAATGCAAAAATAATCTTAACACAAACGACAAGATTACGTCGCGAAATCTATTCGGAACGGTTGATTACCAAACAGTCCAAAGTGATCGAGGAGCCCGCCTGAGTCTGAAGACATGATGGTGGAATTGAGGTGAAGTGTGGCATGTCGGGCCTTTTCTTAATCTTGAAAGGTTCGGTCATGCTCACAGCTGGTCCCCATCCAAACATATTGCGAGCCGAGACACGAATTAGATATTCGCTAAAAAAATAATATTAATAGTTTACGACTTATACTGCTTGACACTTAAAGCCATACAGATGTGGATAAAATTTAGGATTTTTTTATTGGATTCAAAATACGGGATTTTTAATTAAACAGGGGCTGCAGCCAACCTGGAAAACGTTGAATTTTCAGAGAATTTGAAATTTTGGTTTAAAACGGAATGAATTTACCTAAAAACAAGAAATGCTGTAATTATCAGGGATATTCTGCTCCCGTCATTTATGACGGGTTACCCCACTAGTTTAGAAATAAAATGCTAAATAGAAGAAATTTCTAAAAAAAAACGTTGTTCTCTAATAATCTAGTAAATTCAGTTATAGTACATGTATGTATTTTTGTGCTGTGCAATTCCAATATATTTACATCATGGAAAGAAAGGGTAAAGTTGCCAAAGGGGAATCTTGAAAACTCGGAGTAAAAATGAAAATTGAATTGTTTTTAGTTGGGGGAACCTTGTAAAATTGCCAAACATTAGCCCGGTCCAGGAAGGACAGGAAGGCTTCTAAAAGGAAGGACTACATTTGCTAACTTCGTCTTAACCATGTTTGCCTCGATCTCAAAACGTTGTAAACAACTTTTTAAAACCTATTGTTATGTATTAATTTTCGGTGCAGTTAGTTGTGCAGTTATAAAGGCCACCAAACCACAAAAATTGAAATTAATGTTAATTGTTTATGTATGACTTGTATGTCGATGTTAACGATCCTGTGACAGGTCCGAAGATGATAATCGTATTCATAAGTAATATGTGGCCAGAACTTCAAACAAGAGTTCTTTCTGTGTTTGCTTGAAATGTGGTTTCTCGAGTGTTGTTCTTAGGTCATGATCGGTGGTTTTTTCTTTGATGATTATGATGGATGACAACAACCATGTTTGCAAGTTGTCACGTTCTCAATAGTATTAGATGTTATTACATACATCAAAAACGTAGGGAAAAAAATAACCTTTTTATTTACTTTAGACAAGACGCTCCATACGATCTTACCATTTAAAATTGACTTCCTCATTTATATGAAATGCATGAGAGAGAGAGAGAAAAGAAATCAATAAAAATTGTTCTAGTTTTGTTTTATTAGCATTGGTTATCACAACTTATCAGTTTACCTAGAGTGTTAGTATGCTATTAACTTTTTGGAAGTTTTAATACCTGTCAGGTTTGAGGTTGTATACATCACAGATAGTAATTGGAGAAAGACCAACTTCTTCCCAGGTGTTGTCGGGAAGTTCGCAAGTTTCAATCCGATATGCTAGTATGGAACTACCACCATCGTTATCGGGTCGGGACCACATTATTGTGACCCAGTTACGACCTGTGTCGGTCACTTTGGGTTCGGTTGCAATTGGACCAGGAATTTCTTTTTGAAGGAGGAGAAAAAAAAAAAAAACAATGTAAAAATGGTGACAGAAACCCTGAAATTTTTTGTTCATTCTTTTCTTCACTGATTAATTCAACGATGTGGAAACACTATATATTTATAGATCTATTACTAGGTCATGTCACATCGACCGATAAATTGATTTATTGAAAATATGTAATATGAAAATAATATTTTTTCTGGTTGTTTTTAAAAGTAAAATTTTCGTTTTTCACTTTAAGTTGGACAATTAACTATCCGATAACAAACTTATTTTTTGAATGAAATTCAATGATATTGTGAGAATTTTCATTAAAAATGTCTTCTAATGGCTTTACTTAATAATTACTCCAGTCGAAATTACATCTTACAGTATCACATTTCCATTTGTATTTATGAGTCTGTAATCATTTTTATGTGGTAGCCAGGGTCGGATTTACCAATAGGCAGAGTAGGCAGCTGCCTAGGGTGGCAAATTTTTTGGGGTGGCAAATTGTAAAATTTTTTTTTTGGAAATTCGTTTCGGATACAAAAAAAAGTATTGTAAAACAATAAACTGCCTAATATAACTTGGTTGGCAAGAGTAATTGTTGTAACGAGAGCCAGAATGACCACTTCCGACAAAACAGTTGACATTACCATTGTTAAAAGCATACAAAAGTAACTTTATTACTTTAAGAAAGTATAGGCCATGTGTTTTCAGTTGCTGCCTAGGGGCGGCAAAATTGTAAATCCGCCACTGTTGATAGCCAGCCATAAACAAACACACGTTTTAGTTAAGGTTGTGAATGGTTGTGCTCTTGGAGCGGGCGCGTGCAACATGAACCCAGTAACTGCAATTGCTCTTTGCAACATTTCGCAGTTTGTGAGTAAAGTATATTCGTAAAAGTTATGCTGCAGATTCATGAGTCTTAGTGGAAACGTACCGCATTAATCATCGGCGAAAAGACATCTTACCTTTACGAGGAGCATATTGCCTGTAGCCTTTGAGTTTATCGAGTGCGGATGTTGTTGTATGATAATCCCAGGCTTCGTCGCCATTACTAAGAAAAGAGAAGTTTAAAGTAAACATTGGCGACAATAATTCTAATCGATAGCTATTGTTCTGCAGCGTTAAATTGTTTCTGCTGCTAACGTCTTTAATAACACAATAATAAGAGTGTTTCTAACAATTAGGCCAGGCTTCACACAAACCACTTTGTGGTGCCACAAAGCCGTTGAAAAACAACTGATGGTGGTGCAGGCCACTGGTATGGTTTTGATCATCACGAGAAAAAAAAACAGATGATGATCGCCACTTGTAGCCAGACACAACCACTTATCGCCACTGTGTCGCAAAGAAAAACGGTGACTGTGGGGTCGCCTTGAACATCCCCTATTTAATCAATGGTCTGCTCAAAACGACCATTTTATGTGGCGCCACAAAGTGGTCCGTGTGAAGTAGACTTAGCATTTAGATATATGGACATTGTTTGCAAGAAAAATTGAAGCATGTGTTAATTGTTTACCTTGGTTTTGATACAGTTACCGAACATCGAACGACCTCTTTGCCTAATTTGTTTTTTGCTTCCACAATGTATTCTCCGTCGTCGACATTCATGGCACGATGAATGATTAACTTGTGAATATCTCCCTTTGAATCTTTGTATGCCCTTTTGGATAACGAGATATCTCGAGCTCCTTTTAACCACGTCACTGTCGTACAACATAACCCGTAAAAAAAGACGGTTTAATCAAGTTATAAAAAAATGTGCATGCGTTCTATCGCTATTTGGCTATTTGTGAATTTTTTTATTTTCTAGTTTTAATTAAAATAATGTCTGGTGTACCGTGTATGCGGCAACGGGGAGATTGGAATGTTGTAAACAGGATGTTATGAGGTATACCACACATGCCATTATTTTACAAGTTATTGGAATAAGATTTCGTGGTTTATTCATGGAAATAAGGAAGTATCACAAAGAATGTTAGCATAAAGTCTAAAAAATCTAAAACCACTGTTAACTTTTGACGAACGAACCATTTCGTCTACACTGAAGCAGTGTAGACAAAATGTTTCTACAAGCAAGGGCCGGTTCTATGTTTGTTTTTTCGTAAGTAGGTGGGATTTAATGTTGCCGCCCCCACACACAAACAATGTAATACGATAAAGTTTCAATCGTTGACAGGTTCGTTTAGTTGGTCTAACAACGATTTCGATCAGAGAAGAAAATTGCAGATCAACTAAATATGGAAAAGCTAATTCGAGAGTTTGCAGCATTGAATTTTTAAGCCAGAAGAGTGAATTTCTCATAAATAATGACTATATTAATATAGTCATATAGAAATTCACTCTTCTAGAGACCAACTAAACGAGCCTGCGACATTTGTGATCTCAGATATGATTTGTTGAGTTTCAGCTTTGAAAAGCTTCGTTCACAACTGTGATAGCTAGGCAACGTTAGCAGTATTCAAAGCGCTACGAAGAGATTTGAATTTGAATTCGAATTTGAAAAGATTACTCTGCAAGCAGACATAAAGGCCTATGGCAGAGGGACAAGAGTCCAAGTGCAGCACAGAAAATGCATTGTTAAAACCAGAAAATATAAAACCCCATTGATATAATCCCAACAACAATTTCAACAAAACAAAACACTAAGTTATGATTCCCATAAGATAATAATTCAACAACGTTACATTTGCATAAATATTCAAGTGCACTTCGTGGATCACAACTTGCAATGTTAAGACGTCTCCGCAAGGCTATTATTTCTTCACAGTCTGTGTAAAAAAAATTTTAGACAAATTTTTTTTAGAAAATAAATATTTTCTGTTCCAGAAAATACCGCCCTTAAGAATGTGCCGCATTAGGCAACCGCCTACGCCTAGAACCGGCCCTGTCTACAAGTTCGTATTTGTTGGACAATTTCTGGAACACCCAGCAACAAAAAGTTCCTCGTTGTTGTTTCAGTGAAGACACGCAACTTTATGTTTCATTGACACATTACATTGTACACTTTAAAATTCTCGTAAATCTCGTGAGATGAGAATTAAATTGAAATACGATTTAGTGGCTTTTATACACTGAACATGTTTTTTATACATAAAACATCCTCTTGATGCATTATTTTTAGTCACTTTTAAATATTATTCAAAAGTTTTGTTTATCGTTGTTTTTTTGTTATTTTCTTGAAGAGGTCAAGCAGGTCTTTAGGTGTTTCTTGTATAGTAATAAAATTAATCACACTTCTTGTTCCGCTACTTATACTACTGTATAAAGGCTGATTTTGAGCCGTAACTAGGGCAAGGTGAGTGAGGCTTCTTCCTGTCTTGGGCGCAAAGCTGAGTCCATTGACATAGTGGCGCAAAATAAATAAGTGGTAATACAAACTAAAGGCGCGCCAGTTTTGTTATTATCTCCGGCGCAAACCTCCGGGGCCCAGAAATAGATAAACAAAATAACTCGAATGATAATACTTAAGGGGGGGGGGGGCGTTTTATTTTTGCTTCGAGTGCAAAATTAGCTATTTACCGCTCTGGCATGATTTAATAAGCTCGTTGAAGCAGAAATGTACTTTTATCTAAAATGCTTGTCTTCTTCAGTCAGATTGTTCATGATTTTGTATTATAACAGCATCTAGTTCAAAATTAAGTGGCAGAATGGTCAAACATTAGCTTAAAAACATATATATATTCAACTTCTGCTTTGGTACAAATACCCCTCAGAAGTAAAAACCACTTTTAATGCATTATTGCTTGTATTTTTTTTAAAGAAATCTCACTTGAAGCACAATATCTAAAATTTACATAGGGGCCTATGTGTAGGTCCATGTAGTGTGCAAGTTCTAATGCCGGGCGCAAATCAGGGAACCAAACGAATTATGATCACGTGACAAGAAAGTAGTTGCTGGCACACAATGGTTGCTTGTCCCCTCTGCTCACTATACTGAGCAAAGGCAACATCCACATGCTACTGTTGCAAGCTACCATTTTGGTGCCTGCAACTGCATTGGTGGCGCTAATGTAGCATCACCAGCAACAGTCTCTGGGGACTGTTGCTGGTTACAAGCTCATTTTGTTGCCTAATTTGCTACGGGCCTAACGTTTCCAATTGCTGTTTTGGTTGCTAGAACTATTTTTAGTAAATATTGGAACGGAAAAATTAGCGAAACTCTGGAGGTATCTCTTGGACCTTGGCTCTTAAATAAAAACATAATTTCAATAAAATAAATCTATTATTTTAGACAGGCCCGGACTTGACTTCGTAAAATGTTACTAGGAAAAACTTGAGAGGGTGACTACCCCCTGTACCACTGCCATTGTACTCTTGCAATATATGCATATTCGTAATGACAAATAAAACAGTATAGACTTCACTTGTCGAATAATTAATTGCTTTTAATAATTTATAAATACATAAAAATCACTAAGATTTTTAATTATGACACTTGACACTGAGGGGGGATGCACCGGGAGTCCCCCCCCCCATTTCCTGTGGCTTTTAAAGCTTTATTATTCAGCCACCCTGAAATTATGAAAATAATTTAACGTTGTTTTTTTATGTGTGGAAACTCACATGTATAGATTACATGCATACATTAGTATGTTCAGTATAGAAGGCCTATATATTGCAATATATTTAGTAATGTGTGTGTTCTTGCAAATGTCATGTATAAATGACAATGACTGATGGTTATATCATGCAAACGTGAGTAGCACTTTGCCGCCAAGAACCACTTTTTTTTAAAGTAGCTACTTTTTTTCTTTTTTTCTTTCTCTCTCTCTCTCTCTCTCTCTCTCTTTCTCTTTCTCTTTCTCTCTTTTTTTCTAATGGTTCCACCACGTTTAACAAGTGCATAAAATAAAGATATTTTCTACTTTCGTCGAAACGTGTATTATTATTACCTTTGGGTCTTGGTTTGCCTTCTACTTTGCATGTTAATATTATTCTGTCGTTTTTTCCCACGTTCAAAGACTGTGGTTTTGTTATGAAGATGGGCGCAAGACCGAATTCCATGGCTTCGCCTGAAATAACAAATAAGTCAATTAGAAAAAAATCGAAAAAATTATAATATTTGTTTTTTTTGGGGGGGGGGGGGGGGGGTTGGGGGAGGCAGATCTACATTATTCTTTATTTTGCTATCTGTGAGAAAACAAGTTGGTTTCGATTTCTTAATCTCACGGCCTTTTTCGTTAACTGTGTATGCTAAAATATTCAAATTTTTTTATTCGTTGTAATTTTAGGCAATTAGTCACATAAATACATGTATCTGAATTTTGTTTTTTTTATTTTTGTTGTCCAGTGCATCATTTATTTTTTTTTTGGGGGGGGGGGTCGGGTGGAGGGAAGAGGGGTTACTGCAGAAGAATTTCATCTAGCAATTATTGATAAACACCTAAAACAAGTTTAATTACTGCGAAAAGGTGTTTGTCATCGCCATCATTTTGTTGGTTTTTAGTTTAAATTATGGCAATAAAAATGTATGAAAGTATGTTTTTCTGTGACAACAGTAGCCTATAAAGGTTGGCCCACACTAGACCGGCTCGAATCGAAAAGAAAGATTCCGAATGGAATAAAAACCAAAGAATCGAATAGGTAAACCCACACTAGGCCCGAGCGGAATCAGCTCGGCTCGAAGACAGGGAGTGGCATACTTCCGGCTCCGAGCCGATTCGGGCCGGTCTAGTGTGGGACGACAACCTTAATACTACTCGTGATGCTTGAGACTTTAGCTGGGTTTAGAGCTAAAGATCGTATTCTTAATGGCTGCTTGCTTAATAGGAAGTTTCATGTAAAGATTTACTAGTTTAGCACTATAGCTTTGACTTAAAAATCATTAAGAAACATACGGACCCTAATTTAATACATGATTCATGAATCATGATGATGTGTACATGCATTCTGACAGTGTAATTGTCATGTTACCGGTATATTAACTTCCAAGCGTAAATCTTATTGCAGCCATAGAGAGTCCTTTTTGAACGTTTGCCAGCTGCAGAGAACATGGACATGGTCATCCATTGTCTAGTAAAGAGCCTAAAACTATTGCTGCTGTTAGTACTGTGTTATAGGACGATTTCAATTTGTCAAAAATGTCTCAACTTTGTCTAAATAAAAGCAAACACTTATGATTTAGAATTACCCGTCTCCTGCCTGCCACATGGCTCAAAAGGTCGTCTGTTCTATAACACAACGGGAACAAATAGATCACTTTATGAACTGCCGTCTATTCACGTTCTGTAAAACATGCCGTCGTGTTTTATAGAACGCCGACGGCAAAATGTCGCGCGTTTTTTCTAAGTAGTGCTAGTCCCCTCTGTCGATTGTCCAGTTGTGTGGAGATCCAAGATGGGATGAACATCCCATCTTCTTTCGAAGTGATACGCAAAATATGTCACTCACGAATCCATCTTCGACTCTGCAATGCAAAAAGCAGCAGCCAGTTGGAAGCACTCGGAGCCGGATTGAGATATACACATGCCCCTGGGCAAATAAGAAAATATGCCCTCGATAAATGGTTAAGGTTTACGGACTTATGATTCCTTTCTATTATAGAATATGATCCCTTGTTTCCAATATGCCTCTGGCATTTGCGCATTCCGCCCAAGCCTTAATCCGGCCCTGAAAGCACTGACTGCCGTCGTGTGTCGTGCCACAACAAACGCGTGAATAAAATGGGCCTAATCACAGCAAATATTGCGATTGTTTGTTTTATGACAGACAAACACAATATATTGATAATGTCTACTTCATAAATGTACATAATTATGTTTAACAAACTAATTTTATTATTATTTTATTAATTCAGGTTATATCGAGAACATTCATTAAATGACGTTTTTGAACGCTCAGTTTTGTCGGTGAAAAGGGAGATCATCACTTTGATCGTGATAAACAATTACTGGTTGCACACAAGGCAAGGTAAGAACAACTTTTATTATATTGTGAAACATAATATCCAAAACACTCTTTAGATTGAAATGTTATGAATGATTGATGACTGACACTTCCAAATTGATGTTATATTATTGTACAATGAATGGACTTGTTTCATGTTTGTCGTGACAGCTAGGAATGTTTCGAAGAAAGAAAAAAAAAACAGATTGTCAACTAACACTCGAGTGTCTCGTATATCTTACCGTTTAAGGGGATGTGATTTATAGACTTATGTAACCTTTGCAATATTTAGCTTCTAAGCTGACTGGTCCATTAGGGGCATACGTGGTTAACCTGAAAACCGGGAAGCGACCGCATCCGGGACAGCAGAAAAGGTTGGAGTGGCAAAAAATTTAATTTTCTAATTAGACGCAAATGGGGAGTGTAGGTGGTGATGGCGTTTTGTTTTTAGGTTGCATCCAGAAAAACCTTGACACAGCCCTGGATCCTATTTATAAAGTGAACCTTGAACCGTTGTCAACCAAGTGTTGTACAATATGGTGGGTGGTTTTACTGTCCTACATGTTAAGTGATTGCTTATACGGCCGGATACACACGATCAATTCTGGCTTGTCAATCCTGGATTATTAATCCTTGATTGTTCCTCAAGACGTACTTTCTTCAAAATGATTTCTATTTTCTTTATTATCTGGAATTCTAATTCCAGTGAGTCAAAAAAAAAAAATGGCCGAAAGTGGGGGGAAAAAAATTAAATGCTCTAAAAATTGCTCAGTAGCCCTCAACGGGGCACAGAAGTCTCAAAAATCTTAAAATGGGTAAAGATTTAAGAATTGTTAAAATTTGAAACGACGGTAAAACAGGTTTGCCAATCAATCCGGGAAACCTTGTGAACCTGGGGCTTTAGAGACTTTCAGAAATCAAAATCGGCGGCAACTGGGCCACAGTCGTTCGTGTGAAAGGGCTCTAAGCCATACTCGATCGTTTGTACCTGGCCTAAGGCTAAACGCAGAAATTGTGTTTGTATAAAAAAGCAACGACTAAGGTATATTAACCATGTCAGTAAGATTAGAGATTTTCAAAGACACTCCTTAGTTTTGCAGTTTATAGATTTTTATTTACCTTGTAAACCAAATGAAAGACAAGCTGAAGTGTAAATGACTTCTGAACCGCTTGCTGCTTTGCATGTATACAATCCGAGATCCGAGTACGACGAGTCTCTTAGAGTCAACATGAAAGTGTTGTCCTGTTGGCTAAATTTGATGTGACCATTCGGTCGTAGAGGTTTGCCATTATGGAGCCAAGTAATTTCTGGTCGTGGTTTTCCTATATTAATAGAAAATAACACAGTAAGCGAAAGATAATTTAGCCATGACTGGTGTGTATTTGGCGAAGATTCGAATAACTTGTAAACAAGCAAACTAAAGATATAATTTACACAGCATGTAGGGAATTACATATGTAGTTGAAGTCAGGAAGTCAATATTTTCAATTGGTTAATTCTGTCGTTGATCAAGTCATTTGGGTCGTCACACATTGCCCTTAAAAACATGGTACTAGTGAAAAAAATATCATTTTATCTTAATAAATGTTGTTGTGTATCACAATTGCAGGTTTACTGACTACTGAGTTGAATATCTGTTTCTAGGGGACTGTGATTCTAATAATTAATATATGCTTACAGTTTTATGTTTATTTAAATTATTAACGTAGAATCTTACAGATATGCTAATTTTTTTTTCGCAACTGCATATTTTAAAAAAAATTATTAGCACCAATAGAATGCAAATGCTAAAAAGGGTTCTCAAAGGATGTATCGGGTAAAGCCTGGAACACACTGTTTGTCCAGCGTTGTACCCATATTTGTCTCCAACATTTGCCTCCATCATTTGGCAGTTGGTTACTTGATGAACAGGTCAGACTTATGTGTGACCTAGTCACGAATGGTAGGGTGAACACATTCTAATGTTGGAGCGGCCCTTTGACGCGGGACAAGGAAACCGACAGCTGAGCGAATGCCTCATCCAATACCCTCCAATGTCGAACGTTGGGCGCTTTTGTGAAACTATCATTCGTCTCACGGCCACATTGTGTGTCAAACTATCATTTGTCCAGCATTGGAAGGCATTCTCTAGTGTGTCCCGGGCTTTAGTAAAGTGTACAGCATACGAATCATTAATGGCCTCCATTTATTAATAGATTGGCTGCTGAGGTAGATAGTTCATTCCATGAAAGTTGTTCAGTGAAGAGCTGCTTGACTTGTTTTTGGTGAATATCGAATTTATAGAGGTACCGTGCACATACCCGACAGTGTCATCAAGTGGTAAATAAAACATTTATTTATATTAAAAGAAACTCCTCCCCCTCCTCCTCGAGCGCTTATCTGGCCTCGTAGAAAAAAAAAACAACGGTAGCTTTCCCTGGTTTTATTTTTTTTTTTTTCATTACTAGATGACGCTTTCGGGTATGTTTGCGGTGCCCTCTAGTCAGTAGTTGGCGATGGCATTGTTATGGATTTGTATTCAAATTATATCCAGATCAGGGAGAGCGTGAAAGATTAATGCCAATATATAGACTGCTGTGTCAGGAAGACTTGTAGTCATAGTTTTCGTGCAATTTTTAAAGCTTTCAGTTACAGTCACTGTGTACTGTAACTTGAAGCTTTATGACGTCAGAGAAGTTAAACCCAAAAGCCAGGCTTGCGTGTGTCACTTTTAACTCTTGACTGTTGAGAACTTTTTATGATCATCCCTTGTCTTTCAGACAAAATGATAAACGCCTAACTTTTTGGTCAAACCCTTTGACTTCACAAGATTCAAGTTATTTTTCTGTTTGAAAATCACAGTTTTTACTGCTTGTTTTTCTAGAAAGGAGTGAGTTGCCATTCACACTGCAAAACTTTTACAAACAAATCAAAAAGAATGTCAATTTTTGCGAATAAGTGACAAGTTGCGAGTTGAGTCACTTACAGTTGTTGGCATCAAAATGAAACAAAGTTAAGAAGAAGAAAAAAACCCGAATCAAAGCCCAACATGAAAATGTACTAGTATCTACTGTAGCATCACAGATAAACCAATCAGCATTCGTATACAAGCTAATTTTGGCAAAATAATATGCAATATGAATAGCGGACCAGGCGTTTATGGTGTATAGACCATGGTTTTATGAATTTTGGATCGTGATCATATAGAAAAAAAATGTAAAGGTGGCAGGCGGCAACACCTATAATAGATTTCGACTCTCGAAGTATATGGAAGTCACAATGAACATAACGAGTAAACCAACAACAACAACCAACCTGTTATTTCACAATGGAAGGTGACGTTACTTCCGAGGCAAACTCTTTTATCAATTAATTGTGATGTAAACGACAGTGGAAAAGATGCACGATAACCGGTGTAACATCCAGAATTGGAGCCGTTGATGCCGAAACTATCGTACGAAGAACTAGAATCGTTGTTAACATAAGCACTTGTTGTCTTTTTCGTTAAGGAATCCCTCACAAATCTTGACGAGTGAGATGGTTTGTCTGCAATAACAAAACAAAAATGGAAGATGGTGGGATAAAAATGGGGATGTCACATACCGGAAGAAGAAGAAGAAGAATTAGAAACAAAAGCAGTTGTTGGGGATCTATAATTATAGATATATAATGCTAAACATTCGAAGGTTGAATATTATATCGTAACTCCTCGACTCTCTTATGTGAGGAAGGACCAGGAGCTCTCTACTCAACATCGAAAAATGAGGACGCGCTGTTTTTTTTTTTTTCTTTTTCTTCTTCTTCTTCTTCTCTTTTTCTCTTTCTGTGCCTTGTTGGTGGCATATAGCTATCTTAAAACGGAAACGATTTTCTTGGATGTTGATTTTAGTAACAAATACAAGTCTTTCCCGAAATAGATAGGCTAACGGTCTCACTTAGATTTACGAGAGAGGAGATAAATGCATGAGCTCACCACAGCTTGCAGGGGTTTTTTTATATTCCTTTTCTACATTTCTAGCAACAACAACAACAACAAAAACAACATTTTAACAAAATACTAGGTTTTTTTTTCTTCTTCTGCAAAACATGCAATGGCTGAATCCGGAAACGAAAGGAAATCGAAACGGTAGCATTTGGAAACAGCATGTTTACTAGGCATTTGTTCAGAAAACGCGGGTTTGAGAAACTATGTTATATGTCTTGCAAGAAAAGAAAACATTAAAATTGACGTCAACATTCAAATTCAACGAATCACATCTTTCGACTTATGTTTTTCATTAATGCTTTCAACGTCTTACACAATAATATGCAAGATATCTACCTCCGGTTACTCTTCTTAAGAAAGGAACCATTTATTACTTTCTCAACAAGCAAAAAATCAATTTGAATGTGGCTTCTGTCAGATTGTAATTGTGTAGATGTCATATAGCTGCATCCTGGCCTCATTATGTGAGGCTTTGTATGGCCCTTATCTTTGAAGAAATTTTCTAGGTGCATCGTGAAGCAATCAACCTTCTAGATTTTATTTACAGCATAAAGAAATAAGCTGTAGTTTCTGTATACAGCCAATAAGCAGGTGCAGGTCCTTAAGGAGACAACAAGACATGTACAGTGTAATATTTGTGGTTTTGTAGCTCTTGCAGTGTGTGTGTGTTACTGTAAATCTGTGGAATTAGTCAATCCCAAAAAACTGCTCTTGAATCTGCAAAATTCAGTACATTTTAGGTGTTGAATTTTGCAGATTCACTAGCAGGTTGGTGGTTTTGCAGATTGCTTAGGCAGTTTGCAGATTGACTGATTCCGCAGATTGACAGTAACATGTAAACCCTGTAGGTATGTATGTGTGTGTTTATTCCTGCAGTGTGTTCCCAGTCGTGTGTGTATGTGTTAATGTGTAAATTGTGTGTGATGTTGCCATAATAATTAGGCCTACAAATCCAAATCTTAATGTTGATTCAGACAATGAAGGTAATGCAGCATCGAATGCAAAGTTGTGATGATTTAATGCACTAACATTTTCATGTACATGTAATAATATAACAGGCAAGATTTGTGTTTGTCTTGAAATCGTGCGGTACAGCCAATAGGAATGGAGTTTGCAATGATGGTTATTGGAACTTTTGTGTTATTATGAAATTGTGGGATGGTAGAATTGGGAATGGGAAGTGTAATGATGGCTGTGATTGGCAGCTTGCAAGCGGTTCTACCTTATTCTGTTAATTTAATTTAGTTTTGGCTTCAAAATGCAACAAAAATGTGACACTGCAGTTTATTCAGGGCAAAAATAAGATAGAAATTGAGAAAATTCGACTAATGTTAAGCCTTTCCTATACATCAGCTTGACACAAGAATTACAAATGTATTATGTGCGTGGGTATACTTGAGAATCTGTCTACTTTATCTTAAATAATTTACAAAACGATAACAGCTAGTGTTTATTGTAAAATTTGTAACCAATTATTATATATTATATTAACACAGGCTGTAATGCAGCTTGTAATAATAGTGTATTGTAAATTCATAAGTCGGTTGTACAGCTGAGTATAATTGAAGTGCTGAGTAAGTAAAATATGAGAGATGAGAGAGAGATATTTCTTACAAAGCAATTTATTGTTTTGTACTAAATATCTTAGGTTTTATGGTACACTGATGTGTATCTGTAATTGTTGCTCAGATTCTCAATGGCAATTTGAGTCCAACAGTGACACTGAAGGTTATTCAAGAAGCATGTGCCACGCAGAAACACCACAACACATATATACACATCTATGAAACAGTTAATTTTGGAATACTTTTATTTATATGTATCGCCCTATTTGGTTATACTGTAAACTAATCTTTGTACATCTAGTCAAACTTTTAAGCTATAACTGATATCATCAGCATGTGGCACATACACACAGTGTATATGTGGCCCACCGAATTAGTTGAGTTGTTGCCAAAAGTTTCTTAAGTTTGTCTGGAAGGTTGAAATTGTACATTTGTTTGAATAGCTTTTTTTTTTGTTGCTAACAGCTGAGTTTTTTTATTACGAACACAAACGAAAAGAAAAACAAGACGTCGAGAAAAACTTAAAAAGACATTATTTTTAAATTTGGTCAAATGTGGTTTGATGATATTTTTGCATTTTTTTTAATATTATAGTTGAGGACTGAGAATGAAATAGAAATGTGGTTTCATTTTTTTAAAAATATATAAGAGACCATCTAATTTGTTTCTAAACGAATGAATGAAAGGTGAGCGAGGAATGGAGCAATTGAGTAAAGGTGGGTTTTGAGTAGCACTTTTGAGCACTTTGAAGCTCAATCAGGCTTTAAGCTTAGACCATATCATCAGAGCTTTCGGCTGTTTGCCGTAAACGGGCACATGCCTTCGATCTGTCTTTGCCAGATATTTTTTTTCTCTGTGTGTTATGTTTGTACTCACGTGACTGACTTTGCATCTCTTTTCAACTAGTAGAAGTAACACGAAGTACCAGAACCATGCTCAAGGGTTACCCTTCCTATTTTAAGGAAACAAGGCCCCCCCCCACCACATCGATTTTGGCTGAAGCTGTTGACGCTCAAGTGTTGGTCATAATATAATCATGTGACAGTGACACAGCAAACAGTTCAAACGCACAACACACACACATTCACACGAGCAAAAATACAGCGCGCATGATAACGCACCTTAAGATCAGTTTGGTTTTTACCTTGAGCTTAGGGTAGCATTTGTGATCGCAATCATCTACCTATAGACTGTCACGATTGTCGATCACATTTGCTGAAGAATAATCCAATGGGAAGATGCACATGCTAGGCTCCGAGCGATTATCTGATGCCCAAATCGAAACATGGACATTTGGTCACTTCCTTATGAATATAGAGCTCATACTGGGTGCGTTCCGGCTTGAAGCAGCTTGTGGAATGTACTAATAGCCATTCATTTCAAAAATAGACCGAAATTTTATCTCGTAATTGAGTTTAATTTTTGCGTTGAAAGTAGTTGGAATGTTTCAACATGGTAGCTGTGTTCCAAAACGGCAAATTTCTAAAGCTGCTTCAAATAGAAAGCCAAGTAACTGAACGCACCCACACATTTAGGATATCTTTAAATTGAAATTTTGGTACTAAAAAAAAAAGTATGGATGAGAAAATGCTTTGCTTTTACTTATTAAAAGTCTAGCAGATGCTCCGAATTTTTTTATTACGAGATTAGACAGCTTAGGCTCATTTTCCTACAATGAATTTTTCAACATCATTATCATCATCTTCCAAGATGTTTTTTTAAGAAAGAAAAAAAAAGGTTATTGGAAAGGGAAAATTCATTCATGATCTTTGGGTGACGTCTACTAACACAAATGTAGCAATTTTTTACATCTGGTGTTCTGTTTACTAAGGAAAGAAATAACATCAGCAACATTTTCTTTTGTGTTTTATTTTTTGGTATTTTATTTACAAATCACATGGTATACATTAAAATCCTAATATACATGTACATGTGCATGCTACAAAGAATGTATACGCACATTTTTTTGTTCATAACTGCCATGTTTATTTTCTTAAATTTCATTTAATAATTTTATAATTAAGAGTAAATGTTACAATAAAGATTAGCTATATAACAGCATTGCATGTTCTATGTTTAAATGAAGCATTATTTCATGGGTTCAAAATGGTGTCCATTCTGATCAAGGCATTGGTGTGACATCGGTGAAAAACTAATCTGCAAACATCGATTAACGTCATTGTGCGACAATTTTCTTCAGATTTCTGCCCGCAATAATACTGTATAAATGGGAGAAATCAAAGATAATCGTCGCACAATTGCAAAAGATACTTTAATTGATGTTTTAAAATCAGTTTCTCACCGATTTCAGCAATGCTTTGATGAGAATGGACGACGTTTTAAAAAACTTGAGATAATGCGTTATTTAAACATAAAACATAATAATGCTTTTATGTCTAATCTTTTATTGTAATGGTGGGGCCACACTAACGTTAACGTCTAACGTCCATTATCGCAATAAATACGCCGTCCAAAAATATAGATTAAACTACGCTGGTACATTGAATGGCTACAATTGCATGTGTGACGTCTAGTCAATAAATAACGCGTTGTTTGATACAATCACAATCATCCACTCCATTTCGTGCGATCGTATTTAACATCATAACCCACGCTCGACGCTCGAACCTGTTGCATTTACAATACGCAATGCTAGTGTAGCAACAAAAAAACGCGATAAATGACGCGCTAAATCGCTTTGATGTGTCAAAAGAGACCGCCACCCTAGCTATCGCCTAACGTCTAACGCCATTCATAATGACGATACTATATTAGCGCGTTAAATCATTGCTACACCTGTGTTTAATGTCAAATAACGCGACAATTAACGGCATTAGACGTTAGTGTGGCCCCAGCATTACATTTACTATTAATTATAAAATTATTAAATTCAATTTAAGAAAATAAACATGGCAGTCAGTTATTAACAACCAAAGTGTGTATACATTTTATTGCGACACTCTGTATAGGAGTCTATATTTCAAATCTGGGAAGTTATTTCAGATATACTTATATGAATTAATAATTAAATTAATGCAAAAAGTATAAAAATCAAAATAAGCTTAACAGGTTTCTGTGTGAGGTTTTGGTTTTTATTTTAATAATTTTAAATTTTTTTAAGGATTTCGGCTGATATTTGTAAGGGAATTATTTTTTTTTTATGTTAGACAGGGTTTATTAATTAATTCTCCATGCTTCTACACGTCAGCCACGATTCAAAATAGCAAACATTTGTTAAAATTCGTCGGAAGTATTTTTTTTTTGTTTGGAGTCCTTCGGAAGTTCCTTTTGGAAGGTGATTTCCATCCATTGGGGTCACCATGACTGGACGTCTAGACCTCAGGAAAAAAAATGGATGTCTCCCCCAGAGTCTTCTGCTCTGCCCTCTGAATGCAGAGGCTGGTGTGTTGAAGCAAGAAGAAAAGGGCCTAATTGATGTTTTATTCGTTTTCACCTATAAGGAGGAGGAGGGTGTAATATAGTTCTTGTTGCGTGTATTGTATTAAATTAATTTTTAAAATGATAATGTAATTTAGCCACACATTATTAACACACGGACACAATTACAAACGATGGACTTGCACAACATATAGAATTAGCTGAACGATCAACGAAATAATGCATTACAGGTTGATTGATTTAAACGAAAGAGGCTTTTATTTCTTTTAAGAACTTGCTCGCCAGAGAATGCAACTAAATTCGCTCAGATTTTCTGAAGGAAATAACTGTAGCTTTGATCCTTAAGGTTTCAACTAAAACCAAGATATATTTATGAAGGTAAAGCAACTCCATGTTGGAAGTGAATGAAGAATCGTTTGCTTTTTGAGGCTATAAGGAAGACATCTTGTTTAAAGTGTTTACCCATTGGGCCGACGAGAATGTGTGTGTGGTGGGAAGGGGGGGAGCCGGGACAAATTCCCAGGGCCCGTGCATCCTGAAGGGCCCTGGTCTTGATTTTTTTTTTACAAATCACTAGTCAATTTTATTATTTGTGATTTTGTTGCATAATTCTTTGTTGGTAATCGTAATACGTAGTAATACAGACAAACGAAGTCTATATATTTGGCTTTTTTTTTTTCAAAAACCGGCCAAAAGTCGAAAAATATTTAAATGCTCTAAAAGCTCTAAAAATGCTTCAGGAGTCCTCAACTGGCCCCAGAAGTCCCAAAAAGCTTAAAAAAGCACAAGGTTTCAAGAATTTTTAAAATTCGAAAAAAAAAATGGGTCAAAAATAATGCTAGGACAGGTAGTAACAGTGTTTTTCGGGCCCTAAACCGAAATTGACTGCACACTTTATGTATTTTAGCTGTTATCACTGATAACATGTCTGTATACTTTGCCATTTTGAAAATCACTAATTTCAAATGCACCAAACTGTACGGATATGTGTGCATAGGTGTGACTGATGTACGTCACGAATGTCACTGATATGTGTAAATCGACTTTAAATTTAAGCCTCAAGTGCAGTGATGACAGAATTAAAGCCTCTAGTTCAAGTTTTAAAATGCTGTCGACTTGTTCGTGAAACACCGAATTTGGTGATTGTGAATTATACAAAGTCCAGTGGCGTAGCTAGGCTTGGTGCGCCCCCCCCCCCTTTGCCGCGTAAAACTTTGCGCCCCCCACCCCGGACCGCTAAAAACTTTGTGCTCCCTTTCCCTCAATCTCCACTTAGCCCTCATACTGTGGGGGGGGGGGGTGCTATTTTGATGAATGGCGGAACAGTTGGAAGGTTAGATTTAGTAAAATGTAGCTTGTTGCAGGGGGTCTGGGGGCACAGCCCCATTTTCCCGACCGTTCCTCCCATTGAACAAATTAGGGAACAGTCGGAACAATGGACTAATTTGATGTAATAATTCTTAAAAAAAAAGTCGGAGTCTGCGCCCCCCAGGCCCCATGCAACAACTTAATTTTACTAAACCAAACCTTCGGACTGTTCCTACTATTTTTCCGACTGTTCGTACGGTTGTTCGGCCCGTTCCGCCGTTCATCAAAATAGCACCCCCTAAAAAAATTTCTATGCACAATAAACGAAATGAAAGTCGATTTATTTTCGAAAATAACTGTATAAATTAAGCTAGTGATTCGGAATCATTATTTAATTTATTCAATTATTTTTGAAAATAAATCGACTTTCATTTCGTTTTTTGCGCCCCCAAACCTCCTGCCCCCCCCCCCCCCCCCCCCCGCCCGCAGTTGCGGGTCTGGCAGTTCCCTAACTACGCCCCTGACAATGTCACATGCGTAGTCAACATTTTGTTGCTTCGTTTGTGGATATAATGATAACTAATTCGAACTAACTAGTTTGAAATAAATGATAACTTTTATTTCTGGTCATGCAAAAAAATGTCCAAATCTGTAAATGGTGGTACTTACCCATTATTTTGACGGAAGCAGTAATCTCATCTTTTCCGAGAGGATTTTGAGCAACGCATCTGTACACTCCACTATCCGAAAGATTTGCGTTTGTTATCGTGAGTCTGTAAGTTCCTCCCGATGCAACTACAGACTCGACACGATCATCGAACACGAGCGGACCGTTATCTTTAAGCCTGCAACAAATAAAAGAGTTTGATTTTACAAACTTGAAATTGTTTCTTGGGTTTCTGGGTATTTTTTCTTCTTCTGATTTTAATTGTAAAGTCGGCAACAAGTGGTAATGCTGACCATGTGACGTTCGGTTTTGGCCATCCAATCACGGTACAATCCATCGTTATCGAATCTCCACAGTGGCCCTTCATGTTTAAAATGGACCTCGTGAAAGTTGGTTCTATTAGGGTAGGTTTCGCCTTTCCTAGAAATTGAAGGGGAAGAAAAAAAAATGTACGTCTCGAGGTGTCTAGGATTTAGGACATGGTTATGGTTCTTCACCTTTGACAGTAAGTTGCGCTGTCGTACGGTCTTGTCCGTTAATGTTGGTGGCAATGCAAGTGAATTCGCCGGAATCTGAATGCGAAGCTCTCGGAATCTCCAAAACACAAATTCCAAAGTCATTCTGTATGTAAAACACACGCAAAAAAAAAAAAGATAAAATGTTAATCTGTGTTTCGCTACAACAGAAAGGGTTGGTTTTAAATTACACGATTTTTAAGTTCCTGATTTAAATCGCCATTTAAAAATGATTTGTATATTTACGTAATTGAGGATTATTTTTTTAATTATTTTTAACATGTGTATTATAGTTTTATTATTACTATTTTTAAAATACAGAAAATTGAAAATTATTTACTAAATTTTTTTTTTTAATTATTTGTTTGCTTTATTTAAATAAATAAAAAAAATCGGATTAATTTAAAAAAGCAAAACTAGACTTTAACCAACCCTTATTTGGAGTTAACTAAAACCTAATTTTTATGAAGAAAAAACTTGGCACTTTTGAACACACTGAGCAACGGTATATTAATTAACAAAGAACAACCATTTTCAACGGTTTTCAATAATGAAACAGTACTTTTCTATAGTCAAGGTTGCCACTCAACCTGGGATTGACTGAGAATTAGAAAATTTTCATAAGAATCCGGGAAATCAGGAAATTTAGCAAAAAAAAAAATAATTCCTAAAACCTGGAAAAGTGAAGGAATTTATTTTCTGAAATTTCAATTCCAGTGATTCAAAAATCGGCTGTTCAGAAGGGCCGTTGAAAATGCCCAGACGTCTCAAAAGCTTAAAAAGGGGCAAAGATTCAAGAATTTTTAAAATTTTTAAAAGCAGAATTGCCAGCTACTTTATCTGAAAGCCTAGAAAATCTGGAAATGCAAGGGGATTATTAGACAATTTTCCAAAAGTCACGGACAGCGGAAAATGTTAATTATTATTAAAGTGTAAGAAAGTTGTTTAAAAAAAAACACCTGGACAATAATACAACTTTGGTATGGAAAAATGAGGGAATTTCAGAAATGATAATCGGTGACAAAACTCATAGTGAAAAGCCTGTTGTGAAGAGTTCAAGTGCTAAGTTTTTTTCTTGAATTTGGGTCTAATTAACTTACAATTTCTCTGTATCCCATATCTGGAGTGAGAACAACTCCATTTTTTAACCATTGGACTTTTGGATCTGGACTTCCTATGACACAACATGTTAATCTCATTCTGTAATCCACTGGAATGGAGAAATCGTGAAGTTTCATTATGAACTGCGGCGCATCCTTCGTGCGTTTGAATTTGGAAGCGGAATCGCCGTAACTTCTTCTTCGTTGAAGCTGCGTTGGTTCGACAGTCAGATGTTCGGTAATTTGTTGTTGCTGTTGAACGGGTTGCAGGGAATGTGCTCGTCGGTTTGTGTTGTCGTCGGTTAATTCGTCGCTCCACGAAGGTTTCAAAGTGGCTATCATTATGTGTTCGGATCCACCTCCGTCTTCTTCGTCGGTTGTTATCTCGTCCACTTCGGTTATGGTTTGTAACCTCTTGAGTGTCCTCACATTCTCGATGACATCTTCGATGGTTAGGTCTTCTAAAGGTATCTCTTCGATCCCCATGAGACTCTCATCCATGTCTTGTATGTTGTCGAAGTCTTCTGGCACTAGTGTCTTGTCGTCGTCGTCCGTTTGATCGCTTAACGATTCGATGACGACGTTGATCGGTGTCTTGTCCGAAGAAGAGTCTTCGTAACTCGAAGACAGTTCTTCTATGGTCATCTTACCTTTTGGTACTTTATCTAAATTAAAACTTCGCAATTCTTCTTTGATTTTTTCGAAGTCTGTTAACTTTGGAGTCGTTTCTTCTGTTTTTACGGAAACTTTTGTGTCGGAAGTAACTTTGGCAGAATCTGGAATTTCTTGTGATTTTATGGTGAGTTTTGTTTCGGATGCCGTTTTGGCTTCCTTGGAAAAAGTGTTTGCTTGCGAATCAGTTTTGGCTGGAGGTTTTTCAGGTTTCTCAGATATTTCATCGAATGGCTTTAGTGTTTCGCTATTTGTATCTTGCGTTTCAGAAGCTGTGGTCAACTTGTCGCAAGAAACTTGAGAGTTTTCACGATCAACATTTGTCAGATATTCGTTTTGATTCTCTTTTATTGTCTTCGTTTGCATGGAATTTAATTTCTCGATGATTGTATCTTGTGATGCTTCGCTGCAGCTCGATACATCGCTGCCGTTTGCGTCTTCCGTTGAAGTTTGAAGATTTGATGATTTTTTCGTTTTCTTCTTTATTTTACCGTTTTTAGCAATGGGTTTTACGGTTGTAGTTTTTGTTTCAATCATCTCTTCTGGTTTTTGTAAAGTTTGTTCTTCGGCTGTTGTTGTTGCCGTTGTTGTTATTGCTGCTGCTGCTGCTATTGTTGTTGTAGCAGCAGCTGGTGGTGGTGGTGGTGTTGTTGCTGCTGTTGCTGTTGTTGTTGCAGCTGTTGTTGTTGTTGTTGCTGCTGCTGCTGTTGTTGTTGTTGCAGCTGTTGTTGTTGTTGTTGTTGCTGCTGCTGCTGCTGTTGCTGTTGTTGTTGTTGTTGCTGATGCTGCTGCTGATGTTGTTGTTGTTGCTGCTGCTGCTGTTGTTGTTGTTGTTGCTGCTGCTGCTGTTGTTGTTGTTGTTGTTGCTGCTGCTGCTGTTGTTGTTGTTGTTGCTGCTGCTGCTGCTATTGTTGTTGCTACTGCTGCTGCTATTGTTGTTGTTGCTGCTATTGTTGTTGTTGTTGCTGCTATTGTTGTTGTTGCAGCAGCTGGTGTTGTTGTTGTTGTTGCAGCAGCTGGTGGTGTTGTTGTTGTTCTTGCAGCAGCTGGTGGTGTTGTTGTTGTTCTTGCAGCAGCTGGTGGTGTTGTTGTTGTTACAGCAGCTGGTGGTGGTGGTGTTGTTGTTGCAGCAGCTAGTGTTGTTGTTGTTGCAGCAGCTAGTGTTGTTGTTGCAGCAGCTAGAGTTGTTGTTGCAGCAGCTAGTGTTGTTGTTGCAGCAGCTAGTGTTGTTGTTGCAGCAGCTAGTGTTGTTGTTGCAGCAGCTGGTGTTGCTGCTGCTGTTTTCGTTTCAGTAATGTCGGTATCGATGCTCGTGGTTTCTATCTCGACATTTTTAATTTCTACGGAGTTTTTTTTAACTACATCACTTCCATATTTTGAAAGGTCTTCAGTAGAATTTGTTTCTACTTTTGATTCCTGAAGGGTTTCTGTTTCCAGTTTTGTTTCTTGGTCAACGTCAGAACCTGTTTTTGTTTGTTTTGCAACTGATGTTGATGATTCAGGTTCCAACTTTGATCCTTGGTCAATTTCTGCACATAGTTTTAATTTTTGGTTAGTTTCGGTTTCTATATTTGTTTGTTTTTCTGTTTTTGTCTTCAATTTTGACTCTTCAGTGTCAGCTGATTTTAATTTTGATTTCTTTTGGGTTCCCAATTTTGATTTCTTTTTAGGTTTTTCCACTTTTGATTCTTTTTCAACATCCAGCTCAACTTTCTTTTCATGAACATCAGTTTTCTCCAGTTGATGTTCAGAAATGGTTTCATTCTCTAGTTTTGCTGACTCCTGTTTTGATTCCTTGTCAGTTTCTGAAACCGGTTTTGATTCTTGGCCAATTCCTGACTCAGGTTTGAATTCGTGCTCAGTTTCTGCTTCTAGTTTAGATTTCTGAGCAACTTCTGTACTCGGTTTAGGTTCATTGTTAGTTCCTGTCTCCAGTTTTGAATTTTGGCCAACGTCTGGACATATTTTTGTTTGTTCTACATTTGCCTCTGATTGTGATATTTTTTCAGTTTCATCTGATTTTCCTTTTGATGATTTTTTTTCCACTTTTGTTCCTGTTTTCGATTTCTTTTTAGCTTTTAATGTAGATTCCTTGTCAGCATCTGTTTCTGGTTTTGTTTCTTCTGCAGCTTCTCTCTTCTGTTTGGCATCTTGATCTGTTTCGGTAACCACTTTCAGTTTTTCTACTGAATCTGCATCAACAGTTGATTCCTTAGACGCATTTGTTTCTACTTTGTCAACTTGAGCCTCCACTTTTGATTTCTTTTCACCTTCGGTATCCACTATCGATTCCTTGAAGATTTTGGTTTTCACTTTTGATTTCATGTCAAGTTCGGTCTCCAATTTTGATTTCTTGTCAACTTCGGTCTCCACTTTCGATTTCTTGTCAACTTCAGTCTCTGCTTTTGATTTCTTGTCGACTTCTGTATCCACTTTATGTTTCTTGTCAAGTTCCGCTTCCTCCTTTGGCCTCTGAGAATCCATTGATTCTGAAATCGTTTCTCTAGACGTTTCCGTTTCAATTATTGATCCTTCAGTGGCCACAGGTGTTAATTTCGATTCCTGGTTAACATCAGTCAACATCTGCTGTTCGTTACTCGACAAAGCTTCATCTTGTTTTAGATTTTGTTCTACTGTCTCTGGAATGGAATCGACATGTGGACAAGATTGTCGTCTTCGTTCTGCCTCCAGAATATTCTCGTCATCTATTTCACGAATTTTAGCAAGATCTCCAGACGTGGTTCGTAATGCTTTTTTTGCTCGATGGACTTCAGTGGGTTTGGGCGGAAAATCTTCTCCTTCGTCTGTTTGTTCACCGGTTGAAGAATCACGACTGTCTTGAGATTTTAAACTCCAGCTGCTATCCGATTTCTTAGACCCTCTTCGCTTTTCTTTTCTCGAGTTGCGTCTTAACAGACGAGACTCTTTGCTCCCTTCGCTTCTCGGAAAGTCCTGCGACACATCGGAGTCGTCGTGATCGGTCACGTCTTTCGCAGACATCGTGTCGCTGTAGTCAGAAAGAGGAGATAAAGACCGCCAAGGATCATCAAGTTGATGTGTTGTACTCTCTATCGTTATTGGTGGAAAAAGTGAATCAAAGCTTAAATTCTGTTGACATTCATATTCTCGAGGTTCTTCTGCAAGCGATTTAGATTTCTTTAAAGCACTTTTTCTTTTCTTAGTTAGTTTTTTTGTTTCTTTTTCGTTCTTTATCGTTTGGTTTTCTTCAGTTTGCAGTGCAGTCGTTTCTGGAATTTCCGTAATATTGCTTTTGTCCTCTAATGCCGTAACTTGTGCTGATTCTGTTGCGTCCGGTTTGTTACTTACTTCATCAGGTTCAATGATCACTGCGATTTTTGCCTGTGTTTGATTGTCACGATCCGCAAGAGTTTCGATTTCTGACAGTATTTTTGTTTGTTCGATACCAAGAATTGACGACTCCTGCACTATAGAAGCATCAATTTCTACTGTTGCCGTACTTGTTGATTGTAATATCACATCAACCTGAATCTCCACATCAGACGGAGTTGCTTCCTTTTTCGTAATGCTACTGTCAGCAATGCTGCATGTTGCATCTATTGTCAAAGGTTCTTCTTCATTCTTCTGAGGTAGGAGGCAAGTTATGTCCAGTGAAGTTTCATTTGTTGTCGGTTTATCTGTTGAAACATTAGTTTTAGTGATTGTAGCAAACAGTGTCTGCGTTTCTGTAGGTTTTGTATCATGCAGCATTTCAGAACATTCTTGTTCAACATGTAGCTCTTCAGTTTTATCGCCAGACATTGTCTTACTCTGAAGAGCTAATTCTTTCTGATCCGATCTCACAGCATCTGTGACACACGTTGAAGTTGTTGCTGCATCGCATTTTGGCGTTTCGGATGCTTCATTTGACCATTGCTGTTTTTCCATTTCATTGCAAGCAGTAGAGTTTTCGGAGACATCTTTTTTTTCATTGATCGTAATTGTCTCTCCAGAAACTGTTGCTTCTAATGCAGTTTCTGCATCAATTTGAGATATTTCGATATTTGTGGTGACGTTGCTGTTATCGAGCATTTCTGCTATTATATAAATTTCATCAGGCGAAAAATATTTCTCGGTCTGCCATTCGTTTATGATGTTTCTTACTGAATCCATAACATCGTGAATCAATTCTCGAGACATTGCTTCTGCGAAATTGATTACTTCGACCATCTCGGCGTCGTCATCTGTCGATTTCTCTTCGGCTGTCTTCTTTTCCTTTTTTACTTTATTTGCTTTTCGTGAGCTGGTTTTATCTTTGTTTTTATGCGGAACTTTTAGTGTAAATCTAACATTAGCTTCTTCGAATGCTTTCATGAAACAAGTGGCAACTAATTGTTCGGCAAGTTTTTCTAACGTTTGATTTGTAATCTCATCTTCGGCTGAAGTCTCAGTTGCTTGTACGATATTTCTATGATCCGAAGGTTCTTTTTCTTCGCTTTGTGGCAAAACGTCTACAATATCTTCATGTTGTATCGAGCGGTCAGCAAGAATTGTTTCGTGTTCTTCGGTTGTTTGCAATGCCGATCGATCTTGTGACGTTTCGATAGTTTCCGCAGCTTCCGATGTGGTTTCTACAATTGCTATTTCATTTCCATTAATAATTTCTCCGTGAGGCATTCCATTTGTTGCGACTTCCATCAGAGGCTGATCTATGGCCAAGTGGTTTGGCAATATTTCCTGTAAGACCCCATTTATTTCGGTTGACTGTTGCGGTACAGCACGTTGTTCAGTTATAACCTGAACGGCTTCAACGTGGACAGATTGTTCAGTTAAAGAAGGAAACACGGTGCCTGAAATCTCCATTACTCCGTTGCTTAAGCTAGGACCTTCCACTGTCGCTATGATACTGTCGTTTTGAGCAATAACTTCCATAGAGGCTATACGAATTGGTTCTTCGAGTACAACGTTGTCTGTTTCAACAATTGTAACCTTGGCACTGTCACTCTGTTTTACGCAGTCTTCCGTACTGATGACGTTTGAATCTTCTGCTGTGATGACGACAGTCGAAGACACTGCGACACAAGTATCTAACTGAGTTATTGCCTTTTCTTCACAAACATTCATTAAGTCGTTTTCTGCGATAACTTCAGTAGTTTTTTGAATGGCCTCACTGATGCTGGTTTTGGTTACGGCGTTTTCTGTTGTGCTTGCATCTGTAGTGCTAGTGTTTGCGTTTTCTGCCAATATGGCGCATGAAGTAATGCTTTCTGATGCAATTGCATCGCGAGTTTTAGCAACGCCTTCGTCACTTTGCTGACTGGCGACTTCGACCGTGACTTGTTGATTTATTACTTCGATTGGAGTTACATTAAGCAGATTTTCCACTTCAGTTACATTTGCCAATTCGGAGTTATCTATTCCAAATGTGGCATGTTGTAGGAGCTCAACTGAAGTTCCTCGATCTTGATGAATTACTCCAATGCATGTTGCTGCAATCATATCCGTAGGTCCAACCTCAATTATTTCCGATGCTGCCACTATTTCTTTTTCGGAGTCCACGATGGGAACAGCTTCGATAGTAGCTTCGTCGATTGCATTTGCCGAAGCAACGCCAATCACTTCATCCGTTGCTTGTGTTTCTGTTCCTTCTATTGCCTCTTCCATAACTACCAGATCTTCAACAGCCAGAGAACTAGATCTAGGTTTCGTAACCAGTGTACTGTCAACCGTGACGGAGAGTGGTTTTACTTCGGCAAGAAGAGTTGCCTCTTCTTCTATGATTACTGTGTCGACATTTTCTTCGGGAATGTTTTCTACTAGAGGTTCCACGTTACACGATATGACTGACTCGATCTTGGCATTATCTAACACACTTTGTAATTGTATGTTCTCTGTTGCTTGTGTTGGTGGGGAAGTTGTTTTGATTTTTGACTGCAAGTCATGTGTGCCTTGTTCTGCAAAATCATATTGTTCGTGAACTGCTGTTTGTGCTGGTTCGGAAACGGATGATTTTGTCTCAATTTCGGTGCTTGAAGGCTTGGCTTTTGCTGTTTCTTCTGGTGCCTCTTTGTCTTGAGGACTGGTGGTACTTTTGTCAGTTTTCAATTCTATTACTTCATCGTGCTGTACTGTACTGCTTGCTAACGGACCTTTTTCAGAGACTTTTACAGTTATTTCTGATGTCTGTATATCTTGAGGACTGACGGCAGTTTCATCAGTATTACTTGTTACTGGACTAGCGGTGAGACATTCTTCAGGTTTAATAATTTGGAATTTTGTCTCAGTTTCTGAGCTTGAAAGTTCGGCTTTTGCTCTGTCAGTATTCAATACGACTTCCTGCTGCACTGCATTGCTTATGACTGGACTAGCAATAATACCTTCATCAGGCTTACAAATTTGGGATTTTGTCTCAGTTTCTGTACTTGAAGATGTGACTTTTGCTATCATTTCTGATGTCTGTGTGTCTTGAGGACTGACAGTAGTTTCATCAGTATTACTTGTTACTTGACTAGCGGTAAGACCTTTTTCAGGCTTAGAAACTTGTGTTTTTGTCTTAGTTTTTGTGATTGAAGCGGTTTCTTGCACTGTCATTTCAGGTGCCTGTATGTCTTGATGACTGACAGTAGTTTTATCAGCATGAAATGCAACTTCGTCGTACTGTGCTGTATTGACTAATACTGGACTATCAGTAATACTTTCTTCAAGCTTAGAAACTTGGGATTTTGTTTCAGTTTCTGTACTTGAAAGTTTAGCCTTTGTTGTATCAGTATTCAATACATCTTCGTGCTGTACCGTATTGTCTGCTATTTGACTGACAGTAACACTTGGCTCAGGCTTAGAAACTCGAGATATTGTTTCGGTTTCTTTACTTGAAGGTGTGACCTTTGCTGGTTTTTCTGATACTTCAGTGTCTTGAGGACTGATTGTTATTTCATCAGTATTCAATAGCACTGCTTCGTGTTGTATTGTTGAGCCGGTTACGGGGTGAACTGTAACATTTTGTTCAGTTTGGTTAAGGTTAACTTCCTTAATCTGTTCTTTAATGTGTTCATGAGAAACATCTGCTTTTGCTGCATTGTTGCTTCGTACAGTCGATGCAACCTCTCGCAGTTGGCATTCTTTTATCTCGATTTCTTCTTTACTAAGTTTAGGTTCTTGTAACTGTTTTATATCTTCGTCGCTAAACATAAACATTTCCTCCTTGACATCATCTGTCTTTTCTTCTGGAAGTATAATCATACTTGTAGCAGCAGTTACAAGCGATTCCGCTATAACTGCTGTCGTGATGATGCCTTCAGCTGCCTTGTGTAGTACGGCACTTGCAATCTCTACCAACATTCCTGGTTGTCTTCCATGTGATCGGGAAGTTTCACCTCCCTCCGTTTTATGACTACTACTACTAGAGGGTGATTGTATCTGTCCAGCTAAAAGTTCAAGTTCATATCCAGGAGTAGGTGTCGGAGTTGCATCAGTGGCATCTACGTAAGATGGTGCCAATTGATTGCTTTCATCTGGGAGGAAGTCCATTGCTGATTCGTATGCTGGACTTGTTCTACCGAGATCATTAGATCTACTGGCAGCCTCTTCAATACGCCGTACTTCTTCGTCAGCCACTCTGACATCGTGGCCGACGTGATCATCTGAGAATCCGTTTACGTAATCTGTCGTAAATTCTTCTACCGACGCAATGCTTTCGACATCGGCGTCCGTGCCGAGGTTTTCTGATGGTGTAACGTCCTCGGATGATAACTGTTCATCGTCGTATTCAAAAACCAATTGTTGTTGTTGTAGCTGCTGCAGTTGTGGCAGGTGTTGTTGCAAGTTTGTTCTAACGATATTGCCAGAAGCAACTTGCAGTGCTAGTGGTGGTTCAATGACTGCAACTTTAGCAAGAATGTTTTCTTGTTCTCGCACCACTAATGCAGTTTTTTTCTCGTGTGTTCCAACTTCTGTGTCTCGAATTGTACCCAATTTTTCAGTGCAAGTAACCACAACAGGTTCAAGAAGAGATCTATCGAGTTGACATGCAGTTTCGGCCATGTTATCGAGCCGTATCGTCTCAGCAGTTTCTTGCGAGGACAATAGTAATGGCGCGTCCACTATAACGGCTTCTCTAAAAGACGTTTCTTTAACCAGTATGTCGCCCTCACTTTCGGATATGTCGATTTTAAGTTCGTGAAGTGATGCAGCTTCCGAGTAATCGTACGGAAGGTCTACGATGATAGGATCTATCGCGGAGATATCTGCTATATCGGCTTCGGTCGCTAGATTTTCGAATGGTGACTGTTGCGCCATTTCTTCGACTTGCGAACAGTATTCGATCGGCACATCAATGATCAGAGCATCCATGATGATGTTTCCAACTACGGCCGATTCCTTTATGAAACGCAACGGTGGAAGTTCGGGAGCTTCTCTCGTCGACACATATTCCGAGACTTCGTCTGCGAAAATCTCGATGATTTGACGCGCTTCGTCTTCGGTGATGTCCGGTGTTTCGTAGATGGAGAATTCGATTTCGGTTTTCGATTCGTCCCAATTGTCGGTCACGCTCGGTGTTCCGTACGTTGAGAATTCGTCTTTCTCTTCGATGGTGGACAGATCTTGTTGGTAAACATCTCGTGTGTAGCGGTCACGAAGACTCTTGTCTACAACCAATGATGGTCAAAGAACTTTTAGTAAAGTATATAATAGTTTTTTTTTAATTAACACTCGCCATCAAATGCCAAGAGTGCTGCAGTGCTCGATGATGTGCCCATACAGTTGCGAGCTTCGCAGGTGTATGTTCCAAGGGAACTTGTTCCTCCTTCTCCAGACACTATTTTGTAAATATCGCCTGCTTTTAGTTCGACACCATCTTTGTACCTGAAACGTTTACAAGCAGTTTTACTTTGAATTTCTTGAAGAACTGAAAGAATCACCTGAATTGGTTACCAGAGTTGTTTGAAAATTTTGTAACTTAAATTATTTAAAATACATATAAATCACATTTTTATTTTCTGTACAAAAATGTTTTTCGAGTTCATTTTTGCGAATTAATTTGAACTTTATTTGTTCAGTTATTTTAAAGTTCATTAAATGCATTGATTTTCATTTGAATGTTTAAATGTTTAAATAAAAATCTAAAAATCTAATATAAAAAATAAAATCTAAAATAAAAATTTAATTTAAATAAAAATCTAATTTGAATAAAAAGCTAATTTGAATAAAAATCGAATTTAAATAAAAATTTAATTTAAATTAAAAACCCATTTAAATAGAAAATCTGCTTTTTATTCAAATTTTTTTTAAATCAAAGGAAATTTATAACAGAAAATCTGCCTTAAATAAAAATTCTATTTAAATGGAGAAAAAAAAATGCAATTTAAGTAGCAAAAATTTGATTTTATTTTTTTAAAAAATAATGATGATTCTTTCTAAGATTGTCGATAACGCACCATTTAAGAACCGGTTGTGGCACTCCGACCACTTTACACTCGAGCGAAACGGTCCCTTCTTCGGATAGAACAGCTCGTAGATTCTCAATGAACTTTGGCTTCTTGTATTGCTTCGGAACTGAACACGAATCAATGCATGTGTTATCAAACTTCAGCAACAAACACTTTAGAATTTGTATTGTGAGTGAAGTATTTACTTGTGACACGAAGTGCACACTGCGTTAAAGTGTGTCCGTAATCGTTTACTGCTAGGCATTTATAAATACCCTGATCGTTTAACTCTAAAGCGTCTATGTCCAGATGGTAAACTCCATTCTTTTCACGTCGTATGTGATGCTTTTCATTTTCTTCCATTCTGACGTTGTCTTTGTACCAAGTTACTTCAGGAATTGGAGGACACCTGACTAGAAATAACAGAAACGCAACCATGTTCGAAAATTAGTAAAGGGCGGTGTTTATACTGTAGCAGATAATACGTGCCCGATATGGTGAAACAAAAGTTTTGTCCAATAAAAACTAGTTCATCTTTCAAGTGTTGCATAAAGCAAGGTGGTTGTTTAGCTGGTGGCTTTCTTCGTTCTTTAGCACCTAGTTTTACGGATGAATTCAGTTTGTAAGCGAAATATCATTATCATGGCTACGAGACTCTACTTTTGCCAGTTATTGTTTTTTTTTTGCAGAGTGGTCGTTTCAGTTGTGTCGTTGAGAAGCAATTTTGGAGGAAAAAAAAACTAGAAACTAGAAAAGCAAAAGAATGCTGCAATAATGTGATAGTAACTGTAGGGTCATGATTATGGGAACTAGGGGCTGATTGGCACATTCCTAATAACTGCTAGAGTTATTGGCGGATTTCGTCACTTTTACAGTCAAATATGTTGTTTATCATTCACATTGTACCACCATAGTATTGGAACATTCTGATCAATAGTGCACGATTGGATAAGTGCTTTCTGTTTTTTTTTTGCTTAGTAAGTACAATTTTATGGTTGTTAGAAATTATGATTATTAGAGTTAATTAGTAACCCAGATAATTAAGTAATTGAAACATAATGAAACGTACACTGAGGCTAACATTTAACAGTATTTAAAGTTTTGGAATACATAAACATGCATTCTAAAATGCAGCTCGAAGTCAACATATGGCTTCGAAGTTGGTTGGCACATTATAATGGGGGCAGGTTATCACATTGTGAAACTGATTGTTTCTAATAAATATCATTTCACTAGCCACAAGCGATGTTTAACAACAGACTTTGTTCAATGATGTAATGACTTCCACCTTAAAACTTGGAAAAATCCTCTTATTACAGGAAAAGTTAAGATTACCAACTAAAGCAGGCTGAAGAAAAATCACAGCGATTAACACTAGGCAGTTTGTCACACACTTATGAAGCTGAACTACCTTGAAGTTGAACATTTGTTTAATAAAGCTTAGCACTTTATTTAATTAATTCTTTATGTTATGAAGATTTCTATGATGTGCCAACCTAGCCCACACTTGGGGTAGGTTGACACATGTGTGACATACTTTAGAGAAGAAAAAAAACAGACTACTGCAGCGTTTATTATTGAAAATAAGCTTTCAGATTTATACAAACAGAATGTTGCCAAAAGAAATTGTAAAAATGTAACCCGAAAAGTGTGCCAACCAGCCCCGATCTCCCCTACTTAGGAAAGTAAATCTTGGAAAATAAACTTTGTATGTTATTAAAAAAACAATTTCACATTTAAGAGGCTAGATACATCGTTTAGTTCAAAATTTCTCCGAATGTAGGCGCTGCGATCGTTGTTGATTGAAAAACGGTTTTTTAACGTTTTTTCTCCCGGTTTGAAGTCACATAATAATTAATTGATAAATAATTTCGCGTGCTAACCTTCTAAAAAGAAAACATTGTGAAGCCAGTAGATTAATGCACGTAATAATTATTTTGTTATTGTTCTGAGTTGTTTTTAACGGGAGTTCTTCAAATGTTTGGGTGACGGTTTTTTGATCCTATGGGACTTAACATGGAGTTAAAAAACGTAAGATTTTAAATGTAATTTAAAAATAGAAAGCCCTTTTAAAATTTAGAAAAAGGAATAATCCTGAAGGCAATAAACACATGTAAGTACGTGCTAATTTTTCTGATTGCTTTAAATCGTTTTTAATCAGAGTTTTCTTAACTTTTGTTGGACGGTGTTTTAGTCCTATGGGACTTAACATGGAGTTAAAAAACGTACGATTTTAAACGTTATTAAAAAATAGAAGGACCTTTTCAAAATTTATAAAAAGGAAACATCGTGAAGCCAATACATGAATATATGTGCTAATTATTTTGTTATTGTTCTAAATCAGTTTTAACGAGAGTTTTTCAAATGTTTGTGGGACTGTTTTTGATCCTATGGGATTTAACATGGGGTTGAAAAAACGAACGACTTTGAACGTTGTTTAAAAATAGAAGGACCTTTTCAAAAATTACATAAATCGAGCACGTGAAGAACAATACTTTTTATTGTATTTTGCGCTTTACTGTATTTGAATTGAGCGATTGTGAGGCGATTTCTTTCAGTTTTAGTAACACTATATAAGAACACTCATTTGTCTCGTTGTCGTCTGCTCAAAACAACAAGATGGCGGTGTACCTAGGCTCTTAAAGTTAGGCGACATTTTTAAAAAAAAAACATCCAACTTTTTCAGTAACGCCATAAAACGTTTCTGATTCAATTTCTCTTCTAGTTTCTAAAACACCAATCTTCTCAAAACGCAAAATTAACCAGTGTTTTATGTGGCATTTTGTCGTGAAATGGCTATTTCACATTTGTAACGACAAACAACTGAAACTAACCACGTCGTAATAATAGTATATAGCAAACCATAGATATCTTCCAATGTCAGTTCCGCCATGCTAGTCGCTTGTCCCATGCAATTCTTTGCTACGCAAGAATAGCTGCCAAGAGAGTTCGTCCCCGATAACTGGTGAACATCTCCCGGTTTTAATTCCAGTCCATCTTTGTACCATCTCAAAACGGGTGTCGGTACTCCGATTACTTTGCATTCAAACGACACCAGTCCGTCGTCGGTGAAGATGGCTATGAGGCCTTCGACAAACTCGGGGCCTCTGTAGTTTTTCGGAACTATATGAGACGGAATGGTGACATAATTTGGTTAAATGATGACGATATCGTAATGTTTTCGTGGCTGACCAGTGAGCGAGATGTGACACGGTGTAGTTGTACTTCCGTACTGATTAGTTGCCATACAATGCCACTCGCCATCGTCGGTCAGTTCCATCGGAATGATATCTAAACAGTAGATGCCTTCGTCTACTTGAGTGAGGTGATATTTTTCGTTGTTTTCTATCAATTCGTCTTTGTGGTACCACGTTACCTTCGTAGGTGGTGGAGTTCGAACTGAAATCGAAAAAAAAAATAAAGTTATGTGTGAGTATAGAGACTGTTTTTTAAGCCAAGGAAAACTAGGAAATTGGATTTGGAAACGATTTGCAATCAAAATTTACGAACAGTTTTCAAGCTGCTTGCAAACTGTTTGTAAACTGTTCAAGTTTTCCATCCAGAATGGAAAACAACAAACAAATTTTCATAAGCAATGTAGGTTTTGGACGCGTTTGCAAACATGAAAGTGCTGATTTTACGCGTTTGAATGATTACAAAAAAAAACGCAGAAAGGTATTTAATAGGTGAAGAAGGTGTGGAAAAGCGTGGAAAGTGTTTTCCCCTGTTATTTTAGTAGAATTTCGATCTGCATTGGTGTGTTTTCTGTTCCTTTTCATGTGTACTGATGAGATTGATGATGTATTGCAAATTTATTTAAAACTTTCCTAGCAAAAACAGCTTACAAACAAAGTTTCCTAGTGTGTACTTAGCATTTGGCGTTTTATAAGTGCTCAGACGTCGCAAAATACAAGCATATGGGGATGACGAAGCGGGATAGTTCGAGGATTGTATGCACCTTAAAACTAACGACATATTATCTTTTTTGTCTCACCTCGTACATGAAATCGGAAGTTTTCGCCAACTTTAACCATTTTATCTTCTAATCCTTCGATGAAAACAGGAAAAGGTCTGAAAAAGAGAGAGAGAGAGAGAGAGAGAGAGAGAGAGAGAGAGAGAGAGAGAGAGAGAGAAGGGATTTTTCATTTTGAGTCATACAATAGATTTATTTGAGTATTTTGCTGTTACTTACTCTTCGACTTTTAACTTCGGTTTTAGTTTATCATCTGTAATGTATTAAGAAGGAAAAGTATTTAGTTCGGAGTGCTCAATTAATGTCATGATTGAAATGTAGACATTCTATGTTTCAAACACTTGTTATTTCGCGTTTTAGAAGTAACTTCGCAAAGAAATTCTAAGTATGTTATGCCCGATCCACATCAAGTTGACAAAAGTGCAACATGATTTCGAGACAAAAACACAACAAATACGCCAGAAAAAAAAGCAGACTTTGAAAACAAAACAAAAACCTGAAACAACTGTGAGCTGTACTCAAGACAAAACCATAAATAAATGTGTGACACAACACCAACAAATTGGGGTTTTTGTTTCTATAGCTGTCCTACGGAAACTACACAACTGTTCTGTTGTTTTAATACTAACTGTCCACAACTGCACAGACAAAGAGTTGACAAAATGTTGTGTAATACCGTGACAAAACACAAACATTTTGATGTTTACCTGCTTGCCGTGGGACATGGAATTGTTTGTGAAATTGCAGACAAAACAGAATATATTCCATTCTCAACATTTTTGTTTAAAACTAGCTACATTTAAAATGAAACTGTGATTTGGTAAACATATTTAATATTGGGATTTGAATTTGATTTGAAATGTAAAAATGAAGCAGAGCTGTAACTAAAGCCTGGTTTTCACGGCGATAGTTCTATCGTGAGAGTAGCTGTCATGAAAATTGCGATAGTTCACTCTCACGATAGCAACTGTCTACATGTCTTGAAGTAACGTGATAGTTGTCTGTCACATGACAGTGTGACGTCTACTTCATAGATATCATTGAGTCAACATCAGTGTTGCCTCTCTCTCTCTCTCCAGAAGCCAAATTTCACTACAAAGTGGATATTTCCCTACAAGCGGTCACTCAACAACTATTACTATTGCGACAATACTATTAACTATCTCGTCAAACGAGATAGTGTGATAGTGCTATCGCAACAGTGTGATAGTGACTATCATGTGGTTTTCACGATGATAGTTCTTGCGATAGTTGCTCTCATGACAGCAACTATCGTGAAAACTATCATCGTAAAAACGAGGCTTAAGACAAGGTTAGTGAGGCATATCTGCCTTGGGCGCACAAAACTTAGTGGCGCAGAAATAAAATGTTCTCCTATATGATGTACTTTTCCATTAATGGGTTGTATATTTAACAAATTTCATTATTAAGCTCTCGTTATCTTCATGTGACAAATGCAGCAGCTCTCGCGGCAATATTAGCTAGTTACGGCTTTGCAATGAAGATTTTTATTTGATTCAATCCACTTTCAATAATTAATTAAATCGAATAGCCAGGTTCAATATCACTGCAAATGCATATGTTCTTACACATGTCAAAAACCACGCCACACACACACACTCCAAATCCAAAAACTGAACTGGATTTTTTGCCTAGCAAATTGTTCGAGCCAATACTGCCGACTGTAGAGCAATAAATTAACTAACAATCCTACAAACCGCCTACAGTTTGTAGGATTTTTCATGGTGTAAGCGGAGTTGTAATTTTGCAGGCGGTCCCATGGGCCAAAACAAAACCAAACCAAACCATAAAGATAAAGCTACATAAGAACGTGTTTAAACCTATTTAATACATAAACGCGAGCATAGTGAGCGAGATATTTTGTTGTATAGTTTTGGTTCATATTTAACTTAAAAAAATTTTTGGTAAGCAAGCGAGCCAAAAAAAAAATATAGTAAATCATAACGGTAATGTGAGCGTGTCGGCGATTTCTGACCTTTCCATCAGTAGCTCGTCTCTTCCCTCGATCGTGTGGTAACCACACGAGGAAGATTGGAGTTACCAAAATAGGATGGTTACCATCCACTTCTGATCGCCGGTGTTTCTTGTTTCTTTTTCCGTCTGAAGACGCGCTCCGTAAGGGATCCGTATGTCTTCTTGCCCTATGGTGTCTCCGGCCTGTTCGGAGAAGGGTTAGTTACCAAACATAAGACAATGCAGTTTCATATCATAAACACTTTATTCATCCTTGCATAGAAACATAAACGTTACAAGAATGAATATTCAGAATTAAAGGTGCGTCCAGGTGCCCATGGTGTGATAAGGAATAGAATCGACGTAGTACAAAAGTTGAGCGAAAGAGTGGACGAGGAACAAAGAGAAATATGGTCCTTTTATACCTTGGACCTGTGTACACCTGCGAGGTGTTACCAGATCCAAGTGACCATGGTCCTAAAGGTATCAATCCGCTAATTAGGTTTAAATATAGACGGAGGAAGGGACCGAGATGAGTCACGCACTCCTGGGCTAGCATGACTCACTGGGTGTTACAGTAATAAAACTAGAATTAAGTTTTATAAATGGCGCTATAAAATAAATTAACTTTTCATTTGTAAAATTGCTTAGAAAGATATTTTTTTTAACTCAAAAGAATTATTTCTGCCTTAGAAAATACCGCCCTTTAAAAATGTCGCCGTAGACAACCGGCGACTATACCGCCTACGCCTACAGAATCGGCCCTGAATTTTTGAATTGAAAAACTAGAACTGACGAGACAGAATTTGATCGTCTATACCCAGCTTTACGGTGCTTGACTAATTTCAAAATGAAAAAATAAAAATTTTATTCAAATACAAGCTGATATGTCAATAAATCGTTTATTTTTAAAGATACCGATCTCTGTTCGAATTTCTAATGAATTTCTTAATAAAAAATTAATTTAAAAAAAAAACCTGCGTATATACGTCTTTAAATATTTTTTTTGTTATCATCATTATCATCGTCGTCATCATCATTGCGTAATTGCGTATTTTGCAAAATCTCCAGCTGTACAATCTTTAATCGACACATGAAAAACACTATCCAAAGTTGCAAATACGACAAGAGTTTGCTGTATGATTTTTTGGGCTGTAGAGTTAAAATTTACGTTTGACTAAATATTTACGGGCCTGGTTTTAAAATATTGATGTGGACGTAGTAAATTAAATAATTTTGCAACTGGCAAACCATCTGTCAATCAGAAGAAGAACGAACGAACGAACGAAAGAAGAAAAAAAAACAAACAAACAATAGTGACTTTTTTCGTATAAAAGATGCTGTAAAGTACAGCTTAAGTCACATTAAAATTTCTGCATTCGAAATCTGCTTTTCTCTCTCGAGCATATTTCACGTTTCGACTTAGAATTTCAACATGAAGTCCACAACTTTTATCCTACTTGTCTTCGTTTTCATTTTCATTTGCACCCAGGTTTCTAAAAAAGACTTTTGTTTACTTAAATAATTTTAAAGACGTGTAAATTGCATTTTTTTTTAAAAAAAAATTGAATTTACAGGGTCCTTGTTTTAAAAAGGTATCAGCTGAATCTCTGGAAGCACATCTGACGGAAAGAACCGGCGGACTCTTTAACCAGTATCTTGTGGATTGTATCAATGGCTTTTTCACAGCTGTCGAATCAATTTTATTGGCATTCGTTTCAATAATTCCATTCTAAGAAGTGACCTCATGCAACAAAACTACCCTCTCGAAAAAGAAGAAGAAATGAGTAAATGGACCGTTTTAATCTAAAATTACACACATTAATTTACATACAAAACTTTAAGCTTTTCAACTATAAAATTTTGACAGAAATGTTTTTCTTTTGTTCTAAATATATTATTAATATTATAATGTTGTTTACCAATGTTACTACTGTAATAGATTTGATTTTATGTCATTTTGTTGGTCAATAAAAAAAGAGGATTTGATTTGCTGAATATTTTCGTTGTCTTTCTCATTATGTAAAGCCGACGAGTTAGTATTAAAATAATATTAGTGCAGCCTGTTTCACACCATGAATGCATGGATGCTGCACCATTTTTAAGAAAGAGAAGTAGTTGCTTGAAATGAATGATCGGTATGTTTTGCATCTTTTGCATGCAATAAGAGAGAGAGAGTAAACTTGAACTGCTGTTCAGAATGTGAACTTAGACCTTTAATTAATTAATTATCCACATTACACAAGGAGTTCTAACATGAAATTTCAAAATATCTCAGAAGAAATACAAATTAAAAGAAATTTTCTTTTCGTGTTTGATTACTTGTTAATTTAATACTTTAAATGTTTGAATTCCTTTTTTTTAGGATGAATTCAAAGGAAATATTTTTTTTTTTCAGGAGCTTTGCATTGCTTTGTGTTGGGCAACGTTTTAGAATATGCAGGGCCGGATTAGCCATTGGGCTAAAAGGGCTGCAGCCGAGAGCCCCCTAATTTTGAGGAGCCCCCCAAAATCGTGGTGAATATTTTTTTTAACGACTTTTAATTACTGTAAATGGACAATTTTTTTTTGCAAATGATCAATGGTGTCTATTATTGCCACAGTTGTCTAACTCCTAATGATGTAAAAATAACTGAAAGTAGGAATGCCCGATTCCGATTCGATTAATCGGAGAATCGATTTTGCACATGAAAAATCTCGTCAAGAAACATTTTAATTAAATTCTCAAACGCTGCATAATGGGTTATAAAATTTCCATTAGTATAATATTTAAGTAGTTTCATTGCTAATTGATTGATTGTTAATTTCATCTTTAACTAAATTATCAGTGGTCAATGATGGCAAAATGTGTCTTCGCTACTCGTGCTCCGGAACGCACGTTTTTTTTACTCGATAAGATTAGGGTTTACGTTATTTATGGAAGGGGCCCTCATATATATATATGTTAGCCCAGGGCCCCCATGTAGGCTGATCCGGCCCTAAGAATATGGTCGTAATAATAAAACATTCAAAGCTTTTTTTTAGAAACTAATTTAGTAGATGATTATGGAAAATGTTTCTATATTATTACTATACGTACGAAATTATAACATCACGAATTTTAACGTCACTTTCGCCTTATTGTAAAAATAAGGGTTTTGCACGAATTGATTACTAAAATTACAAAATTATTATTGAACTAGTGGGGTAACCCGTCATATGACGGGAGCCAAATTCACAGGCAATTGTGTCCTACCTTAGAATTTCTTTTCCTCCGCCCTTTTATGACGTCGGACCAAGTAACAAACCAATTAGAAATTGATGACGTTCATAAAAGGACTGAGCAAAAGAAATACTAATGTTGGGCACAATTTGCCTATGATAAATTCTAGTTTAATTTTGCTACTATGATACCCACTCCTTTTTATATTTGAAAGAGAAAATGAGTTTTTCATTTTTCTCTGGTGTGCGCATGCGCGTCGTTTGTTCCTTTTTTTACTCCTTTGATTTCAATTTCAGCCACCCCTCCCACTTTTTTTCAACCCTCCATGTTTTTCTCTCTCCCCTTCTACACTTTCCAACCTTTTCCCCTCTCCAATTTAATATCATGGGGTTCTTGGATGGGAAGGGTGCAACATATAGTTGACCTTGAGAAAAAAAAAAGCTGTTCATTTCTTCATTTATTTAAATTTATATAAATTCCGACGTGCTTCAAGGGTTTTGTACAGTGTTACTCCACACACACACACATACATACACAGACCTGGGATATTATTATTATTATTATTGAATTATTGCTGAAGCGATGTAACACCCATTGAGACACTTTAAAAACGACGCCATTTTTCCATCGCTTCGATGGAAAAACGACGCCGATTTCTAAAGGAATAACCACCCCTACGTGGAAGTTTTCCAATTGAACTTAAAATAATAATATGGAGAAACAATAAAGGTTAACAAATTTACGTTTAGCAGCGAGTAATTAGTGAAAAATGATCACACACGTTTTCGTTTTTGTGGGTTGCTTCACTAACTCAAATATACTCAAATATTTTTTAAAAATATTTAAAAAAATATGAAAATTGACTTCAATTAACTCTTGAATTCTTTCTAAACATTCCTAAAAATCTACGCATATTAAATTCAATAAGATATGCTTGCGAATTGTTGTCAGTGACTTAGGCGGCCGTTTTTACACGGGGTTACTTGTATGGAAGATACTGAATTTACATGATTTTGTACTCAAATAGAAGCGTTTCATATACAGCAATAGATGAATGCCTCCATTTGATGTAAATTCAGTGTATCTAATTAGTAATCACACACGTATCCTCGTGTGAAAAGGTGCCCTAAAGGGTGAGAAGCACATACTTAGAACTTTCTATTTTTGTAACCACATGTAAATTGGCAAAAAAAAAAACTAAAAATCTAACCGATGTTTGAAATTTTGAATTAACTTTTCATCTTTTTATTTGTACGTATTATTAATTATTGTGACGTGTGCAACAGAGCATTTTACTAAAAAAAAAAATAAAGTACGCAAAATATCGAATGTACACTTGATTGGCAAATAACCATTTTTTTGCAATAATATTTTTTCTGCAAAAAATTTCTTTAAAGTGAGCAAACGGCATCGTTATCAAATAAAGAAGACTAAGGTAGATTATTAGTCTTAGTCTTAACTTGTGTATTGATTTTTGAAATTGTTGACTATGATGAGGCCATTCGAAATCAAACGTTAACACAACTGGCATAACCATCTGTCACCATAGAATACAAACGAATGTCCTTTCTATAAAAGCTCTGATAATATTTCGAAACAGTCACATTAAACTTTTCAAGCATTTTACTAAGAGTTAAAATCTACTTCGGCCTTTTTGCCCTTTTTTTTTTCTCCTTTGTTCGTAAAACTTAAAAAACTTTCAACAATGAAGTACACTTCGATTGTCATTTTTGTTTTGGTGGCTGTTTGCATCCAGGTAATATTCTATTTAAATATAGCTTTCTATAAATCAACGCAACTTGTATTGATTTTTATAATCTTGGCTCGAACTGAACCAAATTGGATGATTTTGTATGGCGTAGGTTGACAAGCCTCGCTGTCTGTATATGGAAACATACGGATTTGTTTGAATCGTAATGCTTGCTCTGATGGGAACAAACGCAATTAGTTAAAAAAAAAAGAGATAGAGAAAACGCTTTATTCGCATACAATGTCAAAAGAAAACTAAAGAAAAAACTAGGCAGGAATAGTTTTGAGAGACAATCCAGAATTGATCGTCTCTGTGGAAACAGGACCATAAGCCTTGGTTTCTACTTGATGAAAGTTCTTAAACTGTGAAAATTTTAACAGGAGAAATGAGTTAACGCACTCACTGTAAGAAGAAAAGGAAGTTGATATGAGAGCACAAACGTGGCCCATGCCTTCTTCACTATAATGGTTTGTTTTATTTTGTTTAGGTCAATTGAAATGAGAAAACCCCTATCGCCCTACCACTTTAACTAAACCAAAAAATAGCCGTTTCTTATTATTTACTTAGGGAGCATATTAGCTATAGCTTTCTTTAGACGTGGCAAGACACTTATCGACATGTTAAGAGACTTGATTTTAATTAATGTTATTAAAGATGTTTTGAGGGTGTTTGTTTCCAGGCCCGGAAATTTTGCAGTCCAGACTCGATCATCTTAGCTTACTGTTTCGGACTGTTTCAGCTATAGGTCCTACTGTATATATATATAAAAAAATAGGGATTTCAATAAACGGCCTTGCTCGTTGACGTAAAAGAATCATTTGTTTGATTATGAAATCAACTAGTTTCGATGTAAAAAAAACTATTGTAGCATCAGCTGAGCCAACTCCAAAGAAGTCCTAAAATGCCCTTTTAAGCCGCAGAGACAAAATTGCTCATAAGTTATTTATATATACTTGGTTCTACTTATTTATATAATTTACAAGGTGATGTCTGCCTCAAGGATTGATAATAGCGATTTATCTGAGAGATCGAAAGGAGTGGTTAGCCAGTTCTTACAGAATTCTATCACGGAAATTATTGGCAACATCAGACAATTTTTGTTGGACATCGTCGCTCTCGTTATTCCCTTCAAGAAGTAGACCTAATGAGCAACTGCTATCAATTGGAAATGAAGTCCTGACCACTTTAATTTTGATTTATCTTTTAATCTGTTTACCAACTCAAAATAATAATCTGCACCAAATATCGTTGTGCATCCGACTAAATTGTCTGAATTTTTCTTTCGTATGTTTATTAATCACACCCGTAGTAAGCGTAAATTTCTCTTCAATGGTTTACGGTCAATAAAGATTTACTTTTGGTGAAACTTGGAAATTGTTGTCATTGAATTATTCTGCAATGGACACTAAAGCTAGGTTTTTGGTTGCGCCCCTACCGTCCACCTGCTACTTAAAACATTGCGCTCCCGTTGGGGCTGAGTTGTTGATAAAATTAGAATGTAATAGGAGGTGATAACGAGGTTAAAATGATGGAGCGAAAGCGATTTTCTCACTCTAAATTGACCGAAAATAACCGACCTAACCATTAAAATTGAATGGGTTGGCCACGTTTGTACTGTTATGTCGAAGTTTCCTTTCTCCTAATGTTGTCCAATAAATGGAAATGCTTTAGGTATTTTGGCCAGAGCTAAAACACTATTATGGCTTTGTGCAATACAGGGTTTAATGAATGACAAATATTTAAATTGACTTCATTGAATCCTGGAATTTTTTTCCAAAAACATTCTTGAAGACATACTAAAACTCGTATTTTTTTGTTAGTGACTAAAGAGCAACAAGGACCTAATTCTGTTTTGTTTTTATCATAATTAAGTTAAATAGCAAAACTTTGAAAGCAAAATATCTAACCGCCACAAATTTAAATTTTGATAATTTGGTAGTTTGGTGCTCTAGTGACATTTCCTGATAATCAGGGACGTTTTATCCATTAGGTACAGTGTCTAGGTACTACGTCCATTGAAGGACCAACGAAGATTTTACACACAAAACAAATACAAATATAAATACACGTGTGCCGCATAATTTGAAAGACAAAATTCAGATAAAAATTAGCTATAGAATGTTATGAGCAAGGGGGGAAGTTCTAAAATTAAGAATGCCTATAGGTCCTACGAAGGTCTTAAAATGGCCCTGTTAATAACTAGCCTCCATGTTCAACCCTTCTCATCGTGAGAGATGGATTCATGTGAGACGGAATCATGCAACATCGGTGAAGCCACTAATTTCTTATGGACATAACTGTAGAATACCACTTTCGTAGTTGAAGTGAACCTTGTAAGGGATCGAGCTCGATCAAAACTCGAGGATCAAACAAAGCTCCAGTTGTTTCCTTTATAAATCCGATAGAATTCAGCTGCATTCTTTGGATAGCTAGTTTTCCTTACTACATAATGTATATTCCTAGGTTTAGCAAAAGATTGCTGTAAATATACATTGACTTGGAGAGGCATTTGTCTTTTTAGTGGATTTCAGGCTCGGAACTGTTGCATCTTAGATATATAAAAAATAAATAGGGATTTCAATAAACGGACTTGCAACATGTGTCGTTCACATAAAATAATCATTTGTTTGATAACAAAAGCTATTCTGTAAACTATTGTACCAAAATGTAGGGCAATTCAATGAAGCCAATAAACCCTTGAAACACAGAGAGAGAAAAAAAAAATGCTCACAAGGTATTTATAAAGTTGGTTCTACTTATTTATCTACAAGGTGATGTCTGCCGCATCGGTGGATAATCAAGACTTATCTGAGAGATCACAAGGAGAGCTGAGCCTGTTCCTTCAGGAATCTATAAAGGATTGTCTTGACAGAATTAAAAAAATATTGTTGGACTTGGTCAGTGACATTCCCTTCAAGAAGTAGGCCTAATGAGCAACTACTACTGTCAATTGGAAATGAAGTCTTTGGCCACTTTAAAATTTCGATTTATCTTTTAATCCGATTATCAACTCAAAATAATCTGCACCTAATATCGTATTTCCAACTAAATTTGGTTAAATGTTTCTTTCATATGTTTACTAATCATACCTTAGTGAGCTTAAATTTCCCTTCAATGGTTTGGTCAATAAAGATTTAATTTTGGTGAAACTTGAACTTGTTGTCAATGGAAATTGTTGCAATTAATTTTACAACTAAGTAATTGCTTGCCAAGTTGTAAGGAAGAATTAGAATGAAAAGGCGGGTGAGCAGATAATGTGTTCAACAAATGCAAATACATTAGGTACTTTGTTTCACAGAGCAAAGCATCATTATACCCACCATGTACAATTTTGACCAAATGGAAACAGGACTTAATGAGTGAAAATATTAAAATTGACTTCGACGACCCTTTGAATTTTTCTGAAACATATTCTGAAGGCTTCCAATTAAATTCACTACTATGCTCATAATTCTCGTCAGTGACTAAAGGGTGACAGGGACACATTTCTTGTTTTTTTTTTACCACATGTAAATGGCAAAACTTCGAAAATCAAATATCTAACCATCTCACATTTGGAATTTGGAATCAACATTTGGTAATTTTTTGTTCAGTGCACTAACATACGTTCGTAATCCCCTTCTATAGCTAGATGTCCTCTTCGTTCAGCAAATTCTCAGCATGCGAGAAGGAATCATTTGACATGGGTACAGCCACTAATTGAGAAAGGACATAAAGAATACTTATTTCGGTAGCTGTGACATGCCCGCGCTCACCATCAGGAATCAACAGTGGGCCCGAGGTGTCCTTCGTGGTCAACGCTATTTGACTCCTCTCTTGGCTCGTACTTGATAGTACTAGAATACGTGGTCAAGTTGACCTCACTTTTTCTGCCGTGGTCAGACTGCAGTAATATGTAGCCATGATTCCAAAGAGTCCTTTGGATGGTTGATTTCTGGGAAGTTTTTTTTTTCTCTTATGTTGAGGTTAACAACAAACATACCATTTGTGCTAAGCAATTGTAAGGCAGGACCAAGATTTGTAATTAGGCACTACCCTTTCTAGAGAAGCAGGGAAGCTGAGCTAAAATTGCTAAATCGCGTTTTTGCCTTTGAGAATGATCAGCTCGGGTAATGACAAAGCCCTAAACTGAAACATTACTATGTTTAGTAAAGCTACATATATATCCAATAGAAATCTATTTGAATCTAGTTGTAGTCCCTGGAAAGTTAGTTTTCTTACTATACATATATAGTTTAGTAGAAAATAGCCGCAAATACACCCAGCCTTAGCTAGGCGTTTGTTTTTTAGTGAGAGTCAGTTCTGAACGTTTTGCATCAGACGTCTTATGGTAGCTTACTGTTTTCTAATAAATAATTTGGTTGAACTGACAGTCCGACCACAACCCTATAGCTAACACCGTGATTGTCTACAACGGGAATACGCGATAGCGAAATAAAATTCAAGGTTTTTAGGTTTAAATTTTGGTTTATATATTGCTAGATTCTCGTACTTTGTACGGGCGTTATTCTAGTATATATCCAAATTAGTCACAGGTAATTAAATAGCAGCGAAAATTGCTCATAAGTTATTTATACAATTGGTTTTACTTATTTATCTTCAAGGTGATGTCTGCCGCTATGTTGGAAAATAAAGACTTATCTGTGAGATCGAACGGAGCTATCAGTCAGCTCCTTCAGCAAGCTGTCATCAATGTTGTTGGCTTCTTGAGAAGCTTATGGTTGCTCATAGTAAGTCCCATTCCCTTCAAGAAGTAGGCCTTATGAGCAACTACTACTACTGTCTGTTGGAAATGAAGTCTTGACCACTTTAATTTTTGATTTTATCTTTTAAAAATCCGATTACCAACTCAAAATAATTTGCACCTTATATCTTTGTGCTTCCAACTAAATTATCTAAATGTGTTTCCTGTCATATGTTTACTATTGATGTCATAGTGAGCTTAAAATTTTTCTTCAGTGATTTGGTCAATAAAGATTTTCTTTGGTGAAACTTGAACTTGTTGTCATTGAATCACTTTATAATGGATAGTAACTTCAGTAACACACGATTCACATTCTAAGGACAGTCACCGTCCCATCAAAACATTATACAATGTATTTTCTATGGTATCGTACCACATTTATCGGCACCTATCACGGAACGTGAGCTTTACTGGACAGTGGACATTTTTGAAAAAAATGTTTTGATGTGACGTTTGATGGTCGATTCTGAAAGTGTGAACGTGTGACCGGCAGGCCAGGAAAGAGGTGGGTCAGTTGGCATGGATCTACGATTTTTAGGGGCATACTACCCTTGGTAAATGCATTCCTAAAGCTCAACGAACACTTCTGAAGGGATAGTTTTCAGAAATGTTTTCTTCTGAAAAGGTGTCATTTTCAGAAGTTTCTGAAATGAAATACTCTTGAGAAAGAAAAAAAAAAACATTAACCGGAATTATAAGAAAAGCGTTTGCAAGCTAGCACTGCAGCAGTGTGGCAGACTGGGCAACACAGATAACACTATACATGTATTTAGCACTGATTACAAAAATACTTAATGAGCAGTTTGAAATTGGGCCTACATTCCCCATCTTGCGTGGGCCTATTGCCAGCTTACCAGCTACCAGACGCTGGTGACCGGCACCATCACAGCATTTCGTCGTCCGTGAAGGACGACAAAATGTTAATTGATGTGACGGTCGATATAAAAGGTATCTCGTGATGTAAAAAAAAACAGAAAATTAACCTAGCATTATAATGTATTGTATTTCCAATTAAACGTTCACAAGGGGTGAAAAAGCCCCAACCACATACACAACTGGCAAACTGGAGTCATTCATTTTTTCCGTTGGTTTGTTATCTTATTTGTTACTAGGCAACCCAACGGAAAATATATATCAACCAGAGCGGCTAGGTCAGGCTTTTACTCCTATTGTGAGAACGTTTAATTGGAATACTACAAATTATCAAATTAAGTTAATTTTGTTTCCTTAATTAAGACGTCCAATATTTTGTAATAACAACAAAGCGCCATCCATGTCACGTTGAGGAAACAACATTATTTAAAGAAGCTCAACGTAACATGAGGAATTGCAAGTGATCAATATAAGTTATCTTACCTGTTTTTTCAGTGACAGTTACTTGAGCTGAGGACACAGCTTTTCCCATGCAGTTAACTGCTACACAGGTGTAAACCCCTAGTGAATTTTCATCGTTCGATTGTGCTCCTAAGTTGAACATGTCTCCTGCTTTAATCTCTTTTCCATCTTTGAACCTGAATCAGTTACAAACAAGCAAACAAACACAAGAAAATTGAATTGTTGTCAGACGAAAATTGAGTTGAATTTTAAACCCACCATTGTAGAAGTGGTGTCGGAACTCCAACCACTTTGCACTCGAGTGATACCGTGCCCTGTGCTGTCAGCAGCGCTTTAAGCCCTTCGAGAAACTCTGGTTTGTGATATCCTTTGGGTACTGTACAGACGTAGGCATGTTTAGGCAACTGTGTTATGTTTTTTTTCTTTCAGTACAGGCAGTCGGGAGCTGACACATTTGTTAGTCTTTTTACACAAACCACTTTTTGTAGTAATAGTGTCAACGACAGCCCAGCCACCGGTTGTCATTTTTTAACTTCAGAAGCCGCGTGAAAAGGTCGGGATACTTTCCATAGTGAACAATCCATTGTGAACAACAGCCAAACCAGTGGTCGTCGTTTTCAACGACATTTTGTTGTCGAACTCGACCACTCAAAAAGTGGCTCGTGTGAAAAGGCTTTAAGGGTGGTTATTCACCAAAAGAGCGAACAAGAGCGAGCCAGCGAGCATTCTAACTCAATAATTGTCTTTTGAGTACCTGGTGAGCGAGCGAGCAAACGTTCGCTCGCTCGTGTTCAAAAATGATCGGGTGGATGGCGTTACATCAAAGAAAAGAGTTATTCGTGCTCGTTTAGTCATTGTGGACGGAGATTATTGTATTGTTGAAATGGCTCTGTTGTGCAGTGCGGTTGAAATGCTCGCTTTAAACGATGGATCAACTGCAAACAGGAACATATTTGCTTCGATGTGACTGCAAGGTGAGCATTTCAAGGAAACACGAGTAAACATCGGCGAGCACTTACAAATGTTTGCTCTTGTTCGCATTTTTGGTGAATATCCACCCGAAGAAAAACAAGAAACTGCAGAAATAACACTTGAACAAATGTACTTTTTACCTAATAATTATATATTTATTGAAATAAATGTTAGTCCCTAGTTTTAATTAAAAAGGAAAAAGCTGCAAAGATAAGTAATGAATGTGATACGTGTAATTTCGAGCAATTTAAATTGAGAAAAAACTGGAAAGGTTAGTTTGTCAATGGGAATTCCATTCGAATTTCTTGTCTGGGCGATATTTAATGAATCAACCACACAATTTCAAAAGCTTTCATTTAAAATAATTTTATAGTTATTTTTCTGAAGATGTCTGAAAAGAAATCATGTTTTCAGCCAGGTCACATTCCATCGAAACTCTAAAGAATAAAATATGCCAAAGAAATTGATGAAATTAAAAGAAATTTAGATTTCCAGTGTGTGTGTGTGTGTGTGTCACAGTGTGTGATGATTCTGATGAATAATTTTTCTCTGAAACATTACTAATGCTATGGAAGAACATCTTAAAAGTTGTAATTTACAAAACGTTTTTATTGATTTCAAATGGAACTGCCGTTGTTTAAGTGTTATTTCTGTAAGTTTATTGTTATAACTGAGTGAGTTACACAAACTTATATGAATATAGTGTGCACAGATGTGTGTCGAATCCCACTGCCGAGCCCTGTAAATTGTTTAAATTACATTACCAATGGCAAGCAGTTTGGCGGTAGTAACTGCATAACCAAAGCCGGTAATGATTTCACATTTCCACATCGTGTTGTTGTCTGTTGGTTCGACAGACGCGATGTCTAGCGTACATACACCACCTTGACGGCCGATCACATATTTATCTGTTTCTTGTACTTTGTCTTTATCTCTGTACCACTGGATTTGAGGTTCTGGTGGACAGCAAGCTATGATTTGAATTGAAACAATGATTTATATTGTGATTATTTAATCGTTTTCTTTTGAGTTTCTGATTAATTCAATTTTGTTTAAATTTTAAAATAAAAATCTATCCAATAGAAAAGTGGTCTTTTCGACATTTAATTAGCAGCAACGTCTTTAAGTAGGCCTACGGGTCGCAAATGAGGCAGCAGTTTCCCAAATTGCTCCATATATGCAACATCTTAACGTTACGTTTATTGTTGAGCATTGCAAGATAAGGAAAGCGAGTTGCTCTCATTGTTCCCCGTAGCTACGCCGCTGCAGCTGATTATAGGTATGTATACTAATACATGCCTGCTACAGTGAGACGAGCTTTTTTGCCTACTCGTATCATCTGATTAGCCAAAGGCTGTAGTAGAATAGATGGCAGCAAATGTGTTTCGCCGTGATTTTTTCGTCCGTGAACAGCACCTGTAAAACAAGTTTATCTGAATACAATGACCCATCTTTCGGTGTCTCTGTGTCGCTAATCACCATGAACAATGAGATTTGTTGTGAGCAGAGCTTCTCCGAGGGGACTAGATGCAACTACAGTGTACTGACCGGCATCTCCAATGGTCACTTTTAGAATTGCCAACTCTGCCACACTGTTATCGAATGACATTTGGTATTTGCTGTCGTTACATGTGATTTCACCATTTTCCTTGTACCTGTTTAAATTAATGTAAAAAGAGTTATTTCAACTAATTTTCATCTGAGAAAATCACTAGTAAACCCCGTTTACATCGAAACCGATTACTGCAGAAACCACAGACTGCCATCGCTGCTTTGCAGTGGAGTGAGTGGTCAAAGGACAAAGTAAAACTAGCAAGCACAAAGCTTCACGACCTTTTGTTTTAAACATTGGCTGCCATAGCCGTATCTGCAAAAAGGCAAACCTAGGCAAGTGTTATATTTATGTAATTTAGAATTTTTTGATGTTTTTGAGGATCCCCTTAACATAAGTCTCTATGGAAGACATTTGCCCAAGATTGGCAACATTGAACCCAGAAAAAACCACGGGAGGTCGTATCTGGTTCCAAGTTGCCGGCATCCGATGCCGTACTTCAACCGGCCTTGGACCGTCATTGCTTTTAAGACAGTAAAAATAAAAAAAAAAAACTACGTTTTTCGGTACAAGCTTTTTTTCTTCTACTAAGACATGATTCTTGTTTTCAGGACTATACAGGAGTGCAATCTTTTATTTTGTTAAAAAGTACGTTATTTAAGGTAACCTTCTCCTATAACAGCGGATCCCGGACAGGTCATTTGAGGACCCGTCAAAATTCGATAGGTTAACAGGTCGCACTAGTAGAGGAGACTGTGTACAAAATGTCAGCTATTAGGTTACGGGGAAGTTGGTTAAAATAGGAGAAATACAAGTCCACGCAAACGGACAACCCTCATGTCAACTGAAATAAAAGCTTGTAATAAAAAAAAAATGAATGTTTAATCGATCTGTTCCCATTTATGCTATAAAGTTGAGTCTTTTTAGTCATTTTGTAAAATAGTTATATTAGATTTTATCGTGATGGCAAGCATGTATAGGGGAAAGGTTTCAACTGTTTACTTTCTATGAAATGCAGTTCGTGAGATGGTGCATTTTAAGTTGCATGTGCATCTAAGTATGTATGTTTGGTACAGCATATTTGTGAAAGACGTCAATTCCTACATGGGCTGTGGCTACTGTACATTTTGTACACAGTATAAACAAACAGAAATATTTATAATCAAATGATTACAAAGCCAGAAGGACTGAGCCATCAATGAAGTTGATGTTGAAGTTGGATTTTTAAATTAAAACTGCAAGTTAATTATAGCTTTGTCACAGTATAGTATAACTACTAAATTTGTCATTTAGCTACTTATTTAATACTAGGCCTACTTTCAAAGCAGTTTAAACTATCATTAAACTACTTGAAAAGTAAATTAATTAGTAATATAATTTTCTTCAACATGTTTGTAACTTTATTGTCAGTTTTTCGTGCGTGGTTACGAAGATGGCTAAAAGAATAATAATTAATTATATATGTGACTGATTGGGTAGAAAATAACATGACATTCATTCTTGAAAACATTTAACACCTTTTATTTTGAATGCTTTTTCATATGATATTTATTTTTATTTTTCAATGTTTCCTCATACACTAAAAGGAGGTCGTTTGATTTCAATCCAAAATTTTCCAAACATAGATTATTTTCTCTCTCTCTCCCCCCCCCCTTCTCCTTTCCCTCATTCTTAGCAGGCAACAGAATGAACAAACAAACAAACACACAAAATGAAATACCAAGTGTAATTGAGATCTTGGCCAATTGTGGCATCAAACAATAAAAAAACAAACATAATTCGATATATAAATTGCAAGCAAAAGAAATTTCTTTTTAATACCATTTCACCGTGGTTTGCGTCCATGCTCGAAATTCGGCCACCAGTCTGACCACTTGATCTCCGTGATAGGCATTGATTTTTGGCATTATGTTTGTCCTTGTTGAATTGTTTGCGGCATCTGTTAAAACATATATATATATATTAAAAAGGATACCTACATATTAACTTTTATTTATTTATTTTTTTCATTGGATCAATCACAAAATAGTGAAAAGATTTCGAAGAATTTTTGTTCTGAAGTTTGTTATTTCACTTGCGACAGTGTCTCGACGACGAGATGTTGGCAAACATCCCAGACCTCTAAATATTAACTTTAATGAATGCATATATACTTTAGTGTTATAATAGCTCTGAAAGACACTCGCAGATAGCAAAAGAAAGTTAACTCTCAACAAGTAACTTCCTGCTATCAGCCATTTACTTTACAGAGTATACGGAAGAAAGAAGAAAAAAATGGCTATATCAATAGCTAGCATGTTTGGCATTTGTCAACACACCAGCCTTGCAAATGATTTAGAAGACCGAAAAAAGAAATTGTAAAGATAAGGCCAAAAGGTGATAAGCTGATAACTATTTTTAGATAAAGATACGCTATTAATGTTAGTTAATATAATTTCAAACACCAGGAGTGATATTGGTTAGTTTATTAATTGTTGACCACATGTTTAAAGTTACCTCAACTCTTCTCTATGTTAAAAAATACCTATTGGTCTATAATAATACAGTACGGTCTATAACATAAATTAGGAAGTGCATAGGTAATATTTATGTAAAACAGTGACGCGTTATAGGATTTATAGTACTGTTAATTTTGAGGCTTCTCGTGAATCCGCAGTGGTCACATCATTTGGGTTTTCATTGGATCCTATTTGTTGTTCAAAAACAACTAAAGTTTAGCCAACTGGTTGCACTATACAGTGGTCGCTTTAGGTTTTTTTTGTTTTTGTCAATTAAGGCGCTCAAAGAGCTTTTCTTGGTAAACAAATTAGGTACTGCAAGTGTGGTCCCTGCAACCACCATTTGTCAGTTTAGTACGTTTTATAACATATAGGTGACCAACAAATTGTTACTTAAATAATTGGTTATTTCAAATGTTGCTTTTTTCATAAATATGGCTAACAAAAAGCTTCGCCCTAATTAACCAACTAACTGGTCACTGCAAGTGCTTACTGGAGAGAGAAAAAAATATTGCAAATATTAAACAAAATGGTAACTTCATTGATCAAATTCAAGAGAGATCTTGAAGTGGAACATCATTTTAGTTTCACTGTAATGACCACTGGTCACATTCAAAGAAATTCATCGCATGTTTCTGACAAAAGTATTAGTTGAATTAAACAAACTACTGTAAGTTACACCAGTACTTCAGTGAATATTTTCCACATGTGGCTTATAAAAAGTCGTCACATATAAAATTTACTGACACCAACTAGTTAACACGAATTCATTTTGGATGAACTTCTTCTAAAACACTCTCACATTTCCTGTTACTACTGTTACAAAATGAAATCACAAAACAATTTTTTAAAAAAAAAACAGGCAAAGTCATCTTTTTTTTTTGTAATGATAATTCCTCTACCTGTTTTTGAAGTTCCAATGTCCGAACCTTTCATTGTTTTCTTATATCAAAGTTGCACAATTTTGTGTTTACTACTAGTTGTAGTAGTAGTAGTAGTAGTAGTACTTAAGGACTTGCTGCTGCTGACAGAATAGGGCACTCTACTCACATTTAAATTAACATATTATACAAATATATGGATCTTTAAGCCGTTCGACCTTTTTCGAGGAGTTTTAACTTTCCGTATGTGTGTTGTGTTTTGAGGAATGAAAAAAAAAAAAAAAAGAGGAAATTCTCAAGAGCTGCAAAATGCTTGTTGGCTTTTTTCGTTGCGCATATTATCTCTGGAACGGTCTAAACCCGAACAGTAATGTTTTTTTGAAGGGGCTAAAAATAAGAGGAGGACGTTTAGTTACTAAAAATATACAATTTTTCTTTTTCTACAAACGGGTCTTTTTGAACATACACGCAAAACACCATGTGGAACTTTGAAAGTGAGCGTGAGAGAGAGAGAGAGATGTAGAACACTTCATCTTTAATATACTGTATATTTTTTGTAGGCTTATGTCTTTATTTTGAAAATCATGTCAGAGAAGTATATGGCTGTTGTACAGCATTATGTATAGGGGAAGGCATTTGAAAATTCCTTCCAGTTTGTTGAGCACTATAAAACCGACTGCAACTCCTAAGAATTGTTTGCTAACTACACTACTAGCAAATGATTGGTAGGAATGATTGAAATTGAATACTGGTGTTAAATTGCATCATAAATGACTTTGAAATGTCTGTATGAGTTTGGTACTTTGCAACAAAAAAAAAATATCCACTTTTTTGTTATCATGAGCAAACCAACCTTCTGCCTACCAACGTTGGTACAATAGCCTCAATAGGGCCTACTTTCACAAAGGTAGGCTTTTCAAAATAAAGCCTAACTATGTAAAGAGATGTGAGAATCTGGTTGTCTGTAATGAATGTTTTGGGCGGATGGAATAGGATATTCATAAGTTTCATTTTGATGTTGTTGTCTTTCTTCAGAAAGTTGTTGATGAAAGTTATTGACACAATGACACATCCCAAGAGAAGTGTTCAAACTTGTATTGTATAAAGTTTGATATTATTTCTAATATTCCACTGAAATAATTTAGATTTTTTTTTGGTCTGTCTTTACGTGTTTTTTTATTGCTTGTATACAATGTGTACACATCGCATAATTTGGCGTCAATTTAATGACTACAGTATTTTTGTAATATTTTTTTTTGGCTTGTAAACGGGGTTATTAAAAGTTAGATTTTCTAATATGAATTGTTGCTCCAAGAGCAACAAGAAAAAAGCAATTTAGCTAAAATGGAATATCGAAGTGGAAAATCAGTTGTTATACAGATTTACTAGTCAATATGTGCTAAACCACAAATTTTGGTAGTAAATTTGCACGATTCATTAAGTTTGAATACGTAAACTTAGTTTGGGTAGCCTTCTTCTTACTTTGGAAATACAACAACTTGGCACACAGGCGACTTTTAACTGTGTGCCAAGGTTAGCATCTTTCCATGTAGAAATTATATTGCCACGACAGCGCCGCGACCTTTCGACTTCATTTTGTCTCCGAAAAACCTTTCAAATGTCGCCTGTCTGCAAGCAGCGTACTGGCTACAAAGTCATAGGTTGTCAAGATCCGGCATCGGCAGCTGCGCCCCCCCCCCCCCCCCCGCACCCCAAGAATAAATAATTTTTCTAGTGGCGAGTAAACCGCGAGCCACAAAAATTAGCAACATTTTTTTGAACAATATTAGTTTTATATTTAAATAGCTGTTAAATTTTGGTGTTGGTATACATAAATTTACATTTCACAGTTACAAGAGGCTCTCGTCGAGGGCCACCCGATTTTGAGAAATTCCCGAGAGCTTCACAATTTCTGTATGCTTAGGGGCTTCTTAGTTTTGAGAGGTTCCATGGGGCTACGCAGTTTCTAGAGGCTTCCGAGGTGTCTTCCAATTTAGAGCGGCTTCTGTGGGCCTCGCAGTTTCGAGAACATCCCGGCACCTTCAGAATTTCGACAGGCTCCTTGTAGGCTTGTTTATCCAATGACTTTTTTTTTTAATTTTCAACTAACATAGTTCAAATTTTGTACTTCGTAGGTCTATGATTTATTATGTTCGTAAGAACCAGCTTAAGTTATAAACGTGTAGGTGTTATAGTTTTTGAAACACATATCCTTAAATAAAACGCATGCTATGTACACCTCCCTATAGACTGCAATGTATAGAAGTGACTACTTGGCGCACTGTCGCTTAAAAGGACTGGCACGTGCTGCATTTGCCGCCTTACGGCCCGGACCACTACGTGCCTACCTGTCTGCCAAGGCCCTCAAACCCCCCTTCCTTTGAGTAAACACATGTCGAATCAGTAACGTAGGATATCGATGCTCTTGAAGGAAGGAAATACATTATGTAAAATATATGTAGGCTTACCTCGTAGCTAAAGCAGATGCTTCAAAATTGAAGCAAATCCTTAAAATTTAAGCTTAATAAGCTATGATTAAAATGTTAAAGAAATGGTTAAAAACAATTTAAGCCATTTGCTTATACATTTGTAAGTTTGCTTTAGTTTAAATTAATATTAGTTACGTTACGTGTAAACAATATAAAAATTCAAATTTGTAACTAAAAATATGACTGTATGACGTTATTTTCTGAAACGTTCATGAATTCGGTTTGACCGCGTCTTTACAAAGCCCACCCTCCTGTTGGGTGTATGCAGCAACATGCAGTTTGTGCGGTGATTAATTACATTGGCAAGGCCTCAACGCCTTTTATGAAACCGTCATCGCACAATGTTTCATGCAACACTGACATTGAGTGTTCAAGAAAAAAATTGCTCGTCATTGGAAATTTGGGGAAAAAAGCAACTGAAGAATCACGTAGGTTACACTCGGCTTTTACTGGCATGTGTGCAACATTTGACAATGTGGCCACAATGTTTTATTACCCTTTGTATGTAGGCCTATTATGTTATTATGAACATACATTGCTGAAGTAGGCCTATTATTTCACAGTAATGCACAGTTTATATTTTCCTATTTTTACAAGATAATTGTGACACAAGCTCCTTAAGGCCTTGTTTCCATTGGGGTGAAAATTTGAACCTTTTTGGAAATTTCAACTGGTGAAAAATAGAACGCACGTGGTTTTTATTTTTCACTAGTTGAAATTTTCAAATAAGTTCGAATTTTTGCCCCAGTGGGAACGAGGCATTAAGAACTATGTTTGGGTATCGTGTGGTCCAGCAAAACGTTTAGTAAGGCAAGGTTTGAATTAAGTTATGGGAGAATTTCGCGACTCATTTGTAACTAGAAAGAGTGCATGACGGACATAATGAAGACAGTTTTCACATTGATATTTTTTAAGTAAATACTTTATTTGTAGACAATTACTGAAAACAAACTTAAAGATAAAAAGAATTAAACTAAATTAAATATAACGGCAACAATTATTGTTGCCACCCTGTACATTAAATATCATATGGTCTACAAATGTTGAGAGGCATTTTGGTTGAAACGTTCAGAAGAAAGTTTTTTCTCTTTTTTGAGTCAGTTTTGCAACCGAAATACCTGAAAGTAGACTATGACACGCCTTTTGAAGACTTGTGTCACATACCAGAAAAATAATTTCATTTTTTTTTTGGACGTGGTGAAGAAAAAAAAAATGACGAGAGTACATTTTGAAACATAAAATTTCAATATTTGTTTGAAACTGGGAAAGTTACAAATTTGCTTATGAGATTTTCGTGATAAATATTTTAATAAACATTTTATGGTAGTTTGAAAGTGTTATTTTTTGTTTTTCACCTTTAGTAGTTTTTAAACTGCCATAAAATTTTATTTTTTTTTTTGGAAATATCTTTATACAAAATTTAATAATTTACAATATGTACCATTGTTTACTTTTCTAGTTTGAAATACATTTTAAATTCTTTCAATGACTGTTCTTAAAAATGTTTTCTTGTCGTTTTTAGACCTTTGTTGCTTATTGAGTGACTCATAAGACGCATAGGTTTTGTTAAAATCAGCAAAAAGATTATGCGAATGTTGGTCCTCAGACGTCTGTTGGACCCTCCTGAGTTCGTTTCAATGCTTTTCAGGGCATTTAAAAGATTTTCATTTTTTGCCATTTTTTAAAAAATATTCATGAATAATTTCATTTTTTTTTACATTTTTTACTTTTTTGAATTTTCGGGCTTTTCTTTTCTGGTCCTCGGACTTCTGTTAGGCCCTCCTGAGCTCGTTTCATTGCTTTTCAGAGCATTTAGAAGGTTTTCATTTTTCTGTTTTGACGGGTTTACTAGTGTGAATAATTTATACAATACGACATGAAAACTATTAAATTAAATAATGTGCAATAAGGAAAATAGTCGGGGGGGGGGGGGGGGGGGGGAAGTTGGCTTTCAAAATTTATAAATCTTTTTTATTTATTTTTTTTAATTTTAATTTCTAAACTTTTGACGCCCATGTTAGTTGGCGCCCGAAGATTAACTTCCCCCGTCCTCTTCGTTGTGGCGCCACTGTTTGTATTTACATAATCTTGCATATTTTACATTTTGTGAGGATTTTTTTCTCTTTGCATAAAACGCAAAAATTTCTAACAACAATTTATACATTTTGTAATTTTCGTTTTGACCTTAAGCAATGACTATGATCATGACATTGTCCACGGATAATGCGATTATATGACACAAGGAAAAATAAATGTTAGAAATGAAACCACTGCTTTAAAAGACTTGAAGGTTCACTGGCCACATTGAGGGCTAACTCCTTGTCTCTTTTGTGCTGTATATGAATTTAGTTTGTTATTCGATCAACGTCAAGAATGGCTAGTATGTTTGTGTTTGTGTGTTCTATAAAGGTGTAATATATTAGGAAGTGCCATTTTTCAATGTATATGCCTACAGTATTTAAAAGTGAGTTTCTATTTTTAGAGGGTTATATATGCTATGCTTTTAGACTATACATTAATTCTGGTGCCAAGTAAAGAGTTTTCTGAGTCAAGAATGTTTGGGAAGTAGGCCAAACGGAAAAACCTCAAAAGAAACAGGAAAAACAATGGCAAATATTAGAATCTCTTCTGTCTCATGTAATAAAAACATGGTAAAATACACGGGAAAGATGTGTACAAAAAGAAAGTACACCATGTAAAAAAACAAACATAGAGCAAAAGACATACAAGTCACACCCTTTGGAAACACAAACAGCACTAAAGGCCGCATTCACGTGGACTGCTTTGTGGCGCCACATAAAAGTAGTGGTTTTTAGCAGACCGTTGATTATACATAAGGGGTGTTCACACGAGCCACTGTCATTGTTTTCCCCCCACCACAATAGCGATAAGTGGTTGAGTCTCACCACAAGTGGCGACCACCACTTATTTGTCAGTGATGCATGCCAGTGGCACGTACTGGAAACAGACCCTTGTTTTCAATGGTGTCAGTGTGAAGCGACTCGCTTCATCCACTTTGTGGTACCACAAATTAGCGCCACAAAGTGGTCCGGGTGAAGCTGGCTTCACACACACTTCCCATAAGGTTTTTATCCTTAATTATCCATAATAATCATTCTTTCAGACATGTTAGAAAAAACAACTTTTTGGTCAACCCCTCTGGAGTAGAGGGGTAACTCAACTTCAAGTTAGAGACAAACATTGCCAGCAAGATATTTATATACGGGTAGTTTAATTTCATGTTTAGAAAAACGTCGTTAGTGAGTGCGTTTTAATTTTATAGCCTCTCTTCAGGGTTCTATATGTATTCCTTATTTGTTGATTTTTATTTTATATAATATTTATAAAGAGAACCTTGAAACACTTTTACAAGGTATCGCATTGGTTTTTTTGTAATCATTGAAATGAGAAGGAATTGAGCTCTAAGTAGCAGTTGTGTCATATGGCCAAATGACAGCGGGGGGCCTTTAAGACTAATAAGTCTTAAAGGCCCTCCCTATCATTTGGCTACTTATTACAGTTGCGGTCAAAGCGGAGTCCAGTTGACTGTGGTCAAATATCGTACTATATAGATTTTGAATGAAATCCATTCTATTTAAAAAAAAATCGGCGTTCACACTGGCGAGTCCACCCTCAGATCATAGTTTTCCATAGAAAAATGAACGGTGACCATGACCGGACCGTGTTATGACCATATAGCCTAAATCGGTCCTTAGGCCGGCTACAAACGATTAATTATGGCTTGTTCAATCTTTTTTTTTTTTTTCCTTTTGAAATTTTATGTGGGCAAACGCATAGTTTCATTTCATTTTTTTTTTTAGTAATTGTGCCTTTTTTCATCATTGCAAAGCATTGCAATTTTAACAAATGTGTATAGTATGTTCCCATGCCCAGTATGCTTAGGATGCCAGTATTAGATTCGCTCATTGAATTTACATTTGTATACCACAGTTTACTGTGCAACGACACTTGATATTAACTTATACAGCAGTGCATATATTATATTTGCATCTAGTTTTGTATAACCTGTAGGGTAATGAGTCTAATGACTGTAGTAAAATCTCATTTATAACGTAAGATTACTTTCTTTTATTCCTTCAAAGAGAGCGAGCGATGGATTCAAGTGGTTCGAGAGCACACAATGTTGACGACAGGCTTCGTACAGCTGACATTCAGCTAGATACGAAAAGAAACGTGGATTTCGAAAGTTTGTTGCTACCTGAATATGTCCTATTGGGTCTCAGAAAATCCGGATTCGTGCGTCCATCTCCAATTCAGATGGAAGCAATACCGATTGGACGATGTGGATTCGGTATTACGTGATCTGGCACCATTGAAATTAATCTTTACTTGCCTTGACTTTGTAATTTTTCTTGCAGACATGATTGTTCAAGCAAAGTCTGGAACTGGGAAGACGTGTGTTTTTGCAGTGCTAGCATTGGAGGCCGTTAAAGTGGACTGCAAAAACACTCAAGCGAGTCTCTTTGATCTTTGGGATAGACAAAACCTGAACTTATATTGTTTTGTGTTGTAGGTTCTTATTTTGGCTCCAACGAGAGAAATTGCTGCACAGATTGTTCAGGTCATCGTGACTTTGTCGGTTGGAAGACCTGAGCTACGGTGCCACATGTTCATCGGTGGAATGCCAATTGCAGAAGATAAAATTAAACTAAAGAGGTGCCACATCGCCGTTGGATCTCCCGGTATTTTAACTATTGGCTTAGTATCTTCGTTTTCATTGTCTTGTTTCATTTTTTTTTTCGGTTTTAGGACGGATCAAACAATTGATCAATGAGGGATTTCTTAAGACGGACGCAATAAGGTTGTTCGTTCTCGATGAAGCCGACAAGTTACTCGATTCCAAGTTTCAACAGTCGATTAAGTTTGTATTACTTTAAAGTTGAGAGTGTAGAATAAGTTTCTTTTTAACTTATTGCAGGCAAAATACCTAGTTTCAAGAAAAAAGTTCAAAATTTATTTGAAAGTACTGTTAGTCGTGTTTATAGTCGGTATTTGATGAATGACATCTTGGATAAGTTGCACTGAGCGTATTACAAAGATTAAGGGAAGATGTGATCACAAGTTGCGACTGAACGTCACATTGTGGTGCAAAAGCGCCTTCTGACAAGAGCTTCCTTGATGGGACCAAGACCATCCTTCCCATTCAAGGGCAACATTTCCTCATGAATATCCTTTGCAATTTTTCCTTGCGCCCACAGAAAGAGCGGACCACAGCACGCCGCTCCTCCATTGTACTGTTTCATAGCACACTAGCCATCCTTGCGAATCCTTCACTAACGACACACTGCCGCGCAATCACAAAACCACCTGACGATTACCTGTATCGCTTGTGGTGCTACCAAACGGCCAATTTGGAACACAATTACTAAACATTCTTATGCAGTACTATTAGTTTGTAACTGACATACTGGATATTCCTCGCACAGTAAGTCCTCAGCTTGTGCTGTTAATTCGTTCCGGAGATTTAGAAATAAGTTGAATCCCATCATAAGTATTTTAATTGCATTTACGGAGCAAATCGATACCGACTCCGCATATCTATGAAACCGCATAAGTCGAATATAATAATTTCCATAATGATATTTTGAAAAAAATAAACTTCTTATGACAATTTGCAATTCATTTTACACTAAACATTCAATCAAAAAACGTTATTTGATCATATGTTTTGATCATTATACTTTCAGCATAGCCAACTATACTATTCTAGTTTCTAATTATCTTCTTTATACATTTCAGTTATTGATTTGTCGCTGTAAGGATCTAATAATTAAAATAATAATAATGATTAAAATTATTTTTCAGTTGGATTTATCATAAGTTGCCATCTAGCAAACAAATGTTGGCAATGTCGGCCACTTATCCGGAAACGTTGGCGCAATTATTGACCAGATATATGCAGAGCCCAACGTTTGTGAGACTCAATGCTGAAAATCCTGCATTACTAGGTTTCGTATTAAATAGTTATAAACTGAAATGCACAATCTTTTTATTTACTAATTAATAAATAGAACTCTGGTTACTCTGTGTTTGAGATTCTCAAATTGAGAAACAACTTTTGGAAGTAGGCCTAGTAAATTCAACGAGGCTGAAAACTAAAAAAAATCGCAATGCTGAGGCTTTCTTCACTGTGCTCCCGAGGCGTCGGCCTAATTCGCCATTGCGATGCAAAAATAAACATGGGCTGTGGCTCATCGGCTAAAACGACCAATTTATGCGCGCCAGTGAAAGTTGTTACCAAAACGCAGCGTATCCAGAAATAATGGGACGTTTTTGACTTTAAAATTTTACTTGAATATGTTCGATAGGTATCAAACAATTTTATCAACTGACGGCATTTCACCCAACGCAGCAGAAAGCATATGAAAATAAAATTCCGCATCTACTCTGGATTTTGTCTTCGCTTCCCTTCAGTCAGTGTTTCATATTTTCAAATTACCAACTTAGGTAAATCAAATAATAATTAATAATAATGATTACATTTATCGGAAGTAACTTTAATTAAAAAAAATTCAAAATTATGTTAGAAACTAGAATAGGTTATTCACAAGTTTGTTATTCTGGTTTGTAACAAACTTTACATTTTTTTAAGTTACTTATTAAAAAAAAAGCCTTAATGTAGACTATATACAGTAGAACGTCGATTATCGGAACTAATGTCGGACATGACTAGTTCTGATAATCGAACGTTCATATAATCGAACTCCCATTAAAAAAGTGGAGAAAGTAAGAAAAAACCGATTGCAAAGAATTTTTTTTATTTCCATAAGTAGTATTTCCATAAGAATAAGCAAAACAATTTGGTTCCGATAATTGACGGTTCTGATTACCGACGTTCCGATAATCAAAGCTCTACTGTACATGTAGAAGTTATCGTTGAGCTACCCGGGCTGTTTCATAGTTATGTGCTCATTTGTGTTTTAATTTGCTTAGAGCTCAGAGTCTTTGTGATCGTCTCTGTTCATCCGGTTGGCCATCGATGGTCATTAGCGGACGACAAGATCAGGCAGAACGGTTAAAAGCTATCAACAAACTCAAAAAGTTCGAATGTCGGATACTTGTTTCCACTGATCTCGTAATTACAACATCTTCATTTCAATGAAAATTGCAATGTTAAAATCTGTCTTTATAATTTCAGACTGCGAGAGGGATCGATGCCGAGAACGTGAATTTAGTTATCAATTTAGACGTTCCGTGGGATACGGAGACTTATTTGCATCGTATAGGCCGTGCCGGTCGTTACGGTATAAAACTTTAGCCGGAGTTTGTTGTGTTATTATATAACTTAAGAGCTAGTGGCGTAGCCAATGGGGTTTTACGGACCTCGGAAGTCTGTTGGGCCCTCCTGAGTTTATATCAGTGTGTTTCAGGCAGCGGCGTAGCCAAAGGGGAGGATCCATGGGTCCAGACCCCTCCCCTTCCCAAAATTCTATCTACATAAAAAAGAAAGCTGTGTCTCTCCCTCTTCCTCTTTCTTTCTCTATCTTTTTTCTTTCTTGTAACCTGTACCTTCAGAACTCATTTTCTGTCCCGCCACCATCACCACCGCCACTAAGGCACGCAAACATCGCTTTCCCCATATCACGCAGCTGTGTTCTTTTCCTTTTGCTGCAGAAAAAGGAAAAAAGTTCTTCTCTGTTCTCCTTGAGACTTCTGGCATGGAAGTTCTGCAAGCCAGTTTAACACGTTGCAGCTGACGTTGCATCAATTGATTTCGTATGATGATATACTGAAGAAAGAATTTTGGACCCCCTCCCCAAAAAATTCCTGACTAGGTTGGCTATGCCACTGTTAAGAGCCCCTGGACACTACACCATGCACGTGCTGCATGATGCCATAGACGCATGGTTAAGAGCCTACCAACATATTACAACTTATTAAGAAATACATACAATTTTTTTTAAAGCTCAAAGACGTTTCTGAAGAACTGAAAGGGGGTCAGCTAAATGCATCTTTTTAACGCCAATGGTCGTCAACATGGGTATGGGTCTAGCAAATTAGAATAATTGAAAATTGTATAAAAAAAATTTTAAATATAGCAACCAAAAAAAAAACGATGTTAATACCTGGCCACAAGATTCAAGAAGAGATTACAACATTAATTATCATTAAAAAAATCAACTTAAAGGCGGCTATAAGGTGGCTAAAATCAAGACCCAAGTTTTTGAAAAAATCAAATTTCGCTTAAAATTGCGTCCATGACGTCATGCAGCACGTGCACGCTGGAGTGTCTAGGCTCTTAGTACGTTTATAATTTTGTCACAATTTGTGTGTCTTGAAATTGTTTTTAGGTTCACACGGCATAGCAATTACGCTTACTTCGGAAGGAGAAGAAAGAAATCTTTTGAAAGAAATTCAACAAAATGCAAATTTAGACATTGCTTCTTTGCCTGGTTAACAAAGAACTGACTCATCTCTGAATGTCTTCTAGTTTGTAATTATTTTCATTTCTTTAGTAGATAAAGAAAATACTTGCAGTGATCTGTGGTCGTTTGAGTTTACCAAGTTCGACGGTATGCAAAGTAAGGAGGAAATTGTCAATGTGCTTTCGCATGAATCTACGGGTTCGATCACGGAGACTTTGGCTGTGAGAACAGCAATAGGTAAGTTATTGTGAATTATGGAAGCGCATTGATGATGAAGCATAATCGTATTGTGGAAAAAACTTGGAAGTGTTTTATAAACTAGGAAAGCGACTAAACCACATAAGGCCATTTTTATAAAAATGTTGTCAGAAAATTCTGTTTTTTTGTGTTTACTAATAATAAGTAGTTTTTCTTAGATAGTTTCAAAGAGTTAATCAAAATAAACTTTAAAGAATTAAGAAGCCATTAAGGTGGTTTTAAAGTGTAACCGTCTCAAGAACTCTTAATTATTTTATCTTTCTGGTGCAAAATGAAAAGAAACCTGAATGTGTTTTAGATACTAAAAAGGTTGCCTTAATCACTTAAAGGCAATTTCATCATGTTAATATCTTTCAAAATAAGCTTTTTATGTGAGTTTGAAAATGACCCAATTTTAAGCATAGTTTCTAAAAACACAGAATAATGTAACATTCCCGTTTTCTCGTGGCCCACAGAGAGATCTCTGGTAGCCGTTTGAAAGTGTCGATTGAATGTTGATGTACAAGTCTTTCGGTCTATTGGCACCTGTGTTGTATACTTGCACACCAGGGACACAAGGGTCGGTACCTCAGGAGTCCAGAGGTCGAAAATAGCGTGGTTGAATCTTCTTACACGTGGCTGCTGGAGACTTCCTCTTCTATCGGTCGAATCATTGGCTAAGTGGCGGCTGCAACATCAAGTCCCACTCCCATAAATAACAGAGTCCACACATAGAAGTTATGTTTCAAAAGATACTTTATTTCAAAAGACAACGACATGCTGTGGATTGAGAGTATCAGAGATGTGTCTAGATCTATGGTTGTAACCAGTTTCCGATTCTAGCCACTCTGACTCTCAATCCACATGGTCCTGTTTATATATGTTTAACAATAATAGAAACATGTGATCAATAAACAAAGGTGCCAGGTGTGACCAAGTCTCTTGGACACAACAAGGACCTTCAATTAATTACATTAATTCCAGAAACGAAAACATCTATAAGATGTAATAATTATAACAATTAAGAAGGTTCTTCTTCATCCTTCTTATTCACTTTAAAAAGAACACTCACTGACCAAGAGTTCTGCATCGTCGGTTTCTTCTAGGATCTATCCTATTAAAACCGCCGATGCAGGCCTCCTGTCCATTATTCTCATCTTGGCGGGTAGGGAGGCATCGTCTCGATGGCCTCCCAACCACCCCCAAGCATGAGGTGAGGTCCTACCGATAAACATTTTTTTTTATTACAGGGTGCTTAAGAAAACGACGAATTCTATATGATGAATTCGTTACAATAATCAGCGTTCGATAATCAGCTGTTCCTAAACCAACTATAATGCACAGGGCACACATGCAATCATCAGTTGTGCAGTAGTTTGGTTGCGTGAGTCACTGCCAATATTTTATATGGCAACGCAGACACATGCAACTGATGCTGCAACTATAAATTTGGCCAGCTAATGAGTTTGTGTTTTGACACAAACTCATCGATTGAGCAACCGGTTTGTGTCGTACATGGTCAAAAACGTCTGAGCCAGCTTGGAACCAAACATTTGGATCAGTCACGTATTTTTACTGTCTTAAAGGCAATGACGATCGAAGGCCGGTTGATGTACGTCATCGGATTGCCGGCAACCCAGGACCAGATCTGACCTCCCGTGGCTTTTTCTGGGTTCAACGGGGCCGATCTTGGGAAAACGTCTTCCATAGAGACTCGCGTTAAAGTTGACTGTAAAAAGTTTACACCCGCTGGGAGTAAACTCTTCACGTAATTGGAAGTACCCAATATTTCTTCGTTCCTCTCATTGTCCTCCTCCTACTTCTCAGTCCACAATAAAGCTAACACATTGAAATCCATATTTTAAAGTGAGCAATTACTTGTATGTGTGCTTACATCTCATCGTTTGATGGTTTCGTTGCATATGTGAGCGTGGTTTAGCCATTGGCGGATCAAACTGTTGCATAATTAATAATTGCATGTGTGCCCCAGCCTAATTTTAATTTTAAGACAAAATAGCTTACGATTTAATCACAACTGTGATCATCTTCAGAGCCCATTGAAATATTGAATTTAACTTTTTTAAAATCATATAATTAGCTATACAGTGGTAAGAGCTGCCAACCAGTCCATGTAAACGTTCAAATTTAATTGTTGAAAGTATACTTTTAATGACTTTTTAATTCTTTTAAAGTTTATTTTAATGATTTTTTGAGAATATATTTTGCAATGGTTACGCATAAAACTTGACAATTGACTTATTCATTTTATTTATTAAAGGAACAGAAAACAGAGAAGAACACAATGAAGACGATAACAAAATTGTGGTCGGTGCTGCTTTTATCGAGTCTCTGAAAGCTCAACGTAACTTCAGTTTGGAAAACGCTGGTCTAAAACTGAAGAAACATAAAAAAAGATTATCTGAAAAAAGTTCATCCATTAGTGAGGTTCTCGTCAAAGCGGACCTCAATGGTGGTAGCGGCTTAAAAACTAAAAGTGCAAAAGATGTTTCGAAGGAAGAAACAAATGATTCTTGCATACAATTAGTTGTCGAAAGCAAACACAAAGCGGAAATACACGAAGATCGGCTTCGAGCAGCGGTTAACGGAGTTTTAGCATCCGTTTCGAATAAATCGAAGCGTTATCTAAGTTTTGAAGAATGTGAAGAAGAATTAGCTCGCTTTGCAAGAAACAAAAGTGCTCTCGAACAAGAAGGTGGAAGAAAAGAGTCGAAATCGATCATAAATGCTAGTGGTGATGCCAAATCTCGGTCGGAATACGAATCGGTTATTTTTAACTATTTAAACTCGAATCTAGATAATTATTTAACGCAAGTTGAAACAAAATTAAAGGACGATTTTGATAGAAAAGAATTAAATAGCGAGGGGATTTTAAAATATATTTTTGAAACTAGTCGCTATTCTACGTGCGAACTAACTAACGATGACTTTGAAACTCTTCCGTCAAGTCTGAATGTTACAGACTGTAAAGAATGTAAAGAAGTTCGAGATTTCGAGTCGAAATCTGTTGTTAGCGAGGAAAAAGAATCTATACGGGAAAGCGACACTTCGAGTGACTGTGAATCGGAAAATCGGGCGAGCGAAAACGAAAGTGACGGTGACGACGAAATGGGGAATGACACCGAACGTTCTGCAGAGAACCGAATTTCGAGCAAGCTCGATGGATTTTGTGAAACTGGCCGTAGTTCCAGTGTGTCACAGTACGAGCAGTGGGTACTCTGGTATAGTTGTCTAAAAGCTCGAAAATTTCACACCTTTTATACGACATACATGAAGTACATGATGTCGAAAAGAATTTGATCTAAAGCAAGAGTTGAAGAAGATTTGTGAACTAAAAAGTGGCACAGTTTTTTGTGTTCTTCAAAGATTTGACCGGAAGTTTGTAGTACAGATTAAAGATATTACGAACTAAATATGGGAAATTCATTGTGTGGTGCCAGTTTGTCATTGTTTTCTAATCATAATAGTTTGTCAACGAGGCTCATTACACGGTACTACTTATTTCGATAGAAGTCTCGTTATAAGTTTTCATATGCAGGCCATGGCCCCACAAGGAAAGCTGACAGGGCTATAGCCTGAGGGCCCGGGATTAAGGGGGGGGGGGCAGTTAAGTGAGATGAACAGAAGACAGAAAGCGACTTTATAAAATATTGACTTTTCTTTTGTCCATCCAACTAAAATTAATTATTTTATTAGGCACATATTACGTTATCCTCTCATCGTACCGACTTTTTGTTTCGTCTTTGTGATTTATCGGCATTCATACTCTTATTTATACCGATGGACAACACGTGCCTGTTTTTGATACATTTAAAAAGAAAATCAATCGCTCCGCCAAAGATCCTGGCCTGGGGGGATGTGGGGGCCATGACGCAGGTTTCATATCCTTTTATTTTCAATTGTCCATGTCCAATGCCGGATTTAGGGCCTCGCTCCCTTTTCTTTTGTGAGGCCCTCATTTTTAAAAGTACAAAAATCGGTGGTTCAATCACTTAAGAGTATTTTCATGCTGATATTTTTCAAAATAAGCCTTTTAGAAACAAGAGTTTAAAAATTGAAAGGTATCAACATGATAGATTGAGCTACCCTTCTAGTTTCTAAAACTCAATCAAGTTTCTTTTTATTTTGCACCTGAAAGACAAAATAAACATAGTTTGACCGAGAGGCGTTCACACTTTAAAGCAACCTGGTTGAAGCCGAATAAGGGTGAAGCCGAATAAGCGCCAAATTGAACAAATGCCAAACTAAGTGCCAGTTGGAACAAGTTCCAAAATGAATAAGCGCCAAATTAAACAAACAAACGCCAACTTTTTGGTTTTTATTCGTTTTTCGCATTCGTTCAATTTGGCGCTTATTCGGTAACCTCGGCGGGCGAGTGTTAGCTAGTGCTGCACTGGTCTATCCCAGCTTCTCTTTTTAACTTAGCATTCTTAACTATATATGCCCCCTCCCCAACTCTACGAATATCAATAATTGAAATAACCGCCTAAATTTATTCTATTTGGTGACGTCATTCATAGACATCTGGCAACAGTGCACATATACTTATTGCGGGAAGTATAAATAAATAAAATCACCTTGGAAAAGTGCCTGTGCTAGTTACTATAGTAACTATAATAATAACTACTAATTAGCATAGCTAAATGAGCCCAGGGGCGTAGCTAGGGAACCGCAAGACCCGCAATTGCGGGGGCGGGGGCGCGCAGGAGGTTTGGGGGCGCAAAAAACGAAATGAAAGTCGATGTATTTTCAAAAATATTTAATAAATTAAACAAGTGATTTCGAATCACTCGCTTAATTTATTCAGTTATTTTCGAAAATAATTGGAATGGAACTGTTGGAATCGATGCATTTCCAGAGAAGTCTGGAATGCAGGGATTTCTTCAATTCTAGTGTGCACTGCACGCTTCAACAGTTACACCGTTCAGAGTGGACTTAGTTGAAGTACAACTATCGTTCCTGAAAAATTTAAATTCTAAAATTCATTGCAATTTGCATTCTTTGAATTTATTGGTTTTTGTGGTCCTCCGAAGACTGTTGGGCCCTCCTGACTTCATTTCGGTGCTTTTCAGGGCATCTAGAAGACGCTTATTTTTTTGCCATTTTTTTTAAAAAATTTTACTTTTTTGAATTTATGGAATATTTATATAATTTCGAAAAATCATTGCAAATGAACCAGACGAGTGGGAATGGAACTGTTGGAATCGATGCATTCCCAGAGAAGTCTGGAATGCAGGCATGCCTTCAATTCTATTGTTCAGAGCGTTCAGAGTGGACTTAGTTGAAGTGTAACTATGGTTCCTCAAAAAATAGTAGGAACAGTCCGAAGGTTTGGTTTAGTAGAATTAAATTGTTGTAGGGGGTCTGGGGGCACAGACCCCCGACTTTTTTTTTAAGAATTATTAAATCAAATTAGTCCATTGTTCCGACTGTTCCCAAATTTTATTTAATAATTCTTAAAAAAAAAAGTCCGGGTCTGCGCCCCCAGACCCCTTGGGGGAGGTAATGAGAGCGCAAAGTTTTAAGCGGCTCGGGGGGGGGGGGGGGGGGGCGCAACAAGCCTAGCTACGAAACACTGAATGAGCCTAAATCCTTGGTAGTCTGGTCATGCAGAAACTGGCTTGTGCATTAGGCAAAGTGGTTGGAAAATTGTTAGCTCATCGTTGCTATTTACAATAAATTTCTCTTAATGAAATTCGTTGGTAACATGTTTTTCAACAAGAGAAAAAGAAAGTAAGTCAACAATCTGATCACCAAGTTAAGGTGGCTGAATTGATATTTATTTTGCTTTCGTACCTCCCGGATGGCGCCACTGCAGTGACTACTGCTATAGGTATATGCTCCATAGACGTTTTTGTAAAATTTCGACACAGAAATATGTCAAGCGAACGTTATTTCTAAACAACATCACAAAACATTTCAAATTGTTTTCAAAATTAGAATGGTACAAGATTATGATAAAAAGTATTTTCATGGCAATATATCTTAAAAAATAAACATGACCCATTTTTTTCGAATTTTAAAAATTCTTGAATCATTGTGCTTTTCCAAGCTTTTTGGGGCAACATTAAAAATGGCTTTGGAAAGGGGGCGACCGCCCCACCTTGCCCCTATGTGTTCCCCCCCCCCCCCCATGATCATGTAGCTAGATATGGTTGCACTCCCCCCCCCCACCTGCTGCTCAAAACATTGCGCAGATTTGCGCCCTCAAAATGCGTCCTGCAAACCTCCTGCCCCCATAGGCGCAGGGGCTACAGGTCCCCACAGGCAATTAGAAATCGGGACATACATAAGTTGGCTCCGCCCTTGTTATGACGACCAGCAACTTTTAATTGGTTTGTTGTGTGGTTCGACGTTGAAAAGGGCGAAGCATGTGACGTCAGACTACATAACCAACCAATTAGAAGTTGCGTTCGTCATAAAAAGGACGGAGCCAACTTCTGTATGTCCGAATTTCTAATTGCCTGGGTCCTGTGGAGGGGAGATACCTCCTGTAGAACATAATAGCTGCTGCAGTGTTTACATCTGGATCAACAACAAAAAATATCTATTCACTCTTCCTAACTATTAATTACTAACAGCACTATAATTAACTATTAATACCGCCTTAACTTTCTGATTTTTTTTGCATTTGATGATGTCACATACTGTCATATGATTTATTATTGGAAAGTAATTTTAATTGTTTTGGAAAAATGAGAAATTGTAATTAATTCCTTTTTAAAATTTAGTAGGCCTAATTGTAAATAATTAGTTTTTCCCTGATGTAATTAGTAATTATATAATTAATGTGCCCTGGTGCAATAACATGATCACGTTGTTTTCTTGAGACGTGCGTGACGTCACGAGCACTACTAATTAGCCAACCAATCAATGAACGCAGAAACACACAACACCAGTTTGCATAAAAACCCTTATTACATAGTTTTAAGGACGTATTTAATTTCTGCAGGGATAATAAGACTTTATCGGTTGGATACACTGTTTGACGCAATCGGTCAATGACGTCATAATTTGGCCAGAAATGCAATGGCCGCCGTTTTGTTTTGTTTCTGAATGTTAATTTCAATGTAATTACGTGTTGTTTTTCGGCTTTTCTCGTTTCATTTCTCGTAATTGGACCTCATCGATCGAACTGAGAAGTTCTGCGCTTTAATAAGCACACATCTGGTAAGGAATTTCCTTTTACTTACGATGATACAAACGATCTTTTATTAGGTCCGTGTTCGACGGTCTTTTACTTTGAGCTTTAGACGTATCGGTAAGATCAGCAAGAGGAGGTATTTGATATTTAAATGTATTCTGTGGCGTCATATGGTTGCGTAGGAACACATACGGACACCGTAAGCGAATTCACGAGCTATGTAAACGCGAATTACCCCGAGTTTTGATCGTTTTAAAGCGAAAACGAAAGAGAAAAGTGAAGAAAGGCGCAAAAACAATTAATTTACATTGATTTTTTTGTTTTATTTTTAAATGAATTTGAAGGTGGTGTTGAAGAAAGACAATGGAAATGGCATCTTGCAGCGGAAACTTGAATTCGCCGCTAGAGATGAAAGGTGAAACGGTGAAAATTTTCAAGTTCTACGAGAACGTCACCGAATGTCATTTGGGCGAGAACATGAGGTGGAAATGTCGCCTTTGCGAGTCCAAGATCAGTTCATCGAAACGAGCGACGTCCAATCTCATAACGCACATTCAAGTAAGTTCTCTTTACTCGCCTTTTTTTTTGTGGTTTATATAATTTCTTCCAGATCAAGAACGAAGTTAGTTATAATGGTAAGATTTGAAACTTTTGAAGACTAGAAATCGTTAACAAATTATATTTGGATCGCTTCATCGAATGCCTCGGACACACACTATGCGTGCGAACGCTGGACGAATGATAGTCTGACACGAGCGTCCAACGTTTGACTTTGGAAGGCATTCGGTGAGATGTCGGTTTCCTTGTTCCGTGTCAAATGGCCCCTCCAACATTGGAATATGTGTTCTCCTCACCATTCGTGATGTTGGAACCAATGTTTGACACATAATCTGACTGGTTCATCAATTGCAAACGTACAAATGTCCAACTGGCAAATGTTGCAGACAAATATGTGTACAACGTTGGGTCTGTTGTTGGATACACATTGTGTCGAAGTCTTAAGGTGGTACGGTTGGTGGTACGGTTTTCTGCACGCATTTTTTCGATCTTCTCGATTGTTCTTGTGAAAACACAACAGTGGGTCAGTCAAACCAAGAAGAAATGCTGTAAACAAATTTCCCTTCATGTTTTTACCTAATTTTTTGCATGTTGTTGTGTTTTCTTGTTAACTAGCAAAATTTTCTAATGATGTTTGAAGTTCTGATAATGTTTTAAGTATCGGAATAAGAATTATCGTAATTTGTTTTTAACATATTTGAAAAAATGTTGCGAAAGTTATGGAAATGGCACATCGTGTATCATGGGCGCCGATTGCATGGGTGCTCTGGTGCTCAAGCTCCTTTTGAAACTTTCCAAGATATGCCGAGCACTTCTTGGAATTTTTCAATTTTACCGTTTTCTCCAATTTTTATGAAGGCTCTCCCAAAGAAGATGGTTAAGCACTCGATTGAATAATGTCGCATAAAATACTATAGCACAGATTAGATATTTATAATATAATCTTTGACTCTAGTTAGCACGAGAAAGCCTCTAAAAGATGCCTACAATAAGTTTACTTGATGGGAGGACCCACCAAAAATTAGACTTGATTGAGTAACATTTTTTATTCTGAACTGGCAAAAAATGTTTTCATAAATCTACATATTTCTGGAAATTCTGGTAATTTTTTTTTTAAATTACAGTTAAGTGTCCGATATTACGTGGCTTTTTTAACTTATGCGGAAACCTCCGGAACGAATGAACCGCGCAAGCTGAGGATTTACCGTATCAGAAAAAAAAATGCTGAGAAAGTATAGGAATTGCGCATGTCGAAATGGGGCTAATTCGACATTTCTGAAATGCCGAACAGTTCTAAAAAAAAAATTAAAGTTTTCTGATAAATGTTTTTAAAATTTACACGAGCATTTACTCAATTCAGCAAGTTAGGGGTGGTTCACACATACCGGGAAACCACCAAGAAATAGAATTATAATTCAAAAATTCTGTGTTCCTTTGCACGCAAAGATATACGGCACTTCTGGTAAATAAATACCTTACAAAGTGAAATTCACTGGGATTTGATTCAGCACGTGTGGGATTCTTCCCGTACTTGGAAACATTGTAAATTGTTGCAGATTTCTACAAATGTGTTTCGCATTTCTGTAGTTTCTTATGCCGTTTTTTTTTTTGCAAGTTTCTCGTAGGTTTCTAAAAGTTTTCTGCACATTTCTTGTAGATTTCTGCAGTTGCTTTGTAAACCTTTGAAAGTTTCGACACTTTCTTATGTACAGTTTCTATAAAGAATACTATAAGATTCTTACCAGATTTTTGCAATTCTTATGTTTTATGGTGACGTTTTCTATTTTTTCTGTTTTGTTTTCAGCGTAAACATCCTTCAGAATTCGCGTCGTATCAACGAGAGAAGGAATCGACGAAAGTTCTGGGCGAGAGTCGGATCCGTAATTTGGGTGCGGCATTCAACAAATATATAACAATGTTCAAATACTCTGAAAACGACATCCAGCAGGTAAAACTGAATTACGCACTTTCGACAATGGTGGCGGACAATTTGCTTCCGTTTTCGTTTGTCGAGAGTGAAGGTTTTCGAAGTTTTATGAACGTTGCCGATCCGAAATATTACGTTCCTTCCGAGAAGGATTTCGACACCGTTCTGGTTCCTAATCACAGGAAACATTTAGAGGACGCGTTGAGAGACTCTCTGAAACAATTGAAACAGATTTGTGTGTCGTTAGACGTTTACGCATGCGGAAGTGGACATTCGTACGTAGTCATGATGGCTCATCTCGTTGAGGATTGGAATCTAAAGTCTGTGCTGCTAGCGTGCCGGTCGTACGAAGGTGGGCGACACGATAGTGAGAATGTCGTTAGAGAATACGAGGAAGTTGTCGAACTGTTTCAAATACGAAACAAAGTTCGACACATAGTAACCGACAGCGCGCTTTATCGCATCAGAGCGGCCGATGTTTTCGTTCCTTTTAATGGCATTAAGCGCGAGTCGAACAAAAGTGATGTTCGAGACGACGATCGAACAAAACCGGTAGAGATTCAAGAGACTGATCTCTTGAAACAGCTTCCGGAGCGAATGAAATGTTTTGCTTGCGCTTTACAATTAGTTGTAAAAGACTGTTTTCGTGTCTCGCGGATTATTTTCGATGTCTTCTCAAAGGTTACAAAATTGATGATTCATCTCAGGTCTTTAGTTGCTTCTGACGATACGGTAAACTTTTATCTTTTGGCAATTCTGCCGGATGTTGCCGATAACTGGAACGCGCATTTAAAAGCTGTTAGAGGTTTTTTAAAAATACCGGATTCGGTTCTGAATGGTATTTTCCAACTTACGGAAGATAGTGATCTGGTGTTGTCCGCAGAAGAACGTACCGTTGTCTCGGAGTTTCTCGACGTAATGGAACCGTTCGAGGAAGCCATGGATCAAATCAACGGTCAACAGATGACCGTTACCGTCTCGAACGTAGTACCATGCATAAGAGGTCTCAAATTGTCGTTACGTTCCGCTAAAGTGAATCACTGTTGCGAATTGGTAAGTCATCTCTCGGAGGCCATCGAAGAGAAATTGTCGGAGTACGAGCACTGCGACACTTTTATAATTGGATCGGTCGTCGATCCGAGGTTCAAAATGGACTGGTGTAGTCCGGACGAAGTTTTGAGCTTACAGACAATCTTGTTTGAGGAAATGAAAAACGCAGTCTTGAGGGATGTGAAATTATTAGACAACACGCAAAAATCTGATGACATTTCGCCGGAGGATTTGTCCAAAAGGCCGAAACTGTTCCGTTACATGTCCGAAAGTTTAACAACGTCGTTTCGCGACGAGTGTAACGATACGGACGAACGTATCGCGCACGAAATCACTCATTACCTTGCCTCGAAATGCGTTGCACATTCTTTCGATCCACTTTTATGGTGGAAAGGACATGTTTTAGAATTTCCCATTCTAGCATCGATTGCGAGGAACGTATTATCGGTTTGTTCGTCGTCGACAATGGTAGAAAGAGTTCTAGATCACGAGCTCTTTGATATACCTCGTCGTGATATCACGAACGAACAATTCGAAACATTGGTATTTATTAAATGCAATTCTCATTTGGGTTGAGTTGTTTCGTTTGAATTAAGGGGGGGGGGGCTACGACGGTGCCAAAGTATTTTGTAAGGAGCGTATGTTTTTTTGGTTACGTTTGATTCATCTCATCTGAAAATATCTTCCGAACGTGTGCACACAGATCTACTTATTTCTTCTCCTTTAAAAGGAGATTAGCATAAAGCTTTTTTTTTTAATATACATATTTTATTTTATATTTTTTGGTAATTTTTGTTTTATTTATTGTTGATAGTCTGGATTTATAATTATGCTTATATTCCTAATAAATATCATGGAAATAATTAACTCCGAGGTTTGTGAATTCATATCGAAAAAGTCGAACATTGTTGATGGTCGCAGCTATTTAAATGCTTTTCACGAATGTCGTTAGTTGCGTTTTATCCCACATTTTTATATCTCGGCCAATAAAATCAGAAAGAGCTGAAATTCGGTGTAAATTGGTGATGGGCCTAATGGCATTACACCACTTTTGTTTAGAAACTTTTTCTGCTAACATTACCGCTGATTCCTTCCCTCTATCCTACCGTTGCCGCCGTTGTTACATTTTATTTTCGAGGAAGACAAATACCAGGGGCACCACGACGGACACTCGAAAAGCGTACAATTTTCTATTTATACAAATGGCAGGGACAAATAAGTTACGACGCCCAATTCATACATTTTTAAGATATGGCCACGAAAAAAGGTCTTGCGTAATCTTCTAACATTCTACTTTTGTAAACAATTTTCATTATTTTTATGTTATTTCTAAACCCCCACCCCACCCTCTTTCCCGGCATGGTTTTTAGAAAATTTAGGGTTTTCAAGCAAAGATTTTTCATGAGAAACATTATGAAACCTTTTTTTTTTAGAAAGTTGAATAATAGGTGATATTGCTAAAAGCATTTTCACAAGAATATCTTTCAAAGTAACCTTTTAACGACACTTTGAAAAAGGTGAAAATAATTTTTATGAAGCAAAACAAAAGTTGAAAACGGATCATTTTTAATTACTTTATAGTAATTTAAAAAAATGATCCGTTTTCAGCTTTAAATGCGTATTTTTTTAAAGATATTTTTATAAAAAAAAAAGATTTTAGCATAATCTTCTGCCATTCCAATTTTGAAACAATTCGAATTTTTTTTTTTCGGAATTTTGTTTCTAAAATTTGTTAGCTAGATGATGATTTTACGTCCAAAAACATACGATGACAACTTACGCCTGAAATTTTTAATCAAAAAATCTTGGTAGAGTTTGGAAATGAGCTTGCTTAGGATTATACTAACTTCGTACAAGCGTAAAGTTATATTTTTTAAAAGCTGGGAGTTTTCTCTTAAGTATGAGTTTTCGAATACAGCCATATACGTTTTTACTAGTTTTGACAAGTAGTTATTTTTGTTTTATTACTAATTTTATAATTGTCTCTGCTGATATTCTAGTATACTTGTGTTTCCCAAATGGGGTTCCGCGGAATCCTGGGGTTCTGTGATGGGATTCCGCCAGAAAATTAAAATTCTTTTAATAAATTTTGCACTAAAACGTATAATTATAATTGTTTCTTAAAATGATTTAAATTTTAATTTAAGTAGTCACAGAGCATGTCCATCTGCAGATATTCCAACACAACTCAAAAATTAAATAAGACATAAAATGTGTTTTTATGAGATTTTTTTTTTAATATTATTAATTAAAAGTAAATCTGATACCCTAAATTATCATTTTATTAAGATTATACGTGCCTATTATTTTTTATCCATATCTACTTTTTCATGACATTTTTCTCACACTCCGTAGGCCTATATACGGTATTACGTAAAAGTACTATTGGGGTTCCCGTAATATTTTAAAGATGAAAAAGGGGTTCCCGTATTCAAATAAAATTGGGAAACACTACTGTGCTATATAGTATCTCTAAGGATACCCGGTGCCGTTACCATTATCTGATGGTCAATTGAAATCATTTTGACGTTTCAGTTTGTCTAGAATGCAATGGAAAAGTTGAATGAACCACAAAACTATCACGATACTTGTATGAATATTTATCATAAGTTTCCAAAGATAAATTACATTTTAAAAGGCGATTTCTACCAACTAAACAAAATGTTAAGAAGGGGATTTTCTTACAGCTAGCGAACAAACAAACCCCCCCCCCCCAAAAAAAACTGTTTGGCTGAAGATTATTATTATGTTTGAGGACTAACTTGTCCTAAGTCCTGTCGTAATACAGCTAACAAATGAATACAGAGAGAGATGAAAAAAAGTAGAAGAGAGAGAAAAAAAAGGAGATGAAAAAAATAACACTAAAGCCCCAAGGGTATTTCTGTATCTCTCTTAAATCCCTCTGCATAAATACAAATCCCGATTGGTGATGCGCACCGCGATGGTCAGTTGCATCCAAAACCTTAATTCAGAGGATTTGTGTGCGTGTGGGGGCTTCCAAATGTTTCTGTCCCATACTAGTTCTAGAAAGGCTTTTTTTTTATGCAAGACCCACATAAAGCCATTAGAAGGACCAAAACTCATCATATTTTCAGTTTGTGTTATGTGTATTTTGTACCCACCTACATATATACACGATTACTATTACTAACACATTTGGTCAAACCCCACACCCTTCTTTCTCTTTTCGTATTACTTTTAACGAAGACTAGACTAACTTATCCATTTCTGTCGGAATAAATTTGTATTCACATTGGTTTTCTTTCTTTTTTTTTTCTTTTTTTTTACTAGATCCAATATTGTTCTGGTCATCCTCAATGACACGATGAAAAAATACAAACTTAATTGCGCATCTTACTGCCTCAAATGGGAATTCAGTTATTCTGCAGATTTGCTAGTCAATGTGCAGAATGTCTACGGCAACAACAGCTGATATGTATGGCCACATTTCTAAATTTTAATTGTTATCTAATGAGCTGATCTTAGATGATGAATGATGTCGGCTATAGGCTGCATCATTCATCTGGGACGGTTCTTTCTCGGACGACGCTGCGGGTTGGAGGTGGAGGCTAACAGGGACTTGTAGGTAGCGAAAAAAAATACAAACGGATGAGCGGTTAAATAGCAAAAAGCGGAATGGAGCACAAAATAATTTTCAAATGGAGCGATGAGATGAAAACACTTCTAATTTATGTCGAAAGTATTTTTGGCAAAAATGTACAAATGGTAAAGAATGGACCCTTTGAATTGAAATAGTTTACTTTAACAATGCGAAAAAATTGTTTTCATTGTTAAAATAAAATATTTCAATTTAAGATCCGTTCTTTAACATTTGTAAATTCTATTTTGCATGTCACTGTTAGCCTCAAACTCTCGGTGCCGTCCGAGTTAGAATCGTCCCAGATAAATATGTATAAAGTTTAATTAATATTTAACTCGGTACTTTTTCGATAGCCTTGTGTGCCATGAGAACTGGAAGAATTCCAAGACTCATAATTGTTTGTCATTTACAATAAGACTTTTATTTAGATTGGCATACTATTTAGGCATTCTGCACAATACCAAAAATGTTAGTAAATTTGCAGGTTAACTACCGTAATAGTGTTTCTTCCCATTGCCTAATGTATTTTGTTGTAACTTGCATATTGCAGCAATGACTTATGATGTGTTCATTTCTTTCAGTGCAGTCAATGCAGACCTCACCTACATTTGTAATTGTATATACAACAACCTGTGGTACATTTCCACTTGTTTGTTTTGTAAACCGAAAATTAATGAAGTTATGAAATTATTTTCCAGAATTCATTATGGTTCACCTACTTTTTGTCAGCATGGATTGATCGAAACGATTGATTGATTCATTATTTGAAGCGTGCATTTCCAAAACGGTTGTAGATGTCTAAATTTAAATTTTTCAGAAGATAGAAAAAACAAATTTTCTACTAAACCAGATACATTAAAGGTATAAAATAGTGTAATACACTTTACAGGAAGCTAAGAAATTAAGAGAATATTGAAAATAATTAGTCAGTATTAGAATATTTTTTTAAAAATTTTTTTAAAACTTCAGTTTCGAAACGTTGTAAATGCCAACAAGCAACATATGCAGACAAGTTGTTAATATATAGTGACATTGTTGGCGTTTACAACGTGACTATAGTCGCTAAGTGACTGGCCATGTTGCCACTTGAATTGCTATTAGCTGTTAGAACGTTATGACTTTCACAACAATTCTACTTCAGTTTTTTACCACTAGGAACAGCACTTTCATGACAAGGAAATTCACCTTGAACCGGTTCATCGAGATCGATGAACTGATCAGAGCCGGTTCCCAATGTGCATTAGCAGATTTGCGCAACACATTAGTAAGAGGTGGCAAAGGGTAGAACCGAACTGAATCTACCTGGCCTATACTGGTGAACCGGTTCTATCAGTTCCAATAATTAACGAACCGGTACCAAGCTGTTGACATTTTATGTTGTCCATGCATAACGTTATATGCATGTATTAAAAAAACCACCCTCATTGCTGGCACTGAACTGCAACTGACGAACCATCGATTTAAATTGAGGCTCCTGCTCTTCAGAAGTGATGTTCAAAATGAATCATGGATGTGATGTGTATAAGAAACTGAGGATGCATTTGAAAACTCCATCATAACCATAATTGTAGGACCTTTTTAGTACCCCCTTATAGCTTTTTAGTGTTGTTGCAAAAGTAAATTTGATCAAACATATCAGCTGTTGTTAACTCTAATCAACAAATATGTGTAAACATAGTACTGCTATATTGGAAGTCATACTTTTCAAATTTTTGCTATTCCTTTTTCACAAGATGTATGCTGGTCTTCTGCTAATACTCATCAATTCAGTTGTAAAGGACATTCTACTGTGGGAATGTGTTTTGAAAATACAGTCGTATGTCACGTATTGGTGTTAGTGGCGCCAGAATCATCTTCAACAGAGGTAAGTTGAACTCGAATGACGCTTCTGTAAAAAAAGTTATAACCAAACCAAAATATGTTGGAAAAGTTTGGCAAAATACGTTATAGCCAAGTATCATTATCAGTGGCAACGCAAAACGAGGTATGATTTTGTATTGAGCATGAATTTTTGTTTCTAAAATACATTTACTATAGTATCCACTATGTTAATAGGCGTAAATATATTTAAATTACTCCTATGAACCAATTACATTCACCATTTTTTGTAGTTTATGGTTTCAGTATTTGGAAACAGGTTTTTTTAAAATAAATTTCACATTTTTATGACATGTTTCAAACTCGTGTCATGTGAAATATATTTCAGTGAAATGAATTATTTCACATTTGAAATATTTCAATGGCACATCACTAGAAAATACTAGAGAAAAGTCGCTGAAAATCGCAAAAGTTATACAAAACGTAAAGAAACCCTATCTCCATATGTTTTCATTAAAAAAATGAACGTACCTCACTCATTAAAGAAAATATAAAGAAACACCTTTGCATTATATAGGTGAACTATAAGGGCGTCTAAACGCTTCATATTGATGCCATGTATGTACAGTGAGTGTTGTACACTCATATGCTTCAAAATCATATCTCCTACATGCATTCACTATATAATATTATGTATAACAAGCAATAGTACAGTCTCTATCTATCTATAGATAATGTCCTTAAATATAGCCCAATATACAACTAATGAAACTTTGGTTTGCGATTAACGTTGTCCACGAGTGTTTTGCAAGACGAGCAACATTTTTTAATCAATTTTAACTTGATAAACGAGCGTGGTCTTGCGATACGAGTAGTACGTATACATTTTGTCTGCCGAGCGTAACATGATAACAACTGAACCAATGGTTCGCTTTGATATACGAGTGCTTTGGATTACAAACACGTTTCTGGAACGAATTATGCTCGCAATCTAAGGTTTTACTGTACGAGCATAGGTCTATTTGCTTAAGTTATAGTTCCTTTCTGTTTGTGCAAGTTGCACAACGGATTTACTGGTCTATCTGAATACAAACTGATCTCTATTTTGGTTTGTGTTCTCAGTGGTGTTGGTGTAGCCAGGTTTGGTGGCGCCCCCCCTCTCGCCGCTGCTTAAAACATTGCGCCCGCCAAACCTCCTGCGCCCCCGCCCTCCTCCGCAGTCGTGGGGGCTATTGGGTCTCCAGCTACACCCCTGTGTGTTCGCATCCCTAACTACAGTACTTCTCATCAAATGTTGATAAAAGTTTGAAGAATTACAACATGTTTTTCTATCTAAACGTGGTTTGAGATAAGCTATATCTGCTTATATGACAATCAGCAATTCATTCAAAATTATTTCAAGTGATTTACAATATTAAAACACTGCAATGTGTTTGCATATGTGTGTATGAGAGAAAGAGAGAAACACTTTCAATACAAATAACCAGCAATAATAATTTGATATAAACAACTGTAATTGCTTATCTAGGACAGTTTAATTTTTCTAGCCTTGAATCATCTTTGATATACATTGAGTATATCTACCTCCTTTCTTTTCCCTCTTAAAGTTAAGTGAGTTTCTATTTTGTAGGTTTGAAAATTGTTCTCGTGAATGATTTAACTAACTTTTATTTCTCTTGTAGCTAGCTGTCAGAATGATGAGATAATTTATATTTAAAATATGTCACCCGGGCTCATAATGACTAATGATGTAACCTTGTCACTAACGGGTTTGATGTTCGTATTATTATAATAATAATAATGGTATGTGGCACAGAGTGGTGGCCACATTGAAGTTTCTGGGGAGAAAGATAAAAGGGTGCTTGTCCAAATTACTCTCACAGCCATATTTTAACTTATTTTAAGTTCCAAAGGTGGCCAAGTATGTGCTTGACATCTATGACCAGTGACCTCACGAGGGCACGTGGTAGCCGCACTTAGTGTGGCCCATTGGCACAGTGTGCCCACCTCCACCGCATGGATAGACATTGCTATTCATTACAAACTTGAGTACAAAGGAGTCATAACATTGTAATGTTACCTAAAGATAAAAAAGCCACTCATTTATGCATACAAATGAGGAAAATGACGGAAATTTAGCAGAGTAAAAATAACTTTAAAAGGTTGCATGGTGATTTCACGTGTGCAATTTTGGGGTTTTTCTGAGGGGGGGGGGAGGGGCGAGCTTGGTGGCGCCTTTGGCGAATTGAATTTTTTTTCTTAAGTTTTTTTTTAATAGTTTTGATGTTACTGTCGTACTGAGCACTTTTTTTTTGAATTAATGTACATAAAATAACTTCTGGTTTAAGCGAACAGGACTATTAATGTCATCTGTTCTCGTTTTAGCCAGTTTAAACTTGAGTCTTTAATCTCATATTAAGATAATTATGGACTGTAGGGTAATTGGCATTTGTGAGTTCTTTCCTCTTCTTGTATGTTTAATTTTTTTTGGCCAAATTAGTTATTCTCATGTTAAACCAAACCATGGTTGGCGCCATTTCCTACGTGTCTTTTTTTAGGTCCTTAAGTTTGTGATGGCTTTTTAAACATTTAATGTTTATATGTAGTACTAGGTGGCGTCACCATCTCTCCATAGAAATACATTGACAACATCACAATTCAAACCGACCTTTGGGGGGTTTTTTCCAAGCCAATGTTTAATTGTGTAATTATTTTGTCAGCTTCTCTTTGCCCATGTGTTGTTAGTAAGTGGGGCTGGATATTGTTAATAGTAGTTTTAAAATGTTTTTATGGCTGAAATAGATTGCATTTCAATGAATTAATGTAATGTTCAGCCTATGGATATTAACATGGGTTCAGATTCAGAAATTGCTTTAAAACATGTTAAGCCAGACGAATATTATATAAATATTAAGAAATAATACGTTTTTTATTGTTAAAAAGGTACATTATTTGGGTTCATGTTAATGTGTTTTTTTAATTCATTTAGTATATTAAAGTATTTTTAAAAATTAATTGCACACCATACACTTTCTTAACAGGGAATCTATAATAAAGTACTATTTAAATTTAATGTGCTGCCATCTGAAGGGGAAATAATAGAATGAAACATTTATATAGCCACCTTAAGTGTACAACAACCTTCAAATTTTGAATATTTTTTTAGTGGTTCTTTGGAAAAGTTGTGAAAAATGTTTTCAATGAACTTCGATTTTTGACAGCTTTAAAGAGTAACGTAATTACAAAATACTGTGCTATACTTTTACTAGTAATCTTAAGAAGAAATCGAAAGTGTTTTAAACCCAATTAAAGATTGAAACTTCGCACTTCATCTTGTACCTTCAGTGCAACGGATTCGATACAGAAAAATTGGTAGACAGTAAAATAGGGTTACCAAGTGTTGGAACTGTTTATAGGGTTCAATATTGAAGTTCAAATTTTAAATATCTTTCAGTTTGGCGTTTGTTCAATTTGACGCTTATTCAGCTCCACCAAGGATACCAATTTTCAAAAACATCCCCATGTAAAAAAATTTCAGAGTAGTCATAATTTACATAACATTACGTCTATAGAGCTCTGGAAAAAAATGTTAATTAAAATTTAGAAAAAAAATCTTATTTGAACGAAACCAATGTTTATTTTGTTTCCAACGAAATAAATAGAAATCAACCTCTGTACTTTTTATTTGTTAGACAAAAATGGCCAATCGATGAAGCAGCTGATACAGCACTCCGTTTTTGTAAGAAGTCTGAAGTTTATTCTAAGTTAGATCGAAATAATATATGATTGCTATCAAATTATGAATATTAATTTTTTTTATCATTTAGAGCATTGATTTCCAACCTTTTTTGTTTCGATTGAACCCTTGAAATATTTTGCAAAATCTCGGGGAACCCCTACCTGGATGACACATATTAGGTTCGATAGGGGTAAATTACATAATAGACGTGTAAAGCAAGTAGAGTTAATAAAATAATTAACTCATACTTTTGAATAACACGTTACAAGTGTATTTATTAGCTATTTCTATTTACTATTTTTTGCAAGCTTTTGCAAATTCTTGTGGAACCTTTGACACGGGCTCGCGGAACTTCAGGGTTCCAATGGAGCCCTGGTTGGGAATCACTGCTTTTAGAGAATGAAATTCAATCTGATTAAGGGGATTTTGAGGTTTTCAAACAAGTTTCACTCACTGTTTTCAAACTAGTTAGTTAGGATGTCAAATCTTGGACTTGGGCCACAATACTTGTGCATAAAGTGCATTGCCCCATGCCATTGATAGCCACATAGCAACAGGCAAATTATAATTGGCGATTTTTTTCTTTTCTTCATCAACGAGTACTGATTAACTCGCTCTCTCTCCCTCTCCATCTTATATCCACGAATCCTTCCATCCTTGCTCATATTTTTTTTTAAAAAATTAGGAACCCTTCTCTATACATTTGCTTGTAAATTATCATAAATATGTTTGCGTATTGTAAATACTTGATTGCATTTAAGGTGTGTGGGGGAGAGAGGGAGGGAAGGTGAGGTGGGAATGATGCTGTTTCAACGCTTGGTATATTCTGATAATTCAATAAATTTTTATCCTAAGATCTTTTTTTTTTTTTTGGCGTTGAATAATTATCTTCAAATATTTCTTTTTGATAACTTTTGAGTTCCTGGTTCCTCCCTTTTTCTGTTTTAACTTTTTCTCTTTACAAGAGTAATTGCAAGTTCATGAGATTTATTACATGATGTTGGAGTTTCTTCGTTTTTATGTCGAATGATTTCGATGGGTAGGGGGGAGGATCATGGATGAAGAGGTTAGAGGCCAACACCTCACTTTATACACAGAAACGTAGTTGTGGTTGGGAGTAAGTATTGTAGAAACAAAAAAGTTTTGACGGTTTGAACGTATTCAAATTGGCATCGAAATTTATTCTATTTTGACAACCAAATATGCTAAAAACCGCGGAATTACATATAGGCCATATTTTTTGCTACCTTAGATAATAATTATAAAGTCAAAAATTAGCATTGAAATGATACATGTTTATTTAACACGATTCGTAATTTGCATTTTTAAACAACTAGGGGGCTGATTATATTATATAAGAAAAAATGCATAACTCTGTGACAGTTATACTTTATGATGTTACTACTATAATCTAAACTGCTGTACACCTGTTAGCAGTCATTAAGTTGTTCGGCATTTCTGACTAGAAAGCGGATTTATATGCACCTTTGAAATAGGCACAACTCATTAAATATGCTTACAAGTTGCAACTATGCCTGGGAAAATAACCTTCAAAAACCTAATGTATTGATGTAACTAATGTTAACTAATTTTACAGGATATACATATCTAGTTTAGACTAGTTTACAGCAACATGCATAAGTAATTTTGTAAATTAGAACTGATTTTGATCTTTCGATTATTTTTTCGAATGCTATCTTTTTTAACAATGATACATTTTAAACCCTAGAATGAAGAACAATAAATATACATGGTTCAATCAAAACGTTCTTGGATTGGTGTTGTAAAAGTTACCTGGCTTATCTCTGACCCTATTCAGTGGTACCCTCTTGAAAGTACTCTTTTGTGTGGATTGATACACCAAAGCCAGCATTTTTTTCCGATTTTCAAAAGCGTTCCTGGAAGTCCTTTTGTGGAACGCTTTGAGAATGCTTGTCATTTTGACTTCAATTTCAATCGCATCCTCAAAGTGATGTCCTTTTATGATTTCAACTTTGGAAACTGGAAAAAAAAAATCGCATGGAGTGAGGTCTGCTGAGTATGGAAAGCAGTGGCACACTCGGCAATTTTGTTTGGGGAGGGCATTGAAATTCATATATAAAATAAAAATATAAAACTCACCATCAGACTGTTAAATTATGCCGTGAATTAAAAAAATGTGGTTTTGGATGCATTAAAATGCTCATAAATGTATATTCATGCAAATATTCCCAGATTCATTTGGGATTTCAATGAGAGTGTATGAGATTCATCTTCAGTGTTGGACCCCTCTGGTTTGAAAGTGGATGCTAATTTGCTGAACTCATCTGGTTTGACCAAATTAGTATAGCAAAGTTAATTTTACTATATTATTTTACTAGATTTACGACTATATACAAATTTTCGGTTATTTCAGATATTTGGGGGGGGGGCATTTGTCCAGTGGCCCCCCCTGGGTGCGCTCCTGATGGAAAGTGGAGGATAAATAGGAACTTTTTTGGTCAAGAATTGTCGAACAGTAAAGGGTGTGTGTGTGACAGTCGAAAAAACAAGACAGTTTACTCTCCCACACACACACACACACTGTCTTGTTTTTTTTTTTCGAAAGTTCCTGCATGCTCCCAACATTTTTTTTTGATGTTCCCCACCCACTGTCCTCGCTATACCTCCTTACTCCGTGCGTGCGATTTTTTTCTGTTTCCATCATTGAAAATCATCAAAAGACGTTGCGTTGACGATGAAATTTGAAGTCAAAACGACGAACATTATCAACAGTATTCGGAAACTGTGTTCCACAAAAGGACTCACAGGAACGCTTTCGATTGTTGAAACGTAGCTGGCTTTGGAATATATCAATCCGCGGCTATCCGCCTAATATATATTCAATAAAAATTTTATATTGATTTTAACTAGAGCTGGAACGAATCCTAAATTTTCTCGAATCCAAATCCTAAACGGTTCTCGAATCATTTGAATCTCCCGATTTTCTAGAATATTTCATATAAGAACATTATACATTAAGAAGATACAAATAAGTGAAATAATATTAAATATTAAATTATTAATAATAAAGAAACAAGTGTGGCTTCACTCAGGGTCGCCACAAGGTGATCTATTGGTGATTCCGGGTACAACACCGAAATTGCAAGTTAGATTATTAGATTAATGTACAGAAAATGTTTTCATAGTAAAATATTTTTTAATATTTTTCGATGTTTTGTGTCACTGTTTTTTCAAGCTGTTAAAAAAGTTTGTAATAAAAATGTTATCTTCATGAAAATACTTATAACTTATTTATCTACTGAATGATTTTGATGAGCCACCTCTTGAAATACGTGGCTCGAAATTGTCAGGTTAATTTGATAAACTGTCAGGTTATTTAGTATGAACTCTTTAGTGTGAACCCTCGAGATGATTCACGTGGTTAATTAATGTTAAGTGTCAAAACACACCACGTAAATTGTCAAAAAAAAAAGAAGGGATTTTAAACTAACATTTAAAACACATCCAGATAAATTTGTGTTATTAATTAAGAGAACTGAGTTCACTGATATTTTGGACGGTCATTTTTTATAATCACTGTCCAGGCTTCAGTGAGGAATTTTTCTTCTATTTCAAATAATCTTCTGGATTTCTTTCTAAATTTATTTAATATTTAAATATGATATTCAGCTTTTTTTAAAAAAAAAAAAATAAAATATTTTTGAATTTTCAAATAAAATCATAATTTAATTATTTCTAGAATTAATGTCAAGAAAATATGTCGCATCCATTTGATTTAATTGTCCATTACACGAAATGTACGTCCATTTCGCGTTTTGCATCAAGGCAATCTATGTGCATTTCACGAAATGGACATACATTTTATGTAATGAACAATTTCACCAAATGGATACGACATATACATTACATATAAAAAAATCGGGTTGTGTAGATTAACATTTAGGTCATCATATTTTTTTTTGTTTATTACAAAAAAAAAAAAAAATTGAACCATAAATATATTTGCTGATATAATGGATAAATTTTGTTGGCAGTTGTGTATCAGATGTCATTGTGAATTAATCGAAACTAATTTTTCGACTCTAAACCTTGCCCAAACTGATATGTGAATGTACATAACTTAAAAAAAAAGTTTATGAAGACTTTTTTTTTTAACTAAAGGACCGTACATATATAGCGGTTTAGATTACTAAACGAACCAAATGATAAAAGTTTGAATATGATCACAAAAGGGGCATGAACCCTGAAAATCGCCTTTTGAGTTGAATAATTTTTTGATGTTGGTAGGCGACCTATAGTTTTTCAGATTAAACCTAAAATTAGAAAAGTAGGCCCACATTCAATAAGGAAATTAAGAAAATGTAGGTATTTGAACTTCAATTTGAACCCTCATAAGAGTTCCAGCACAGAAGAAAAAAAAAAAAACAAGTTTTAATGAGTTGGCCTACCAGTGGCATATCTACGGGGAGCAATGGGAGTCAAAGTTATGCCCGGGGTTTAATCCCACCTTTTGGTACTTTGAACACGGGAGTATATGGTTATGGCCGGGAAAACTTCCCAATTGCCTGATGGATTAGTAGTTTCCAAAGCCGGGAATTTACCCATTTATTGATACCGCCTGAGGTTATAATTTCAACACCCCCCCCCCAAATTCCGGGGCTAGTTACCTCCAACCGTGTCGTGTTCGATAACTCATGCCGCAAAAGGAGTAACTGGAGCAGTTTTTTTTTTCCGGCGCCAGTCAGCCTTCAGATTTAATTTTAATTTTTAAAATTTCATTTCTAAATTTGCTGATTAATAATTTTAAATTAATTAGTAAAGCAACCTGACTTTCCTGTTGTTTCATTATGGAATGTCAGGAACGTCAAAATAGTTTCTAGTCAGCTTGAAGCATATTTTATCTTCTGAGTTCTATATATAGCCTTTAACCAGGTTCTTTGACTGAAAGACACATTTTTTTTGTTTCCTATTGCAAGAGAACTTTTTTTAGGGCACTTAAGATTTTTACTCTTGGTGCCCAAAAACCTAGCTATAACCATTGATGAGTAAAATTGAGCATTTCTGTATTGAAATCGTGCTCATGGGGTTCAAGTTGAAGTTAAAAGTTTCTGAGTATTTTCTTGAATTTGGGCCTTATTTACCCCCCCCCCCCCCCCCCCCCCCCCTCCTCCTCCTCTTGCACCACCTTATAGATGGCCCTCAAACTATGTTTGACCATTAGATTTTTTTTTTAGTTTTTCAAATGAACGATGTGGAGGGCAGGGTGGGGGTTAGAAAATAGGGGTTGGGGTTTTTAGATTTTGTTAATCATATAATTTGTATGCAAAGTGTAACTTCATGTGTTGCATTAAGTTTGAAAATGTGTGTGAGCAGAATTTAGTTGCAGGACTAGTTCTTCCAACGGTCAGTCAGTTTGGTGGGTTATATTATATATATATATATATATATATATATATATATATATATATATATATATATATATATATATATATATATATATATATATATATATATATATATATATATATATATATATCTCCACAGTGTTATATACCCCTCCCTCAAATTTTTTTATACATAGACCTAACTTAGGGTTACATGTAGTTCAGTCATCTTATAACCCCCTCCCTCTCGCCTCCTTCCCCCCCCCCCCCCATTAAATTAATTCAGTCAAGAGAGAGGTACACACATTTTTTTTTACTTCTAAAATATTTTTGCATCATTTTTTGGTCATGTCATTTTTTTGTTCAAGAAACTACCTAGAAGAAAAAATATGATTATTTATTGTTGAGGGTTTTTTTTACAAGAATTTCTTTTATTTTTAATTTTGAAAGCTTATTAGTTTAAAATTGCGAAAAACATTGTTTAACATTACAGAAATGTTAAACAATGTTTTTCGCAATTTTAATTTTTCTTATGTCAATTGGGAAGAAATGCCAAGAATTATTTTAATTATTACGTTGTGTTAAAAGTATCTTAAATTTTGGCCCCTGAGACTAAATATTGTATTTGGGCTTTAATATTAGTTGCTGGGTTTCATATACTGGGGCCGTATAAATGTGGGACTTAAAGTGACTGGTGTTTATAATTAATGATGATGAACCTATGATGCCCACTAAAGTAGGGGCCACCAATGTTATATATTGCTAAAGAATAATATGAGACCCCTCAAGCTATTGTAAACTGTGCGTCTGTGTTTAGTGCCCCACCGGATATTCGAATGCATTGGAGAATGCTTTTGGGGTTTTTAGTCAGGTACCTTATGTTGAGGCATTCATTTAATGAATAATTTTTTGTTAAGAATCGAGATTATAATAAATTTTTCTTTGCATCATTGATTCATTAGAATTGTCTAAGAAAACAAAAATTGATTTCGCTCGTGACGTCACGTGAAAGGCCTATTTGTAGTTTCGCTTATAGATAGCCAGTGTCCAGCTAACATTTTGTCCGCATTTTAACAATTTATTGATTTTTTAAGAGGGGGGAGGGGAGTTATGTGGGGGCTGCTTTGAAAAAAGGGGGGGAAAGAAGAAAGAAAAATCAATCACCAGAGAGAAAGTGCTTATATTTTTTAGTTGACCACTGGTCAGTTGAATTTTTATTTACGGATTTTAGAACCGATTTGGCTGCAAAATAAAACTCAAAATAAAAATTTTATTCTTGTATTATTACATTATTTATAATTATTACATCATTTTGTGTAATTATTAAAAACGTTTTATTTTTAATATATTATTATTTATTCATTCATTTGAGGAATTTTATATATTTTTTAAAAAAATATTTTTAATGCATTTCATGTTTTATTTTACACTTTATATTAGTTACAGTAGAGCTCATTTTATATTTAATTATATATTTTATAATAAAGTTAAAAAACAATTTGGTAAAAATTTAATGATTAAAAAAAAAGAAGTTGGCTGATTTTATGACGTGACGTCATAAATATGCAAAGATAATTATAAAATCTAAATATTTAAAAAAGAAACGATTAAATATTAACGGCGCTTTAACTAGATGCATGTAAATGCTGAATTTGGTTTTTGAATAATATGGAATTGAGAATATATTCATATTTTATTATCACGTTTCCATGTTGTGTCAAATTGTACATTAAGGCAGTATAAGCATATAGGTGACGTGACTTCAATAATTTGAAGCCTGTATGGTGTCTTAGAAGATCGAATTATACATGTAGAACGACATATTAGTTCACCCTTATGATTCGTTTTATACACTAGTATAAAGCGCTGTTTTCTTCTTCACATCGTACTTCTATTTGGTTTAGCTGGTGCTTGAATTCGCAAAAGGTTATCGAGTAGAGGACACAAAATGGCGACTAATCTAGTGGGACTGTATGAGTGTTAGTAGACGTAGATGAGAGTTGGTTGTAATAGTGACGTTTGTGTTCCGCGAATACCTTGCTTTAGTAATCGCAGGTTTTAGTTTCAACCCATCGTTAAAATTGCAGGAGACATAGATAGCGGACGAGTGAACAGCGTGGAAAATATAATAATGGCGCTGGTTGTGTCGCGAACGAACTGCGGCCAAACTTTGGTCACTACTTTTAGCCGATAAACGCCGAAATCAGGACTCGAATTAAGGATTAAACATACAGCAAAGGGTAAGAAGAGACCGGACTTCAGTGTTTCAATTTCATTTCGTTGGTTTATTTGTATTTAGAGCCAAAAATCGAAGTTCTTTCTAGGGTTTAAGCCATTTAGTGAATGTAGGGGAGGGGGTGGCGAGAAATAGGGTTTTTAAGGTTTCTCATTTGCATTTTTAAGTTGATTTAATTTGAAATTAATGCATTTATCGTATAATTGTAACATTGTCACTTTGATATGTGTTTTAAGTGGTTACGAGGGTCATAAGAAAGGGAAAAAGATGCCACGAGAGGCCCCCCCCCCTCTCTCTCTTCCCCGGAGAGGAGGGAGGGGCTCGTGGGGAGCTGAGGTGGAGGTTCGGGAGGAGGTTAGGTGGTGGTGGCGGCCACTCCATCTATTGACTGACCGCTGGCCAGTGATTTAAAATTCTTTCTCCATTCGTCTTTTATTTTAGCCATTTTAATCGATTTTTATGTTCGGTTGCCATTTTTTTCTCCACTTTTATTTTATTTTTTCGTTTCTTTCAATTTTTTTTTTCTGTGTGTTGTTTTTGAAATCGGTTGAATCCGGATTCGTTTTGTTGGTTTATATTAAATTAGTTTTAAATTTTAAAACACATGTAGAAACTAATTAAAAGGTCGAGTGGTTTTAATTAAGAAGGATATAAATTGATTTCTTGTTCGAAATCGATCATTTATTGATTATAAATCCAAAGGTTTTTTTTTCTATTTAAAAAAAAAAGCAAAAGTTTTGTTTTTAAGTAATTTATGCAGATTTATACAAATTTTGGATGCCAAGTTAATTTGCATCCGGATTGGAGTGGAACCAATCCGGTTGCAGTTCGAAGACGTCATGAAAAAAGTGTACATTTTTCACATGCTGCCGCCTCCTCCTCCTGTGACGTCACCTGATTAATAAAATGTAGACTGATGTAAATTTCTAGTTGATATGTGAATGCTAATGAGTGGGGGGAGGAGGAGGAGGCTAGAGAGAGAGAGAGAATCACCTCATTAAGTGTTTGAATGGACGCTCTTGTTAAAACACATGACGTCACATTTGATTAGAATGTGGTTTGTTTGTTTTCTAGTATTGCAAAACTAAAAGTAATTTCTGGAGCACCGTTTTAGGACGGAATTCAAGAATACAAACTTAGACCTTGAACGCTCGTTCCTAACAGAATTTCAATTGTAGAAAGAAAGAAAAACGAAACCTTGTTTCATATGGAGAGTAAGCATTGGTACCATGTTTCTTTTATGTTGTGGTGTGTGTGTGTGAACCTTGCTCTGAAAGAGTCAAGTTGAAGTTCAATGTATGTGTCAAGTGGGTTTTACTTGAATTTGGGCCTTAAGGATGCTGACTGTGCTGTACGTTCCGGTAGAGTTCGGTTTCAAGAGTTTGATGGAATCATTGATTGAAGATGATCTGCCCGGGGGGGGGGGCCTCTGATGATTTTTTTTTTTAATTTTTTTTCTTCTAAATATATAATTTGTATTTTGAATGTTTCCGACATAGCGGGGAAAATAAGTCATTCTGTACAATAACTAGTCAGTATGCAACGATCACCAATTTGGTACTTTTTTTTTTATACATGTAGTGGGTTGATCGATTGGAATCGATTGATGGAGTCGATTTTTTTTTAAAAAAAGCCCCGTTTTCACGATGATAGTTGTCACGATAGTTGCTGTCATGACAACAACCATCGCGAGAACTATCATCGTGAAGACCACATGATAGTCACTATCACACTGTTGCGATAGAACTATCGCAACTATCGCGTTTGACTAGATAGTTGATAGTACTGTTGCAATAGTAATAGTTGTTGAGTGACCCCCACTTGTAAGAAAATATCCACTTTGTAGGGAAATTTGGCTTCTGGAGGGCGAGAGAGAGAGAGGCAACACTGTTGTTGACTCAATGATATCTGTGAAGTAGACGTCACACTGTCATGTGACAGGCAACTATCACGTTACTTCAACACATGTAGACAGTTGCTAATGTGAGAGTAAACTATCGCAACAATTTCATGACAGCTGCTCTCATGAAAGAACTATCGCCACCGTGAAAACGAGGCTTTAGAGACCAATTACTTCCATGAAATTTCTTGTCAAAATATTGTCAAGACTTGCCCACCGAATTTATAAAATTAAAAGTAATTCATTCATTATTAACTGACTTCATATAAATGGACTTTTATCAGAAAGATGCGCCACCAAACGACAGACATTGGCAATTAAAAAACAAAAGTATGCTCCACTCTACTCGAGTTTTGATGTGTTGTCACCTCGCATTACTTTTGATAATTCCCTATTCAAATAGACGTATTCCCTATTCATGTTAAATTACTATTGGCCTTGTTATTTGAATTGTCCCTCCCAACCGTAGCCGCCTCCCTATTTGTAAGGAGGCTTATGTCCCAACCTGCTAGGTGGCTCTAAATTGTGTTTGCCAATGTGATTAATTTACTGGGCCAATTGGATATTAGAAAACTCACGGAAAGAACAAAAGTTTCAGCATGTCGTGGGGTATTAAAGTGCATTACGTTATTTGTAGCCTACATAATTAAGTTAATCGTACTTAAAATGAAATTCCGGGGTTTTTTTTCTTCTCCTTATGATTAGCATATTTCGCGTCCTATCATTATTGTACATAATATGCTGAAATTTTCAGGTTTGAAATGTCAAGATGTCAAGAGTTATTAACTTATTATGGTGTTAAGTGATTTACAGGGTGTAACAAAAAGCCTTTAACCTAATGAAATAGGCCTAAAATAACAAGAAATTGGTGAAGCTATTGACTAAGGCAAAAGGAATTACGCTTTTTTTTTTTTTTTTTTTTTTTTTTTTTTTTTTTTTTTTTAACTCGGTGAGGTTTATTAGAGGCTAGTTATTCTGTAATTTAAAAAATAGTTTTTCTGTACATTAACTAGTCAGTGTGCAAAGATCGCCAATTTGGCAGTTTTTTTATACACGTAGTGGGTTGATTTAAATCGATTTTTTTTTTGAAAGCCTCGTTTTCACGATAGATTTTTTGATTAGTTCCGTTTTTTGCGAAATGTATAAGACTGAAGACCACATGGTAGTCACTATCGCACTGTTGCCGAGATTGCGCTAGCACAACTGTCTCGTTTGACTAGATAGTTGATAGTACTGTCGCAATTGTAATAGTTGTTGAGTGACCACTTTGTAGGGAAATTTGGCTTCTGGAGGGAGAGTGAGGCAACACTGTTGTTGACTCAATGTTATCTGTGAAGTAGACGTCACACTCTCATGTGACAGACAACTATCAGTCTATCACGTTACTTCAAGACGTGGAGACAGTTGCTATCGTGGGAGAGTGAACTACCGCAACTTTCATGACAGCTACTCTCACGATCGTCGTGAAAACGCGACTTAAATGCTTGTCATTTTGACAAAGTTTGACATCATCAATCTGAAATCGTCTTTAGGAAGGTTGCGGGAACAGAATGCCACATTTGTAAATACCTTTTTGAAATGGACCAGAAATCTGCATCAATTACGAGCTTTTTATAGCACATAATTCTTTAATTGGCATTGGATGGCCATGTCTACTGCCCTTTATGGAAAGGGCTCTACATAAGGGGCTCTAGCCATGTCTACTTGTAAGTTGATTTCTCGTAAGGACGCCTAGATGGCGTCATTACAAAATACCCTATTTATTCTCTGCCTGTAACTTGCTTCTAAGCAAACGTTTGGGAAGAGGACTAATGGTGGGTTTTGCTCTTTAGCTGTACGGTTTTTCAGTGAATTCCCCACTGAAGTTGATTTTAAGTCTTATTTACATGTAGATTGATTTTGATATTGCGCGGGGGGGGAGGAATATGACTTAATAATTTTATTTTTAGGGTAATACCTCCTTAGCGTAATAATTTAAAAAAAAAATTGATTTAAATTAAAACTGGTTATAAAAACAGCCAGTCTGGTTTTAGACAATGTGCAAACTTGTCTATAAAAGAAGTTGTCTTTCAAAATGAACATTTCATGACAGTTTAAAAATGGCCTATTTCGTTTTTTTTTTTTTTTCAAATACAAAATCGGCGATTTTTAAAGTTGTCCGAAAATACTTAATTTTGAAAGACATAATCCAAAAAAAAAAAGTTTGACTTGCTTTTTTTGCTTTTGTAACAGTTGCCCACATGTAACTGAGCACCTGTGACAGTGTACCAGTAATCTTAGGAATGATATTCCACTTTTAGAAAAATTCAGTTGCACTTCTGCGCAAACACCTTGAAGGCGGAAGTGACATCAACTCGAACACAAGTTTCTGATAAATAAATGCCGCCGCCACATTTCTTAATTCAATTTGCCCCTAGCTCTTGAATATTTTCAGAGCCCATGCAAAGGGCCAAAGTTTGGTGACAGGTACAAGGTTTGACACCTTTACTCCTTTGTGGAGGACAGTCCTCCATTCGGAGGAGAAATCTCCTCCGAAGGCAAACATGTCCTCCACACAATAAATTGTATAAAAACTTAAATACGTTTGTGGAGGACGGTCCTGACCGGAGGACAGTTCTTCCAAATGGAGGACTGTCCTCCACAGGCGGCAAGCCCTAGCACTGACAGGTAAAGTTAGTCATTCCTAAGATAGCTGTACCATAATATGACGTCACCGAAAACCGTTTTCATAGATGTAAAATGCTGTACCGTTTACATCTATGAAAACGGTTTTTGGTGACGTCATAGTATGGCTGCCATATTACAGTACCCCGCTATCTTAGGAAAAGACTAGCTTTAATCTCACAGAGCCTTATTACATAATTTTTGCAATGGTTGAGCTCAGCATTTGAAGCTAACCAAACAAAATTTCCGAACTGTGTAGAGCAACAGAGAAAGAGAGAGAGAAAAAAAAAACGTGACTTTTTTTTCGTATGTGGGATCCATGTGTGAGAGCGTGACGAATGACACTCGATTAGTGTTGAATTTGTGTATAGAAATTGTTTTGATCCCTTAAAAATCTGAAATAAAAAGACTTTGTGCAAATTTTTAAGCTTGAATAAATTATAAAGAAGGTGTGAAATTTGTCATCCAAAAGTTGAACTCGGAATTGACTCTTTCTTGTTGCCCCCTTCCTCCCCCCCCCTTATCCCCCTTATTTTTATATAATATGGCGGGAGTGTTTATGGCGCTTTTATGCTAATTATATTAGGTCAACTCCAAAAAAAGAAAACTACTAGCCGTAATAAAAAAAAAAGCCAAAAGAGGTTGTTTTTTTATTTTGTCAAATTTTTTTTTTTGGTCCTGTTTTTTTACTTTTGCTAAATTGGATTCCGAAAGAAGAAAAAAATGTCGACTTTTCTCTCTCTCTCCTTCCCTCATTATTATTATTATTCTTGTTAAGTTTTTTTTGGGGGGGGTGCCCTCCCCTCCCTCCCTTGTTCCCCCACCCTCGGGTCCTAATCTAACCGTACCTATAACTTAAGCTACATTTCCATTTTTCTAATGACACTGACCCACGAAGAATTTTTTTTTCTCTTTTCAATGAGAGAGAGGCCAGCCGTGGATAAAAAAAACTTGTCTTTTTTTTTGCGGCCACACATAATTTAATGCTTAACTTTATCCAGATAATGTTTGTTTCTGTGTTTTTTTATTTTATGTCGATGTGTTTAGACTTCGAAATTTTTTTTTTTTTTTTTTTGGTTCAAATTTTTTTTCTCTCTTATTCTATTTAGTAATTAAGAAAGGGATCCAAGTGCAAATTTTTTTCTCTTGTTCCTCTTTATTTTTGACTGGAAATTCAAAAGAAGGTTTTTAATTTTTTTTAAGGAAATTTTAGGCCCGCTGCACACGTGCGTTTCTTTTTTTGACGTGCGGCAAAGCTGCGTCACCGCAATTACGTTCTAAAATACTGGACGTCCTATGGGGCGATGCACACACACACACCTCCTTGCAAGCTGCGTAGCCGCACATCCAATTTGCTTGCATTTTGTACAGCATTTCTCCACAACACCGCAGCGGTGACGCATAAGCAAATTCGTTCTCGTGTAATACATTGTTTGTCTAATGTCTATTGAGCACAATGCCGCAAAACAAAATGGCAGAATGAAAGTCGGAACAATTGGATCTTCAAACAAAATGTAAGCAAATTGGACGTGCGGCTAAGTTGCTTGCACGGAAGTAGGTGTGCAATGCCCCATATAAATTCTAGTATCTTAGGACGTAATTGCGGTGACGCAGATAAGTAACACGTTCAAAAACGCACGTGTGTGCTTTGATTTTTGCTGCTAAGCGGTGGTGACACAGCTTAGCCGCACGTCAAAAAAAAAAACGCACGTGTGCAGCGGGCCTTAGTTTTTAGATTGAACTTTTTTTTAAGTTTTCGTTTTTTTTTGTTTTTTTTTTTGCTTTCACACTTTAATGAATTCCGTGTATTTGGTAATAATGGTAGTAGTTTTTGTTGGTTTTATTTGATTTTAATTTGTCGATTTTTAAACGTGTGCGCGAGGGTGGGTTGTTGTTGGTTTCCCATCGCGGGTGCCTTTTCAGGTGGCGGATAGGGGAATGAATGCACAGGCATCTGTAGACACAACTACTAGACAGCTTCAGAATTTCTTTGACTCCACCCTTTTATGAGCGTCAACAATTTCTAATTGGTCTGTTACTTGGTATGATGTCACATGCACCGCCCCTTTTTATTTCTAATTAGTTGATATTTGGTCGGACGCTCATAAAAGGGCGGAGCCAAAGAAATTCTGAAGCTGTCTACAGATGCCTGTAATGAATGCTTGCCAGATTATTCTATTATTCAGGAGCAAAATGAAGAGAAACTAGGAAGTGTTTTTAGAAACTAGAAGAACTTAAGGGCACTTAGTTTCATGTTATCTTTTAAAATAAACTTTTTAGGGACAAAAAATAACAAAATATCGCATTCTTTAAAGAGAGACCATTACTTATACCTCCAGAAATTTATTTTCAAAATATTGTCAAAACTAAAGCCTCGTTTTCACGGTGGCGATAGTTCTAGCGTGAGAGTAGCTGTCAAGAAAATTGCGATAGTTTACTCTCATGATAGCAACTGTCTACAGGTGTTGAAGTAACGTGATAGTTCTGTGATGACAGTGTGACGTCTACTTCACAGATATCATTGAGTCAACAGTGTTGCCCTCTCTCTCCCTCCAGAAGCCAAAGTTCCCTACAAAGTGGATATTTCCTTACAAGTGGTCCACTCAACGACTATTACTATTGCGACAGTACTATCAACTATCTAGTCAAACGAGATACATCTCATCGCAACAATGCGATAGTGACTATCATGTGGTTTTCACGATGATAGTTCTCGCGATAGTTGTTGCTCTTATGACAGCAACTATCGTGAAAACGGGGCTTTACGAAAAATGCTTTAATTGTTCCTTATATTACTTTTGATATGACACTAGCTTAAATGAAGCAACAAAGAGGAATAGTATTTATTGAATCAGTAGTGCAATAAGGATTCCGGACTTTTGGTCTTGGGGAGGGGGGATGAGCTAATTAGAAATTATATACAATAAATATTTGATATCTCCGGAAAAGGGGGGGGGGGGGGAAGTCTGAAGGGCCAAGGGAGGATTTGAAGTCTTGTGGGTGGCTTCAGTCCTCTCTCCCCCCCCCCGGGTGGTTGCGCCATTTTCATGAATTTGAATACCTTCTTTATGACTAATTTGAAGAGTTGACATAATTACTTGTATCCAGTTACACTCCGATGCCCCACAGTTGTCACATTTATCTTCACCTTTAACTCCTTGCAATGGTGTTCCATCATAGAAAAAAACCGTTATTTAAGACAAGAGTTGGAAAGAAGAAGAAAAACATGTTTTTTTAACGGTAAGCATGGCTTTTTTTTTAATAAAAAAAAGGTTTCAGTAATGAGTTTTATAATTATTTTCATGTTGAAACCTTTTCAACGTTCAATGTGTATAATAAGGGTAAAAACATAGTGGAGAGAGGCGAGTCATGAGTCCAAACTGTAATGCAAGGTGCGAGCTAAAGTCGGGTTTACACAGAGTCGGGAATTGGGCGAGAACACTACCGGTAGGCTAGCAGTATTAATCACTACCTCATGTGGACAGGTGGTCGTGGAAGTGAGCGGTCGCACACGACCTTGAAAAGTGGGGTCGTGCTCAATCCAACCTATCGGAATGACAACGACCGCTTCAGTCGTGAATTCGGCATTAAACAATAGTCCACAAACGATTTTTGCAGCTTCTCGTTCTGCCATTTGAACAACTACTCACGAGACGACGTTTGGCGACGGCAATAGATGGTCTTTGGAGAACTCCGTGTGAACTGGAAATGGTCATGAACTCCGGTGTTGAATAAGCATGTAGTGTGACATGCGCATTACTGGGCGTGTAAACCCGCCTTAAGATATATTTCAATTGATCAGCGCGTAAGTGACGCTTCAAGTTCTAGTAACGCTTCGTGCATCTTCATTGAATCCTGTTGAATCTTCAAGAATTGACCAACTATTTCTTTTGAGAAGTGCAGCTCCAGTTGTGACTCTCTGCTGCGGATTACTTAACCCCTGTATAAAATTTATATTATTAATCTCAATAAATGGATGAGGAAGGTTTTAATTACATCAGTGCCGGTACATTATTGTTTTTGCCCGTGACTCGTCTCTCCACTATGTACAGCTGCAGCGCTACTAGCATCTTCTAGCATCCTGAAGCACAATGCTTGCATCCCAGCTTAGCTCTAGAACTCGCCTCTCCACTAGTGTTGGGCGATCCGTATCGATTTTTCGGAGTATCGATGTTTTCCTTCCGATTTTTTCGATTTTTGTATCGATTTTCGTTTTCCCGATTTTCCTATGGATCGATTTATTTTGGTCAAAATCGATTCTTTCGATCCAATGAAAAAATGAATGAATGAATGAATAGGCCAATAGGTGAATAGGGCCGATAGATCATATCTACAACTGTAGCTACCTCTGTGCCATCAGAATGTCTTTTTTCGAACGCCGGCAATATAATGAAGCATTATAATGTGAAACGAAACCGGCTTACAGTTAAACGACTTTCCAAACTATTATTTTTAAGCTCGTTGGGAAAAAAAATTTGGTTCTAAAATTGAGATCGCACGGATTAAAATGAAATGAAATTCAACGTTAAATTATATGCATTTTCAATACTTTTCACTGTTTTCAGTACATGTGCTAAAATGTTAGCAAATATTTAGGTTTTTTGGTAAGTATAGTTAGTATACTTAAATATAAAAATCGATCCAAAAAAATCGATTTTTAGTACCGATTTTTGGATCGGATCGGTGCTTTGTGGATCGGATCGGATCGAAGAATCGATTTTTTGCTGTGGATCGCCCATCACTACTCTCCACTATTTTTTTACCCTTACTCATCACTTAAGCTACTCATTCATGATCCTCGGGATCGAAACTTGAAAGAGGGAGAGAGAGATATAACGCCGTTGAGAGAACGAAGTGTGAGAATTCAAATGTGATCGACGATTATGATGGACGTTTGTTTATGCGTCCAGATTTTTGAAAAACATTTACGAAGCTTAGCATTAGGTATTGCAGTGGCGCCATCTGGAGGGACACAAACGAAATGAATATTTATTCACCCCTTTTAAGCCCTAAAAATTCCGCAATTCACGTTTGTTGTGGTTGTGGGGGGGGGGGGGGAAAGTTCCTAATTTTCCCAGCCCTCTCAGTGAGTTCTTATGTGGTTCGTTCACACTACAGTATACAGGTGAGAGAAGGGTAAAGGAATATAAATGGTGGTCGAGGAATTATCAAGAAGTTCCAGACTTTTCTCCAGAGCAGCGCCGCGCCGCATTTCTCCGTGCTTAAGGCCGGAGAAAAAAACGGCTCCCAAACAAAATGCAAGTAAATGATTGAAGAAAGCGCGCCGTCCATTATAGATGGGACTTCATTCATTCATTTACTTGCATTTTGTTTGGAAGCCGGTTTTTTTTCTCCGCGCCGCGCCGCGTCACCTACCTATAGTGGGCGAGCAGCTTTTCTATTCTCTATGAAAGAGATACAGATAACTTAAAAACAAAAGAGTACAATTTATTTAAAAAAAAAAACCTGATTAAAATGTTCTGAAACGAGTTCGAGTTTCAAATATTTTTTTGTTGTTAATTTTTCTGTATCATCTTCCATTGTGAACTTAATAGGAGATAAACGTTGCTGGTGTTGCCACATTTGATAAGATATACTCGTAGAAATGATTAAAAGTTAGGGGTTATTTAGAAAAAAAGAACGAGATTTTTGTACATTTTTTTTTTTTTTTGAATTTCACGATGAAAAATTGAGGAATTTTATTATTTTTTTTTGGTACAAAAACGAGTTTCTTTTTCCGGCGCCTTTGAAATGCATGCGCCGCGAACATTTACGGAAACACATAGACGTCTAAATAACAACTATAGAAGACACTTTAAGATTAAACCAGGTTTTTCTTTTAAAATAAGAAAACCTCTTTTTTTTATGCGTCTTCTCTTTTTGCCTCTTTGAATTTTAATGTATGCATTCATTAATTCTAAATGTACATGTCCTCCTCCTGCATTATTATTATTATTATTATTATTATTATTATTATTATTATAAGTTGAATGCAGTTTTTTTCTTGTTACGAATAGCCCTGTAATTATTCTTCTTATATTCGTCGTAGCCAACAACTTTTTATAATAAAACACAGGTAGACTACAGAATAGGCCTAAATGTATTGTTGTATACATATATTCTTTTTATTGTTTTGTGGTTGGAGGAAGGAGAGAGGTTAGGTGAAGAGAGGAGGAGGAGGAGGAGGAGTAGGGGGTTTTTGTTTTAATTTCCGTGTCTAGATTAAAACGACTAATTTTTGCATTTGGAAAAATGTATCTTAGCTTCCAGAGTCAGTTAGGCCTACGTACGTTGTTTGCTACTGTTTGTGTGTATGTTTGGTTTTTCTTTTGCTACCTATTACAGCAGAGCATCGATTAATTATCGGAACCAATTTTTTTGTTTTACTTATTCTTATGGAAATACTACTTATATGGAAATAATCTGTTCTTTCTTACTTTTCTCCACTTTTTTTAATGGTAGTCCGATTATATGAACTACTGATTATCGGAACTATGAATAAAAAACCTCCTTTAGAGACCATTACCTTCAGAAATTTCTTTTCAAAATATTGTCAAGAATTATCGAATGATTACCGAAACGATTTTTAAAATTTAAAATAAGTGATTAATATAATTTAAAAAAAATAAAAATCAGTTGACTTCATGTGAAAGGAACTTTATCAGATAGATGCGCCACCAAACAACAGACACTGGCAACAAAACTCCCCAAAAGTCTACTCCTCTCTACTCGAATTCTGATGTGTTGCGATCGCCTCAGGTGACATTACTTTCATTTCAAAGTACTATGGATTTAATATTTGAATTATTCCCCACATGGAAGGTTGTATTGAGTTGAATATGTTTAGGGAATACCTGTATTTGATTAGTGAATTCGGGAAATGCGAGGTGACAACCTTTGCCACAAAAATGGGGGGGGGGAGGAGACTTTCGTTCTTGGAAATTTAAAATGGCGTCGTTTGGCGACTAACGAAAAGTCACTTCATTTTCAAGTTTTTATGGTTTTAATGACTTATTTTAAATTTTAAAAATCGTTTTGGCAATCTTTGGGTGGTAAGTCTTTGACAATATTTCGAAAAGATAATTTTGGAAGTAATGGTCTCTAAATATTGCAATTAAAAGGTGTTAATACCTGACCAGTGACTACAGCATTTGAAAAGCAGTTGCAACAAACACAATCACATTGTGACGTTTCACTTAACATTGCCTCCATGGAGTCGCGCAGCACGTGTGCATGCTGGAGTTTCTAGGCTCTTAGGACAATTTCAAGTTCTCAGTAATCTGGAAATTGTCTTAATTTTTGACCCCTCTAAGATTGGGAGCGATAACCCCCTCCCCTTTTGGCGCTGTAGTTGACTGCAGTTGGTGTACTAAGTTGAATTGAACTGGAATTACACGTGTCAAATACTGATATGTCGAGTAATTGACCCGCCAGTGATTCAGAATTGGTTTATATTTGTATAAATTATTCAAGGAAGAACAGGTGACCTATTTCTGTTTAAATTGTAAACTGGATACATACAAGAATTCATGTTCACCTAAGTTGTGCAAAATGTTCACAAATACTGTAATGACAGTTCTCACCTTTTGAAATTTTGCATATAGTGGGATGTAGTTTCAGGCCAAAATACAAGAATATGTTCAAACTTTCAAAGTTTACTTTAAAACGTGTTTTTTTTTCTATTGGGGAAGTCGAACTTTTCATGAAAAATGTATGGTTTCATTAGGTTTATGACAAAAAAGCATCTTGAAAGTAGTATTTCGGCACATTCAGAAATTGGGGTTTGTAATTTCCGGTTTAGACGATGTATTTTGAAGAAAGGCTGTACCTGAATTCTTGTCTCTCTGCAACAGGCACTATAGCTACTTGTAGAGGAATGTTTTCCCGGTATAAAATGCTTTGACACATTGGAATTTGCTTTATGTAAATGCTATTGTCATGTTTTTTCTTTTTCTTCTTCTGAAGGGTGCGCGACACTGCGCGCGCGCGCGTGTGTGTGTGCGCCCGCCTATAATTTGGTAAAGCCATCATTGCAAGGAATGCAAGTGAAATAACAATGGATTAGAAATTTTAATTTTCCTTTAAAGATGGGTGATTACATTAGGCAACAAAAGTGTTGTAAAATGTCGTATACTACAACTAGGCTTGCCACCTGTGGAGGACAGTCCTCCATTTGGAAGAACTGTCCTCCGGCCAGGACCATCCCCCTCTACGAACGTATTTAAGTTTTTATACAATTTATTGTGTGGAAGACATGTTTGCCTTCGTGGACGACGGTCCTGGTCGGAGGACATTTCCTCCGAATAGAGGGACTGTACAACCCAGTTGACCCACAGGCAATTAGAAATCGGGACAAACAGGAGTTGGCTCCGCCCTTTTTATGACGACCCGGCAACTTCTAATTGGTTGGTTATGTTGTCTGACGTCACATGCTCCGCCTTTTTCAACGTCGAACCACACACCAAACCAATTAGAAGTTGTCAGTTGGCATAAAAAGGGGCGGAGACAACTTCTGTTTGTCCCGATTTCTAATTGCCTGTGTTGACCCACCAAACTCTACCACATTTTATGGTGAGGTGAGTCTTGTAGAAAACGTTGTTGTAGCTAATGGGAAGGCCGCAATTCCATCATTGCACTTCAAGGATACCATTAATGACCAATGGTCAGAATAAATTGTGCCCCAACTTGTAGTAACAGTGCACCACAGTGTAAATACTACGTGTGGGTTACTACCACTCTCTTAAAATAAATCATTTTTGTTTGAATTTTTGGCTTTTTGTTTTTTCACTCTTATTTAGAAAACGTTTTCAAAGTTTTCTTTTTTTTTTATTTATTCTATATTTGCATTTGAAACTTTTTAATTAATAATTAATCATGTTGCATGTCGTTCAAATCTGAACAAAGTTCGGGGTATTTTTATTAACTTTAATCGTTATTTCAAAATGGAAATGCAAAGAAGAAGAAAAAAAATCCTTGACTTTTAATCTGCGAGTAAATTAGTTTCGTATTACTTTTTTATATTTTATAATATTATATTTATCATATACTAATATGAGTGTTATTTGTTGGTGGGTTTGAGTGGTTGGGGGAGAGGTGTATGGGAGTGGGTTGGTGGATTATATACTTTTTTGAGTTGTGTTTGAAAAAGGGATGTTTAAATACCACATGAACCGAACTGAAACATCTCTAAACAGAACAACAAGCACTTTTGTTATTTCAGCCCTAAAACCTAGTACTCACCTGATAATTTAAATTCATTTAAATAATAAACGTGTTCTACAGAACCCTCTGTGAAGGGCAAACAAACAACAATATATCGAATACAATTTATTCAGTTAATAATATCAAAATATTGAGTTAATAATTAAATATATAAACTATTGACAGAATATTGAATTAGTATTTCAATTTAAAATATTAATAATAAGGTCAATTTTTATTTGGTTTATGTCCTTAACTGGATTCCGTATAATTCACCTAAACACATGTAATTTGAATCCATTTAACTCGTGTGTGTGTGGACAAGGTATAACTCACCTGAAATTCCGAATTTTGATTTTGGATGATGATTATTATGTTAATTTTAGTTGCCAGTCCTGATCATTTGACACTTTAAGGTAAAATGTCCCCATACAAATTTGGATATTTAGTGGGTGAGTAAGTGCAGAGAAATGAAAAGGGTCTGAGGTTTGAATCGAACTTTTTGGGAAAAGTAGGATGGGAATATTTCGTAACTTTCTGGACCATATAATTTCCACAAAACTTAACAGAGTAATAAATTACAGTTTACAAGTAGTAATACCTGTAAATATGGTCTAATAATATTGAGTTCCACGTAGAAACTGAGACCGGCCTTGTAGATTTCACAAATAACTACAACTTCTACAAGTTTCTGCTACAAGTAAAGTGGGCCTAATACAAAATGGCGTCGAACATTGAAACTAAAAAAAGGTAGTTTATTTGGATAGTTTTAGTTGCAAATTGACAAAAAATGACAAAGATAGTGAGGTAGGGAGGAAGTTTTTAACATTTAACCACGTTTTTCTTTTAAAAAGCAACAAAATATTCACTCCTAATTAATTTTACAACACTCCATTCACCTGTAAACAGAATATGTTAGTAATTAGAAAAGAAACATAAATTCTAGTACTTTCGTGGAACAAAATGATGTGGTTGGTTACAAGTAATGGTTTCGAGGAACACAATATTTTATATTAGTGGAATTTATAAGTGAATTCCCCTTGTAATTATTTGTCCGTACTTTTTTGTGGTGTGTTTCACTTAAGTTACAAGTCACAAGTTCACAATGACAGGTTCTTGTAACAACAAGTCTACAAGTACAGGTGTTTCATCAAGTTTCGCACGACATTTTTTAAAACTCGTGATGTGACTTGCAACTTCAATAGAACTTTGTAATAAACTTCTATATCACACTCTGCAACCTAGTTCCCAATCAAGTTTTTTAAAACTTGGGGCCGACACATTCGGGTGAATCTCGTACGGTATCGGAAGCCATTTTACTTTTAATCCGCGTTTTACTGAATTTTAAAATTTCAATTCTATTTTGGATATCCACTAAATTACAGCTAAAAAGTCAAATGACTTTCCATCCCCACGATCTGCTGTGAATCTTGGTGAAAATCGTACATTTGATTTTCTGTTGAATGTCTGCCCCCTTGGTTTGTGTCCATATTGTGATCAACTAACAGGAAGTTTATAAACTGGAAGTCATGAAACCGGAAATTCGTTTAATGTTGCATATGTCATTGCCGGCAAACGCGGCCTGATTGGTTGTTTGTCAGAAAGTTTACTTGAAAATGAAAAGTCTGTCAGAAGTTGAACCTGTTCAACTCGATGAGAATGAGTCTCACATTAGTTGAATGGAAAGTTTTATCAAGTTGCATGTCATACCACACTATATAAACAAGGGAGTTGCATGTCACATTGCAAGTTTTCTTGCATCAAAAGTTGCTAGTGTAATAGCGGCTTAACACTTGTGAAAAAAAAACAAGTTACAACTAACTATCCGGTATGAATAAATAGTTGCGTGTAACTTGTAACTGTCTCTTTGTGAAACACTTGTAACCTCTTATTTTTCACAGGTTGTTACAGATTCACTGGTGAATATGTGACTTGTAATTTTCGTGAAACGGGAGACCCCTGGTGTTTAAAATGAAAAGTTCGAGCAGATTGTAATTTTTGTTGTGTAAATTGCAGGGTGGATAAAAATCCTGATTTTTTTTTACAAAAAAAAAATGAAAAAAAAAAAAATAAATAAAAAACCGGATTTTATTTAAATTGTATTTTTTTTTATTTAAATTAGATATCTTTCATTTATATAGAATTTCATAAAATTGCTTTTTAATTAACTGAAAAGATAATAATTCTGTAAAAACAATATTTCAAAATGTGATCTAAATGACGTTGATTTTTAATGAGGAGAAAAAAATCAATTGATTTTTAATCGCGTTTTAAGTTATGTGATTTAAATCAATCCATGCTGGTGGTGGTAAATGGCTGAAAAGTGAAAATAAAATGAAAATAATTTCACGGTGTATCTTAATTAAAAGTGTGGGGGTGTGTATGATTGGGGGCCCTCTCTTTGGTTAGTGAGAGTCCCCCCCCCCTTTAGTGTGGTGGTGGTGGTCACTGTGGTCAATATAAAGGGGTTGCCCTAGTGGTGATAATAAATCTCCTCCATTTCATTGACCGGTTGTGTGATTTTGAATTGGTCGTAAATGTTGAAATAAAAAAACTACAAATTTGTATTACATGTAATAAGTTGTTTGATCGTAAAAAAAATATAAAGATGCCGACAAGGTGAGAAATCATGAGGGAAAGAAAGGGTTCTAGAAAAGGGGGGTAGGAGGGGGAGTTCCTTCTACATACATGTTCCATGGTTTGGCTTATAAATTAACTTTTTTTTGTGGAGAAACTTTTAATTAAAATTACATTTATAGAAAGAAAAATCAGATTTGATTGTAGAGAATTAAAAAAAAAGGAAATTTTAAGTGTTTGTGGTTTTCCAATATCAGTAAAACAGATCTGCAACAAATGGCAGTTTTATGCCTTGTTTCCACTGGATCGAAAATTTCAACTTTTTGACAATTCAACTGGTGAAAAATGGAAGACACGTGGCCCACGCCCATTCACTATCACGGGCAGGGGCCATGTGAGTTCCATTTTTCACCACATTGCAAAATTCTTCAAGATGGCCGACCACATACTTTCACTAGATGGCTTTTACTATTTCAGAAATAGTGGGGTAGCCCGTCATAAATGACGGGAGCAACATTCACAGGCAATTGTGCACATGCGCGTCGTTTGTTTCTTTTTTACTTCTTTCATTTCAATTTCAGTCACCCCTCCCACTTTTTCCCCTCCACGTTTCTCTCTCTCTTTCTCTCTCTCTTCCCTCTACACTTTCCAACCTTTTCCCCTCTCTAATTTAATATCATGGGGTTCTTGGATGAGAAGGGTGCAACATATAGTTTGACCTTGAGAAAAAAAAAGCTGTTCATTTCTACATTTATTTAAATTTATATAAATTCCGACGTGCTTCAAGGTTTTTGTACAGCGTTACTCCACACACACACACACACACACACACACAAACACACCTGGGATATTATATATACTAGTGGGGTAACCTGTCATAAATGACGGGAGCCAAATTCACAGGCAATTGTGTCCTGACTTAGAATTTCTTTTCCTCCGCCCTTTTATGATATCAGACCAAGTAACAAACCAATTAGAAATTGATGACATTCATAAAACAGCTGAGCAAAAGAAATTCTAATGCTGGGCACAATTGCCTGTGATAAACTGTATTTTAATTTTGCTACTATTATCCCCTCCTCTTTTTATATTTGAAAGAGAAAATGAGCTTTTCATTTTCTCTGGTGTGCTCATGCGCGTCGTTTGTTCTTTTTTTTACTGCTTTCATTTCAATTTCAGCCACCCCCTCCCACTTTTTTTCAACCCTCCATGTTTCTCTCTCCCCCTCCCTTCTACACTTTCCAACCTTTTCCCCTCTCCAATTTAATATCATGGGGTTCTTGGATGGGAAGGGTGCAACATATAGTTGACCTTGAGAAAAAAAAAAGCTGTTCATTTCTTCATTTATTTAAATTTATATAAATTCCGACGTGCTTTAATGGTTTTGTACAGTTACTCCACACACACACACACAGAGACCTGGGATATTATATATATATATATATATATATATATATATATATATATATATATATATATATATATATATATATCATTTTTTAAATGTTTGTAATGCCGATTCTAATTCTGTTTTCTTAATTTTTCGAATACCAATTCCGATTATATTACCAAACAAGAAAATGAAACAAAAAACATGTTTTTTGTGATGCTGGATTTTATGAAAAAAGGTCTAAAAGTAAGAAAAAACAAGATTTTAATCCCCTCTTGTCTTGCTGGTGTAGTGGTTAGTGGCTCGGACTCTCAACCAAAAGTAATGTTGGTCATATTATATTATATTTTCAAATATTTCAGAATGGTGGCATTGGACAAACTAATAAATTATGAAGTTAAATAAAAGCGAATAATAAAAATACGGATTTAATTCCAATTCTAATCTTCATTGCTAATTTCTAGTCGCTAATTAATTCTAATTGCCTTGAGCTTAGTGGCTAGTTGACAACTAGCTTATGGTACTATGGCTGGAGCCTAGAGATAGCGCCACATGGTATCTATACTATAAGCACATATAAATGATAAATAAATTCTTAAAATTAGGTTTTGGTGGACCCACAGGTTGAGAAACCACTGTACCATGGGATACAAGTTTTTTTCCTTCTTCTTTTCGTTAGCAAAAAGGAGCCAAAGTAGCTTTTTAAGATGGAGATTAACTTGAAGATATTCTTCCATGTAAACGGATCAAAAACAGATTTGCAGATCTCATTAATATTCAATGCATGAAATATTAGACCCAAAGTTCAAGTTGGAATTCTGATCAATTGGAGTAATGCAGCAACAGAGAGGAGGGTTTTTGGAGGAAAGGGGAGGAAGGGAGGGGGGGGGGAGTTGTAAAAACAACAAGAAAGAAAGAAACACGACTAAACAGGGTTTGATAATCACGAAAGGGGGGGGGGGGGAGAGAGAGAGAGAGAGAAGAATTCAAGGTAATTTCTAATTGCGGAAACAAAAAAGCAACTTAACTAAAATTGATATGTAATTGCTTGCAAGTAATTTGCATTATTTTTTATTTTTTTGGAGCGAATTTTTCTTTACAAAAATGCTACCCCACAAAAGAAATATTTAAAACACTTGCGGGCTACGCCAAGTGTTTGAATATTATTTCTTTTGTGGGGCCAGCACCTTTCTTTAATCATGGTGGGTGTGTGCTCACATGAGAAAAAGTGATTGAGAAAAACTCACTTTGATGAGTTTTTGATTTGTCAAAAATCTACACGAATTTTTTTTTTGTTTTCTCATATCATTAGTTATCTTTTTTTTTTTTCTGTTTACAAATTGACTGATGGGAGTCCATGGCAAAGACCTCTTATTTTTTTCTCTCAATACATTTTTAAAGGAAAAAGAAAAAGTTCAAACATGAACCCTACATACAATTATTTTAGAGAATTTACGATTTGAAAGAAGCTTGTGTGTGTGTGTTTGAAATCGTAATGTTTAATTAGGAGTGAACGAAAGAGAGAGTAGGTTGAAATATGTAACATGGTCATATTTTATGATCTCTCATGAGAAGCTCGAAACATGATAAATTGAGAATCAATTAGTTTGAGTTTTTCTCATGTTTTGTTGTATCTTTTTTTTTTTGCATTTGCATGCTACTCAGTGTAAAGCTGGGTTTACATCAGTCAAGTGAGCTGATCAACTCACTTGGATGTTTTACACAGGCAATTAGAAATCGGGACATACAGAAGTTGGCTCCGCCCTTTTTATGACGACCGGCAATTTCTAATTGGTTGGTTATGTAGTCTGACGTCACATGCTTCGCCCTATTCAACGTCGAACCACACAACAAACCAATTAGAAGTTGCCGGTCGTCATAAAAGGGGCGGAGCCAACTTCTGTATCTCCCGATTTCTAATTGCCTGTAATGTTTACCTGTTTGATCTGAGAACACACTAAAGATGGCCCATTCACGATGGGTTCTGGACACAGGCAAGTGTGCCCAGCACTAACATTTCGTGTGCCCCGCCCTTTTATGACATCAGACCAAGTAACAAACCAATTAGAAATTGATGGTGCTCATAAAAGGGCGGGGCAAACACAATTTTTAGTGTTGGGCACACTTGCCTGTGTTCTGTTATGACACAGATCGCGGATCTGATCTGTGTCAGTCCAAATCCACCCCCTTATCAGATCTGACGGATCTCAAAGAGGTTTTTCGAATATTTTTTTTGTCAGCTTTTGTCCGTTTTAGAGAGAACTGCACAGTAAAGCGAATGCGCATGCTCTTTTTCTCAGATCCCATTGGGTCGGATATCTTTTCCTCCTCCTCATTCATGTACGGTTCTGGACGGATGTCGTCAGTCCAAATCTCTTCACTTCGGACTGACGGATTGGATCTCGTGAGTCCACTGACAATGGAATCAATGGTGGATTTGGACTGACAGTCCCGATACGTCTGTCTAGATCCCCAACCCCCCAATGAAAAGCCAAAGTACGAGTACGAGTAGTCTGAACGCACCCTTCTTTCTCATCTCTCAAATTGGACGTTTGAACCACCTTATATGTAATGTCGTAAGTGTTGTTGCGGTTTAGCGTATCGTATCACCGTTGCGTATCGTACTCGTATCATTTGCTGATATGGATACGGTGTACATGCTACTCGATGTTTCTCGTATCATCATCATCATCATCAATGCGTTGCGTTTCAAAATGCACGATACGAGATTGCAGACGGTCCCCGTTTCATCGAGTTCCCAAACGCGAATGAACAAATATTGTGACACGGAGTGACCTAGCACGCTGCCCGGCCCAACTTACTCCACCGCGTATCGTATCATTTCTGTGTCGGGGAAAAAAACTGACAAATGACCGATCGGGTTCGTTGCGTTTCTTTGTATCACATTTTGATACGGAACGATGCTACGCTAGCTGTATCCATTGATACGCATCGGGAATACAATACGCATTACAATATTTAAGATGCCTCCTCCTCCTCCTCCTAGCTTATATTATTCAGGATTGATCATATTCTACCGGTCATGACCGGAGAGTTTAGTCCAAGTGTCGAATTTTGGAATGCGCACGCATACACATCATCATCTCATGTACAAAATATTATTGTGAGTTATGATTTTTCATCCACATATGGCCCTTCACTTGTGAAACTCTTTCTTACAAAAAAAAAAGGAACAACTTTGGCTAAGATTTGCAATATGGTTTAGGCCTAATTGGTTAACTTGACATTTATGTTGTATTAGTGATGGTTTTGATGACGATATTAGTGGCCTCGTATCAACGACTCTAGTTGTTGGCATTATTCGGTTTTTATCTTTTGTCGATTGCTTTTTTTATATATAAAAAAACATGAATAATTTGTCATTTTTTTCCGTTTCGAGGACAGAGTTCGATTTGAGTTATTTTTTATTATGGTTATTAGTAGGGTCAACGGTTTCATGCCCTTAAAATCAAAGAAATATGCATGCTGTCAAAAATCCTAAAATATGTCCACAAAATATGCACTATTGGATATCATTTGCACAATATATTTTTTTTTGGGGATTGAAATACACAACAATAAACATTCTCAATTTTTCAAATTTAAAATTATGCTGATTGTTATTTAGTAGAGCTTTATACACAGGCATTTAGAAATCGGGACGAACACAAGTTGGTTCCGCCCTTTTTATGACGACCGGAACTTCTTATTGGTTTGTTGTGTGGTTCGATGTTGAAATGGGCGGAGCATGTGACGGCAGACTACATAACCAACCAATTAGAAGTTGCCGGTCGTCATAAAAAGGGCGGAGCCAACTTGTGTTCGTCCCGATTTCTAAATGCCTGTGCTTTATACTTCGAGAAAGTACGTTCTACATCACAAGATATGTAACTGGTTCCTGTGACATGACTGGCCCTCCTTTGGCGCCATTACCGGTTCGCAAACTTCGTTGTTGACGTTGTTCCCTCTGATGAATCAGTGGTGCCGGGGTCGACTCTGTTGTCGACTGCTGCGGGCCAGCCTCTACTGTTGTACCTCTGGGGGTTGGGTTCACCGGGCGCGACATTTACTTGCCTTGCCTGGTACGGCCCACAAAAAGACCGTCTTTCCTAGGGATCTTTAGATATAGGGTGTGACGATGCCGAAGTAACTCTAGTCCTTTTCGTTGGATTGCTGGAGGCTCCAGGCAGAGGGACTCAGGCTGTGTCTGAGTACCTTCTGCTGGATACTCCTCTATTTTAGGAGTACAGAAACCCAATATAGTTCAAATACACCACACTTACACAGGTTTATGTATGATAATATAACTCTTTACTAGCTCTTTGTTACATTCTTGATAACACTCTTTACGTTACTGTTTTACTCTAAGTCAGACTTAACTGAACTGTTTGAACTCTTTGTCTGGACTAGTTTCCTCTTTGAAATCTCAAGACTGACTGCCCTCACACTCAAGTCTCAGGCGCACTTGTCCGGTCTCCTAGGAGGGGCAACTGTCACCTCAGGGCTTAATGATTGACCAACTGGGCCAATCATTGCCCTGGGCCGGGGATACTAAATCATAAGGAGAAATATTTTTGGGACTTATTCCCAATTTTCTCACGGTCGGACTTGGTTCCACGAATTCTCTAGAATTCGGGCCACCCAAGTCCGATCATCTGTGCACCAAGGGGTGCCATACTGTCAAGACTAAATTTTTGACTAAAGTGTTTCACCTTCTGTTTCTACAGGGTATCACATTCCGCTTAAAACGAGCAATATCAGAAATAGACAAACTGATATCTTCATTATGATTTTCACCATTCAAAACTGTACAAATCTTCTCGAGCTCTTTATAGCCTTTATTTTTTGTAATACAGTTGACAATTTCTTTGTTGCTTCTTTGGAAGTATTTCCAGTAGCACATTTTAAATTGTCTTGCAGTTCTTGAATGACTGAAAATTTGTTCAGTTTCTTGAACTAAAATAGAAAAATTCTAATTTTTCTAGAAAAAAAGTGTTAAATATGCCTTTAACATGTAAAATTCCCAAAATATGCATGCAAAATACAAATACCCTTAAATATGCAATTATATGCAAAATAAAACTAGTGTTATTCTACTTCATATCACATGAATCGTGCTTAAATCTGACACAGCATGAAATAGAAAGCAGCAAAAAGAATATGCATTTTCATAAAACCGTTGACCCTAGTTATTAGTAACTTATTACAGATGCCACCGTGGTTATCTGACTTGATATCCGACAGTTTTTAAGGATATTCGATCAGATCGGATACAAGACACTATCTGAATGGTTATTTTCCGAATATATTCAATTATGTACTATAGCTTTTATTTAACTTCATAATTTGTTTTTGTCCATTTGAAATAGTTGAAAATAATCCACACTGAAAGGAATTGAACCCATGACCAACACTTCCATGGGATCAGACACTACGACTCTTACAACCACTACACCAACAAGACAAGAACAGATTATATATTTAGTCTTGTACTTTTTAGACCTTTTTTTTATAAAAGCGAAATATCCCAAAAAACATGTTTTTTTGTTTTAATTTTCTTTTTCCTTTACATATTAATTACACAATGAGAAAGTATAATTTAATTACAATTAATTTGCTACTTGTGAGCATATCTATAGAAAGTATTAGAAACAAATCACAACCACAAGTCGCGCATTGCACCCAAGAAATGAAGACAATTCTTGTCTTGTAGACACTTCATTGGAAATGTATCGCATTTAAATATTTCCATTCTTGCTCTTCCGGTTCACGTGTAATGAATTTTCGAAGTTTCAATGTTCCTATGTGTCTGTAGAAAACACACCTCAAAGAAACCCACTCTAGTGAATTGGTCTAACTTTTGATGCGCGCGCTTTGCGCCCAGAAAATGAAGACATTCTTCACTGGAGACGGATGTCCTGTTATCCACAAAAAGAAAATTGGATATCCCGTGCATATCCCCCGTTATCCACGGACATCGCTAACGATAATAATTTGTGACAAAGTTGTTCGATTTGAGAAACTGCAAAGTTGAAACCTGAGCTGTATCAATTGAACAAAGTTCAGTTCTAGAGTACCTCGCTCAACTGGGGTCAGTTAACGATACAATATTCGGGAATGCGCATTTCGACCGTTAGTCGAGGAATGCCTGTAAATGCTTTTACTGCTAAAGGTTGAGCACGAGCAAAACCTTTAAAGTAAAAGGTTTTACTCTTTTAATCAGTGACAGAAGTAATTATTTTCAGTAAGTATATGTAGTAAATGTGTTTGTGGTGTGTGAATAATACAAAATACATACTACCACAATGTACAGTAAATTCTTCAAAATGTTCAGAGTAACAGCGTATTAGTGATATCACGAATTCAATTTATGATATCACTAATTTGGAGTATTTTTGACGTGATCGGCACGGCACGGCATAGAACAGTAGATATGGTTAGTTAAATTTGTGCAGGTAAACATTATGTCTACGGCTGGCTTTACGTTTCAAAACATGGGACTGCGTGTGAAAGCGAGAATGTAAACTAAAACAAAACGCACAACACCATGTGAAACGGGCAAATACCTGAGACCCGTTTCACAAAACTACAAGTCTTGTCAGTAAAAAGTCAATTTTTACAACTTTGAAAAATATCTACTTGTTAGCGTTTCACATGAGTACAAGTGTACAAGTGAATTTTTACAAGTTTACAAGTGAATTACTTGTAAACCACAAAAGATCACTTGTAACTAGGCTTGCCACCTTTCTCCATTCGGAAGAAATGTCTTCCGACCAGGACCGTCCTCCATTGAAAGCGAACATGTACTGCACGCAATAAATTGTATAAAAACTTTACTTTTGTGGAAGATGGTCCTAGACGGATTACAGTTTGTTCCGAATGGAGCTCTGTCCTCCACAGGTGGCAAGCCTACTTGTAACTTGTAACTACAGTAAATACAGTTAAAATACACAGCTTACTTCATATTTCAACACTTAGGGTAGGTTTATACTCCAAACTTTGCTACGATTTGCAAGCTTTGAAGTTCTGTAAAATTAGCTCCCCAAAGCTTAGCTTGTTCACACATACATGTGGTCTTGCAAAGTTTACCCTGTTTTATGACCTTTATATCCTATAAAACAGATACACAAAACAATAGAACCCTTCCCCTTCTGGAAGAAAAAAGGTGTGACTTATTCACCCCTTTTGTGTATCTGTTTCCTGATTGGTGCTTTGAGTTGCTAAGCTTTGAAAAGTTGAACAATTTCAAAGCTAGCTTCATGCTCTGGCGAAGGCAAAAACCTGAAGCTCTGACGTCATTTTTGAAGCTTCGCAGGCTGCTTTGCTGCTTAGCAAGGGAGTATAAAGTACAGCTACTTGGGTCACTACAGCTTCCAGGCTCACTGCAGCTACCAAAAACATACATAGACCTTTTTTCATCAAAAGGGTCACTACAGCTACCAAAAAAATATAGGCCTTTTTATTTATCAATACGTTTAGTTTAGGTTCGGGTAAGGTTTCATTATGTTCGGTACGGTTCGGTTAGGTTTGGTTAGGATCGTTATGGTTCGGTTAGATAAGGTTTCATTAGGTAAGGTTAGGTTAGGGAGAAAGGGTTATTTTTTTTTAGCTTTAGTGACGAGAAAGTGATAAAAAAAGGTCTATTTTGCCCCCCTATTTGTTGGTAGCTGTAGTGTGACCCAAGTAGCTGTTTTCCCCCTAGTAGCGGCGTAGCGCTTGTGAGCCTTGGTAGCTGTAGTGACCCCCAAGCCATTTTTGACAGTGTGGAATTTACACACAAAGAAAAGAAAACGACTATTTTATGAATACTGACACCAAGTTTTGTTAACTAACACTTGTTACAGGCGAGGCCTACACTACATTTGGTGTTCGTGAAACACCTGTAACCAACAAGTTGTGATTACAAGGACTTGTAATCAGGCTGTGTTGTGTTTACAAATAGCCTAGTAATGTTCTGCCGAAGTTTCGGATTTTTCTAGATTCTTTTTGTTTTGGATTCTCTTGGAGTTTTTTTTTTTTTTTTTTGAGGATTTGTTTTGGCATTTTGAACTTTCAGAAATTTTCTGTACGTGAATTTTAAAAGAATTTTATGAGTTTTTTAACTTTTGGTTAGTTGTTGTAGTTGGTAAGGTTCTTCAAATTCGGAAGATTTTTTTGGTTTTTTTTTTTAACTTTCGTTCTTCCAAGATAATTTTTTTGGAGGGATGTTTCTTGTTTTGACGGTTTTTTTCTTGGTTCATTTAAGCAAGGGCGTATTATTGAGTGTTTGCCATAATATCCAAGAACCCTGATTTTTTTTTTCTACTTCTTCAATTTCTTGGAACTATTTCATGAAAGTTGCAAATTTCTGCAAACGATTAAAGATTATCGTTGAAGAAGTTACCTACAAATGTTACCACATGTGTCACACTGGTAACCTGTTTGAATTGACCAGCATCATGATGTTAACAAACAGAGGGTCATTGGATTAGTAAAAAAAAAAAACTTAACCAACCAAAATCCATTGTAGATTTAGAATGAAGATGGCCTTTGGCCAGGAACAAAGAAAAAAAAAAGGGACTCTGTGACTTTTGGAGGCTTTTATGTTATGTAAGGCAGCCACCCACCCACACACACACGCGCGCGCGCGTTCAGACAGACATTGTGGGAGGTACCTAACCGGGGTACACTGATGAAGGTTGCTTTAAGTGGTTTCTTCATAATTTGATTACACTACAATTATTTTTATAATCGTCGTTTCTAGGGTCAATAACTTGATTGAGTTTTCAAGGCTCCGGTTAGGACTCCTTTTGAACATGTGTATAAATTATCACATTGTGTTACCGGTACTTGAAAAGAGCTCGAACTACAATCCAAATGTATATACATTATTCGTTGTATGTCATCGGGCGGGGGGGGGGGGGGGGAGGAGGCCAAAAGTTGGCGTAAATGACGATGGTTCCAATCTATTTTAATACATTGCACACACATGACTTTAAATTAAATGTGTTTAGGGTGAATTATACGGAATCCAGTTAAGGACATGAACACCAAATAAAAATTGACTTCAATTATTAATATTTTAAATCGAAATACTAAATCAATATTTTAATGTCAGTAGTCTATAATATATTATATTTAAGTATTAACTGAATATTTTCAGATTATTAACTGAATTAAATTGAATTCGACGACGTATTGTTTGTTTGCCCTTTTCACAGAGGGCTCTGTAGAACACGTTTATTATTTAAATACATTTAAATTATGAGGTGTGTACCAGGTAATAGGCTTATTTATTATTCTGTAATGACCCCCCCCCCCCCCCACTTTTCTCTTTGGGTTTTGATATGCGGATCATCTCCTCCTTGATTGAACCTCATTAATGGTGAGAGAGAGAGAGAGAGAAGAGAGAGAGGGTTTTATTAAAAGAAAAAAACTGTCATCAGGCCACCAACAACTAGAAAATGAAGTTTGTTTCATGCATTTTGCAATTGGCAATGAATCAATATATTTCAATGTATGGCAGCAGGGTTTTTTATGGATGGAAGGAGAGAGGGAGGGAGGGGGAGAGAGAATATAATTAATATAAAATACGATTCAATATAAGAATAAAAAACAAAGTGGATTAGATCCAACTGTTGAGGTTTTTTTTTATTGGTTTTGCGTGTTTGATTTTTAAACATCGTAGTATTTTATTTATTTATTATGCAAGACGTGAATATTGTTTGGGGAAACATATTTCTTTTAAATATTTGTTCATTTGTAAGTAAATTCAAGGTTTATCTCTCTCTCTCTCTCTCCTCTCTATCTGAACAAAAAGTAACTTTTGTTTTTTTCTGTTTGGAAGTCAAGGACAGGTTTCCTCCTCCCCCCCCCCTCCTCCCTTCACCTCCTCCTCGTATTTCTCCTATCAAGATTTCTTCAGGTTTGGGTTCGGAATTTCACTTTTTGTTGTTGTCGTCGTTGTCATCATTGGGGTTCTTTAGTAATGAGGGAATTTGTTGTCTCGAGATGAACCCTAGACTTTTAATTTTATGAGGTAGATTTTGAGTCTGGTTTTTTAAAACTTTTTTTTTTATTTGTTTCTGTTTGTGGTGGTAGTTTGTTGGGCTTATTCTCTAACTAGTAATACTAACTTATGGTATAAACTAAATGGGGCTCGGCTCAGCATGTAGAATTGGCATTTTTTGTCGTTGCCGTCTTTCTCTTATGTTGTGACAGGTGTGACTTTTGACTATGAAAGGACAATATACATTATATAATTTTGCTTATTGGAGAGATGATGATGATGATGATGATGATGATGATGATATTTTTTTTTATTTAATTTTTTTTTTATTTTACTTGAAAATCTAATTCCAACACTGCACGGGGATTTGAACCCATGACCAACACTTACCATGGTCTCAGTTGCCTGAGACACTAGCCACACTACACCAGCAACACAAGACTCGATTACGTATTGTTTTATCTTACTTTTCAGACTTTTTTTTATTTTCTTGTTTTCTTTTAAAAGAAGCAACATCGTTAGATAACAAAGAACAAACCTACGCAGAGAATTGACACTGAACGCGCGCACAAGTGGGTTTTAACGTCCTTACGTAGGTAGGCAACATACGTAAATCACACGCGCGCATTCACAGGGTGCTTTTGAGAAATATACCTTGAGTGTAGGAACCGAGGTTACACGAACGCTCTTGAGCAGTGTTTCCCAATTTTATAATCTTTAAAATATTACAGGTGGAACCCGAATAGTACTTATACGTATAATACCATATATATACATTATATACGGAGTGTGAGAAAAATGCCATGAAAAAGTAGATATGGATAAAAATAATAGGCACGCATTCTTAATAAAATGATAATTTAGGGTATCAGATTCACTTTTAATTAATTATTTTAAAAAAATCGCATTTAATTGTTGAGTCGTGTAGGAATGTCTGAAGATGCGGGGGGACATGCTCTGTGACAATTTAAATTTAAGAAAATACTACAGTTTAATTGTACATTTTTTACTGTGGGCAAATTTAATCCTTTTTTGTTTTTAATTTTCTGGCGGAAGCCTTACTTTCCCTTCACGGGGAACCCCATTTGAGAGACGCTGTTCATAAGCCAACCGGCTGCTGGCTGGCAGAGTATTTTTTTGTAATTGTAATCTTGAGACATTGATTCCGCATGAGTTCGAAGACGTCGATTAGTTCTTGATTGAAATCTAGTGGTTACTCCTGTAGTTAAGACGTTGGAAACAAGTAAAGCGATTTCTAGGAGGAGCAGCAGCAGCTAGGTTTGCCCACCTTTCCTCCTTTGTGGAGGACAGTCCTCCATTCTGAGGAAACCATTCTGAGGAAATGTCTTCCGACCAGGACCGTCCTCCACGAAGACAAACCTGTCCTCCACACAATAAATTTTATAAAAACTTAAATACGTTCGTGGAAGACGGTCCTGGCCAGAGGACAGTTCTTCTGAATGGACGACTGTCCTCCACAGGTGGCAAGCCTAACAGCAGCATACAATGTTTGAGAGATGTTTTTCGTCTCGTTTTGGTAACACAAGAATAACAACTCAGATGAATGGAGAATAATGCACGAATTAATAAGTTTAATATAAAATTTTTAAGAAAAATACATAAAACGCAAATTTCAATTTCATAATCTTTGGAAATTTGCATAAAGTCGCATAAATTCACTTATTTCTTTAAAAAAAAAACACACTTGTCAGAAGAATATTTTAAGTTTCGTAGGGGAAGTCGTTTCGATTTTGCATTTTCTGTTATTTCTTTAGATTGTAGTTTATTAATTGCTTCAGACATTTAATTAATTACGCTGTTGTTATATTAATATACATTTTTATTTGCATAAAATGAACAATCTGTTCATGTTTTGCATAAAATGCATAGTTTTTAAAAATAATTTGCACATTTTTGAATTTTTATTTGCATAAAAGTTTTTTTTTCGTCGTTTAATTTGAAATTCTCCTCACTATATTGGGTGATGGGTGGGGAGGAAAGCATATTTCCTGGAGAGGAAGAATGTTAATTTGGTGTCTAATGCAGTTAATAATAGCTAGCCCTCCAAATCTCGAAGCCTCGTTTAATAAATACTTGATGGAATCAGACGAGATGGTTTATGTGGTCTTTGGAATTGAATACAACGAGGAGCAAATGAGGCAGCAGTTTTTTCTTCTTCTTCTTCGAATTGCTGTTAGTAACAACTTAATTTCCGCACTTTCCTTAAAGGTTAGTAGTACATGGCGTACAAAATATTCGATGGAGACACACGCGTATCTGGCAACATGACGACGCCTTCGTTAGTGACTTGTATCTGGAAACGTGTGGCTACAGTGATGTTGCGTGTCCAAAGGGAATTCAGTTATCTGTTGTTCAGTTCAGTTGCTGCATTTGTATTCGCTTCTAGGTACTGGCTGAGTGGTGTTTTCCATTTGGAGTGGGGGAAACAGAGGAACAAGAAACACTTTTTGATGTCAAGCCACCAGATACTCCGATGATGTTGCTTTGTATCCGCAAAGACGTCTCCAGTTATTGAGAAACGTCACTGGCGACACTGTTTCCGACGATTTTCTCCCGGTCTGTACTAGGCCTTAACAAATGGATTCTACAAGGGGTTAAATGTGGGCGTGCGCGAAAAGCGGAGTTCATCCATGTCTTCGTAAAGGTTCGTAAACGATGGGCGATGACATCGTCAGCGAGCAGTCGTCAATCGGCTGCATGGAGCAATCAAGAAAAACACGATAACGATGAGCAAAAGAGGAGATCCAATCAGACAGATAAGGAACGTGATCGTTTAACAGATTGACAAATTGGGAATTACCGGAACGTTTTGGTTTGACTTTACATTAATTATTTCTTGCAGTACATGTATGTGTTAGGTAGTGGTGGGAAACAACCATATCCAGGTAGCAAATGCTGTCGAATAAGGCAGCAAATGAAAGCAAAATACACAATGAACGCATATAAGCAGATGGAAACTACACCATCTGTGCATGGACAGATGAAAACAACCTAATCTGCATATGCAAATATTAAAATGGTAGTTAAAATGCAAGTTGTTTTTTTCAGCAGACTGCTTTGTTTGGAAATTTGTAGCCACTTGAATGTGACTTAAAAAAAATGATGTTTCACTTTCAACTGATGGATGCATGCAATGGCTGCCTCATTTGTTATATCGGCATTTAGGTGCGTTTGCAAACACTAGTTGGACTGTTTGTTAATTTGATAATTGTTCCTGAAGGTGGTATGTGATGTAAAAACGTAGGGCAAAAGAGGTTGGTTGAAACCAACCAACTTCAGTCACTCTTTGTAAGACAGGTAGGAAAAAAAAAAAGTATAGTAATGACTAGGAGCAACAGATGATTGCTATCAGGAATTGAAATTGCACACGTGGTTCTGTTGCATCATGGTTTAGTATTGTATCGCTATTGAACGACAGTATATATGACGGTGTGCATACTGTAATGTAAGTGTGCTGCTGCTGTTTGAACTTAGCAGCTGGCATTAAGCGCCAGTGTTAATGCAGATTCTTTTTCAAAGTAATTTAATTTGAATTACTAATTACGTCATGCAGTAAAAAAAAACCTAATCGGGATTGCAATTATTGTTACATTTTAAAAATAAATTACAGTTAATCAGTTGGAATTAGTTTTCAATTACAAATCAAGTGACAAATGTAAAGAATTTGAAATTACAATAATTACGAAAGTGACGTAGGTTGGAGAGTGGTTTAAATTTTTAAGTAAATAGCCAACAAGGTTTCACTCAAGTTACGAGTATTTTGTGGCAAATGTGAGTTATCACAATACAATAACAAAAGTAATTTTTATAATATTATTATTATTATTATTATTATATATATATAATATCCCAGGTCTGTGTGTGTGTGTGTGTGTGTGTGTGAGGGAACTAACGCTGTGTCGGAATTTATATAAATTTGAATAAATGAACTGCTTTTTTTTTCTCAAGGTCAACTATATGTTGAACTCTTCCCATCTTAAGAACCCCATGATATTAAAGTGGAGAGGGGAAAAAGGTTGGAAAGTGTAGAGGGGGAGAGAAACGTGGAGGGGGAAGTGGGAGGGGGTAGCTGAAATTGAAATGAAAGGAGTAAAAAAAGGAAAAAACGACGCGCATGCGCACAATTGCATGTGAATTTTGCTCCCGTCATTTATGACGGGTAACCCCACTAGTTAATAAGTTAGAATTTCACAAGTTTAAAGAGTAATGTTTCTAATTGTGTCGATTATCCGAGCTAATGTTGTGGATGGACCAAGAACAGCTTGGAATACAGTCAAACTCGGTTAACGCGGAAAAGTAACCTATTACTACCTATATCCCCCCCCCCCCCACCACTTTCTTTGCACTCATACAAATCTGAACATAGTCACTTAGGCTTTATTTACAAATACATTACAACTTTGTTCAAGCAACCATATCCTGAGTGGTTGAGTTGACACAAGAAAGACACAAAAAATACTAGCTCGGATAATCGAGACACCACTGTACTTGACAAACTAATTTATTTACAGTAATGTCCGAAAACGAACGCTCCAGTCTTTTACTATAGTTTAAAACAGTGTAACCGTGTTTGTTTATTAGTTGCTTAACGTCCCCATCAACAACGAGGTCATTTCAGGGACATACAAGACAATTCAAATAAAAAGCAATTTTCCAAACACAAGTCAAAGTATCAATACAAAGGCAAATTTCAAACACAAGTCATTTTTCCATTCCAAGTCAATAGTCAATACAAATCAAAGCAGGAGAACACAAACATCCATGCCCGCGCCAAGATTCGAACAATCGGAGACCTTCACATTGCGCTACCGTGTAACCGTGCAAAAGATTATGGCAGCTTAGTCGCTTAAAAAAAATTATTCTGGAAATGATAAAAATTGAACTGCATATTCGCTTTCTGTAGCATTAAAGTTGCTGCTGCTTGATTTTGCTTTTCAATTTTAAGCAACAAATTGTGTCAATATTGGTGTCACAATCTAACTTCTTTAGCCTTTCTCAAAAAGTGATATGGAGTTGCTACGTCATAACTGGCTGACCTGCCTTTTTCACTTCTCTTCTTGAATCTAAGGGCTAAATTGACACTTTTGCTTTTTGAATGTACATCAGGGATTATTATTCATCTGTATTGGGAATGAAAGATGAAGCAATTTACATGATGTAATGGTTGAATTCACACACAATAGTTTTAAAACAAAACAATGTTCTTTTGGAGAGTTGAGTGTTCACTTCTCACTAGAGATGCACAGATTTGATTGAAAATGCTAGGTTACACTTGTCACTGCCACTCTTCACTAGGATGAATCATCCATTCGATTGATTCAAAGTAGATACTGGCTCTACTTCTTTCACTTTCACTTTGGATGTTGTTCACTTCGGACGAAATGAAGATGAAAATAATGTTTACACCTTTTCACTGCAGATGAATCGTCCGCGATGATGTACAGGCACAGTGTAAATTCGCCCTAATTGGCTAGTTTGCCCTTTAACGCAATGATCATTATATCAAATGTGGGGGAAGCTACAGAAAGCAAAAGCTGAAGTAGTCAGCATCAAGACGCGAATATATGCAGTCAATTGAGAAACAATTAAGTTCAAAAAGCAATGCAAAGCTTAGCTTTTTAAAGTCACAAACAGTGAATATGCAGTTTAACCTTAACTACGACACATTTTTAACTTCAATTGATTGTTAAGGAACACAATAAAAGAAAAACGAATTTATAATGAATTAAAAAAGTTATTGATTTTTTTTAAAAAAAAAATTTGAGGTTTTAAATTGTATTTTTTTTTTTGTTGAAAGGAAACAATTTTAATTTAGTATTTTTTTTTGTAAATCAATATCAATATATATTTTATTTTTTGTTCTAAAATTATGTTTGATAAATGCGGATACTTGGTTTGTTCTGGAACAAACCCAGGTGTTCTCGAATACACCCAGAGCGCGAGGAACACACGCGCCATAAGGACCAGCAATAACTTATTATATATAGCTGAAATAGAATAATACACACACGATGTAATTTGGGTTGCAGCTGTACATAAAAAACAACAACATTGCCAAACTTATTCTTTTATCCGGTCCTCCTTTTTTTTTTTGCATAAAACCACTTGTAACCTGTTGATTTGTCTATTTTATGATAAATAATGTAGAAAAACAACAGGTATCACATTAGCGAGAGAGAGAGAGAGAGAGAGAGAGAGAGAGAGAGAGAGAGAGAGAGAGAGAGAGAAAGGGATTGCTATAAGCATATGTTTATTGTATTTAAGTACACACCATAATTATTATCATCACAAATAATATTCTATTACGTACCGGTGTGTGTATGTGTGACAGAAGGAAAAAAAAAACCGTGCGAAAAGATAAACGCGAAATGAGGGCCAAATTGATAGTGGGCCAGTAGCAATTCAAACACAAATTCATATTATGTTCGTGTGACATCTTTTTTTTCTTCTTGATTTATATCTTAGAGGCCTATATTTAGCATTATTTATATAAAAAAATAGAACTTAATTTTCTAATTAGTCGCACGCGTGCCGAATATAATAAAAGAAGAAGAAAAAAATATGTGCGTGGCCCACATTTCATGTTTTTTTGTTGTTGTTTGTTGGCAACATTTGCATTTGATTTTCTAATAATTGATGTATATTATTTTTTTTTCCAATGGGTGGGTTGGATTAGACCTTGAGGTGTGGGTGGCTGGAGGTGTGAATCTGTGTCCCATTGCATTTCATTGTAAAAAAAAAAAAAGTTTTCATTGTTTCTACTCGTCGTTTTTTTTTCTGTTGTTGTATGAATAATTATTATTGTCGCGCAATCGATTGTGAATCGAAACTGATTTTTCATATTCAGCGCTGACTCTTTTAAAAGTTTCTGTCAATCTTTTTGTGTGAAGTTCTAAAGGAACTAACCTTTGTGTGAGCTTGCAGAACACGGGTTGAACTGAACTATAATTTTAAATATTTAAGTATGTCTGTATAGAATGGTATACGAGTTATAATAACTTGTACAAAGTACGAATTGCGTTCAGAATGGATGTTGCCATGAATATTACATAAAAGATAAGTAGTTTGTGGTGTGAGAGTTGTGCCATGGTGTGGGTTGTGTGGGACACCACCTAAAATAAAATCCGTTTTCTAACACGAAATAGTTAAGTCAATACGATGCGTATTGAAATTATGCTTTGAGATTATTAGTACCTTTGCAAAAACTAGGAATGGGACCATTCGAATCGCTCGAATCCCGCGAATGTTGAAAAATATTCGAGATTCGAAAACTCGAATCTTTGCGCTTTTTTTTTTTTCGTCTTTCGAATCTTTCAAATCCTAATATTATGTGGGCCGCAAAAAAAAACAGAAACTTCAATTTTTATAGATTCAATTTTTATAGAAATGTAAGTTTATTTCGAAAAGTACAGTAGAAAAAAGAACAAGGACGATGGGGTAAAATTAATGTTTTTTTTGTGACACTTGGCATCTCTTCTCTGCTACAATCTTTCCTACTTCGGTGGAGAAATCTTGTTCGCAATGATTACTTTCAAAACTGACCCAAGTTGAATCCTGGATCTGACAGGGGCTGGGCCACAAAGATATTCGTTGTGGGCCGCGAGTTTGACATGCTTGGTCTTGTGTATGTGCGCCTTAATAGAGAGTTTGTCAACTTTCTTTAAAAAAAAAATACATTAGACGTTCTCAAATACACCTTTTGATTGGTAACATTTTAAATATGGATGGATATGTATGGTATTAGCTGTTTTGTTAATGATTATTTGCATTTTCTATGCGTGTGTAATTCAAGGCCTCTTGTGTGCGGTTTGTCCTTGTAGGGAAGCTGGTTTTTTTTTTATTTCACCCTTTTCTTTCTCTTTCTGGGTCCTCATTTACATCACTTCTTATACATTTACCCGAAAAAAGTAACACCCACTCTCACTCTGAATTTACACGTATTTGCATATTTATCGAATCTACGCCCATCCTCCTCCTCTCAAACATCTAATGTTTCACTCTAATAGATCTCTTTAATTCATGTTGTTGTTGTATCAGTAGTTGTTGACTCAAACTGTGAACGCGATTGCAACAGGTTTGTATAAATATTGCAATTCTAACATTTGTTTAATTAGTCTTGGCAGTTGGATTTTTAGCGTCTAGTGTAATTATTATGTACGAAATAGATCTGTTGTAATGTGTGTGTGTGGGGGGGGGACAACTTTGTAGTTTTTTTTTTTTTTTTTTTTTCGTAACAAATAAATGTGTTTGAAATGAAAACCTAAAAATGCAATGCAAATTATGCAAGAAATTGGCTCACGGGTAATTTGTTTTGGGTAAGGTGTTACAGGCAAACGTTTGGATAAAACACGGTGTCAGCAGGATAGAAAGATGAACGAATGAACAGGATGAACACACAGAATGCTTATAGAATTGGATGAATACAAATTTCAATGGGATGAACAGAGAGAAATAAAAGGATGAACATACTTTAAATGGAAGAACATGGTTTTAAGGGGGCTGAACATGATTTTATGTGGATGAACATGGTTCATCTACCATAAAACCATGTTCGTTCATCCCTTTAAAGTATGTTCATCTCTTTAAAATGTGTTCATCCAATTCTATATGCATTTTGTGATGGGTTTTAAGTGTTACCCCCCCCCCCCCCCCCCCCCCAATGTTCAATCCGTTCATCTTTTTATCCTGACCCTAAAACACGTACAACCTTTTTAGAAACCACTTTTAAGGTGTTTCATTAAATCATGTCGCACCACTACATTGGAACGACGGAACGAATCGAAATACTTTGATAACAAACAGTTCAATGGAGCCCTGGCCAAGCCAGCTAGCCACGCATCCAAGCTAGTGTCCTAGGGGGGGGGGGGGTTCCATTGAAATGCCTTGTTGTAAAAGTATTCCGATTCGTTCTGATCCGATGTTGTGTGCTACAAGCTTAACAACTGTTTTTCGAACTCTTTGTTATTATGCGTTTCAGAAGAGCGCAACACTAAAGAAGAAATTGAATGTTGTGTTAGAAACTAGAACGGAAGCTGCTGATTTACTTAAAAATAGTCTTCATGTTTTTAATATCTTTCAGAACAATTTTTTTTTAATGAAGATTTAAAACAAAAATAGCTTGAGCTGAGCGTATTTCAAACTCACTTAAAAAGCTTATTTTAAAAGACATCAAACATGAAAATACAATGAAGTTGTTTTCAGCGGCCGAAAGACAAGAATAACCAGAGTTCAAGGGTGGTTTACACTTTATAACAACCTTAACAGAAAAAAAAAAACAATCAGGGTTTTTCATTACACAAAAACAAGTTCAAATTGTGACAATTATATCTTATGATTAGGGCTCGGATTTTTATGCAATATCAAGTAACTGTTTCTCAATTTGTGGCTCAAGTGGAAATTGTAAAATAATCATCCTCTTCATTAAAGCAACCAACAATTATGCTTTTTTTTTTTATCAAAAAGGCTGTTTTGAGGCTAGATATCTGGTTGATATCAGTTGTCAAGTAGAGTTTTAGCCTCTAAGAAGGTGTTTTTGATTGACAAAAACCAATAATTTTTGGTTGATCTAAACGGGAATTGTAACTTCACAATTGGCTCTTGGGCCACAGATTGAGAAACAGTTGCTTGATAAATGTATACAAATCCGAATTCTACTTATGTTATAGCTTATCGTTTTATATGACAGTCATGAATCTCATGATGTGTTGTGCTCTTCCAGTCAATGGCAGTCATAAAAATAATAGATACTAATGACAGTATTTGTCATATTGTAATAATGTTTTGTAATTTGCTTTTGTGATTTTTTAGAATGTCCAACTCATTCTGGTCATTCTTGAGTTTTCAAAACAATTACGAACATTCACTTGAACGTGCATTTCAGAAACCTAGTAGTAATCAAGGACTTTTAATATTCTTGTTAATTTATTACACATAATTACAGTTATGAAAAATAGCTAAAAAAAAATAACTCATAAACTTGCATTAGTTGTTTAATTTATTAAAATTGTTAATTATAAGTGGACGTTGAAATTCAATAAAATGACGGGATCTTAATTATACAGTAACAGTAATTTAATAATAACTTTAAAATAAACAGTTAGATTAAATAATATCTTATTTATACACACATAAAAGTATATCTTGTTGATATAAACGTTGAGAAAACGTTACTTTTTGTAGCAGTTTTAAAATAGCTAACGTTTATTATTTTTAAACGTGTAACGCCCAATTTGAAGTGAAAAACAAAAATCGTGAATAGGAATTCGTCTAATTAGGGTGGTTTTAAAGTGTAAACTGTAAACGCCTCTCAAACTCTTGATTATTCTGTTTGCAGATTCAAAATAAAGAGAAATTTGAATGTGTTTTAGAAACTAGAAGAGGGGTAGCTCAAAAACTTAAGGGTAATTTTCATGTTGTTATCTTTCAAAATAAGCTTTTTTATGTGAGTTTGAAAATGATCTCAACTTTAAGCAGATGACGCGTAGCAGACAATATTTTTTTTTTAAAATGTTCACAAAAGGTTCATTTTGAAAGATGCCAACTTGAAAGTACCCTTAATTGATTGAGCTACCCTTCTAATTACTAGAACAGTTTCGATTTTCTCAAAATTTCGAAAATTAACTTTTCATTTAGCTGTTCTTAAATGCCGGAACTGGTAATTAATTTAGTAAAGATATAAAGATGCCAAATATCAGTTGCTGGTTCATTGACTCTTGCGATTCTAGTTTCTAAAACACTTTGAATTTCTTCTTAATGTGGCCTCTGAATGATATTTTTTTGCACGTGATTTCATATCTTATTTCTATTTTTCTATTTTCAGATCCACTCCGTAATCGTCGGTTTTTCTCGTGAGTAGCTCTTCTCATCAACCTGTGGTATTTTTCTGCTCGTGTTTTTGGAACGTATGTGACACGCGCTGTGTAAGTCGTTGTCGTCGTCGTAGTCGTCACCTGCCATTATCATGGGTAGTCAGCAGTTTTGTCTGCGTTGGAACAATCACCAATCGAACATGTTGAATGTGTTCGATCAACTTCTTCAGAACGAAGCTTTAGTCGATGTGACTTTGGCGTGCGATGGACTGAGTTTAAAAGCTCACAAAGTGGTTCTCTCTGCTTGTAGTCCTTATTTTCAATCGTTATTTCTAGAAAACCCTTGCCAACATCCGATTGTGTTTCTTAAAGATGTAAGATACTCTGACCTTAAAGCTCTTGTGGACTTCATGTATAAAGGTGAAGTGAATGTGTCTCAGGAACAGTTGAATGCGCTCCTTCAGACGGCAGAGTCTTTAAAGGTGAAAGGTCTTGCCGAGGTGACGCCTGAAAGCGCGCCACATCCTCGCGGTGACGTCTCCGCGTTTCATGCCGCAAAACTAGCTCGTAATGCGTCTGGTATCGCGATGGCGCTTTCCGAATCGTTGATCAAGGACTCTAATGTTCAGATGGCGTCCTCATCTCCTCCACCTTCTCATCCTCCCGCTTCTCCACGTCCCTTCGCTCCCTCGAATTTCGAACATTTCAAAAGGAGTAGTTCGCCGACGGCTAAGCGTCGGAAGGCTAAACCTCGGAAACGTATTCCCGAGAATTCGTTTCCTTCCGATCACGAGGATTCGGATGCCCTCGATCTTTCGACGGCTTCTCCCGAAATGCCCGAGCCGTGTATCGATGCCAACGACAACAACTATGAGGCTAAGGTTTCTGCGGGGATGTGCAGTAGCGTGTCGCCTCCTTCGGGTGACAGGGGGAACGGAAGTGGTGTTGATCACACTGGAAACAGTACAGGTCAATTGTCCTCTTCGCTTCATTTGGATGTAGACGATAACTATCAATCACACGATGGGGTGAGTTACTCTTCGTGCTCTCGTGGTGTCGTATATTGTAATCGAGCTGCGAGATTACCGAAGAATGTTTTCTTGCAAGAGAAGAACGGACAGTTTTTTACTTTTTTTTTTTTTTTTGCTTTGCTGTTTAATAATAATGTTTTATTAGCAGGAATTGCAAAACAATTGGATAGTACTCTAGTAATACTTCGTTCCAAGATCAGCTTTAAGAAGGATTTGCAAGTATTTGAGGCTCAATTTCAAGAAGGCAACAAAAACCAGCTCACTCGGAGAATTCAAAACTTTATATTCAATTGCCAAATTGATTATAAAGTTTTGAATTCTTCGAGCGCGGTGGTTCCCCCACCCCAAATGTTATTAGACTATGGAATTCTCTTCCAGCACATAATGGTGTTTTCGAATGTTGACGGTGAAGTAACGATGTCTAAACCTTGTCTAACTTACAACTACATGTACTTTTGAGCTGATTGCAGGTGTACTCAGTTGAATTGATGTGAGGTTTAATGATACTCGGGTAAAATAGGGTTTTGTGAAGTTGAAACTTTATTCAGAGATTTCAAGTTGAAACGTCTTTCAGCTTCTTTAATTTGGGCCTTAGAAGGATTATGCAAATTTTTGCAGTCTTTTTGAATACAGTGGAAACTAACATGAAATGGAAGGACCCGGGTTATTATTTTGTGTTAAAAGGAATGAAAATATATTTCGTGTTAAACGGCTTTTGTCTGTTTTATGTACTTTTCAAACTAGCTCTTTTAGTTTCGTACATAAAATTTGGTCCAAATGCTTGTTTTAAATGTTAAAATTTGAAATCCATCTTAAATACGTATTTGCATTTCTTTCTTTAAAGTTGTTTTCAAAACGACGAGTGTTTATTGTTCTAGTCTATTGAGAATTTTGCTGGGTAAGTGTATACTTAAAGTGTTTTGGTTTTGATTCAGGGTTACGGAAACAATCAAAATCAAGCACTAGCGTCACCGTCGGGGATCGGATCACACCGGATGGCCATGATTCCGAAGGTGCCGGCGTTAATGTCTGTGATGTCTACGGCTCCCTTACCATCTACCTCAGCCACTCAGGCTTCAATACAAGGTGAGGAACATCAGTGTGCTTCAAATTATTGTTTTGTTTTGCTTGCCAAGTTACCGTCTTGTCTGTTTTGTTCGTTCGAGTAATCGAAAAGTAGTTATCGTTCTTAATCGTCATTTTCTACGACAAACTTGCAGAGGGTTTTAAGCTGTCATGGTAGGTTTATACTATAAACTTTGGTAAGATTGGCAAGCATCGAAGCTAATAAAAATAGCTCCACGAAGCTAAGCGTGTTCATAAGAACCCTTCTGGAAGAAGGAAGGTTTGACTTGTTTACGCCCCATTTGTTGCTTTGAATTTCTAAGCTTTGTAAAGCTGACCAGTTTCAAAGCTAGCTTCATACTCTGACAAAGGCAAAATTGGAAGCTCTGACGTCATTTTTGAAGCTTTGCAGGCTTTTTTGCAAGTCAGCTAGTTGAGTATAAACCAAGCCTCACCCAGTACCACCACTTAAACTTTTCTTTCACAAAGATAAATAGGTTGCGGTAATTTGCTAGCGTTTTGAAGCAACTATTCAATGTAGTTCGAAGTTAATCTGTATCTACAAAACCTAAAAGAATGCCATAAAGGTATTTTTATGATGATCACATAAGAGAGTACCTGATATGGCCACTTTTTGATATAAAATTGATATAATTTGAGAGAGAGAGAGAGAGCATTGTAAGCATGTAATCTGGGTTTATTTATAATTTTTTTTATCAATCGAAACGTTTAACCTTATGAATAAAAAGCCTGCAATTGCTTTTGAGCACGAGTACAGGATGAAAAGTATTGCCCAATGCAAATGATTGGGGAGCACTCGAGATAAAACGGGGCTGATTGATTTAAATCACTTCATTTAAGACAAAACTGTGTAAAGCGTAGGCTGAATATTCACTTTTCTGTGGCTTTATCCAAAGCTAAGCTTTGCGATGCTTTTTTGTGTATTTCTTTTATCTAATGTTTTCTTCAAAAGCAAGCTGTGGCATCTTTCTTTATACACGCTCATCAGGAAGAATTGATTAACTTAAAAATACGTGTGGAAAACAGTCGAAAGAAATTATGACATGTTTAATTACTGAAAACGTCACTCACTTTAATACTTTCATATTAAATTGATTTGATTGATTTAAAAAATGAGGTATTACAATTTTACATAGAAATTTAATTTGTTGTCTTTCGTTATGCATTTCTCTTAGCATTTGTGTTTCGAAGTTTATTAAAGCAAAATGAGTGTTCGTATTTAAAATCTTTCGTAAACCGCCGAAAGTCGAGCTCTACTTGACACTACTAAAACACAAGTTTTCTTAATTTTTTCTTGAAAGGCAGAGTAAATTAGAGTCCGAGTATCGTTTACACTTTAAACTTAATTCAATAAAGTTTGTTTTTAAAGTAACAAATCGGTGAAATAACGAGAGTATTGTTGAATTTTTAATTTAAAAAGCCACAAACATAAACAGTGGACAAATTTGCGAACTGCCCGTATATTATGGCCATAGCTTTAGGTAGTGACGTGGTATATGTAAATCATGACGTGGTATATGTTAATCATGATGTCACATTACAAAACAATAATGTATGAAAGTAGCTAGTCGTAGATAACAGTCTAAAAACAGGAATACACACTTATTACAAAAGCCTCGTGCACTTCATTGTGATAAATTGTAAAATACGTGTTTATAGTAAAAACCAAAAGTACGGCTAATATTTCAGTCGTTCGTAAGGCCTAGACTCTTTAATTAATTAGTGCCAGTTGTTTTTGTTTTATTTTTCTCAATTAGAGGGTTGTTTACTTCAGGGTGAGCATGAAACCTGCTCATTTGTTAGGTAAAATTTACTTGCTTAATCACTATAATTAGGAGTTGTTTATGATGATTTATAGTTAAAATATTGTAACGTTTGCTATCGGCAAACAGATTTGTTTGATAAAGATAGGGTTATCTGTTACGAGGCAGTTGCGAACCCTTTCCAAATACCATAATGTGTTTGTTGTTGTTAACTTGTCATTAGCCAGTCGACTCTTATGTGCGAAGTAGCCGCTTAAGTTTCGAAAAAGAGCATCATGTCATTTGTATGTTATTGTCGGGAAGGTATTGTCTTGTTTAACCAAGAAAGGAAGATTTGGCGCAGAACGGTCTTTAACGAGAGTAACTATTTAAAAAAAAATTGTGTAGCCTGTTTGTATTAACCTATAGGGTGCGAGATGAAAGCGTGCTACTGTTTGGTTTACGTTGAAGCAAATGGGAAATGACCGTTTTTCTTCTTCTTCCTCTCTTGGTTACAGACGGGTCGTACTGGTCGCAACGGAGGCCAAGGGCTTACCACTGTGAACACTGCAAGCGATCTTTTCGAGAAAAGGTGACGTTCGATGAACATGGTTGCCCAAAGGAACGAGTAGGGTTCACTTGTGATACATGCGGCAGTTCGTTTCCATCGTACAGTCGGTATATTAGGCATGCTGAGATCCACGATCCCGATCGCGAAGCCTTCACTTGTCCCCTGTGTTATAAGACGCTTCTACGACAGGACCATTTCAAGGCACATCTGAAGAACGTACACGGCTACTATAGTGGTTGAGTGAGGTAGCTTTTTTGAAAACTTAAATGTGTTGCGTTACGTCAATCAGATTTAAACAAAATTTTTGTGTGTTTGAGGTTTGTAACGTTTCGCTTTGTTGATTTATACAAAGAGTTGTGTGGGGAAATGATGAACCTCTTACGTATGCTCAGAACTCTGCCATCTCAATAAGCTTTCTTTTTTTAGTTCGATTTTTTTATTTGTGGGGAATCCACTGGAAAGTTGCTCGTGCCAATACGCTTTTAGAAATCGTTTTTATGTATGAGTTTGCATTTCAATTATGAAATTCGTTCGAATTCGAAAACAGTATCAACAAATTGCAATATATTTTATATTATGGTTAAAAAGTGTTTTGTTATTAACAATAATAATAATAATAATGATAAAAACAAATGTTTACAAAATGTAAAATTTGCTAATTTTATTTGATAAAAATATCAAAAATGACATTATTATAAGTGGACAGCAGTTTAAATCTATTAAAGTAAATGTAGTTTAAAAAAAAAAAGAACTGTAGACAAAACAAAGTATATTTTTAAATAATGATAATTTAGGGTGGGAGAGTTAAAGTTATATTGGACCCTGGGTTCAAATTGCAGAACTTTCAACTTAGTTTTTTTTTAGATTTTGTTCTCATATTGAAGATAATTTTTTTTTGTACGAATATAAGGACCACATTCAAGGAGGAAACTTGGTACTTAAACTTCAATTTGAAACCTCGGCAGGGATATACGAGATAGAATTCAATAAAACTGGGATTTTTATGTTTGAATTATCTTTTGAGAGTTAAGTTAAAGTTCAATTGTCAAGTTTGCTTCTAGAATTTTGAGCCCAAGTAACTTGTGATTGTTATGGTTATTGGATTTTGTAGCTGGAGTTCACGAAAGTCGAGGGTGTTAAGCAACTTGGAGGCACTCAATATTTTGCGAGGTTCAGTTACGGGAGTAACTGAACCTCACAAAATAAGCGAGTGCCTCCAAGTTGCTTAATTCACAATATGGGATTTTAGTCACAATTTAACTGTCTTAATTTAGGCAAAATTTCTATTAGGCATCGCAGATGAGATTTGCAATGAATAACATATGTAGATATTGAGCATTTAAGTATAGCCAAAAGATTTTCTTACTAATTGGTTTTACGTTTTCTACTAACGTAATGTTAGCAATATTTTAATAAGTCACAAAATTAAAAAACGCCAATGGATGGTATTAATGAAGTTGAGCATTTACTCACGATTAATTACTCAACAAAAAGAATGAGTGAATTCTCAAGAAGTCAGAATTTACTCAATTTTCGTATGAATAAACGGAGTATTTACGCTGGCAAGGTAAGTTCTCACTAAGACGCCTGTGTCTATCTATAGGAGCTGGCGCATTTGGCATTTCGACATTTTTTAGCTATTTCTTCGTAAAAATTAAAATAACTTAAGAATGGGTTGAAATAAAACAAAATGTCATGAGATAAAAAATAATTTATACAATTTTAGCAATGAGTAAAATGTTATTTTTATGTTTCCGATTCAAAGGATGCGTTAGTTATTTAGTTTCGCAACCACTCGCCCTACGTTCAAAATTGTCATCTCGAGGAAATGTCGAGTTATCCACTCCACGTTTTCCTTATTTAAGCCTGTATAAAACCCGTTCTCAACAAATGTAAGCATCCACAAAAGTTGGAGAGAAATTACTCAACTTAAAGAGAACTACTCATTTTTATGCATACGAAAATGAGGCAAATGCTTCCAGTTTGAGCAACTCCTCGTAACATGAGAAAGTTCTCTCAGTTTGCGTAAATACTCACCCATTTTATTCATACCAAGTCCGATCACTTTCTCGAAGAACTTGAGAACAGAGAGGAAGTGCTCAGCTTTATTCATACCACCTGGTACCCATTATGTGGATGCATCGTTTTGAAGCGATTTTTAAAAATTGAACTAGTGTATTTTTAATAATGGGAGGAATTAACTTATCTTACGTGCTGCTGTCTATTTGTAAAATATATGCTCATTTTTTTTTAAAAAAAAGTAAAGAAAATATGTTGACATCAAAAAAAAAGAACACAAATTAATTTATAATTTGAGAATTGTTATACGCTTCTTTGTAAAAACTGAAGGTGTTCATTGAAATCAGTTCAAACAATATTCTGCAGTGAAAACCGTTTAACACGAAAATCAAATTTTCGGATAACGCGAGGTATATATTTTTCTTCCGGGGTTCTTTAGAATATCATAAAAATTCTTTTAACACGAAAATATATTCTGCTCTTTTCTATTTCGTGTTAAACGGTTTCCACTGTATTTTTTTTTAATTTTATTTTTTTTTTTTGCATTTATTTTTGTATTTTTATGTGTAATAATGTTTGTGTTTTTGTCTATTCTACTGTTTTTAATGGTCGCTGCGCGGAATATTTTATTTTCAATGTTAGTCACAAATTAATTTTTATGTTATTCTTATATTTTTCTATATTCATAATTATGGTAATATTTTTTGTTTGTTTGCAAATTTCATTTTTCTAAATGTTTATATTATATAATTATATTGCGATGGGAACGTATCTGTCAGAGAAGTCAGTTATTTATCTTAGACCTATAGCCTCTCCTTCCAAGGAAGGGGGTGTACACGGAGGCTAGCCGTTTTATCAAATAGCTGATTTCTCTGATTAACTACAGTCTCTTAAGGAGACCATTATCTCCAGAAATTTCTTGTTGAAATATTGTCAAGAAGACATATTATATTATATTTTCATTATATTATTATATTATATTAATGATTTATTTTTAATTTTAAAAATTGTGTTGGCAATCGTTGAGTAAGTGATGACAGTATTTTAACAAAAAAATTCTGGCGGTAATGGCCTCTAATGCGTATACATCGGCCACCATATTCATAATTGTGGTGGTTATGCGGATAGGAATCACTTTCTCTTGCTACAAACATAAACTTTTAACCATTGATTTTGCTAGAGATATGGATACCTCTCTGTATATCCACAGTTGTGAATATATGGGGCCTGAATATATGTTATATGTCAGAGTGGTTTTACTTAAATGGACTCTCGGTGATTGTAAAAGTTCTATGAATCCAAAAGTAACCGTTCAAAATAGTTACAACAGGGTATACAGGGTGTTATAAAACATACTTTTACTATTATGATTGGCTGCATTCGACTGAAAATTACACTTAATTTTTGAAAGTATTGACCCGGGGGGGGGGGGGGAAGGCGGTTTTTAATTATTTTGATAAAGAAGTTATTGTAGTTTTAATTTTTTACTGATATTTTATACAACTACTACTTTCGATTTTATACAACTGAGAAGATTTTCACCCACAACTTTTGCAATTATTTTTTACTGAAGTTGTTGTAAAAGTTGCACATTGTAACAAGTTTCGGGTAGCACAAAACGACTAAAGAAGAACTATTTTACTGAGTGTGCAACAAATATTAAATGATATGCTATGGCGCTATTGTTAGGTTATTTTGTTCTGCAAAACTGTGAGAAAAAAACAAATTTCGAACCCTTCGGTATCTAATTGTGCGTTCTGAATTTTATATCATATAAAACTTGCTAATAACTTAAATGTCGAAGTGGTAAATATTTATGTCCACACTCGTGCGCTTTTCCTTGCGTTTAACGCACTGGTATGACGCATACGTTTGACGAAAGTGACGCACGCTATAGCACACGCCTTAAATATGTAACGCATGCGGTAGTTCGCGTGATTTTGAACGTTGAACGTTGACTGACGCACGAGTGAGGACAATTTGAGGAATGCTTTCATGACATGTGCCAAAAGGCATGCCCTTGACGAACGCAGTGTGGAAAATGGAAAGAAACGAGAAAGATCAAAAGGAAGATGAAAGTGCACGAGTGTGGACATTCAGTTTTGAAGCATCAGTAGTTGAAAACATGCAAAAAGTTACGAGTTACTTTACTTTTTGCGATAAAAGTTACTTGCGTGTATATTGCCCGGTTACTTTATGGTAAAAGTAACTTGTAAACGAAGTTACGAGTTGTTGGTTTTTCACAAAATATACTTTTATAATTATGCAGTTAAAATTTATTTATCAAAAATTTCGAAGCGTGTGTGTTAATAAGTTAATGCTAAGTTGCTTTCTTTTAAGGTGCTTTCAGGCAAAGTATATAGTTTTTATTATGCCGATTTATCGAGCTGCAATATTTGTAAATTGGAAGATTGTTTTGTGGCTGTGAAATAGAAATTGATTATGAATCAGTTGGTTTTATTTGTCATAAAAATGACGACTATATAAAGAATTCCAGTCAATTGCAATTTAAAAGTTGAGGAGGAAAAAAATAATTTTTCTATTGCATTTTTGTAACATAAGACAACCTCTATAAATAAAAATTGAAGTGTTTTATGAATATCTGCAATGAACTTTTCGGCATTTTGGGAGAAAGGTTATAATATACGTTGCAATAAATTCACCGTTTCGTATATATATTCATGCAAACCTTTTTTTTCCTCTTGTCTATTTCTAGATATTCGTAGACTGTGCCAGTATAGTCGGCAGAGTCAACAGCATAAACCCACATGGACAGAAGAAGATATGGTACAAGCTCTCGAAGCAGTACAAAGCGGAAGGTTGACATACGCTCTGGCAGCACGTAAGTTTGACATTCCGAAAGCAACGCTACACTACTACGTCATTCTAATGAAGGCAGTCGAAGCGGTCAGAAGTGGCCGAATGACGGCCGAAATTGCTGCCATCAAGTACAACGTAAGGACGAGCATTCTATTAGACTGTCTTTTTGGAAGGCAAGGTTCGGTGACAACATCAAGCAGTGGAAACGATAAGGGAGGAGGAGGCGGCGGCGGAGGAGGAGGAGGAGGAGGAGGTGGTGGTGGTGGTGGAGGAGGAGGAGGAAACGGTGGCGGAGGTAGTGGCGTCAAACGGGAATTGTGACGCCACGATTTAGATGAGTTTTAAGAAGCAATTTGTTGTTTTTGCTCAGGTGTCTGCACAACACTATCATCAAACCACAAACACACACACACAACACACATACAAAAGTACACTCTAGCATAAAATGGCGTTACAAAGTTATCTTATATGCGATATCTAATCTAATCATGGTACGAGAAAAGAGAGTAGAGATGATCAGTCGCAACTGGACCAGCTGCTGCTTGTGCTTTCTTAAAAGATAGAAGTGAAAGAATTGCTTTTGAGAGAATAGAAATCGCAGTAAAGTTGAATATGGAACTATTAATTTTCTGTTCCTCAAGTGACTCGATACACTCAACAACACTGCATCACATGCTGGCATTTTTTGGGGGGCTTTCTTGAAGCTGTCGTTTGTTCTTTTTAGCGATTCTTGTTTTCGCAGAAGATTACCTCGTGCGCCTACAAATATCGACTACGAACAACCTGAAATATCTTCAGTCGACAACAAACAACCTTTAGGACATGTGACGGCTTCGAAGAAGATGTCTATTCGGATTCTTTTAAAGAGCAAGTTACGTATTTGACCCCCCAAAAAAACCGCTATGAAGTTACTTGGGTGCTCGTTTTTTTTCGTTTTTCGTTTTTGTTTGTTTCACTTTCGATTTCGATTCAAATGAACTTTATGGTCAATTTATTTTTGGTTTTGTGTCAGGTTTTTATTGTGACTTAAAAGGAAGTGACCACGATCGAGACTCGATCGGAAGATTTATGATTAACGACGATGGTAATGTTAGCGTTTTCTGTTTCGCTATTTACTATCGGAAAACCAAAAAAAAAAACAGATCAAAGTATCGGAAGCAATTATTAGAAATAATATTTTTAAGTCTTTTCAAATGGACTGAAATGATATTTTTATTTTTGAACCGCCACAAAATCATGTATGGCAGAGACACAATTACAATATAAGTTTTTCCCCTCTCTTTTAATAATGAAAATAGTCGTATATTTTGTTACGCAAAATAGTTTATTTACAGGTTTTTTTTTTTTTTGCAATATTCTCGTTTTTTGATTTAAATTTGATTATTCCTCCATAAACTCAGGTAGAATATTAGGTGGTAAACCTTTTATATTTGTAGAACTGTTGCTCGTAGTGTGTTTTGCTTTATTTGTTTTTAGCTTGGATAGTTACTTGTGCAAGCATCTTAAGAGGCTACATCGAAAAATTACTTCGAAAAATCTTCACAAAGAGCGCTAGCATCGCTTTTCTATTGAGCCCATAGACCCAATGTTAAAGAAAAAATGTTAATTTTTAAAATACACAGTCACGACAGTACGTTTATTTTTCATATTTAAAGTTGTCCGATTTTGATGGTTCAAAGTGCAATGTGCACCTTAAAATATGCTGATCGAGGTAAGTGTGGTTGTATTTTTAAAAAAAATATTTCAAAATTGCGAATTTCTAACTCTTATGTTAAACTCCATTGAGTACGCGCACGTACGCAAAAAATATCCATTAAAATGCTCGTAAAAATAATTTTTTTAAAAAAAAACACAATTGAACCACAGTGAAGCAAACACGTCGGCGTGGTTTTTTAAAATTATTTTTAGGTATTTTTACGAGCATTTTAATGATTGTTTTTTTGCTTACGGGCACATACTCAATGGAGTTTAACATAAGAGTTAGAAATTCGCGATTTTGAAATAGTTTTTAAAAAATAGAACCGCACTTACCAATTTTTTGTCATTCTATCACTCGATCAGCATATATCTAAGGTGCACATTGCACTTTGAAAACTTTAATACTGGACAACTTTAAATATAAACAAAACGTATTGCCGCGAATGTATATTTTAAAAATTAACATGTTTTCTTTAACAATGGGTCTATGGGCTGAATAGAAAAATGATGCTAGCGATCTTTGCGGGGATTTTTCGAAGTAATTTTGCGATTTACTCCCTTAAAGGAAGGCGGCTGCATTTGAAAATTTATATCAGTGTTGTTGTGGAAGGAGGATGTCGCTCTTAAGTATGCCTCTACACAGTTGAATGCCTCTCCCTGTTGACTGGTTTTTAAGCTGTACTACTGCAACAGTACTTTGTGTAGATATTTTCGAACGTAATTACAGATATTACTGGAATTTTTGACGTCTTTTAAGTATGGAAGTTTGGAAAGCGAACTCGGTCGAAGCTAAAGGCAACAAAAGCAATGCGCAAACACATTTTGGCTCAGTTCTCAAATACTGTATTAGTCTATATTTGCAGGTCAGTTCATCCATTGAACAACAATTCCAGTTTTTTATTTTACAATATTCATTCAAGTCCAGTTTTTTTTTTTGCACATTTTTTTACATTTTAGATAATTTTTTTTACAGATTACGCATAATTATTTAAGAAAATTTACAATCATTAGTACCTTTCTTCTTTTCTTATCCTTTTTGTTTGTATATTTTTGTGACTTTTTTTAGCCAGTTATATCTTCTTATACGTAGTTATTTCGAAATATTTCACAGATTTGCTTGATTTTTCTTATTTCTTCATCTTCGTACATATACCCATGTACTGATAAAATAATCCGGTTCAGTGCCGCGTTCGTTGCTCGTTAGGGATTAAAACTGCAATACCGCGTTTATAGTTGACAGTATAAGATATTTTAAGATTCAAATCAGATTTTTAATGAAATTATAACGTAGATCATTAAGGATGTGATTGCAAAATGACGACTGCTATAAACGCGGCATGATGATAAGTTCTTTTCGTTTGTTCAGTGAAATGGTGCTTCACTTGAGAGGGGGGGGGGTGCGTTAGATTATTTTTGGATTCGTTTCTTTCACTTTTTTATCCATACACTGAAGAACGTTTAACACGAAATGTACAGGAACGGAATATTTTTTGTGTTAAACGAGTTTTGTGTCAGAATTACGGATTTTAATGCTTATTCTAAAGGATTAGAAAGTATATTTTGGGTTATCGTATTTTTTTATATTATTAGGGTCCAGTTATACGGGAACGTGACGATTGTGGGACAAGCACGACACGCGACTGCGGAAAAGCCTTTCTATTTAGATTAGAACTGTGACTCGTTCTAAAAATGGGGCACATCGAGTACATAACAAACGAGAACTGAAAGGAAAAATATTGTTGGCGACGATAATTGAGAGAGACCTGTCCGTTCTACGGACGAGTTTGGTGTCAATATAAACAGTTCTGTTGAAAAAGCTTGAACAATATTTTGGTTTGTGAAAGTCCCGTAGTCGAATTCACGTTTCTGTATAATTGGGCCTTAAAACGGTTTTCACTGGTTTTGTGAACTTGCAATCGAACTTACACCTGTAAGAGTTTAACATGAAAAATCGGATAAAACGAAATAGATTTTCGACACAGTCAATTGGAATAGCGTAAAAAAATGTTTTTAACACAAAAAAATATTTTGGTTCTTTTCATAATGTTTCATGTTAAGGGGTTTTTGCTGTATTCGCTAAAGGGTGTTGAGAGTGAATCAAGAGTAATATGCAGTGTTACAAACTTGAAAGCACACGTGCAGTTAATTTAATAGTAATGGATGTAACGGTTTTGGTTCTGTCTGCTTCACGCAATGGTTTATTGTCCATTTTCGTTTGTTTGCATCACTGTATGAGGGAGTTCGAAAAAAGTTTTATCTGTTAACATAGGATGAGATATATGCGACTCGACAATTTTTTTTTTGGTGCTGTGTGACTTTTCGGAAGCTCTTTGGATAATTTACACGAGAATTGGTTTCGTTTATTTTGCTACAGAAAAAGTTAATAACAGAACTGTCATCATGTGCGAGAAAAAGCTTGGTATCATAAATGGTGTACACTGTACGAAAACACGTGAGTCACCAGAAATGATTCATTCAGTTGTTGGGTAGATGAATATCAAATGTTGCCACACAAAAAAAGAGGGGATATATTCTTATGCTGTGCATACGGAAACATTTGAAGTTTTAATTTTAATATTTCACAATAACAGAACCGAAGTGTGGCGTAGCAAGGTTTGGTTGCGCTCCCCCACCCCTGCTGCTTAAAAGATTACGCACCCCCTGCATCCCCATAATGCGCCCTTCAAACCTCCTGCGCCCTTCCACAGTCACGACGGCTGTGAGTAGCCAGCTACGCTTCTGTCCATGAACTTATGAATAGTCACATGTTTACCAAACTAAAATTCACCTATATGCTCGCTCGTATAATCACTTCTATTTTAGGAAGAAAAACCGTTTCGAATGTGCCTCATATGTTAGTGCTGCAAATTGATGAAATTGGTTTCGATTGTGACATGGTGCAGTTTATTTTATAAACACATTATTAGGAAATGGCCCAATGCTTCTTGTAGTATTGCTCATATTATCAGTAATGCCTCTTTGTATATTATAGAACCTTCACAGTCAGGCTATATTTTATCATTATTTGGTTATAAATTTATATTCAGGTTTATCAATAATGCTCTAAATTAAAGTATTTTAATGTCCGCTATTCAGGTTATTGAAACTATTTGGACTGATTTAGTTGTGTTATGCTTCTTGTAAGTATTCAAAGTGAGAAGCCTTGTATGAAAATAAAGTATCATTCAGTGTGATAACTTGTGAAGACATTCAAAGTTGATCTATACATATTTCATTATAAAACAAGACTGCAGTGGAAACCATTACTGTAAATCTGCATACAAGTGACAATTAGCGAAAGATAGAAGCTCGTTTTGTATGTCACAACTGAATGGAGTCAATAGTGGTTTTGATGAAAAATCTGAATGTTACGAAGTGGTTGTTTTGATTGTGCATCATTATGAAATTTAATAATTTTTAACAGCACAGTTTAGCATCAAGTTTAGATGAATTGCGTCAGTAGGCCTTACAACTAACGTATATAACGTATGTACTAAACAAATCTAATGATAATAATATTTATTATTGCCAGTAATGAAAAAAAATCACTGCAATCCAAACAATAAAAGGGCTAATTGAAGGGGATAAATGGACCTCACGTATAGATTGTAAATCATTACGTCTATCGGACCATGTCAAATATATATTTTTGTCAATCCATTTTTTATGCCATTTCTGCTTAGCTAAAATTGACCCACTTTGTTTCTGGCAAGCAGCCATAAGACAATTCTTCATTTTTAGGCATGCCTCTTTGTAACTCACCCTTTGATAGTATGATAGTATGTTTATGCATTTTGCAACACCGTATTCCTCTAATATCCGCTTTACTGGAATCGGACTTCTTGAGTACATAGATATCTTGAAGAAAACTTCATGGGGAACCAGCTTCTAGATAGTTCGATTAGTCTTTCGCGCCAGTATTCAGGTCCGATGATCGATTTGCAGTTAGAACCACTGCAGGACCGGCCACCAGAGTTTCCTCTGGTTTCATCCCGCCCAAGCATAGTTTACCATCGTTCAGGTAAAAACACAAAAAATGAAAAGCACTTCCTCCCCTTCAACAATTGAGATAGGTCAACATTTAACAATTGAAGCCATGGCTGGAACAACGTTGTAACTGACAATTTTAAATTTTTAGAAAATATAAACAGTTGTAATCTTATTTCACATCAGTTTTTTTTTAGTTTTTCTAACTGAAAGAAGGCACCGTCTATGACGTAGTAAAGAAAACAAGTCACATACAACCATTTTTCACCAAAAAGCGAATTTTAGTTGGGTTTTTTGTCAATTACAACGTTGTTTTGGCCATGGCTTCAATTGTTAACAAAATTGGGAAACACTAACAGAATAAACATTGTCCTGAGGCCTTATATAAAAAATAAACTTCCTAGATTCAAGTCCACAACTCAAAGGGACAAAGCGACTAGAAGTCGTGAATTGCTTGTAGTTTTTTCAGGAGCAAATTTACGACAATGATTCCCATAATTCAGGAATTGAAGCATCCTAGGGGAGCATTTTAACCTTCTAGGCAGCTTTTAATGGTACACAATCGAAAAGACCACTTTGTACAACCATTGATAATGACAGTGCCCTTTGTTCGTTTCTAATATTTTCTTTAGCAGTATAGGGCCTTTGGTTTACAGTACATTAATTACACCACAATATTCAGTATAATGTGTATACGTAATTTAAAATGTGCCAAATACTGTACTGCGATGATCTTTTTTTTTTCTTGCCGTAGATCTCATTTTTTTTCTTATTTTTTTTAATTGGAAATACGTAATTTTTTTTCTTCTGAGGAATGATATAATTTCCTTCTTTTCAGTCTCTTTTTTAATTTGTCATAATAGCTTTAAGGTTGGTTTTCTCTAGGATTTCATACTGCGAGATAAATGAAAGCTGGAACTAAAGTCTCAATTATTGAACTTTTAATACCAAGTTTTATGAAAAATTTGATGAGGTTGGGCACTACCGTTGACTTATCTTAAAGTTAGCAATCATTAAGAATACATCCTAAGGATGAAACCCACGAGTGGTGTATTTGTCGAATATTTACACAATGAAATCTTTGTAAAAAAAAAATAGTATCTAACGTAGAAAAACCGTATTCGAGAGTACATCTTAAAGGTGGAATTTTCAATGAGCGACCGCAGCTGCAATCTTTTGGACCATAGTCGCTTTTGTGCCCCACTGTGTTTCGTGTGTGTGAGTCGCGATCGTCAGTCGTGGTCTGAGGTCAAATCTTTTATGTTTGGACGCGTAGAGACAAAAACAAAACAATAATAATCAAAAAGAAACTCGGCACAAAGAACCTTCTACCACCACGACTGCGACCAGACTACTCTCCGAGCAGTGTAGTCACATTCGCACAGTAGAGACGCCGGTCGCGCGCACTGTTCGCGTCAAAGGAACTGTTCTGATACAGAACTATTGAATCAAGTTTGGTCACTGAGTCAGTCGCAAGGTCGCGGGCGCTCCTAGGGAATTCCACCTTAAGTGTGGTTATTTTTATGTTGGAAACACGCAGTATGTTGACTTTGCGCAAGAAGAATATGTCAGAGTGAATGGTGTGACTCCATCTGTTGGGGTTTGTATATCTTTGTATGTGTAAGTTTTTATGGTGTAAAATGGCCACATTTTGGAAAGTGAACATACTGTGTGTGTGTTTGTATACTGTGGCTGTAACCGTATGCAAAGGATTCAAGTGGAGTGTCGTTCGTACATGGTAAATACACCACTGGTGGGATTGCCTACCGTCTTTTATGTTTTATGGTGTCGCTAATGTACATGTGGTAATGAAAGTTTCGAATTTTTTCTGATATTGAGCAGCAGTATTTTTTTTTTTTTGGTTTAGCTGGGTTTAACTCACATTATCTATTTAGATACGTTTCCATTCAGACTCACGAGTATGCAACATAATCTTGATATGAAAAATTTCAGCAAAAGCTCAGTAACGTAAGCCATGAATCTTAACTTTATAATAAACTCATTTTCCCTCAAAAAAAGTGTTTTTCTGAGTTGTGCCACTCTTCCAACGGAAGTGCGAAATATGTGCAGAAAGGGAAAACGAGTCAGTGCTTCTTCATACATACAGTCTATACCTGCCGCATCAGAAGAAGATGTTTGTGACGTCATAGGAATTGACGTAAAATTTAGGCTTGTGTCATTTAGTATGATAAAAAAGAGAGACGATATCTTAACGTTTTTAACAGTTTAAACAAAAGGATTCTTTTGTTAATGCCGCTTTTTATCAGACAATCGTAGATTTTTCGTCAATTCCTATCACGTCACAAGATGCTTTTTGTTAGGATGAGGCAGGTATGAATAAGAAATAACGCTCCTCTTTTTGAAAATCAAACTATAAAGTGTGCATTTATTTATGGCTGCAATATGTCAGGGCCGGCCCTAGAGTATGCGAGGCCCGAGGCCAGCAATCGGTGATTGGGGGAAAAAATGTTTAGTCAGCAGCGCAGATCTCCTGAAAGCGTGAGGCCCAAAGCGGTTGGATTGCTCGCCTTGCCCTAACGCCGGGCCTGCAATATGTTGTAGTGTAAATGCGAAAATCATCATATACAATACACGTATCTGGACTCTTGTATATTTTTCATAAAAATGTTTCACAGACTCATGAGTCTTGAGTTGAAACGATGCTTTACAGTCTCTTAATGGGTGTTGATTAATAAGGCTCTAAATAGGGAAAATTTTAATTATTTAATCTTGTTTTCTTTATAACTTTATTCTATACTTTTGCTTAATTAAAAATGAGAAAAAGAAATTCTAATTATACGAAGTGAAATCGAAAATAAAATATTTTTAATCTTTAATTTTAATTAATTAGTATTAAAAAAATTACAAATTAAAAGATATGATTAATATGAGTTTAGCAATAGTTCCTTACTTGTCAAGCAAAAATATTTTTAAACAATCAAAACAACGTATTCGTGTTCCTAACAAGAGAAGAAAACAAAAAAGAAGTTCGTAATATCTATAATTATGCAATATTGAGTTAGATTAGTTTCAAGAAAATTATTTTTATTTTATTCCTTTTTATTACTGACTTTTATTGTTTTAATATTCAAATTAGAAAAGTATAAAAAAAAAAGTTTTATTTATCATTACATAGTATCGTATTCTTATTTCTCTCTGGGTAAACCAAACTGCTCCTCAAAGCCAGTTGCAATCATGTTTAGAAAGCATATTTCTTGAAACGGAAGCTCACTTGTAAAACCGTTTACAACGAACGACAATATTCGTTTTGCATAAAATTAAAAAAAAAATTGCTAACAACTTAAGATTAGTATGTTTAATTAATGATTAATCTATAATGTAAATGAGCAAAGTTCGAGCGAAAATTTTGCAAAAAGTACATCTAAAAAGACATTGAAAAGAAAAGTCATTGTGAAACCTTCTTTACATGAGTGGATCACAATGTAAATATTTTGAATTTTAATGTACTGTAATTTTCGCCATTCTGAAAGTTTTGTAATTTTGCAAAAAAAAAATTATTTTTAATTTCTCAGCTTTCTTAAGTTACTTTTAATACATATTTGAAAAACACGAACGAAAATCAAAATTGTATTTCTTATTTTATTAAGTTTATTTCTGTTCATATAATTATTATTATGCACGTAAAATGACGTTGAAATTAGTTCGATTAGAGAGACTAGTTTGGAACTTCGAACTTATGAATATGATTTTTGAGTAGATTCACTTCGCAGTTGTAAAACTGAGTTATTCTATATTATGCTTGTTTTTTTGTTTTTTGTTTTTTTTGCTTTCAAATTAACATTGGAAATACTAATTGCAGTGCTTTGAAATGGTTTTCTATTTCTTCAAGGTTTTAAAGGTCCGATCCACATACAGCTGACAAAAAAGTGCAATATGAATTCGAGACAAAAAAAACTGCCAGAAAAAGCAGATTTTGAAAACAAAACAAAACTGAAACAACTGCCAGCAGTACTCGAGACAAACCCACAACAAATTTGTGACACACAACACAAACAGAATTTGGGTTTTGTTTTGCGTTTCTATAAGTTGTTGTTTTTAATACTGTCCACAACTGCACAGGCAAGAGGGTGACAAAAATGTTGCATAGTATCGACACAAAACACTTCTGGTGTTTACTGACTTGTGGCGGGGGACATGGTTTGACTTGGTTGTGAAATTGCAGACAAAACACAAAAGTCGCAGAAATGTTATGATATTGTTGCCAGTATGTTTCGAGAAACACTCGAGTTTCTGCTTTGTTTTTGTTTTGTCAGCTTGACATATACTGTATGTGGATCGGCTTTAACAAATTTAATGCGATTGACTGGTATGCTGGTTAATGTCGCACGTGTTGTAACTTTGTTTTTGTGAGAGATGGGTGACTTATTGGTCGCGCAATGCAGAATGTGTGGTATTTCTATACCAGATTTAATTTCTTTTGAATTTTTTTATGAATATATCGATGAACGTTTTGTTGGCGAGGGTTGTTTCTAAATTGTGTAAAGTACAATGCCCCCGTTTAGCAGTTTCGATCTCGATTAGTTTTATGTTGGTGTTGGTTGTGCACAATGATTTTTGCAGGAGGCAAGTGATAGTACGATGTATGTGTGGTGTGATATGTATCGCATATATGCATGGGACTTCCAAAATGTTTTTTATGAGCTTCCCCGTAATGAAGTGACGTCGATGCAATTGTTTTTTGTTTTGTTTTTTTGGTGCATTTGGACGTAATTTACCGGTGCTTAACTTTTAAAATAAAAGTCCCTTATTGCGTTTTGGGTGCTGTGGCAAAATAAGATGGGGGAAGGTGTAAGCACATAGCTAGAAGTCAGCAAGAAGTGACTCGAGATCACGTCGTGGTGTTGGGGGAAATGTATTCTTTATCTCTTTCTAAGTTCCGCTTCACACGGGGGACACTTTGTATGGCCACACAGTGGATACATGCAGTATGCTTCGCATGGACCACCGTTGAGAAAACGATGGAATAACGTCGGTCACCATTGACAACAAACGGGGGGGATGTTCGACACTCGTGGCTGAACACGAACACTCGTCGGGACACTCTGAAGTGACGGTGTCTTGTCTGAACACTCCCATAGAAATGAATGGTATACAAACCGTACAAACACTTGTGGTGGCGACACAAAGTATCTCGTGTGAAGTTGAACTTAACAGTTTTGTGAATGGGCGCCGCCAGAGAATTAAAACTTGAGAGTATGTTTGAATATAGTTTCAACACATTGGAAGCGGTCAGTTTCTCAGCTATTTTTGAAGCTGCTTAACGAGCTTAACGTTTCATGTCAAAATTTGATTAATTATTCAAATTGAATTATTGATATAATTATAATGTTTGAGCTTTATTTTTGACATGAAACGCGCTTGATACAAGAACACGGTTTTTTTCAAAAGTGCGTACAAACTAAACCGCACCTCTTGGAGTTTCTTGTTGTTGTTGTTTTGACGACTTTCTTGGCTGTTTGTTCTCTTATATATTATGCCTTGGCCAAAAAATAATTGGACTTAGCTCAAACAAAAAAAATAAGTGTTGTTTTTTGATAATAGGGAATTGGGTTAGGAATTAGAATAACTGTATAAAAGTCATGGCGCTTCCAAAAAAAAAAAAAGAAATACATTAACCATGTACAAGTTTAGATTGTTTTGTTTTTCGTGGAGTTGATTCGAACATATTTTGTATATGGGTGTGTTTAGTTTATATACAGTTTTTGGATAAATGTTTTTGGCATTTTTTTTATAATTTAGAGTGAAGCAGCCCACAGACCTGCAACTTGGTTGCCAACCATGTTGCAAACAGTGTTGAACGTCTGTGGGATGGTTGAAGTTGCAATTTCAGATTGCACCAACGGTTACAGTGAAATCAAAAAGTTTGGATTTTTGTGGGAGGAGACTAATGTTGGCAACACTGTTGCGCCGTCTGTAGTGGGGTTGGCAACTTGGTTTGAAACATTAGTACATCACAAGGAGTTCTAAAGTGAAGTAGTGCGTTAAGACGTTGTTATAAATAAAAAAAAATGGCTACCATCCCAAATAATGAAGCGTGGAGAGTTTTTCGATGCATACGTTTCGGATGTTGCTGTAAAGGTTGCATACGTTTTGGATGTTGCTGTAAAGGTTGCATACGTTTCGGATGTTGCTGTAAAGGTTGCATAGTCTGTGGCAAACAAGTTGGGCAACATGGTTGGCAACCAATTAGTTGCAGGTCTGTGGGCTGCTTAACGTTGAAAAGTTAAACCATTTCTTTTGTTTTATAATTTGTTTTTTTTTTTTCGTGTGTAACAGAGAGAGAGAGATGTTTAGGTGCGATTTTTAGGTAAAATGGATCGAAAACATTTTGCAACCTTCTTATTCAGTTTTCAAGTAACTAAATTTTTTTTGTCATGCTAGAACAATTATGTATAATCATTCACACAAATCCAACATGAAATTTTTCTCTACTTTGTTTAGGTGTCACCATTAGGATTTTTATTGGAATTAATTACAAATGAAGCCACTAGATGAAGTTACGTGAATTCACGTGGCCACACCATTAGATCTCTATGGACGTGGCTAAGTTCAAGAAGCGAATTTACCGGTACGGGATATGTAGGGTTTTTTAAAGGATTTTCTAAACAAAACTCATTGCCTTTTCGAAACTTGATGAATAAATGAAGCGGGTTAACCCCTTTTTTGTGACGATCTGTTTGGAAACAATCGATTTATGACAGTTTTAAAACGCCGATTTTTGGTTTTTGCCGTTATCGCCGTTTTAAAACTGTCATAAAACAATTATTTCCAAACAGATCGTCACAGAAAAGGGTTCACTCGATTCATTTATTCAAGTTTCGAAAGTACAATGAGTTTTGTTTAGAAAATCTTTTTAAAACCCCTACATACCCGTACCGGTAAATTCGCTCCTTTTAACTGTTTTTTTTGTTCAAAATACAACTCAATGGGCGTGGCTATGTGAAGAAACGTAGCAATGGTAATGCCGTCCTAGGAGCATGATTTATACCTAAAATCCTAATGGTCACACCTTAAGTGTTTCTCAGTAATTTTTCAGTTTTTCTTTAAAGCTGCATAACATTTTTATATAATAAATGACAACCTGACTGAATTGTAGTGTCACTCACTACCTACCACTCTCTGCAACTAAAGAGAGAGTTCGTAATATCTTAATAGAACAAGAGACAAAAGATTATATTATTGCCTTAAACAGTACATTTAAGGTGGTTTGTGAATGGCCCGTTTTCGAACTCTTGATTATTCTATCTTTCCAAAGGGAAAATTTAAAAGAAACTTAGAAAGTGTTTTAGCAAATAGGAAGGGGGAGTAGCTCCAATCACTTAAAGATATAATTTTCATGTTGTTATCTTTCAAAATAAACTTTCTATAAACAAAAAAAATATAACATCTGCTTAAAAAGTCACATACAAAAAGCTGATTTTGAGAGATATTAACGTGAAAACACCGTTAAGTGATTGAGCTACCCTTCTAGTTTGTAAAAACATGCACTTTCAAGTTTCTCTTAATTTTTCGCTCGGAATAATCAAAGAGTTCGAGAGGCGAGTTTACACTTCAAATTCTGGTTCAAAGTTATACATTACAGCCTTCTGTGAATTACAGTCTTTACTTGTTTCACAGTATAGCTTGAAGTGGTGTAACTTTTGAGATAGAATTGTGTAAGCAAAAGACCATTTTGCATTGAAGCTAATTATGCAAGATCCATTTGTGTGGTCTCTTTTTGTCTTTTAATTAAGAAATCGCCATCAATTTTTTTGAGTTAACACAAGTTTGGGGGAGGCATTACCTTTGAAACATGTCTTCATAACTTGTACAACACGTTTACATCCCCAGACTAGATTTATGTCTCGAACAAGTTCGAAGTATTTATAACATGTTCAGTAAAAATATTAAAAATAAAAATATGGCTTTCATTCATGTGCTCGGATGTAAATTTCGAGGCTGTTTGAACCACCTGAACCACGCGCCATTCTAATTTACAATATCAACGGCAAATTATTATGAGCCAGCTGTGGTTCTGTACGTTGTTATTGAAATTTGTCATACAATTGTATTCAGTGGAAGTATATCAATAGAAGAAACACAATGGAATTTGAAGCAATGCATTATTATTATTATAATATTAAATTTAAATGACGTTTGTACAAACTTTTATTAAAATTTAATTTTTGTATTATTAATATGAAGCATTGCTTAGTATTTCAGGTTTCATTCTTATTCATTTATTTCAATCTATTACTGTTTTTCTTTTCTTTACAGCGCTTAGAAAAACAGTTCTTATTTTCTCAGTTAGGGCCTTGGCATATATTTATACAAGCGACTTTTGAAAAAAACTTTTCGGCGACAAAATGAAGTCGAATGTGTCGTTGGGCTTGTCGGCGTAATGTGTTTCCTATGGGGTTAGACTGTAAGACACCTTAAACACTTTCTAACGTCTGTTTCTCGAAGATGTTTTCGATCACTCGCGACGGGCGAAATCGTTTATTTTCCATTGCACATGCACACAAAGCCGACTTTAAAAAAAAAACACCTTGGCGGTGTTTTGAAAGTGTTCAGTTTTGGCGACAGCTCGACTTCATTTTGACGCCAAAAAGTCTTGGACAATTGGCGTCTTTTAATAGAAAATACATTACGACCACAGCAATGCGACTTTCGATTTCATTTTGTCGCCAAAAAGTCTTTCAAAAGTCTCCTGTTTCTTCGAAGGCTCTTACTCTTCTTCTTCGTGTTGTTTACCCTGATATGCAGTCCTACCTCGCTTAACGATAGGAAAAACGTTTCTAAAAAAAATGATATCAATTATCGGAATCATCATTGTAGTCGTTGTGATTTTGTAAACTTATGTTAATAGCGAGGTGTATCGTTCTCAGCGGGGCAACGTTAAGCGAGGTATGACAGTATATTTAAGTTTCTTAAGCCTCGTTTTCACGGTGGCGATAGTTCTTTCGTGAGAGTTACTGTCATGAAAGTTGCGACAGTTCACTCTCATGATAGCAACTGTCTGCATTGTCTTAAAGTAACGGTGATAGTTCTGTCATGACAGTGTGACTCAGTCTACTTCACCGTTAACAACAGTGTTGCCTCTCCCTCCAGAAGCCAAATTTCCTTACAAGTGGTCACTCAACAACTATTACGATTGCGAGAGTACTATCAACTATCTAGTCAAACGAGATAGTTGTGATAGTGCTATCTTGCAACAGTGTGATAGTGACTATCGTGTGGTCTTCACGATGATAGTTCTCGCGATAGTTGCTCTCATGACAGCAAGTATTGTGAAAACGAGGCTTTTATTATGCAATAATACTATACTGTCGTGTTAGGTGTTTTGGCTCAGTTTGATTATTATGTTGATTGTTGTTACATTTCTGATTACGAGTTAGCTTTTAACACACGAATACAGACTGAATTATTACGACAAGTATCGAACAAAAAGCAATAAACGTGGTTTTTTTAATTTTATTTAAAATTGAAAAGGTTTTTTTTTTTCCTCTGCAGATTTCATATTTAAAATCTGTATCGCAAAAAAAAAACAAAAAAAACAAAACAAATATGGTTGGTGATACCAAATTTGGTTGTCAATTAAAATTAATTAGCAATATTTGAGTACAATAATAATAAAAGTGGGTAATTGTGACAAAAAAAAATATAAAATTTTTAAGTTTTTTCTTCTTCTGTGTTTTTATTTCTTTCTTGTTAATGGTGCGTCCAACATTAGTAAACAAAACAAAATTGACGTTGTATGTTTGCGTTTTGCGAACATTTTATGTTGAGCGCTAACGAGTGTGGATGGACGTGTTGTGCTGCACCGCGCTGCATACGAACAGACGCACGCAAGAATTTTCGCCACGTTCAAATTACACGCGGTCCGTTCGTTGGCGGTTCATCAAAGAGATGTGTGTGCCGCAAAATATGTACGTGGGCCGTGGTCAAAAACGTTAGAATTTGTGGCAAAAATAGTTGTGTCGAATTCTACAGTCACACACGCACACAACGTATATTTTTTTACTAATGGTTGGACGCGCTCTTAGATTAAGGCTAGGCGCATATTGAGACGCGCGTGAGGCGCATATTGAGACGCGTGTGAGGCGCATATTGAGACGCGTGTGAGGCGCATATTGAGACGCGTGTGAGGCGACACAGCCTCGAAAATTATTAGGACGGGGTCAATTGGTAACACGACGCTACAGAGCGCTGCTCACTGGCGCTGTGTGTCGTCTTCTACAGGTGTTTTAGGCAATTTTCACAAAAATTCATCGTCATAGGGAAGTTGTGTTTGAATAGAATGCGTCGCCATATGCGAATCACCACGTTCTACGCGTGGAGCGTGTTCGCGTCATGGCACTCATGTCAGGTCGTTTCACACGCGTCTCAATATGGGCGCCTAGCCTAATATTGTAGTTTATTCTTATTTTTCTTTTAACATGATTTGAATTTGTTAGCAAAATTAATCTTGTAAACATTATTATTATTATTATTATTATTATTATTATAATTATAATTATAATTATTATTATTATAAAAAAACGTTGACATTTGTGTGTTTGTGTCAGAAAAGTTGTTTGTTTTATGTTTGTAGTTGTTTTTTTTGGAGGGGGGGGGGGGGGGGGATTGTTGTGTTTTTTCTGTTTTAAGTGTAAAAATTGAGTTTACACTTCAGAGCACCTAATTAATTCATTCTCTTTAATCAGGAAGGTTTTTTTTAATTATTATTGTTTATTAATTAATGTTTTGCTTCTATTTGGATAATTATGTAGATATAACATTGGCCAATTATGTGCGAAAATGAGAGTATAATTAATAATTGGTACAATTTTTGTTTTTTTCTCCTGAGAAAAAGAAAAAAAAGAACAAATTTTGAAAGTTTTCACTTGTTTGTGTCTTGCACTGTTTTATTTCTTTCTTTGCTTTCTTTCTGTCATTCTTTTCTTTTTCAATTTCATTAATGTCTGTGTCTGTTGTCTAATCTGTATCTGTATTTTTTTTTTCAAAAAAACAAAACAAAAAAACTTGTTAGAAACAGATAAATGTGACAATTGTTTGTATTATATGTGAAACTATTACAATTATTATATATAATAATACATTGCATACTAATGACACACATACATACACTTTTTTAATATTAAGTGAGAAAATATCATTGGATATCATCGAAGATGAAGATGAAGATGAAACTTCAAATTGGACATTATTATTAAAGAGGTGAAGAAGTGTATTTTAAAAAAAATGTAGCAAAAAGAATAATACCACAGAAGAAATATTGTATATTCATATTCGAAGTGCTTATAAATTCATGTAAACACAACCACAACACACAAAACACACAACTGGAAAAACAACAACAAATTTAGGGCTTATATTCAAGAAGGAAACACTCTCGAACAGGGTTCCATAATAGAAAAAAACTCTTATTAAACTTTTTTTTTTCATGTTGGACGCCTGTTTAGAGAGTTCAAGAGTTGTAAGTACAAGATGCAAAGTTTTCTTCTTAAATTTATGGTCTTATTATGTATAGGGAAACATAAATACATTCACATTTCATCATTAGAGCTCGGATTTTTATGCAATATCAAAGCTAATATTTCTCATGCAATAATTTGTGGCCCAAGTTTGCCGCCAATTGTGAAGTAATTCATCATCATTAGAGCAATTACAATTATTCTTTTTTTTTTCTAATCAAAAAGGCTGGTTAGAGGCTCGTTGTCTGGTTATTATCAAGTTATCAACTAGAAAGTTTTAGCCTCTAACCAGTCTTCTTGATTAAAAAAAGCGGATTGTTACTTCACAGTTGGCCATCGAGCCACAGATTGAGAAACATTCGCTTTGATATGGCATAAAAATCCGAACCCTATTCATCACCCCAAGATTACATTTTTTTTTCGTTCATTCGACGAAAAAGAAGAAGAAAAGTCGATTTTACTACCTCAATTTGTCAAAAAGTGAATTTTTTTTTTGTGCTTTTGCTTTTTGCTATATATATATTGCTATTGTAATAAATACCGTTATCTTTGTTTTGCTCTCTTTTTTCTCTTATCTTATCTAAATATATACATATATCTAATATTTCAAAATTCCTTGTATTATATTTATATTAAAACAAAATAATATAATCAAGGAGTAAATTTGTGCGATTTTTAATGTAGATTGATGGATTTCTAGATAGGTTTAGTAATAATTAAACAACAACAACAGAAAAATGAAAATTGGAATTCATTTTTCTTTTTGAGGGAGAAATATTTCATGTAAAATATTAAAAAGAAATATATGTATACTTAGAATTCTCTATTTGATTGATTGATTGATTATGGGGGTTCAAAACCAACTTGCAAAATAACGAATAATGTTTGTAATTTGCGTTTTAAAAACAAAACAAAAATACACACACAGTAGTCATATCTGTTTTCCATCCTTAAAACTACTGTAAATGTTTTTATTTCTCTTTGTTTTTTTGTTTTTTTGTGAAACGTAGAAATATTGTTGTAAGAAAGTTTTATGTAATAAAATAATAATGTTGTGCTACAGGTTGTTTTTTATAACACTTGAAGCCCAAAGTCGGCAGACCGGTTCGTGACTGGTCGGCACGGGACATGTTTACAAGTGAATGGGGGAAGCTCGTTGTTGTTCTCGCTGCTCGCGGTTGGAGTGTGGATTTGTGGCTCGCTCTGCAAACTGTCGAGCTCCGACCGATCTTCCAACCGGCTTGCGAACGGTTTTTACAGTATTGATTGTACGTGCCCGACCGGTTTGTCGAACATTGTTTGCCACATCACAGACTTTGTTCTGTTTTTAACCAGTTTGTTTATATATTACAAAAGGACGAACCATGAGAAACACAAGCTTGGAGTTTCTGGACGTCTAAGTTACTACTACAGGTTCGTGTGTTGTGTATGGGCAAGAGACGAACCGGTCTGGTTGGAGTTGACGCGGTCGGGTCGTCGGTCGTGTTCGTCTAGTCAATTGGGGGGGGGGGCTTAATGCAGAACATTTGTTTACAATTTATTCACTTTTAAAGGCCTGTTGCGATTTGGCGAAAATGAGGATGAACACCGAAAATGCTTTGAAAAAAAGCAGAAATCATGATCCAAAATAGGATAATACACAAAATATATTTCCTGTCTCATCTCTCAGTACTGGACGAAACGGATAACATGAAAAAAAAAAATCCGGTAAACAAGAACATTTTTTGTCTCATGACTAAAAATCAATGTGAAAGCCTTATTTTAACATGTTTTATCATAAATATAAATTTTAATACATATATACAAACCTATAGATATTGTAAAAATCAAGTGTTGAGAAGTAATTTGACAAAAGTAATGAATTACTGTAATTAAATTACTTTTTATTTCAAGGTACACATCCGAAAGTCACGTTGTACTTGGATAATATAACTGGTCTTAAAGATGTAAAGCTTTTCAAATTAAGTATGCTTCTAGTACAAATGAAGCGTGCATTTCCATAACGTTGTAAATGCACAATAAGGATAAAATACGTTTTTAATCGGAAAATGGGTTGTAAACATTGTCACGAATGTGCTGTTCCTAGAGGTAAAAACAACTGAAGTAGAATTGTTGTGCAAGTCATAACGTTCTAATAGCCGATAGCAATTGACGTGGCAACCTGGCCAGTCACTTAGTGTGAATGAAATTGAATTTCAGAATTGGAGAAGTGCAAAGAATAAAAAAAAATGTCACAGTGACTGTGAATGATAATATAACATTGTAGGATTAAATAAATTTAAATCCTGACTAGTAGAACATTAACTAACTTATAAGAAGTAATTTAATAAAATGAATAAGCTAGAAATAATGAAATAACAGTTCAAATCACGAAACTCTGTGACTGCACATTGGTAAGACTGTTTCTTTCATGTTGAGTACTTTAAACTGACTTAGCCCCACTATTTAAAATTCTTTTAGAACCTGGGAGAACAATCAGGTCAAGTAACAAAAAATAAAAGGCAGTGATTTAAATCATGATTTTTTTAGTGATTTAAAACATGATTTAAATCGAGCAACTGTTGACGTCCAGGATTCAGGAATGATTCTGTTTTCAGGAATGCAAAAGGTATTCTGCAATCTGCAGTTTGCATAAAAAGTAACTTTTTTTTTTAATCTACAGAAAAAAGTTTGCCAATGTTGGTTGCTGCCATACTATTTGAAGCCGATCGGACGGCGCCACTGCAATGGCTAATGCTATGCTGTATAAACGTTTTTTTTTGTAAAATTTGGACGCAAAAACCTCGAGCGAACGTTTTTTTTTAGAAACAACATTATGAAACAAATTTAAATTGTTTTCAAAACTAGAATGGTAAAAGAGTACGCTAAAACTTATTTTCATGGCAATATCTTAAAAAATGAACTACGTCATAAAACGTCATAAAATGTTTATTTTGAAAGATATCATCATGAAAAAAAAAAAAAAACTTTTAACATTATCACCAACTTTTCTAATTTCTAAAACAGTTCGAATTTTTTCGCAATGTTTCTCCTGAAAAACGTTCACTTGAAAAATATAAATTTACTCAAAACCGTGGGTGGAAAGTGGACAGAATAGCCACTACAGTGACGCCGTTCGGGACAAAGAAAAGAAAATACATATCTATAAAGCCAACTTAAAGGCGTTGTTATGAAGGCTAGTTATTTTGTAAAGAAAGTCAGTCCGTGTAACTTTAATGTCTGATTTTAATGCGAATTTGATATGTATGTATTCATCCTGAACTCTCGCTATACACCGGATACCAACGTGGAAACCCATTTTTCGAGGAGTACTTGTTAAATAAGAGTTTTCAGTGTTGAAACCCTGTGAAAAGGGTTTCGATGTGACAAGTGAACGCATCATGTGGGACTGGCTTAAAAGTCTAATGCTCTGATTAAGTATGCACGGCTTGCAGCTTATGGCAGTCAGATTAGCGATAGTGAAAGAAGGGATTTAATTAAATGTTTGTAGAACGACTTTGCCATTATCTAAGGCCGCGGATCCACATCAAGCTGACAAAACACAAAACCGAAACTCGAACAGTGTTTCGAGACAAATTGGCGACAATTAATACTAGAGCATTTCTGCGACTTCTGTTTTGTCTGCAATTTCACAAACGATTCCATGTCCCGGATCAAGTCGGTAAACATCAAAAGGTTTTTTTTTTTGCTTTGTCTCTGTATACTACATTCAACATTCTATTCTACTATCTCACGTATTCAGGGTATACTTAGCCAGAGCATTAATCTTCTTAACTGTTCAACTTCTAATTTAAAATGTCTCTTGAACTCTGATTATTCGATGGGAGCAAAATTGGATAATTGAATTAGAAAAAAAATTGAATAATTTAATTAGAAAAGTGATAAATTAATATAAAAAAATTGAAAGTTTATAAAAAGCTAGAAAAGCAACTGAGTATTATCATATTGATACATTATGTTTAAATTAATGAACAGCTGATTTTCGAACTTTTGATTATTCTGTCTTTCAGGAGCAAAATTAAAAAAAAAAACTAGAAAGTGTTTTAGAAACGAGAAGGGGGTAGGTAGTTCAGTCTTTTAAGGGTATTTTTCACATCGATATCTTTCAAAATAAACGTTTTATAAGCTAAAAATTAAAAAAAATATCAGTTAACGTCGTCTGCTTAAAGTTGGGTCATTTTCAAACTCACATAAAAAGCTTATTTTAAAAGATATCAACATGAAAAAAATGAAGATACCCTTCTAGTCTTTAAATCAGTTTCTAATTTTTATTCATTTTATTCCCGAAAGATAGAATTTTCGTAAATCAGCTATTCAGTCGATTTAACAAAATGATAACATAAAACTAATTTAATTTAAAAAACAGGCTGTCTGTCTATTTTTATCAGGGAAACTCCTTTGTTATTTTATAAAAACAATCGCCATTTTCCAACAGGGATTGTCTTCTACTTTTCAAGAAAAAATGCGCTGATTTTCTACAATTTTCTTTTATTTCACTAATAAATGTCTGTTCAACATATAGTTTCCATATCAACATTTATAAATTAAGTGAGATTTCTTTTTATTGTCTAGTTATTAAATTTAAAGCATTAAATATTTAAGCGCAGTCGTATAATGGCCCGTTTTTAAAACTGCAGTAAGCAAACGAGTGTGTTTACACTTGGAGATCTACTTTTCGTATTCGGTTTTTCCCGCCCCTGGCGTTAGAAAATGACACTTTTTAATGTCCTTTTTAAAAAAGGTCTTCGTATTGAATTTATAATTTTTTTTAATAGCTATTGACCCATTCACAGCGTAGATAAAAATTAATACACTTTATTTTTATTACAATATCCCCTACATCTAGTTCACCACACAAGAATTAATTAGCAACGGTCCCTGAGGCCCTTTATGAGGGCTTTGGCCCTTAGAGAGAAAATCGTTATTCTATAGGCTATGAGATTATCGTAGGACATTTAGGTCTCTAATATTCAAATTAGACAAACTGCCAATAGAAATACATTTCAATATTATGCAAACAAGGTTAAAAAAGCAGAAAATTAATAAACAGAAAAAAAAGTGCAAAATTATTTTAAGTTTTTATTTTATTAAAAATGATTTTTATTGCCTTTCATTTTTTTTTAAATTATGCAGTATTTTTAAGTAATAAATTCTATTAAAAGAAATGAAACAAAGTCGTAAAAAATAATTTATTCATTTTTATTTTATTGTCTTTTTTAGTCGTTAGGAGTGTTTTTTTTTTGTTGATAATTTTTATTTAAAAATAAAGAAGCAGCCCCTGAAAAGGTGTCCATTGCATAGCTAAGGCAAAGATTGCTAAGGATTATGGGTAGGCCTTGTAACGCGCTGCTCCCTAGCGGCGTCTACTTGAAGCTTGTTTCACTGGTGTTGGAAATATATAGGCGCAGGGGTTAGATCGTCATATATGAGGTCGTTTTACGAGTCCGGCATTTCGGCATTAGACCATTGGGCATAATTCGATCAACTTTAAAGGTAAGTTCACTTTCAAAGGTCACTCTTTACGAATTAGTTTATTATGATAGTAATACAATTTCGCAGATCGCTTTGAACAAGAGTTTAAGCTTATTTAAGAGTGTTTTAAGTTGAAGCCCTAATGTCAAAAAAGGGGGGAAAAATGAGAAAAGCGCCTAAGCAAAAGATCCCAAGATGGCGGACAGAGTCTATTGTTGATTTCAATAGGGGGAGACGATTTGGCCTACGTTCACTAACATTGACGAAGTTCAGGTCTTGTTTGGCCTACGTACGCATATATTGAGCAGAGGATCGTTTCGTCTACATGCAGTAACATCGGTAGATGAATCGTTTTGCCTACGTAGACAAACATCTTGTGGGAGGGAATGATCGTTTCACCTACGTTTAAGAGCATTGGGGACGGAATGCCCGTTTGACCTACGTAGAGGATCATTGAGGACGGGAGGTTTTTAGCGTCTGTGAGGGTCGGAGTACATTGACCTAGGCGTCGCTTTCATTTTCTAACGTCTAAACTCCTCTCCGTAGCCAAATAAAACCTGAGTTTTCGTGGGAATCTACTGAAACGGAAGTTTTTGACTTTTTTTTTTTTTTTGGATCGACGAGGGTCTCTTGAGGTAAATGGTCCGATCCTCCATTTTTGTCATTTTTAATCATGGCCCCTAAGCCTGTTTAGGCCCCTCTACATATGAACCTCAGGGATTTATTAGGTTTTGACGTAATTAAGAGGTGAATAAACCGTCATAACTACGTTAAACATTTACGAAAACAAACATTTAGCGTATTTCACGTTGGATGATCTCTCTATAGTAGGTTCATACATTTGCGTATACGGCCTTGTGTGACACGTCATCATCATCATCGCCCTTATTATACGTCTGCATTTAAGGCATGTGACGTCATACGGACTCTCTTCCGCTCGCAAGTTCCTACACCTATTCAATTTATTCCGCAAACGCATATATGTGATAGGGAACTATTTTGGATGTTTTCCAAATGTATGGTCTCAAGGCGATATTTGAGACCTTCTAACTTATTCCCACCCCTCCTCCCCTATAAAAAGGAAGAGCCCATTCGTAACAAATAATGGATCTTTCCAAAAAACAACACTTTGTTATGGGGGGAAATGTGATTTCGAGGGGTGAGGGGGTGGAATAGGGGGAGGGAGTTAGGAAGGAAGAGGAGATAGGGAATTTTTTTTTAATACATATTTTTCTAAGTGCGCAATAGGGCAATTTACAATGGCGCGAATTCATCGGTTTCATTCGAGGAGGGTCCCTCTCGCGCGCGTAATAATACACTCAAATAGGGCGTGGACCTTATTAGACGTCATTCAATATAACCGTTATGACGTCACTCGTATACACAGACCTAGTTTTTATTTCATTTAGGGCGGATTTTAAATATTTTTAGGGCGTTTTTTTTGTTTACGAATTTTTTTTTTTGGTTTATTTTTAAATTTTTTTTTTTTACAAAAAAAAAACTTTTTATAAGAAACATTTTACGTTATTTTTTTTGTATTTATAAAATGGGTCCTAAATAAAGTTTAGAGAAACTTTTGAAATGTGTTTCTCAACGTTTTCAGTTTAGTGGGCCGCTCATTATGTTTAGTTTGAGAGTGGCTCGCGAGCCATTAGTTGGTCATCCAACTGATTTCACTAGAAAATTGATGCTAATTGATTAATAAATACGAAATTGATAGATATTTTTTAAAAAAATAATGTGATTGATTTTAGTTTTCAGCAAATTTAAATTAAAATTAACGGCCGATTAAGCGAAAGTTTCACAAAAAAAAAAAAAAAGTTAAAAACTGAAATTTGAGTTTAGCTTTTATTATTATTAATCATAGTGTTAACCTATGAAGCGATATATCTTTTATAACAGTTAATTATCTGTCATTAGTCGGTGTAATCAGCCGTTAAGGTTAACGAAGCTTTGTAAAACCAGTGGGGGAAATATTTTTAAACATTTAATTTTTTTAAAAAAAGAAAGATATTTTTGACTTCTAATTATGAAACATCATTGAGGAGGTGAATCTTTTTTCGGACTTAAAAGTTATTTGTTTTAATCTCTGGTTAATTTTAATGTCTGATCAATAATTAACGTTATTTAATGGCTACAAATTAACTTATACATCTACAAATCTTATTTTTTACTGTTGTAATGAATTTAAACAAAGCTTATCGAATTATTATTTATCTATCGCATCTTAATCTGCCGTTAGTGAACTTAAACAGCCGTTAAAGTTAACGGATCTTTGTGAAACATAAAATTTTATAAAACAAAAATATTATTTTCAAGGTTCGAAGTTTCTTTTTTTTTTTTTTTTTTTTGGAACTTGTAAATTTTGTTTTATTGTGCTAATCGCTTGTTAATTTAAATGGCCGTTTAAAGTTGTTTAACGTAAGTTGAAAGCTTCAATAATTAAAAAAAAGCGTATTTTTTTGACGTTTTGTAAGTATTGAAGCTAAAATTGGTTGTTAGCGAACTTAATGGACCGTTAAAGTTAATTAAATAGCTAGATTGGTGAAACCGGACATAAAAAGTTGTTAAAAAAAAATAGTGCATTTTTAATGATAAAAAACAGTTTTTAATGTGAATTTTTGTTTGTTTGATTTCAGTTGTCATTTATTATCTCATCAACAACAAGAACAACAACAACAAAAGTTTTTATATTTCTTCCAAACTTTTTGGCTTTAAACTTTGTTAAAAAAAAAAAGTCTGTCTTTAACTTAAGCAAAACGCAATCACAATGGGGTCACAACAGCAATTCTGTCTTCGATGGAACAATCACCAGTCGAACATGCTGACGGTCTTCGACAATCTCTTCCAGAACGAAGCGCTCGTCGACGTGACCTTAGCTTGCGAGGGGCTCAGTTTGAAGGCTCATAAGATGGTTCTTTCGGCCTGCAGTCCTTTCTTTCAGAGTCTTTTCATAGACAACCCGTGCAAACATCCGATTGTAATACTTAAGGACGTTCGTTTCACGGATCTCAAGGCCCTGGTGGACTTTATGTATAAGGGTGAGGTGAACGTGTCGCAGGATCAGTTGAATCGGCTTCTGAAGACGGCCGAGACGCTCAAGGTACGAGGTCTGGCCGAAGTGACGAGTGGCTACTGCATCGAAGAAAACGGTAACTCCGGTTCGGGAGCTCCGGTCGCGGAGACGAATTCGGTGGCCGGAACTCAACAGACGTTCGAGAATCGTAACTCGAGATCTCCGCCGCCGCCTCAGCAGCAGATGTCGCCGCCTAGAAAGAGGAAAAAAACGAAACATCGGAGCCGAGGAGAGTCGAAACCGACTTCCCACTCCGAACAGGAGGAGAGCGACAATCCCGACCTGCTCGAACCAAAGGTAGAAATCACGGAAGATAATTTCGCATCCTCCGACAAGGCTACGAGGCACAGCCGAGATTCTTCTCCTCCTCCTCGAAGGAATGCGAGCGATAAGGCTGACATGGCAAGTGTGATTGGGGTGTTTGGTCGATTAAATTAGTAGAAGTCAGAACAACAGCAATTTTTTTAAAAAAAAAAGGATTCTCTCTCTCTCTCTGCCTTTCGTTCACTCTCTTGAAAAAAATTGGGAGAAAAATGAGATTGTAATCTCTTCTCTGGTTCCCTCCTTTTTTTATTCCTTCAGTCTTCTTTTTGTTTTTCTCCTAACTTTGATCTCTTTTTACTTGTCTTATTAGAAACTATAAACCCCTTAAATCCTGAGAAGATTGTGGCCAGTATGTAGTAGGTCCTATGGCTTCTCGAAGTTACGGTAATAATAATAAGTCGTAACCCCGTAAAAGAGAAAGAAAGGGAAAATTAATAAGTTCGCGATCCCGTTGATTTGTAGAGGTACAAATAACTAAACATTTGAGGAAAACGAATGGGAAATCTGCTTCTCAAGTCAATATTGGTTTCCCAACATAACTGAAATATATAGTTTTGTTCAGGGGCCTCGTGTTTCTCAGAAGTACAAGTCTTGTAATACGAGTGAGTTCTACGGAGTCCTGTAAAGGAGATGATGCATGGCAAAATCACAATTGAATTGTGAATTTGCGATGCATGTCCTTTACAGGTCTCCGTAGAACTCACTCGTATTACAAGACTTGTACTTTTGAGAAACAGAGGCTTCGGAAAGGAAAAAAATAGGGGCGTTTTTGGCTGGCTGTACACTAAAAAGGACAAGGAGGCAAATGTCTCGACTCTTTTGAGATCCGTTGTGTGGGGTGGCACTTGAAAACAGGGTGGATAAAAATCGTGATATTTTTTTTGTGAAAGACATGAAAAAAATCAGAATTTTCTTTTTGTTTCAATTACGATTTTTTTCATTTATTTGAAATCTTTTTTATAAAATTACGCTTTCAGTTAAATGCACGATAAGGTGTTAAATCTGTTAATTCACCTGTCAAGCAGATAATTATAATAAACTTATTTAATAAAATAGAATAAATTCAATAAACTTCACAAAAAAATAAGAGAAATCCTGAAAAAAATTTTTTTTTTCAAAATGTGATTGAAATCACTTGATTTTCTAGTTGTTGTTGGCAATTTTTTTTATTATTAAATCATGATTTAAATCAATCCACCCTCTGCTTAAAAACGCCCTGTGACGTACAGCGTGCAAGTGGTTTGACAGCAACGCGAGACAGACAAGCCACTTTTTAGTATTTGTGTTGAAGTGCAAAATAGTTGTAGGATTTAATTTTCGAATACATTTTGCACTTCAACACAAATACTAAAAAGCCACCGCCACCGGTCGTCGTTTTTGACTCGATAACGACGACCGGTGGCTGACAATAATTGTATTGCTATTTAAAGCGTCCGGACCTTTTCACCCACGAGCGGCTGGCTTGTCAACCGACCACTGAAAAAAAATAGCTCGTCTTTAAAGGATTTCATAGTAAAACAAGCAAACTGCTGAGAGAGATTGCAGTTGAACACTTGTTTAAAAAATGCGTCATGGGTCATTCACTTCTAATTGACTCGTATTCTGTAAGTGGAGCAGTTGTTGGATGGTCACAGCTTGACGGTATACCTACACGTTGCTCATATAAATGCAAACAAACTTAGGTGTGCTCAAGGCCTTGTCTTTTTTGGTAAAAAACGCAAAAAAAACGCTGTAGTCAGGCATGTACTAATTGTACTCATTAAGCGTGAGTTGCAACAAAAAAAAATTGTGTAGCCGGCCGTACATACGATTACGTAAATGGCAAACCCCGTAATTGGTCAGAATTAGTTGTGGTCTAGTTGGATAGTCAGGATTAATAACAATGCCAAGTTCTAAACAGTTCTGGCTGCATTTTTAATGCTGCGTTCATGCGAACCACTTTGTATAGCGCCACGACAACATATCGTTTTTATCAGACCAATTATTACATAGCGTTCGATCGAACGAGCTTACTGCCACCGGTTTTTTTTTTGCGCCACAGTGGTGCTGCGTGGTTGGGTCTTGTCACAGTTGGCGATCACTGCCTGTGGCTCTTACTGATAGAGGCAGGTTTTCAATGGTGTGTGATCCCTATGAAGCAAGCCTCGTCAACCATGTTTATTGCACAACAAAGTATCGCCACAAAGTGGTTCGTGTGAAACCTGCCAGAGTTTCTTTGCCATAATCCTTTACTACTGCTTGATGTAATTTTAAGCGGTGTATTCTTAATGATTGCGGAGTCAAAGATAGAGCTAAACTCATGAACGTTAACCATGAAACCGCCTATGGAAAGTTTCTGAGTTTAGCACAACCTTTTACTCAGCAATCATTAAGAATATGACGCCCCTGAAGATCATATTAAGGAATTTGCCCATAAGATATGATACGGAAGACTCACATCCATGACATGCTAGCACACAGGGACGGATCAGATGATTTAGAAAGATATTTTTTTTTTACAAAGAAATAGATCTAAGCACTGAAAACAGGCTTTGAAACAAACAATGCTTTTGTAATATTCAAGTAAACGGAGACCACAGGTGGAAACTGACATCACGTGATACGCATAAAACAAGACAATCAGTGACACTGACTTAGTACTTGAAAAATGTCAAGACTGTCTCTATCGTCTTGTACTCACCTGTAATTGTAAGAAGAAGCTTATGACACGTCAGAGGGATTAACTACAAATCTAGGATTGTCATTTCTTTTTTCTGATAAAAAGGGTAAATAAAAAGAATTGTTTAATTTGTTGAGAATGTTTGTTATTGCACCTTTTTATCAGAGGGAAAAAATATGACACAATGCTATATTTTTAGTTAATTTCTCTGACGTCACAGGCTTCTTTTAAGAGCGACGCGAGTATATATTTTTGTATAAAATGCACAAACAGTTATGACACCTAGAAGGCGCTGCAAGCTGCTAAACTGTCGGGTTTACAAACAAACTCAAAAGGCAGTTGGGTGTAGCCAGAAAAATTCTGTTAGCCCCGCCCCTTTTATGAGCATCTGACCAATAACAACCCCCTAACAGAACAGAATCAAACAAGTAACAAACCTAAATAAACAATCAGAACGAACTATTCATCTGGCTGCGCCCAACTGCTTCTACAAACTCATGATCAAGTCATACCAAAGGTTTGTCTAAAGAGCGAACATTTGATTGTGCTCGCCGATGTTTACTCCTGTTCCCTTGAAGCTTTGCCATCCGTATCGGACGAATATGTTCTTGTTTGCAGTTGATCCATCATTTACAGCGAGCACTCTAATCTGCACAAACAGGCATTTCAACAACACAATAATCACCGCCCACACTAACCGAGCACAAACTAGGCTTTTCTTTGATGTACCGCCATACACCCGATCTTTTGTTTTAAACATGATTCGCTTCCTAACCGGTACTCACCCCTGACGATTATTTAGTGAGAATGCTTGCTCGCTCTTGTTTGCTCTTTTGGAAAATATCCGGCTTAAAATTTGCAAAACTCATGACAACAGTTTTTTTTAACCCCTTTGAGTACACTAAGTTACTGTGTAAGTGCCATGTCAAAACTAAAAATGTATACAAAGCACAAATTGCACAGTTTTTGGAAATGCGCAAAATATTGCATATTTTCACTTAATTTCTTTAAACAAAAATACATTCAGACACACACACACACACACTGACCAATGTTTTAATGAAAGTGATATTAATATGCAAATGTCTCGAACTGATTATTCTGTCTTTCAGGTACAAAATGAAGAAAAACTTGAATGTGTTTTAGAAACTAGAAGGGTAAAACAATCACTTTAAGGGTAGGCTTGCCACCTTTCCTCCTTTGTGGAGGAAATTTCCTCTGACCAGGACCGTCCTCCACGAAGGCAAACATGTCTTCCACACAATAAATTGTATAAAAACTTAAATACGTTCGTAGAGGACGGTCCTGGCCGGAGGACAGTTCTTCCGAATGGAGGACTGTCCTCCGCAGGTGACAAAGCCTACTTAAGGGTGTTTTCATATAAATTTAAATCTTTTAAAAATAAGTTTTAATTTTTATCCAGAAGAAAGTTTATTTTGAAAGATACGAACATAAAAACATCAATTAAAGTGATTGACTACCTCTATTCTAGTTTTGCATCATTTTGCATTTCTGAAAGACAGAATAATTAATCAAAGTTCGAAACCAGCTAGTTGTTCGTAAACACTTAAAAGAGACCATTACCTGCAGAAATCTCTTGTCAAAACTCAAAATATTGTCAAGAATCATTCAACGATTACCGAAACGATTTTTAAAATTTAAAATAAGTCATTAATATAATTTAAAAAAATTAAAAATCAGTTGACTTCATGTGAAATGAACTTTATCAGATAGATGCGCCACCAAACAACAGACATTGGCAACAAAATCCCCCAATATATACAACTCTACTCGAATTCTGATGTGTTGCGATCGCCTCAGGTGACTTTACTTTCATTTCAAAGTACTATGGATTTAATATTTGAATTATTCCCCACATGGAAGGTTGTATTGAGTTGAATAGGAATAGGGAATACCACCTATATTTCATTAAGGAATTTTGGAAATGTGAGGTGACAACCTTTGCCACAAAAAGGGGGGGGGGGGCGACTATTGTTTTTGAAAATTTAAAATGGCGTCGTTTGGTGACTCACTGAAAAGTCACTTCAATTGCAAGGTTTTTTAAATGGTTTTATTGACTTATTTTAAAATTTAAAAATCGTTTTGGCAGTCGTTGGGTCTTGACAATATTTTGAAAATAAATTCCTGGAGGTAATACGGTCTCTCTAATTAATGGAACAATTTTAAAAATCAATATATAATACATAACATAATATATCAAATGTTTATTTGCATTTTTGAGCTATTATTTTTCTGCATTTTTTTGTGATAAAGACAGAAATATTTGTGACACAGGAAATTGTCTTTATTTTTACTTTCAAGAAACACAACTTGTAAGACCTTTTTTAAAAAAAAACGAAACAAAACAAAAAGTTGGACTTTGTTGTCCCACTTGTTTGATTTATTTTGGCAATCATTCAAAATACATATTTCTAAAAGAAGCAAAATTTGCTTCCAAGTGGTTCTTCTCAATATGATGAGTAAATAAAGAGAGGCCAAATAACAATGAAGAACGTTAGTTAGCGAAACCGCTGAATTGATTAATTAACAATGCATATTCATTAATAGTTGGCATAAATAATTAATAAAGCATTTTGCTTCCGCCCATTCTTATTTGGAATGTGCAGAAGAATCTCTCCGATTACTGCAGGAAACAAAAAACGAGCGCGCACGCGCAGACTCCAAATACCATTTAAAAAAAACAATGGCAAAAAAAAAAATCTCAGTTTTCCAAATTCCAAGAACGAGAAGGAATAATGTTTGAATGAGGAAGTTAACCAAATCTTCTTTTGAAAGGTGACGATGAGGATGACATTTTTGACATTATAACTTAGTAATTTTGAGCTATGGAGAAAAGAACAAACGGTTAAGCCTCGTTTTCACGATGATAGTTATCACGATAGTTGCTGTAATGAAAGCAACTATCGCAAGAATTATCATTGTGAAGATCACATGATAGTGACTATCACATTATCTCGTTTGACGAGATAGTTGATAGTACTGTCGCAATAATCATAGTTGTTGAGTGGACCCGCTTGTAGGGAAATATCCACTTTGTAGATAAAATTGGCTTCTGGAGGGAGAGAGAGGCAACACTGTTGTTGACTCAATGATATATGTGTGAAGTAGACGTCACACTTGTCATGACAGACAACTATCACGTTACTTCAAGACATGTAGACAGTTGCTTATCGTGAGAGTCAACTATCACAACTTTCATGACAGCTACTCTCACGATAGAACTATCGCCACCGTGAAAACGAGGCTTGAGAGAAATTGTTTTCTTTTTGTAAAACCACCCAATTAGTCTTAATGTTTTCATATTTTCTTGCTTTTCTTTCTCTTCAAAACCATTTCAACCTCATCTTTAATTTTTTTTTTATATAAAATTCTTAACCCTCTTTTTTGGTTGGTTTTTAATTTGAGCCCCGATTTTCTTCTCGCTTTCATCAGAGACTTTTTTTTCCCCTCCTCCGCTCAAAAGTGTGAACGATAATCTACTAATGACCACTGTCCATCCATGTCTAGTCTTTTCCGCCGCCGCTGCTGTTGCTGCATTTTCTTGCGTGCTATGACTTTTGTCTGTGCCTTGTAATCTGCAAATGTGAGCCATTCGTGTGTCCGATTCTTTTGTCTTTATTTTATTGTTGATCAAACATGTCTTTTCAATTGTTATTGTTTTATTGAATTTGTGGTGGGGGGTAATAATATTTTTTTCTCTCCTTGGGTTGTGGTAACTTGTGATGTCGTCGTTTTTTGGTTGATGGTGATATGGAATATGACCTCCATGAAAGCAGTTTTTCGAAAGACGATTAGGATACTCGTTAGCGGTGTTAGGGTGCATTCAGGCTGCTCGTGCTCAGCGAGGGGGCGGCTCGTCGACAAGCCCGCAAGTAATGTGGACGGACTCGCAAGCAGCGATACAAGTAACCCAACCAAGGAGCTCGTCTGGCTATGCTTGGTGTCGGTACATCAAAGAGGTGCTCGTCAAGACTTGCAAGTCATTGGACGGGAGACGAGCACACTTTTGTTGACTCGCTGTACTCGTGGCGTTTCTCCCAACAATTGAGTGCATGATAATAAAAACGTGCACTGGTAATCAGAACTTCGTCGTCGCCTCATCGGTTCCGCATGAGTCAAAGCCTCTCGAGTAACTGAACTTTCAACCTAAAGTATATAACAAGAGAGCACGAGCCAGACAAGTCAACAAGAGTCCGAGTAGGAGGACGATCACGAGTAGTCTAAACGCACCTTAAGCGCAACGTTAGCCATCGCCTCTTAAATGTTTAGCTGTGAAATTACTAAATTTTGCCAGAATGATATATTGATTGAAATCAATTATTGAAATTGTGATTTAAGCCACGTGTTTTTATTCTTATAAAGTTCATTTTGAAATACGTAAACATACTTTTAAGTGATTTAGCTACTCTTCTAGTTTCTAAAACACTTTCCAGGTTTTTTTTTATTTAAACATTGCTACTGAAACGAAGAATATTTAATCAAAGTTCGATTATAATTCTTGAAACATCCTAAAGGGCCCAAGATGGCGCTCGCATCGCTAAAGACTTGAAACGTGTACGATATTAAAGTCTTAATTAAAATATAAAAGGTTAAGAAAAATCACGATTAAGAAAACAAAATTAACTTTGATAATTTGTTGTATTCCGTTTTAACGCTCATGAGAGTCTCAATTAGGCGCCACCACTGTGTGTCTCTGGTAGATTTATTTTTTCCGTTAGGTTGGTTGCCTAGCAACAAATAAGGTAACGACCCAAACAGAAAAATGAATGATCCCAGTTTGTCAGTTGTGTATGCGGTTGGGGCTTTTTTTGCTTCTTGTGAACGTTTAAATGGAAGTACAACGAACTATAAAGGTAGGTTTCTTTTCTTTTATTAATCTTGTGATATGTTTTATATTTTATAAGTCGTTCGAAGTATTTTTAAAAACGGATTTTCTCATAAGATAATAGTATTAACGATGTCAGCGCCTTCTATATCGGCCCATTGACGTCCAAGGCGCTTCAACATTGTTAAGGGGCTTTTGGGTGCAGCAACAATAGGCTCATCGCGTATGGAGATGTCAACGGTTCGGAACCGGTAGAACCGGTTAGCCAATTAATGGAACTGATAGAATAGGTTCGCCAGTATAGGTCGAACTGATAAGAACTGGTTTCAAACAAAGTAGATTCGGTTCGGTTCAAACCCTTCGCCACCTCTAACTAATGTGCTGCGCACATCAGCTTATGTATATATGGGAAACCGGTTCAAACCGGTTTTGATCAGTACATCGCTCTTGATGGACGGATTAGCGGATTTGCGTAGCACATCAGATTAATGTGCTGCACAAATCTGCGCGGTATTGTGCATCTGCGCAAATCTGCTAATGCATTTTGGCAACCGGTCCGTCAAGATCCACGAATTGATCAGAACCGGTTTTTAAAAAAATCGCGAACTGATTAAACCGGTTCTGAACAGAGTAGTAACGGTTCGGTTCTACTCGTTGCCACCTCTAATCGCGTAACATATTTAAGGGGCACGTTCATGGCTATGCGAGTGAGGTTTTATGGATTGTTTCATTGCATTCGAAATAGGAACGTTTTAATTTAGCAAAAAAGTAGTTAGAAGTGGATTCATTCTGCGATACACTGCATCCGTTCTGATCGATGACAACTGATTCTTAACACTGCAATGGATACTATATTGTGTAAATTATCACACAAATCAATCAAAATTATAAAAAAAAATCAATAATAACTTCAATTTTATAATTAAGAAATCTAAATTGTCTTAACCTTGATGGAAAATTCTAGTATTTATTTTAGTAGTTAAGATCGTTATTCGTCAGTCAGAAAAGATTTCATATATCGTGAATTGAATCGACGTTTCCTACTTAAATTGTTAAATGTTAACGCGCCCTCATCAAAGGAACATGGCAAGCCATCAAGCTCATCTAATTATGTGAATTGGCACCTCTTTTCACTGTAGTTGCTGTCATAACTAGGCTGGCGACCTTTCTTCCTTTGTGGAGGGAAGTCCTCCATTTGGAAGAAATGTCCTCTGGCCGGGACTGTCCTCCACGAAGGTAAACATGTCCTCCACACATTAAATTTTATAAAAACATAAATACGTTTGTGGAGGATGATAGTCCTGGCCGGAGGACAGTTCTTCCGAATGGAGGACTGTCCTCCACAGGTGGCAAGCCTAGTCATAACAGCAACTATCTATCGTGGAAACGTGGAAAAAAAAATTGGTTCCGATAACCGACGTTCTGATAATCGACGCTCTACTGTACTTTGAATTGAATATGGAATACATGTAGTTGAATAGGGAACTAAAAGTAATGTTAGGTGACAACATATCAGAATTTGCGTAGAGGAATATACTTTGGGTTTTTTTAAATTGCCAATGTCTGTTGTTTGGTGGCGCATCTATCTGATAAAGTCTATTTATATGAAGGTAACTGATTTTTATTTTTATTTTTTAAATTATAGACTTAAAGACTTACCCAATGATTTCCAAAACGCTTTTTTTAAATTTAAAATAATTTAAAAAAAAAAGCGTTTTGGCAATCATTTGGTAAGTCTTTGACGATATTTTGAAAAGAAATTTCTGGAGGAAATGGCCTTTTTAAGTTGCACTTGGCGGTAGAAGTTAATCATGCGATTCTGCTAACAATTAATTGTGGTTGTGTTGTGAATGCTACAAAGTGTGCGGCGCTTGTGTGCATTCTGGCGTCATTTGGCAATGGCGCGTTTAAGGTGATTGTGGCCCAGAGGAGGTAAAATGTGCTTTGTCCATCTGTGTTTTTATTATGATGTTTCTTTCTTTTGTCATATATTTGAATTATTTGTCATTACTATTGCAGGTTTTTGCAGCTGGGACATCGACCACTCCGACATCGAACTCGAGGCCATCACTGACGGGATCAACGTCACAAAATCAGTCCGGCCTGCCTTCTTCAACGACTCCGACTTGTACGACTTCTCCCGATGGACAACTCTCAAATCAGTCACAATCTATTCAAAACGTCAGTCAAGGTAAGAAAGAAGCAATCTTTTTTTGTTGTTGTCTTTATTTTTTTTTTTTAAATTATTTTGTGCGGATTTGCATTTTGCGTTTTAAGAAGGGAATGTTTTATCATTCAAAATCTGGAAGCTAGTTTTTAGCATGCTGAAATTCCTTTTTATTTTCTTACTGGTTCATTTCTTGAGACTAACTTCAAATTTTTTGGCGTTGACTCTTTTTTTTTATGATCATTGAACTTCATTCAGAGTCAGTGGATTCTGAATGGTAACGATCTTCTCTTGCAATTGGCTTTTTGTTTGCCTTTTAACGAAGAGACGTCGAATCGTATGACTTGGAACGGTGACACATTTTCTGGTCTAATCAGACTTATAACCATATGGAGTTGTGGCTATTATGGCTGGTTATGAGAATTGAGAACAAATAGAGGTGGCAACGTGTAGAACCTAACCACTTCTTACTCGGTTCATAACCGGTTTTATCGGTTTGCAGTTCGCAGCAAATTATGCGCAATAATTGCGCAGATTTGCGCTAATCTGCTAATGCATTTGAACCGGTTAGTAACATCAACTAACTGATCAGAACCGGTTCCCAATTTGCATTATCAGATTTATTTAGTTAGCGGTGGCACTTCAACTTATACTTGCTAACCGGTTCTATCAGTTCCAGTAATTTGCGAACTGGTTCTACCGGTTCCGAACCGTTGACATCTCTAAGAACAGAATAGTTGAACTTGGGAAACTTTGTTCTTTGGGTTTTACAAAAAAGACTGTCCATATTTAGTTAACAATTAGAGCAGTTTCACGGGAGGCACTGTGTGTCGTCACAAAGTAGCGCCTCGTAGTGGTTGAGGTGGCTTGCTTCACGTGGACCACCGTTGAAAACAATGGAATGCTTGACAGTACGTTCTACTATTATGACATTGATTACGATTGACAAACAGGCGGTGTTTGCCACTCGTGTCTGAACTCGGAACACTGTTTGCCACTATGCAGGGTTGGCCAAAAGCCCAGGTTTTACTTATTTAGCACAATCCACTGGTTTAATCTAGGTTTAGTCTGGGTTTTCATGGGTTAAAATGGGTTAAACCTCTTTACAAAAATGGGGAAGCCAATAATGCTATGATTTGTCATAGTCATGAACAGAGGGCCGTGGAGAGTCAGCTCGGGCCCTGGGGTAATTATTTAAATCCTGTAAAATACAGTAAAAAGGACTTATGAAGGCTTAACGGGGCTCAACAGTCTCAAAAAGCTTAAAAATGGCCAAAGATTCAAGAATTTTTAAAATTCGAAAAAATGGAAAAAAAAGACCTTGAATTTTTTTCCAAAAACGGCCAAAATTGAAAAAAATGGAATCCTCTAAAATACTGTAAAAGGGACTTGGGAAGGCTTAACGGTGCTCAGAAATCTCAAAAAGCTCAAAAAACGGCCAAAGTTTCAACAGTTTTTGAAATTTTATGTAAAACTGAAAAAAAAAAAACCAAAATGGGGTAATAAACATGTTTAGCCCAGCCCAGTTTAAACCACTAGTGAGGTAAACCTTGCCAACCCCGCCACTGTGTAGCGAGAGAGAAAAAAAAACGGTGGCTGGTTTGAAGATCCCTCGTGCAATCATTGGTCTACTAAATAGTGTTCTGTGTGTAGCGCGGCTAGCAAGACCAAACGATATATTGTAGCTTTGTACTTAAGCTTCTTTATATTTACATTGACTCCAATGATTTCGTTAACGATGATTCGATTGACAATACGATTATCGCGAACGCATCTCTTATCGTTAAACAAGGTACGATTAGAATTTGTTGCTCAGAAATGTGGACACCTAGGATGATGTGTCATTGAAAAGAATATTTTTTGGTGTGAAGAAGTGGTACAATTTTAACATTGGTCATCATCGGGGCAAAAAAATGACACGAGACGTTGTAATAATTTGCTGTAGAATCTGCCGATTGGTGTTTCAGAACATTCTAATAATTGAAAATCAAAAAGATAATTCAACAAGATTTACTCATACAATTATTACAACAGATATGATTTATGAATCGAAATAGTTTGGCGCAAGTTACTCAACGATTTTTTGACATTTATACGCGACTTCTTCTGAGGAAACATCGTATCTGCTTTCGCTTTCCGAAGTCTCGGAGTCAGAGCCGTAGCCAGGCGGAAGCCAGGTAGGGCGGCGCCCTGTCAAGCCCTTTCCGAAGCAATTGAGATTGCCCTAATAATTTTCTATCTTGGCGAATAATATCTAACTATCGTGAACGTGACGACGCTTTCGAGCAGTTCCGAGTTGACATTTATTTAAATGTCAACTCGAAACTGCTCGAACTGCTTTTTACAATATGAAAACTTAATGAAAATTGAAATATTTATTGGCCTTTCCAATCAATTATTTGGCCCTTAATACAAATCAAGATCTGGCTTATGGCCCTGCTCGGAGTTACCTCGTGTCACCAAAGTTTCATACAATTGATGGTTTTTCGAGAAAATTTGTGTCTATAGCTACAGTGGTACGCCTACTGATCTCATAGAATGGACTGTCGAATGTTTCTGAAAAACTGTTGAGAATATATAGTAGAACGTGTATCTTCGAACAGCGCTGTTTAGCATTCAGATACTTCTTCGTAGATTCCAGATCTTTGGGATATTTGTGTTGTCGTCGTCGCGCCCATTCCAAGGAAGTAACAAAAATGGTTTGTATTGCTTGTCTTTTAAGCATTTTTTTTTTAATGAAATTGCGTTTCGTATATAAATGTAATAAATGTGTTTGTTCCCAGGTTTTTACTTGTGATTCATGTGCATTGCATTTACTGTATTATGTTAATAATTTTGATGGGGGTTGGAGGGAGAGAATTTCTTTTAGCTGGACGTTACCCTCTGCAGCCTTCTTGTATTCCATCTCCAGGGCCTACATAGGCTACAAATTTAAATAAGAATGTTGTTATCTTTTTTTTTATTGGAATTGCTTTCTCTGGGTGAACTTACTGTATATATTCGGCCTAGGACTTTTGGTGTCCTCGGACTTATTGATTCTTGTTGGTGGATCGGGTTGTTTTCTTTTTTCTTTTTTGGTTTTGGGTTTTGGGTTTTTTTTTTAATTTTCGGTTTTCGGTTTGCAAATTTCATTTTTGAAATTTCATAATCTTGAATAACATTTCATGGTGGTGTGGGTCGACTTAGGGACGGATCGGTAACGTTCGAGATAAACTCCACCAACCTCCATGCCCAACGGCGCACTCGTTTTTTTTTTGCTTAACACCTTGTTGAAGGAAAGGGATTTCCGACACTTTCGTTTTAGAATCTGTTCTCAGCAGTTCACTTTTATTAAACTACAATTTCAATTTGGTAAGAATTTACGGGGTTACTTGAGTATGGCAATAAATTGTCAATCAATATTTGCTTCTTCGGCACCGAAAACGAAAGAGAAAAAAAAAACATGAATGTACATGTAACTTTTGCTTGTGCTTGTGTTCGTAATGTTGTGAAGAGGCCATCGGGCCCTATTGGGGTCTCATCTTTGAAGGTTCTGTTTGTGGCACACGTCACATCGTGGTATGTCACGATACTTCGATTCGATAAAGCTTTGAAAAACCTCCTGGAAAACATTGCAGAGATGGTGTTGATATGTTTGTGCCAAAAAGAGAGAGAGAGTTTCATTCGTAATCCAAACAGTATTATTACAGTTCGGTTGGTCGACTCTTTTTTTTCTGCGTGCGACCAATTATTTCGAAGGGAAATTCCTTGTAACATTCGCATCTCTCCAAGAACCTAATTATCTTTCTATGATCCGTCAAGGGAAATCAATGGGTTTATTACTGTATTTAACCATCAGAAGTCTTGAAATACAGCAGATAATTATAAATGAAATATTCTGATGAAAAAAATGAAAGTTTAATTGTTACAAAAATTATAAAATTATTGCAAAAAGTATTAATTATACCAAAAAAATGAAATATTACTGAATTTAATGATTTTAATGACAAAGTCCTAGGTTTTTCTCCATTTTTTTCTTCTAATGATGGATTGGCAGCTCTCTTGTTGGCACGCTAATTCAACCGGATGTGATTTTTTTCCTTCTCGTGGCAGTAAAGAGACCGATAACTCGGTGTGACGAGTGCCAGATATCTCGACCTAAAGATGCGACCCCAATCTTTCGAAGAAATGCAATAGAAAGAAGAAAAAAAAACAAATTTTGTTTTGTTTCCATTTGTAGTGTATGTAAGCCCTGGACAAGATGGCAGCCAGATGTCCGGAGACTATAGTACGTCTCCGTCGCTGTCATACAAAAGGCCCAAAGGTGGACGACCAACTATACTTTATGAGGAGGAGGAAGAAGAAATTGTCCAACTGATTGAAAGGAAAGCTGCAGAGGGTAATCCGGTGGATATTAAGAAAATCTTAGACTACGGAAACAAATTATTAAAACGCGAGGGTAGGAGACCGACGGGAAGCATGTATATGTATTGTAGCGAAACTCTCAAAGGATTATCGATAAAGTGGTGGCGAGGGTTTAAGAAACGGCATCCAGGTTTACCATACACGCGCCAGAAATCCACGTGTAACGATGATGGAGTTGTTTCTTAATAGCATTTTTTTTTCTTCTTCTTCTCTCTTCTTCTCGTGTGGGGCTTTTTTTTTTTGGGGTGTCGTTAGGGCTCGAAAGAAAATCTGGGGCCCTCTTACCGATCCCACTCGATCTCTCCGACAACTCTGCGTTCCCTTTCACGACAACAAAAAGATAGAAAGTAAGAAAACAAACATAGAGGCTTCACGAACATACACAGAGTAAATCACGAGACAATAACTTTAACCTATTTTTTTTCTTCTCTCGATATATACGAATAATTCGTATTTTTTTGATTTATAATCGGTTACCTGCCAAGGTTAGTGGAAATTGCGTTATTTCACACAATGAGTAGGTAATGTGCGAAACCTTCAATTTGGTAGTAATCCTTCTCCTCTGCTGCTGCTGCTATATATATATATATATATATATATATATGGGGGTACTTGTGCAGATTCTCCCCCCCCCCTCCCCAATCAATACAAAAAGGTATTTACGTAGTTTGGCTCGTGGATGTAAACAATTCTGCTCATTGCCTACAAAATTTTAGTAAATATGTTGTTGTATTACCTAATTGGTGATGTTTCGCACTTTGACTAGAGGATGTGTATTGGAAATGCGGAATTTTTTTCACTTTGACGGTAACATATATCTACTTTCTTAAATTTTCTTCTCTTCGGAATCTCGAAAAGTCTTCAAATACCGTGTTTTCTGTATAAGCAATTGTATTTTTATAATAGCTATTTTTTTCCTTGCGCTTGAAATATCAAAAATTAGTATTTGAATGTGATAATCGGTATTACGGTACGTTATTCCTTTTCGATCCTTGACGAAATTTTGCTTTCTTATCCATCTGAAGAAATTCTTAACGATAATTCTGTTAGTTGCGCGAGAGTCTCTTTTTTTTTACATTTTTTTGTTTTGTTGTTCGGAGAATGAAAAGGAAGAAAAGAAAAGAAAAAGTCGTATTAGACTATATACTTTGTATATGCTTTACTTTAATTTTGTTTCACGGTTTTTTTAAATATCGTACGAAACAACAAAAGTGCAATTTATTTTTATTTTCTTTTTTCAACACTTAGTTAGCTTTTTTTTTTTTTTCCTCTCTTGGAATCTTTGATTTTTCGTAGTTTGGAATCCTCATATCGTAGCTTCCTTTTAAAAATGGCCGCCGCATGGAACTATCCTTTTGTTTGTTTTTTCGGCATGTTTTTTTTTTAAATATTTCCTTCTTGAATTCACACCGTGATGTAATAATACACAAGCAATGCACGGTCGTTCTCTACTGCGCATGTGCACTGTTCAAATGCATTCTAGAGAGTGATCATTGCTTTTGTATTACTGCGTGGTGTGAATTGCTGTCCTTACAAACCTGCCAAAGGGGAGGCCTGTTTCATAAAAGTTACAAATTTACAAGTAATTAGATCTAATATTTACAAGATGACACATGTGTTTCATAAAGCATTTTCTACAACTTTTAGTTTGACTCGATTATTTGGCCATTTTTTCTACAAGTTTATCTTTTAAGAATTAAACACACAATAGGTTTTCATTAACCGTTTTATAAATTTCAATGTTGAGGCTAGTTAGTACACACTAAGATTCGAGATTAGTTCTTGCAATACAATGTTGTGCGGCTGAAGAATGCAGGTCCATGGGAACAAAAGTACACTGATGGCCCGCAATTAGTTTAAGAGATTTTTTTTCAGTGGTCCACATCTTTAAAAGTCTATTTTTTAGACTTAAAAAGCAAACCAAACTCTTTTGTTGATTTGTTGGTGTTTCACGAAACGTCCAAACTATGAACTGTTTCGCAGCATTGTATCAAGTTTCCCATTGTGACGGGAGTCGAGGAACACGGATCTGAGCTGATGCTATGCAGCTCCGATAGAATTCAACATTGTTGCGGGTCTGACTCGCAACTGACGCAGTACAGCCGCAATTCAGTTCCCCGCACCATTGTACCGCAGCAAAGGATTCTTAGTGTGTCTTTAGAAAACAAAATACTGTTTTGGCTAATTAATTTTCTTGCATGCAGAGTGAGTTAATTAATACTAATTAGCACCACATAATAGAATTAATGTTTTGGTCAAATTATCGATAACGTGCCGAATATAACTTACATTAATAAAGTATTATTTGAATACAAAAATGAAAGTTTAATTAAGATAATTATAATAATAAAACGAACAAAATGATAGAAGAAAAAACTGCACTACAAATCCTTTTTGACTTGTAGAAAAAACAAGTTGAAATATTACAAATGATTTCTGAAACAACAGCACACTTGTAAAAGGTGGGAGGGGGAAATTTACTTTGTAAATAATACATTTTTTACTTGTAATTTGTAATAATATTTAGTAATTTTATGAAACCCAATCAAAGTACAAGTTACAAGTGGATTAATTTGCTTGTAAATTGTGAACTTGTACGAGGGATACTAGATAAGTAATCTACCCGACATAGAAGTGATACTCTTGTTGCACTCAAATCTCGCGTGCGTGCTGGGACATGCTTTGGTAGTCATACTGCACAGTGTCATCACAGTCGCTCTCTTAGTCTCGAAGAGGTCACCTACCTCATTGGTGACGAGTGTCACACAAAAAATGGACAATTCACATTTGGAAATTTGTCGAGAAAATCTGGCACGGTTTGAGGAACCTAGAGACAGTTTTCTTGCGAGTGTTGTTACGGGAAGCTTCAGAGCGGTACATTCGAAATGTGAATTGTCCATTTTTGTGTGACACTCGTCACCAAGGATGTGTGATCCACTGATCTCTCTAGAGACTAACAGAACGACTGGTATGACACTGTGCAGTACGACTACCAAAGCATGTTCCAATATACATTATACACGAGATTTGAGTGCAACAACAGTGTCACTTCTATGTCGGGTAGATTACTTATCTAGTGCCCCTCGTACTTACATGAAACAGGACCTAGGAAGTTTTTTAAAAAAAAAAAAACATGCTGTATTTCGCTCTTTCTAAAAAAAAGACACTTTAATTAACCTTTCAAACCTTGAAAAGAGGTTTTTCTTAACTTTTCTTGAAACCCGGTATCGCTTTTTTTTTAGTTTTGTTTTTGGAAGAAAAAGATATTTATACATATTATATAAATATATATATTACAAAATAATTATAAGGGTCAATTTTTTTACAAAAAGAAAATTCCAAAAAAAAAACCAATAAATTGTTTATTGGAAAGAAATTTTTTGAAAATGTGGTTGGAAGGGAATGTTTTTTTTTCTTCTTCTTCTGTTCTTCATGAAAAAAAAAATGTTCCATCTATTTTTTCTTCATTTTTCTCCTCTCATTTGTAGATTCAAGCTCCGATATATTCCCCCTTTTCTCATATTTTTTTTGTACCCTGTGTGTGTTTTTTTTGCGCGTGTAAATATGATTACATTATTTAATTTTTAAGTTTTCTAGTTTGTTTTAAATAGTCTCCTCCATTTTCTTCTACTAACCCCCCACGCCCCTCACCCCTCCCCTCTTTCGAATATTCGTTTGTTAATACCATTTTTGTCTTAAATATATTCTTCCTCTGGTAACAATTGCTCTAAAATTCAGACGATGATGACGAGGGCGACCGCCAGGGATTTTTTTTATACTTTTGCTATAAATATGGGTAATTTACATTGGTATTAATTAAACTTCACATAATTTTGTTGTTGTTGCTGTGGCACTTAAATCAAAGCAGGACAACACAAACATCCACGCTCTCGCCAGAATTCGATCCTGGAACCACCGGCACCACAATCGGAGACCTTCTCCAATTGTGCTACCGAAAAAGCGCGAAATAATTGGAAAAGCTACACAATCTCCTGCAAAAGTGTGGCTAAGCGGCTGCTAATCGTAAGAATTAAACCACAATTTTCTATAATTTACATTTTCCAAAGATACTTAGGGGCCTACTTCTTTTTGGGGTGGTCATGGTAAAATACTAAATTTTCTTTCTTTGTCTTATGTTACAAATTAAAAGCCTCGCAACACAAGTATCATGTGAAGTTCAACCAATGCTAACATTATCCTCCTTTTAGACTATTTTTTTTATATAAAAAAAATTTCAAAATCGATGCAAATACAAATAAGTTATTGCAAAATCACAGGCTTTTTGTAAGCATAAATACGGCATCTCAGTTCAATTCAATGCAAATGTTAAAATAGACATAATCAACTGTTTTTTTATTGGATGCTTCGATAAAGTGCATTTTTGAAACTTTGACGAAGATGTCTTGTGGTGTCCGCTTAGTGAAGAATCTTCGTCGAAAGTTGGAAGAAGTGTCATTTTCGAACATCAAAAAAAAAAGTGAAACGGGACGTAAAACCATCGTATAGTTTGAATCCTTCGTTCTTCCGTCGGTCGTAGCACATAAATCCATTTCTTTGCTTAAGCCTCGTCTTCACGGCGATAGTTCTTTCGTGAGAGTAGCTGTCATGAAAGTTGCGATAGTTCACTCTCACGATAGCAACTGTCTATACATGTCTGGAAGTAACGGTGATAGTTCTGTCATGACAGTGATGTTTGACAGCATAAAAGTGCTGTCGCGCAACAGTGCGATAGTGACTATCGTGTGGTCTGCACGATGATAGTTCTCACGATAGTTGCTGCTGCTGTCATGGCAGCAACTATCGTGAAAACGAGGCTTTAATGTGCGGTTACATCTACCACCAAAATTGGACGTTGTTGCAATTTTTTTTGTCGTTGCAAAAACGTCCCGTTCAGGTGATTTCTAGCCTTTCGCAGCTCTGAAATGGATTTTTTCCATTTGCTATTTTTTTTGTGTGATATATGAGCAATTTTGTCTCTCAATTTGGCCACCTACCCACCTGTTCTTTCTTTTGTTTACCCCCCTCTCCCTCCAAAACTCTATCTACCACCACTCTAACATCGTTTACATTTGGTTAATTTTGGCGGCGCTGATTGGCACTTGTTATGACCGTAGAAAACTAGAAACCAGGGTTGCAACAACAAGAACAAAAAGCATCAATTTTTCAATTAATAATAAAAATAAAAACTATCAGATTTATTTTTAGTCGAAAATGATTTCTTTTTACTTCATTTGCTTATTAGAAATTTTCAAATAAATCAATAATAGTGTGTCCTATGCTCATTCACATGTAAAGCACATTATTAATAAGAAATTCCATAAAAGAGAAGAAAAAAATCCTCTTATTTTTAAAAAAAAAAAAAAACAGTAAGAAAACTTCTGAATAGAATTTTAAAATGTGATTTAATTCACTTGATTTTTATGATGTTGACATTTTTTTTGTTCTAATTAAATCATAATTTAAATCGCGTTGATTTGAGATTAGAGAGAGAAAAACATTTAAAAAAAAATGGAAAAAAAAAAAGTATCGTGAACGACTCTAAACCGAATAATTCATGTCAGTTGACCATCTGAACGGTTATCGAGTTTGAGTTGAAACATGTTTAACTTTTTTTTTTACTTTTGATTACTGTGTTTCAAAATGGCGACAAGTAGATGGGTCAGAGGGAGAAGAAAATTCGGTTAAATTTCTTAGTGTTTCATGCGTAATTATCAGATGAAACGAGTAAACATGTAAATGAATTCAAGTGAGTTGATCAGCCCACTTGAATAATGGAAACCCAGCTTTTAAAGATACTTTTTTTATACATTTTTCTTTAAAAACAAATGAAATTCCACTTTTTTTTTAAAAAAAAAAATATCCAATAAAATAAACGTGATTATTTTTTTATAAAGAGAAAAGTTTTTTTGTTCTTGTTGTTTAAATGTTGTGCAACTCTTGTGAAGTTTTAGAAAGAAACCTGAAGATACGCAGAAAAAATACTAACTACTACGTCTGAAATTGAATAATTTTTTTTTAGAATAATAATAATAATAATAATAATGATAATGGATGGTACTTTGGTCGCTTTGTATTTGTTTTTTTTTTGTTCTTCTTCCGTTTCATATTTAGTTTGATTTGCTAATTATGTCTTAGGTTGGGGTTTTCTTTTCTCTCTCTTCATAATGATAACGATGATGTTATTGTAATAGTTTTTTTTTGTTGTCACTAAGGTACAAAAGAGAAAATTAAGCAGATTATTACAATATATATATATATATTCAAGGATAGCAGGGTTTTTTTTTAAATATGAAAAAAAAGAAAGTTATGCAAATGTCAACGAACGAAACAAAAGAAGAAGAAGAAAAAAAAAAAGGTGTCACGATTTCAATTGTCTTCTCTCCATCCACAGAGGGAGATAGTATATGAACAGGCAATTAGAAAACGGGACGAACAGAAGTTGGCTCCGCCCTTTTTATGACGAACGGCAACTTTTAATTGGCCCTTTTCAACGTCGAACCACACAACAAACCAATTAGAAGTTGCAGGTCGTCATAAAAAGGGCGGAGCTAACTTCTGTTTGTACCGATTTCTAATTGCCTGTAGTATATGATGATAATATGTATTTTTTTGTGATAATATTTTTTGTTTTGTTTGTTTTTTGTCCTCCCCCCCCCCTCTCTCCCTCTCCCTCAATCCATATATTTAACCATCTTGATTTTTACCACTTCTTTTTAATTTTTGATTTATTTTTCATTAAGGCGGCGGCGGCAGTGGGAAGGAGGGAAGGGGAACTGGGAGAAAAGGAGGTTTGGGGGGGGGGGGGGTTAATTAATCATATTACTATACCAGTATATCGAAATATTCATTTTTATTTTAGTGGGTTTTTTTAAAAAAAATGCAGACAAAGGGGGAAAAAATGGCCCACTCTAAATTCCGGTTTTTCTTCTTTCTATAAAAATATTTCAGAACAAAACTTAAAATTAGCAACACAAGAAGAAGAAGAAAAAAATTACAGCAATGACAGAGAGAAGACAGAAAGAAAAAAAAATACAAACAAATTCAGGAATTCGGAATTTTATGTATTTTTATCATCTGAATTGGAATATATATCTTATCTGGAAGAGAAATTCTAGTTATTAAGAAGAATTTACTTATTTGAGAAAGTGTTACGCCGCCGGATCAGCATCAAGCTGACAAAACCAAAAAAAAAAAAAAAAAAGCAGGAACTCATGGGTTTCGAGACAAATTGGCGACCATTCTAGGACATTTCTGCGACTTTTGTGTTTTGTCCAGTCTCAAGTCGGTAAACATCTAAAATGTTTTTCTCTTTGTCTCGTGGTTAGGTTTGTCTTGAGGACTGCTGACAGTTGTTTCAGTTTTGTTTTGGTTTTTCAAACTCGTGCTTTTTTCGCATATTTGTTGTGTTTATGTCTCGAAATGATGTTGCACTTTTGTCAGCTTGATGTGGACCCGGCCTGAACCTCTTTGTGCATCTTTCGCCTTTATTGCGGGCATGTTGTCTTGGAGCTGGAGGCTAGCACAGTAGGAAGCCAAATGGCTGATTTCTCTGTTAGCTACGTTCCCTACGACAACATACATTTCGAGAAATTCCATTCTTCTTGTGGAATTTTTTTTTTTTTTCTCTTTTTCTCTGTCACCTGTTTGTCAACAAAAGTTAACTTTATAATTTTCTAATTCAAAATGATGGTAACTTTCGTTGTTCGAAGAACAAGTTTGTTATTCTAAGCCTGTTACCCCCCTGTGTGGTTAGCATTTCCAAATTTATTTTGAATTGCAAGTTTCAATTATTATTGCTCAATATAGGGATGGAAATATGAACCCCCCTGGAAATGCTTCTTAGATTTTTGCATACCGACGAAAACCGGTATCAATTGGTATTGAAATTTTATGACAGGAATAGAAATGAATTCAAATTCATTCAGGTTCTGTAAATCAGCTCTGTCCCTATGCCAAAAGGACAGATATTTGTATATATTATTGTAGTTTTGCATCGAAATGCACTGTTTTTTTGTTGGGAGGCTTACGGCATTGCAAATACAGGGTGGCTCAAGAAAAACTGAACGATGTAAAATGTTTTATAGATCCCCCCCTCCTCTATATTGCTAAAGGAATGCTGTAGTGTAAGGACACCACCCGGCAGGGAAACCATCTTTATATCGTCTGCTACATCATTTGTTAGGGAAAGAGCAGACGAAATTCAGTCAGTGATACACATTAGAGGGGGGTGGAAGCTTACAACTAGTTGTGGAACACAACATCATTCCAATGTCCCTCTTTTCTGGATGGCAAATTCGGGCTGTTTCCCCGAGCATTTTTCTATGACTAGGTGCAAAGTTTCACGCCCTAAACTTCTTATTATGTCCAGAATGTTGCCTTTAGATGCTGGCTTGTGTTTTGATTGTTCAAACTCTTCAAGTAGCCTCACAATTAGAAGTTTGGAGCAGTCAAATTTGTCGAAGAAGGAGGAAGCCAAGAGAAATCTGCATTTCTCGGAATTAATCGTGAGACGCTTCCGAAGGTCATGATGGGGCAACAGCTTTTGTACCAATTGCACCTTGTGTGTAAACATTCTAAGATTGTAGTGCAAAATCAATTGCATTGAGTGATGTTCTGGAAGTGGCAATTTGGGCTGAACGATGACAAGTAGACAGATGGACCTTCAAGTCAAAATTGGTGCATGACTTTGATACGTTGTTGAAGATTGAAAGTTGCCAATTTAAATTTTAAAAATCTGAAGAGAAAAATTTTTTAAAAATATTTCTAAAGAATAAAGTTATGCATTTTTCAAATAAAGTCTACTCAAGTTTTTCGTGGGCCGCCACCCTGTACTTGTGAAGCTTAAGGGCAAAATTATTCTACAAGTGGTCGGGTCTTTTAATGACTAGTTAATTATCAGTTTTATACTATTTTAATGGCATAGCTAGTTATATAGCTTGGTGTGTTGCATACAAAATTTTCTCTTCCCATTATCGCTCGCTATAAGACATGTCTAAACTAAACTTCTATCAAGAATAATTTAATACCAACAGCAACTTTGCAACAGTTCACTGCCGTTTGAGGCATCATCCTTATCCTCATCGTGGACTTAGCTCAAAATTTAATTCTCAGTTGTGGGGTGCATGAGCGCCCGCGCATAGGGGGCGGCCCCCCCTTTTCCAAAGCCATTTTTAATGTATAATTTTTTTTTTTAATTTGAAATAATGCAAAATAAAAATTTTGAGTAAGTTGAAGAACTATTTTGGTTATTGTCCAAAATTGGCTCTAGAAGTCCAATAAAGCTTGGAAAAGCACAACGAAAAAAAAAAATGGGTGAGAAGCCGCCAAGACTTTGGCTTTTTTCAAAAAACGGCCAAAAGTCGAAAAATGTTTAAATGCTCTAAAAGCTCTAAAAAGGCCTCAGGAGCGCTCATCTGACCCCCGTTTCTTGTCGAGGGCGCCTTTTATGAGAGTTTGCACAAGGGCCCCTTATACCCACGCAGAGGTGCTGGGAATCGCCCTCCCCCCCCCTTGCTGTGGTACCAATACATTTCAGATTATTTGCACCTGCTTTTAAAAAGATGTGCAACAAAAGCTGCTTTGAAACTGTTTGGAAGCTATTAAGCTTTGCACGAAACGGATACAAATAAAGACAACTCTTACCCTTCTTAACCTGTCTTTGAGTTATAGATAGATAAGTGTTAACCACCTGCAGACTTACGAGTAATTTCCTAAATTTTAATTGTGTGACTGACTATATTCAAATTAACTTTTGATCCAAAACATACTTTCCTAATACATATTAAAATAAATGCTTTTTCTATTAAAATAAATGTTATTCCGCATGCAACCTAAAAATCATCCCGGTATGCTTACGAAATTTGGGATATTTTCATATGTGTTTCTCGAACTTTTCCCAATGGGGGACCACCCAATTTTTTTAAAAAAAAAGCCTAAACTGGGCATCCACTGACGCAAGTAGACTCAGTCACAGTAATGATGGCACACTTTGTTCACCTCGTATTAGAGCATAGTGACAGCTAGACTTGTTTTTCTCGATGTTCTCGTCTGTGGACCACCTGGCCCAACCTCAGCGGACTACAGTTTGAGAAACACTGATCTACAGGAGCCTTACTTTTTGATTAAATTATTCAAAATGCATTTTATAAAAATTATCTCTTAAAAAAAAAGATGGCTAACGCGCGTGAGCATCGACTTTATCAAAAGGTTGGCCGATAAATCCTAAAACCAAATCGTGTAAACGTGAGAATCTACATTAAAATAAAAGCCCCCCCCCTCCCTCCCTCCCTCCCCCTCAGTCAAGAGAGTAGTAATTGAAACTTGCAATCTGAAATATATATATTTTTGGTGGTGTTGTGGCCCCGAGGTTTGTGTAACCGATCTCGGTGGTACCGGTGGTCGTTTTCGAAAAACACCCGTTTGTCAATCGGTGAACTTTTTTTATTTTTTTTATTTTCGGGTCTTCACAAAATCGACCACATTAATTAATCGATTTAATTTATCAATTAGGATTTTGAACTTAAATTTTATTTCTTCAAACAAGTGTTGTTTTTAATTTTTTTTTTCTTCTTGAATGTTCGTTTTTCGTTTTACGTTTCTGATTTAAAAAAAAAAAGTTCTAAACCAGATGCTAACCACTTTTAACACATTAGGTTTTTTTCTTCTATCTATCTATTTTTTATTATTAAGTTGCTCATTAAATTTTTGTTCTTCACGAAGAGGAGAAGAAAGAAAAAAATGAGTACTGCTTTAATTTCCCATATAATGGGGGTAATTTTTTTTTTTATTATTTAGCTTTATTTTAAGTCATATGATGAACAGCAATTTTTTTTTTTTGGGGCGAATGCATAAATAGCGTGTGAATAGTTGATATAGAATAATAATAAAAAGAGCAAGCTTACAAAAATAAAAAAGGAACCAACCACATTTGAGAAGTTCGAAAGTTAAAACCCGAAAAAAAAATGATGCTTTTCAACAAATTATTTATTCACAAATTTTAAAAGTTTCTAAACTAAAAAAAACATCAACTGCCACTTTTACCTCTTTGCTTTAGACACTTAACAACAGTTATTTGGAGAAGAAGAAGAAATGTTTTTAAAAAACTTCATGATTCGCGTTTATGCACTCAACTTCCATATTTTTAATTGTAGACGTTTTTAGGAGGTTTTTTTTTTGGGGGGGGGGGGGTCGGATATTTTGAGAGAAAAATCGTGAAAATTACAATAAAACATTTTTTTTTTTTTTTTACAATCTTATAGTGTAATTACTATTGAAATCGAATCAAATGTCAAGTAACCAGGGGTTCGGATTTTTATGCAAATATCAATCAAGCAAATATTTCTCAATTTGTATGGCCCAAGTGCCACTTGTGCAGTCATTATCATCATCATCATCCTAATACTTAGTACACACCTGATAATTTAAATGCATTTAAATAATGTGTTCTACAGAGCCCTCTGTGAAAAGGGACAAACAAACAATATGTCGAATTCAATTTATTCATTTAATAATCTCAAAATATTGAGTAAATACTTACTGTAAATATAATATATAAACTATTGACAGAATATTGATTTAGTATTTCAATTTAAAATATTAATAATTAAAGTCAATTTTTATTTGGTGTTCATGTCCTTAACTGGATTCCGTATAATTCACCTAAACACGTTTAATTTGAATTCACTTAACTCATGTGTGTTACAATGTATTAGAGTAACTGATCTTTTTTTCTAATCAGAAAGGCTGGTTTGAGGCTAGAGATGTCTGGTTATACTATCAATAGGTTCTAATCAGTGTTTTTGATTAGAAGAAAAAAACAAAAACAACCATAATTGTTGGTCTAATTAATGATGATGGATTACTTCACAATTGGTCTTTGGGCCACAGTTTGAGAAACAGTTTGTTTGAAATTGCATAAATAGTCCGAGCCCTACAATTAACTCACTAGTGAACTGACTAAATAGTTAGTAGAAATGTAGTAGTAAAACTAAAAAAACAAAATTCAAATTAAATCTTAATTAAAACTTATATTTTAAAAAACAAATCAAATATCTCTCGATTTTTCTTTGAAGTACCTTAACAAAGACAATAATTGCTTTAAATATGTAATTAAAAATCAATTATTTGGTCCCGTGTGGAGGTTATTTTTTACGTTTTTGTTTTTCAATTATTTTTTCAAATTTATTTCTCACTTTGAAAGTAACTAAACAGGGTCGCATTTATCAAATGTCGTTTATAAATTAAAGCTGAACTTATTCTCTATAGTGAGTCTATGGAAGAAAAGGTTGTAAGTTTTAACTGTAGGGTGTAAGCTTAGCTTTGACTTTTAAGCAACATTTTGAAAATGCGACCATAAAAAAACAAATATTCCTGATTCCTACTTAATCTTGACATTATTTGGAAAAATAACGCAATTTTGTTGTTGCAAAAATAACAACAACAAAAAAACAAACCATTTTCCTTAATTATATGCATATCGCGGAGTACATTTTTTTATGTATAAAATTCGTCTTTGTAATTTCAATTTGTGAACTTTGTTGCCCATTGCCGAATATATAATGTAAGGTCAACGGTTTTTTGTACGGGGACCTGCTGAGATAAGAAAAAAGAAATGATCGAAACTGCTGCTAAGTTTTTATTGCGAAGAAATGTTTTTTTTTTAAAAAAAAAAAGAAAAATATAAATATTCTGGAGAAAAAAATATGTATTTTTATATCATCAATCAATCAATATATATATATATTATATATATATATTTAGTTCTTATACCTTTTGTGTTTACAACTTATCTTCTCACACACACTCAATGTTTTTAACCATATTTTTCTTTGTCTTTCATCTTTTTTTTTTGTGTAATTTGTATCATCTCGGTTCTTGGCGATTGGGGATAAATTTTTATTATTTACTGTCCAAGGACGTAAAACTTTTTATGAAAACATTAAAAAAAAAGAAAGAAATTTTCTAAAAAAAAATGATTGAAGTATTGCAGAAAAAAGCTTTTTTTCTTTTCTTTCTTGTAAGTTTTAAAATTGCTTAGTTTTTAAAAGAATTGAAACGAATATACTGTACATCAAACGTACAGAGACCATTATTACCTCCAGAAATGTCTTGTCGAAGTTTTGTCAAGAATTATTCAACGATAACCAAAACGATTTTTAAAATTTAAAATAAGTCATTAGTATAATTTAAAAAAATTAAAAATCAGTTGACTTCATGTAAATGAACTTTATCAGATAGATGCGCCACCAAACAACAGACATTGGCAACAATACTCCCCAAAAGTCTACTCCTCTACTCGAATTCTGATGTGTTGGATCACCTCCTCATATTACTTTCATTTCAAACTACTATGGATTTAATAGTTGAGTTATTTATTCCACATGGAAGGTTGTAATTGAGTTGAATATGAATAGGGAATATCTGTATTTGATTAGGGAATTCTGGAAATGTGAGGTGACAACATTTGCCACCAAAAATGGGGGGGGGGGGTTAGGAGACTTGTTTTTGAAAATTTACAATGGCGTCGTTTGGCGACTCACGAAAAGTCACTTCATTTGCAAGTTTTTTTTAATGGTTTTAATGACTTATTTCAAAATTTCAAAATCGGTTTGGCAATCGTTGGGTAAGTCTTTGACAATATTTTGAAAAGACATTCCTGGAGGTAATGGTTTCTTTCGTTCGTTTGGTTCGTTTTTTTATGCACAAATATTTCACAAAATGACTAAAGCAACGTTTTGAGTCGATGTAGAAATTGATGAAAAATATGTGTGTTAGTGTTTATGATCAAATCAAAAAGTACAGAGAAAAAAAAAGAATAGTCCTCGTAAAATAGATGTGGAAGAAGTTCCGAGTTTTTTGAAAGAACTTTTTCGGAGAGAAAAGTCTAATCGAACCTTTTATAATTAAAAGTATGATTTAGGTCAGGGCCAAATTAGGCAACAATACAAGCTTGCAGCCAGCAAACAGTTTGTAGCAACTGTTGCATGTGACACTACACTAGTGCCACCACTGCATTTGCAAGGCACCAAATTAGTACAGTAGTTGGGCAACAGTAGTAAGTGGATGTTGCCTCTCTGCTCAGTATGGTGAGCAGAGGGAATTAGCAACCATTTTGTGCTAGCAACTATCTTGTCACGTGATCGTGATTTGGTTGCTGGTTGCTTGCGCATTTGGTTCCCTAATTTGCGCCCGGCCTTAGGGTCCATTTGTACAGGTGCGTAACGACTATGGGATGAGCACGACACGAGCTCGAGAAAATAAATATTCTTGAAGGGTTTTCAATAGAACTGTTTATATTGACACCGAGCTCGTCCGTTTTTATGGACGACTCTCGCTCAAATATCGTTGCCAGCGATATTTTTTTTGGAATCTCGTTCAGTTCTCATCTCGTTCTCGTTTGTTATGTAATTCCTACTGGATGTGCACGATTTTTAGAACGAAGAACTTGTCGACATCATTTTTATCGAAACGATTATGTCACGAGTCGTTGTAAAGTCTTTGCTCAGTCTCGGACTTCAGGACCCAAAGGGTCCATTTATACAGGTGCGTAACGACTGAGACGAGCACGACACGAGCCCGAGAAAAAAAACCTTTCTATTTATACATGATATGCACGTGAAGAGATAGTGACGAAACCAGGCAACGACTTAGAACGGCTCGTGACGGATTACGTCACGAGTCGTTCTAAAGTCTTTGCGTGGTTTCGATAAAAAGGATGTCGACATGTTCTTCGTTCTAAAAATCGTGCCCATCCAGTAGGGATTAAATAACAAACGAGAACGGGACTAGAACTGAAACATTTCCAGAAAAATATCGTTGGCAACGATATTTGAGCGAGAATCGTCCATAAAACGGGCGAGCCTCGTTGTCAATATAACCAGTTCTATTGAAAACCCTTCAACAATATTTTGGCTCGGGCTCGTGTCGTGTTCGTCCCATAGTCGTTACGTACCTGTATAAATGAACCATAATGGTCCTGGCACATGTCCTGGCCCTGCAACGGTGCCCGAGTGGATAATGTCTTGTAACATGTTCGTTTTTTTCCCAGTGATAGTCTGCTCTCGGATCGCAGATTAGGGGAAGCGTTTCATTAGTTATTAACAAATGGAACCCCCCCTTCTTAATTAACCAGACCGTAGCAGGACCGAAGTGCGGCCGTCTTCCCGACCCTGGCTATTGTCTCGGGCATGTGTGTCAGTACCAATAATACATGATGAGAATTTATGCCATTTGCAGGAGTTCTCGAGTTTTTTGTTCTTTTATGTATTAATGTAATTATTGTATATTGTTAAATAATTAATCTGCGATTCTTTAATATTTTTTTTTTCCTCTTTTTTATTAGTTTTAATTTTTGTTTTCTGGTCATTGTACGATCTTTTTTTGTTGTTTTGTTTGATTTTAAGGAATATTTGCAGTTTTTCTTTTACGGTAACGTTGTAATGGTAATTTTTGGCCAGAAACTGTCAAAATGGTTGTTGTTATTATTATTATTGTAGAAAGAATCGTAGAGCTACAGTGGTGGTTTTCTTTGATTATTATTATTATAACTATTATAATTATACATCCTGACAAGTAAATCAAGAGTACAAATTGATATGTGCTGCTATAGCAGTGAGGTGGATTTGGGTAAAAAATCATTTTTATTGGAGACATTCTTTATTTCCGTTTTTTTTTTGTTGTTGATAAAATGTAACAAAAGTTTTGTTCTAAACGAGGCTAAGTGCAAGTAATAATCGTCATTGTGGACACGATTTGATGACTAATATGTATTTTTTCACTTTTCTGTGGATAAATTTTTACTAATTTAGTAATTTTTCAATTCGAAAACAGAGAGAAATTGTATATATTTTTTTAAACTTTTTCTATATTGTCACACACACACACAGGAAGCATTTCAGGGAGAGAAGTTGTTCAAAGAGCTTAATTACTCTATAGAACAAGTGTTACCTCTCTCTCCAGAAGCCAAATTTCCCTACAAAATGGATATTTCCTTACAAGTGGTCCACTCAACGACTATTATTATTGCGACAGTACTATCAACTATCTAGTCAAACGAGATAAGTGTGATACTGCTATCTCGCAACAGTGTGATAGTGACTATCATGTGGTCTTCACAATGATAGTTCTCGCGATAGTTTCTCTTATGACAGCAACTATCGTGAAAACTACCATTGTGAAAACGTGGCTTTAAAGCTATGTTAACAGAAAACGGCCAAAAAAGACCTCAAGTGGGCTTGGCTTTAAAAAACAAACATTCTGTGACATCTTAGGAGTCACCCCAAAGTCAAAAGTCTGTTTTAATGCAGGAATGTGTGGAACTTTGTCGCTTGTGCTCTCAAAATCGCGTGACACCTTGGGACTTTAAACGTGGAACTGGGAATATAGGTAATTTTACTAAAGTGCTTGAAAGGTTGCAAGTAACCCCCCCCCCCCCCCCTGTTTTCTAAAACAAAGTATGCTTCGCTTTTGCTGAATAGGCATCACGTGATACACAAGAACCAATCAGAAAGAACATAGCAAGAAGAAATAAGGGTAGTGAAGATCAAGGACACTCAAGGTGAAAAGTATAAATGAAAAATGCAAATGTGGCCAATATTTATAAGATAATACAAGAGGAGGAGATCATAATGAACAGTGGCCAATTAGGTAACGGCATGTATTATGTATATATGACATAAATATAGTGTATGCTAGCTTTGCTTGCAATCTTTTATTTCGCTTTAGGAAAAGTGTCTTATGATGGAGTTCTACAATGACAGGTATAAACTCACTATTAAGCTTAACTTATTTTGCTTTCTACATTTGCATATTTTTCAATGGTCACTTGACACGGTTGCCTAAAACATCTTGTATAATGTTTGGTGTCAAACTTGACTACAAATGTGCAAAAAAAAAAACTTGTATGGTACTAATAGCAATAATTTGAGGTTTTTCTCTTTCTTTATGAAAGCAAAAAAATATATATAATTTTCTTTTGTTAAAGATTTGCATGATTTTTATTTCTTGTGAATTTTTATAAGAAGGGAATTTTGGGGTAAAAAAAGTCTTTTAGATTTTTTTTTACTCTTAGTACAATCATCAGATGAGGAGAAGGTGATTCGCGTCTAATGGGGTGGTTGGTTGGGTAAAAGTCTTTTCTGTTGTCTCTTTGGCTTATTTTATTAGTTTTTTAAGACCGTTTTTGTTTACTATTCAGAGGTCATTACACTTGGTCTATGTCTACATACAAGAAGAAGAAAAGAAATCTAGAAAACCTATGTAATAACTTTTCTCTCTGTTGAAAAACCCCCTCCTTTCTCATGAAATATGTAATGTGAAATTCACAGAGTTAGTTTTCTTTTTATATAATGTTAGGCCTTGTTTTTTTTTTTAAAAAAAAAAGTGAGGTATTTATTAAAAGGGTGGGGGAAGAGGGGGGGAGTAGTTAGTCTGCATGTCTGTTTGCTTGTATCATATTAAGTACTTTTTTAAGTTTAAATTTTAAGTTTAAATTTTAATTTTTAAGTTTTATTTATTAATTTTTGACAATATCTCGCCTATACTTATGAAATTATGAAACATTAATTAAGCGGTGATCGTCCCAATTAAATAGCTATTTTTCAACCGCAAGATTTAGTGCAAGAAATAAGTCAAATGTTTCTGAGAATCTTCTTGCACAGTTTATTGCAGAAAATGAAGATAATAGTTTTTTTTTTGCAAGCTGGTTTGCAAGAAACCACTGCAAGTAACCGGCATCTGTAGACACAGGCAGTTAGAAAACGGGATAAACAAAAGTTGGCTCCGCTCTTTTTATGACGAACGCCAACTTCTAATTGGTTTATTGTGTGGTTCGACGTTGAAAATGGCGGAGCAGGTGACGTCAGACTACATAACCAACCAATTAGAAGTTGCGTTCGTGATAAAAAGGGCGGAGCCAACTTCTGTTCATCCCGTTTTCTATTTGCCTGTTCTGTAGACAGCTTCCGAATTTCTTTGGCTTTGACATTTTATGAGCGTCATCAATTTCTAATTGGCTTGTTACTTGGTCTGACGTCATAAAAGGACGGGGCGAAAGAAATTCTGAAGCTGTCTACAGAACAGGCAGTTAGAAATAGGTCAAAACTTCAGTTAGCTCCGCCCGTATGACGACTGGCAACTTCTAATTGGCTGGTTATGAAGTGTGACGTCACATGCTCCGCCCTTTTTAACGGCAGACTTCATAACCAGCCAATTAAAGTTGAGTCGCCATAACAAGGGCGGAGCCAACTGAAGTTTTGACCTATTTCTAACTGCCTGCGACGTTATCAAAGGACGGGGCAAAAGAAATTCTGAAGCTATCTACAGATGCCTGTCTGCGAGTATTAGGCGATGATCCCCCACGTGCAGAACTAGGCGGTTGCCAAGGGCGCCAAAATGGTGGCTGGTAAAATGAACCCAACCCATTACATGCTTAAAAATAGTATGTGGGTAAACAAGATTGTAGAATATGCAAATGCGAACACCCACGCCAATCGTGCTTGCATCTAATTAATATATGTAGAAATTCGAAGGCGTCGAAAATGGCCGCCGCGCATTGAGTTTGCAGTGGGCGCCAATTAGCAGCGTAGTGCCAGCACTGTACATGATACAGTATATATTTGACAGGTAATTTCCTAATTTCACTGAAAAGGAAATTTACCTAATTTGTGTAGGTCAAACTCAAAGGCAGGAGCCAAATAAACAAGGTCTAAGTTTATGTGAGCCGCGCAATAAAACAAAAACTTCAATTTTTATAGAAACGTAGGTTTATTTCGAAAAGTACAGACTTATAAAAAAAAAATGAACAAGGAAGGACAACCTTAAAAATGAATGTTTTCTTTTCCTGACACTTCAAATGGCATCTCTTCCCTGCTACAATCTTTCCTATACTTCGGGGGAGAAATGTTGTTCGCAGTGATTCTCTTCAAAACTGACCCAATTTGAATGTAAGAAATCCTGGATCTGACAGGGGCTGGGCCGCAAAGATATTCGTTGTCGGCCGCGAGTTTGACTTGCTTGATGTAGGCCCTAATTATATTCTATTTATCTGACTGTACGTATGCAGAATTACATGTTATTAGATAATATGAAGGCGTTCTTCAGTAGTGGCATTAATTATTTTTTGATGGCACTTCCTATTGTTTGGCCCACTCATCAATGAAATCAACATTATCCTTGAAATGTTTTCTATTGTAATGTGTGAGAACCCTCGAATATGCGAAGGGACATACAGCTGAAACTTTCTTTTGATTATTTTTTTTTTTATTTCTACTTCTATTTTGGCTTGTGTGGGCCATCTATCAGAGCCTATTTAGACGAGCCACTTTTGGTGGTCGAGTTCGACCGCAAATTGTAGTCGGGGCGTGTGAAAAGATTTGTACGATTTCCATGAACCATAGCAATACATTGTCAACGAAGGTCCAACCATCGATCGTTGTTTTCGACTACATTTTGCAGTCGAACTCGACTACTAAAAATTGGCTCGTGTGAAAAGGGTCTAAGACCCGCTTTAGAATAGAACACTTCGTGTCGTCACAAGAAGTGTTCGGTTTTAGCAGATCATTTGATTGCATAGGGGATGGTTTACACGAGCCAATGCTACCGGTATTTTTTCTCACCACAGTGGCCAACAACGCCTGTTTGTAACTGCTGATCAAGAGCATTGCTGTGGAATGTACTGACAGCAGTCCACTCTTTGCAATGGTGGTCTTAGGTCTGTGTGAAGCAAGCCGCGTCAACCACTACGTGGTGCTACTTAGTCGCGACACAGAAAGAGTTCCGTGTAAAGCGGCGCTTATACTGTCAATTCTAAACTTGTATTAAGTTAACATCAGTGCTGTTTACATGAAAGTACAGGGTTATTCAAAAAGAAGGAGCATATTTCAACCATTTATTTCTTCCAAACTACAAAAGATAGAAATATAATTCCAACGTTCCTGGACAGAGAAAAGTTCAAAATTTGAAGAGTCCGGGTGGAAGTTCCAGACGTCCTGAATAACATCATTCCATGACGTTGGATTGGAAGAGGAGGAGCAGAAGATCAACTTCTTCGCCGGTGGCCTCCCAGGTCACCAGACCTTACTCCCTGTGATTTTTATCTGTGGAGTTACGTAAAAGACCGTGTTTTTGTCCCCCTATGCCTGACACTCTTCAAGATCTGCGACATAGAATTGTTAAAGCTGTGAATTCGATAACTAGAGACCAGCTGTGTGGCAAGAAATGAGCCACCGTTTTGATATATGTCGTGTAACACATGGTGCTCATATTGAGTGCATAAAAAATTGAACTCTTCTCTGTCCAGGAACGTTGGAATTATATTTCTATCTTTTGTAGTTTGGAAGAAATAAATGGTTGAAATATGCTCCTTCTTTTTGAATAACCCTGTATAATTGTTTCAACTTTCAAAGTATAGTATAAATTAGTAATTGATAATGAACAGTGTATAGAAGAAGTGTTTGTTGGTATTTATTCCGGATGACGTGGATGGAGCTTGACTGGTATAGATGCAAAATGGACTGAGTCTGAAATTTATTGCTGTTTAAACCTACAAAAGTAACTGAAGTTGTATTACAGTTACATTTTTTTATACTATACATGTATAGTGCTGAACTGGTAAAAGTGAATCTAGTTAATCTCGAGTGTGGTCGTTTTTCGTTTCTTGTAAGTTGCTTACAAGAAACGAAAACATTACGAAGTTGACGTCAAAATTCAAATTCACCAATCACTTTTTCAACGTAAACGCATCATAATATTTTCTTTTCTTGCAAGACCTATAATAATTATGTTGTGTGAAATTGTAAGCCATACTTATTCTTGAATTGTCTATTGTTACATTATATGAAATGTCTCAAATCTACTCTGCTGAAAGCTGTCTTTTATATTCTACCATTACTACTACTACTACTACTACCACTTCCACTGCTACTATTGCTATACTTCTATTCTACTTCTCCTGTTACTACTACAGTACTACTACCATCAATCAACACAACATCACTACTTCTATTCTGTGTTCAAGTGTTCTTCCGAAGTTCTGGTACAACTTTCAAGTCAGTTGAAGATTGGCCCAATGAGACATTACAAACAACTACAACAAAAAATTAAAAACATGTTTTTGAATTATTGGAACTTTTTTTTTTTTCTTCTGCTTTTACAGGGAACTGGAATTTGCCGCGGCCGTGTCTAATTTGCAATAAAGTGATAAGTAATTCGTCAAATATGCGCAAGCATATGATTTTGCACAGTGGTGAACGAGTGGAGTATAAATGCTTTGATTGCGTGGATCGAGACCACGTTTTTAAAAGTGGGGATAGTTATCGACGCCATCGAAGGTTAAAACATTCTCAAACTTTTCGAAAGAAAGAAAAAGATCATCACCAGGATGTTTCTGGTCCTTCTGTATCGTGATACAGTATTTATCATGTTATGTTTTGTCTTGCTTTCTTTTTTTTTTTTTTAGAAAAGAGAATCGTATTTTTTGAGTACGGGGGGGGGGGGGGACGGATATTTGTTGCATTCGTATTTTTTTATGTCTTAAGAGTATACATAATGTTTTAATTTTTCTTTTTGTTTCACAGAATTGGAACAAGTTGTTTTTGATCAGTGATCACAAAGAAAAAGCATAAAGTTGCTTTGCTTGTTAAGATTTTTAGATGTGCCAAATGGTTTTGCCTGTGATGTTGCTGTCCTGTTTCATTTTTTGCTCAAGAAGAATTGTTACAAAAGAGGAATCTATTCCCCGATGTTGTCAGTATGGGACTACGGGGTCTTTGATAGCTGAGTTTTTTTAAAGAGATTATTGGTTCAAATTATTCGAGAATGCACTACAGTGTACAGTCACTGTATATTTTTTTTATTAGGAGTTTGAAAACGACTCCTGTTACGCCTGTGCCAAAGCGAGCAAAACAAGAAGTAATTGGAATTGAATACATTGCGCTTGGTGTTAAAGCTCTGGTTATGTCGATGTGTCTTACAGGGGCCAAAATATATTAAGAAGCGTGTCCACACAGGTTGCAACAAGTGACGACATTTTGAATCTCAACAGATTTTTGCACCAAATTCTTCAGTTGTCTCCAGAGGTTTCTGTTTGCGGATCTTCAAATGTCTCTTGTTGTGTATTTCCATTTTGAAATGTGTCAACTTCAATCGAAAAAGTTCAACAAGCAAAGACAATTGGGGACTGTCGCATGATGTTTCTCTAGTGTGGACGGTTTCCGGTCTTTTTGACTGATTCATTTGAGTATATTTGTCTTGGCTAACAGATGAGTTATTTTTGTGGACACACGATGTCTTCTCGTGTTTCTTTGTGTTTCATGTTTATGGAAACAACTGGAGACATAATGCAACAGAAATTCCTCCACTTGTTGCATCTATGTAGACATAGCTTTAAGCCTAGTACACACTTTTATACAAAGTCGCGCAAATCTAATATCTGGCCTTGTTTAGCAACTGTCGAAATAGTTCGGTAGACTGTCTAGAGACAATGTTAGAAGTCTCGAGATTGTTCCCGTGTCTTTTGTATTGCACCCGAAATGGAAAACATGATATAATGTCGCGCAACTTACATACATACCTAATAAATAATAATACAGCATTATGTGCAGCACGGGTAATGCATGTTGCACCAGACCTGTTGCATCTTAACTGACACATTTATTCTAAAAGTGCAGCTGTTAATCATACAATGTTTCTTTAAATGCAGCAAACTAGGCCTTATCGAGGCGTTCACAAATGCATTCAAAACTGTAAAGTTCCTACCGATTGAGTCTTTCAAACCCTCAGGGCACTCGCTACCCGTATGGTTATTTATCAGTTTGCAAAGCCTGAATCCTGACCTAAGACTTGCAATTGATCCTGGTGGTGACATCGGTCACCGTTAAGGTTTATGGCGAACTCTAATCAGTTCGATAACGCAACAACATTTGTTGCTAAAGTTGTCTTGATAAAAATACCCTCTCCACAGGTTCTACAGTCGATTTATGATCGTTTTCACAATACAGAACATACAAACGTTCATTAATCGTGTGTGGAACCTGTCTGTATCTCGTTATAAACTGACATGATGCGTGCAGCATCTATCTTTTTGTGTGTGTTTCAGTGAAACCACTGTCAAACTTGGTCTACTTGGTTTCTTGCAAAAAACTGGCTACATTTTTTAAAAAAATTTTGACATTAAATCTGTGGCTTGGTCTATTGCGTAGTTACGAGAAATCCACTTGTCTTGCTTACAAGTCACAACATTTTCTTTCAGTGTTTCACTGGAGCCATTGTCGTCCCGCTCTATTGGGTTTTTCGTAAGGGAGGGGGGACTGCCAGTATTATTAATAGAAAAAAGCATTTAACTATGGCATTCTCTTACGAGAAATCTGCTTCCGAGAGAATTTATTTTTGGTGTTTCACTGAAACCACTGCTGTTACAAATTACATTCCATACTAAGTTTGCATCCTAAGTGAGTGTCACAGTTTTTTTATTGTTTCTTAGTCCAGTCAGTATTTATAGGAAAATATTAAAAACAGTTAATTACAAAGACAATTAGTCTTGATGAGACATGAAAAAAAAAATGTTTGTGTCAAATCCAAGTAACATGTTGTTACTTTCAAATTCAAAGTTTGGTCATTTTTTAAAAAAAAATATTGCAAAATACATAAGCAGAGATTTTTTTTAATAATAATGTGGTTTTTTATTAAGTTAATAATTATTTGAATTGATTACTTTTCTAATTTCTTGTTCGAAAACAAGAATTAATGAAATTTTTCTCAAGCATTTTTTTTCTTCTTCTCCCACAACGCCCTTTCATTCCTAATTCTTAAACTGGATGAGCTAGGCACAGACAAAATAAGTCTAGCAAAAAGGGTATTTATTGCTGTCAATGCCCTAAGAATACACTTTTTTGTGGATGTTGTGTATGGTGTGGTGTTGGTTGAAGTCATGCAACGTTAACTTTTTTGAGTTACTGGCAGGACTTTGGCAATGGAATTTTTTTTTAAAGGTTCGACACTCTGCTTTTCTACTTCGGGTTGAAGAACCATAAAAATGTTTTTTTTTTTCTTCTAAAATGTTAAAAAGTGCTTGTAATAGTAACTTTGGCTAAAGGGGGAGAAGAAGAAGAAGAAGAGAAAGAAAAAATGGGAAGTTAAATTGGACCTTGACGCAAAAGTTTTCAATTCAAACATAAAATTTGGAATTTTTTTTAAGAGAAATAACTTGAATTTTTTTTTAAAAAAAAAAAAAATTTCACTAATTTTATGAAATTTCGAAGAGATTTTTTTAAACAAAAATTAATAATTTATTAACCAGTCTTCATTTCATGTTTACTTTTTCGTATACACGAGTGATTATCTGTGCCCGAATTCAATGATAACTTAAAATTCGTCTTGAAACCTGAGAACAGAGTTTCAACTTTAAAATGCAGAAATACCTTATTCAAGGTAGAGACCTAGATTTTGTTACAAAAACCCTCACAACACTTTTGTGAACCTCGGGTCAAAAAAAAGCCCATGAGGGCCAACAAGCCCATTTTGTACAAGGCATTCTACAGAATGTATCTCAAGAATGTACACACTTTGGTTGGTAATATGTGCCATGTTTATTTTCTTAAATTTAATTTAATAATCTTACAATTAAGAGTAAATGTTACAATAAAGATTAGATATAAAAAAGCATTACAATATGTTTATCTCATTATCTCAAATGTTCGAAATGGCGTCCATTATCATGAAGGCATTGCTGACAGCGGTGAGGAACTAATCTGGGAATATCAATTAACATATGTCTTGTAATTGTGCAGCAATTCTTCTTGATTTCTTAATCCCATTATTATAGCAAGAAATTGACGAAAAGAAAATTGTCAAACAAATACAAGAGATAACAGTAATTGATGTTAGAAGATCAGTTTATTACCGATGTCAGTAATGTTCTTGATGAAAATGGATGGCATTTTTGAAACTTCAGATAATGAATGCATCATTTAAACATAAAACATGCAATGCTGTTATGTTTAATCTTTATTGTAACATTTACTCTTAATTATAAAAATTATTAAATTAAATTTAAGAAAATAAACAATTGCACTTATTAACAATTAAAATGTGTGTGCTTTTTTGTGACGCACTTTTTATTTTGGGACCCCCGTTTATACTGTTCAATGTGCTAAATTTTATTCGTTAGGATTATTTGGACCTCAGAAGCGAAATCAAGTGTGCAAAGAGAGCTAAGGGGATAAGAGTTACAGAAAGAACATTAGGCCTATCATCTTCATTTTGAATCTTCAGATTCAATTTTTTTTATTACAAATAGAGAAAGGCTGTTGTGACTAAAAAAATAAGCATTTTTTGTGAGATTCAAGGAATGAACAACAAAAAAAGTTATAATGATTTCGAAGTGACTTTGCGGTTCCTAAAGTAAGCAAACACTTTGGGTTTTTTAAGCTAACTGAATCTTTAGTACGCCTATGAATGTGGAATCCTTAAAGTAATAGCCTATCTTATAAATATTTTTTTTTAGCAACAAGTTTTTTTTTGGGTCCAATTTTATCTTTTAAGCCCTGACTTGAGGGCAATATTTTTCAAAATTACTCTTTTATGTAGAAAAGAACTGAAAATGGGGGAGGAGGTTGGGGGTTAGGAGGTCTTTGGATTAGAAATCACGTTTTCATGGTTTTAAGTGAAGAATTTTTAGGAGCTCAATTTTTTTTTTCATATCTTTTAAGTAAAAAATGGAATAGCTGTGTAAATGTAGAAGTCTATGTGCATTGTATCATGCAGGTCTCGGTGTGTGCGTGCGTTTGTTAGAATGTATGTCTGTTACATAATGGTATGAGACTGTGAACATCAAGGGCTGTCATAAGTCTGGAACTGTTCCACACACTTGCCGTTCTGTAACAAACACACGTTCGTAACACACGAGCACAGTATTAACGTAAAAGCAACATACTAAATTGAAACACGAACACGCAGAATCAACACACATGCTGAACTATAACATACAAAACGAGACAACACACATACAGAGAAACAACACAGATACAGAGAAACAACACAGATACAGAGAAACAACCCAGATACAGAGAAACAACACAGATACAGAGAAACAACACAGATACAGCGAAACAACACACATACAGCGAAACAACACAGATACAGCGAAACAACACAGATACAGCGAAACAACACAGATACAGCGAAACAACACAGATACAGCGAAACAACACAGATACAGCGAAACAACACAGATACAGCGAAAGAACACAGATACAGCGAAAGAACACAGATACAGCGAAAGAACACAGATACAGCGAAAGAACACAGATACAGCGAAAGAACACAGATACAGCGAAAGAACACAGATACAGCGAAAGAACACAGATACAGCGAAAGAACACAGATACGGAGAAAGAACACAGATACGGAGAAAGAACACAGATACGGAGAAAGAACACAGATACGGAGAAAGAACACAGATACGGAGAAAGAACACAGATACGGAGAGGCAGCACGCATACAGGGAGGCAGTACGCATACAGGGAGGCAGTACGCATACAGGGAGGCAGTACGCATACCGAGGTACACCACGCATACAGAGAGATAATACGAATACAGAGTACCAACATACAGATAGAACCAGCACACATTCATAAAGCGAACAAACTCACAGAAAGGTCCAACAGAACGCACACATACAATATATACAGTATATTAAAAAATAGATATGATTTCCTCAAGTATAACAAATATGCCATTTTCACATATAGTCCTCAAAAGGTCACTTGAAATACTTACTGTACTTCAAGATCTGTTTTATATTGAATAATGGCCCATTTTCACTTAAGGGACATTACCCTTTTCAAAAGTTAAGTTTGATTAAATAAATAAATTAAGATATGATATCAAATTAATTTGGCACTTAAAACGTTTTTTTTTCTTCTTCCAAAGCCCTATGCTGATATTCGTTTCAAAAATCAAGAAATTCGTGACAAATAATAATTTTCATGAGTTGAGATTATCTTGCTGCAGGTTTGCAAGGAAACCCATTATTCATAATTAGTAGCAAACTCTTAATTGGTTACAGATACTTTCTTTCTATGTGTGTTTGGAAATATTTATTTCAACTTGTTTGTTTTTTTCTAGACCCTATTATTGGAATGAATTTTTTTTTTTGTCAAAACAAAACAATGGAAGCAAGATGAACTTCCGTTAGAAAAGAATGATAAAAAAAACAGGAGAGGATGGGGGGTACTAGTATAAGGAGGAGTGAAGTTATAGGTGTTACCTGTAACTAAATAAGTTATACTCAATTTTTGTTTATGGTCACAGCCCATGAAAATAACAACCAATTTGGCTTGGAGCCACTTTTAAACTTGGTGGCCCACAGGCTGAGAATAACATACTATTCAACCTCCTAAGCTCAAGACAGTTCAAATTGTTTTGTAACTAACTTTTATTAAGTAGTGTGACAGTTTGTGTGTTTCATTGTTTGTGCGTGTGACAGACTCAATAGCACTGTATGACTGTTTATGACAGAAAATGTGACTAAGCACTCACGTGTGCAGTGCTCAGTGTTGTACACACACTGACACATGGTACAAACACTGTGACACATTATATGCACACTAATGTATAGTACTTATGATACAATGTACACACACACTGTGACAATTTCTGCACATACTGACAAACAGTTTGTGAATAAGAAAAATGTTGACTGGGTTTAAATAAGAAATAATAGCATCAGTAGCCGCTGTCTGTCACACATCCCCTTATAATGACAACAGTTGAGGTTATTGGTTGGTCTTAATTTTTCAAACTCTCAACTTCTGTCCTCATGAGTGTTTGTCTGAGACTCGACATTCCATTGCCAACGATTGAACATCCCTTTTTACAAAGGTAGCGAGGTCCGTATCTTGTTAACGACTTCTGATGTCTATAAAAATTATTTAATTGCTTTTTTAAAAAAAAATGTTTTCTAGGGGTTGTGTTTCCCATTTTAAGGGAATGGAATAGTCTCCCTTGTTTGTCTACCTCATAGTCTGGACTTAGGCCACATACATTAATGTCTATATAGTTGTTCCTTTTTCTCCATTAATAGCATAGGGGCGAGTTGAATTTTTTATTATTTTGGATAGACCTGCTACACACAAGCAGAATTCATGAGATACTACTGATGGTGAGACACATATAATTAGTTACCCTAGCCACTTCTATTGTTAGAACATTTGAATGCTCTTTTCCAGCACATCCACTCCCAACTTTATTGAAATTGGCCTCCTGATGATAGTCAAAACATCCATCCACCCACCCACCCAACTACCCTCATACTCTCATACTCTCATACTAGATGCCCTTGCCAGTGACAATGTGGGTATTCTTTTGCAAACTCACTCTAGTGGGTCTTTTTTTTAATATAATAATGTGCCTTTTTTAAAAAGACTAATGCCCTCTTGATTGTAACAAAGCGGAAATGAAAATGATTGTCATCATTAAAGACCCATATATTTAATTGGTGGTACTGGTGGTACCGTTAATAACACAATTGCCAACAGTCTAAAATACATTTTAAGTATAAATTCAATATTTTATATTTTATAATACGTAAAGTGTATTAATATTGAAGCAATTTTAAATAATTGTTGACTTTACAGTTAAATTCAGTTAAACCTAAGGATTTTATTACTAATTTCTATTTTTGTTGCTGAAATTGGGCTTAGGTTTGTACACAATGTCCACACTCAATGAGCTACTTAATGTACATCAGAATATGAAAATTTTTCACTAATACATGTGTCACAAATAGTATTTGCGTTAAGAGATGCACTTTTGATTAAGTGGCACTGTCACCATAATATCGCATTTGGTGTCACTATGTACATTACAATTGTTAGTCTGTGTACCTGTATAAGAGGCTAATACTCAACTCCAAGTTGTGTATGATGTGAAAGTGTCTGTGGCTTGGAATGTTTCCACTATGGTTGTATCATTTTGAACTCTGGAGTCAGTGGTACTTCAGTAAAAAAAAATCTCTTTAACTCCAGATTCAGAAAGAAAATTTGGTAGTTTAACTTTAACCCTGGAAACAGGCTCCCACCATATTTTATTGAGTACCCTATAATTATGATATATAAACTAACATGTTGGTTTGGTGGTAACCAAGGAATTTTTCGTTCACCCGAGCTGTTGCTAGAAATTGGGATGCTGGATGATGTAAGCAATATGGCGAGGGATAGTGGGAGAGACCTACGTGCGTCACCTTGCATCCTTATTTCTTGAACTCCTTTCTTACCGGCCATCCTGTTCCTGTTATGTCTACGGACCTTGCCCCTGGAACAATGTTTTTCTTTGTTGGAACTCTGTTTAAAGGGTTCAAGTTACAAGGGGTTACCAGATGAATTTGCCTTACTAAACTACATGTATTCTTGTATTGTAACTGACGAACCATTTGTAAATATACTAGTATGTGATTTTATATTCTACCTCAAATGTAAATTTTATATGCATAATAATTTAAATTGGCATTTTAGTTATGTGTCTCAGCTGTAAGTGATTGGCACAGAATGTGTTTTTTTTAATTGCATTTACTAAACACAGTTGAGGCAGTAACTTTTTTTAGCAGCAAATTTCTAAAACTAGAATAGTAGGTGAATGTACTAAACGAAAATGTCATGCCGATATATCTTAACCTTAACCTCTTATAGATATTATCATGGAAATTCTTCTAGCATATTCATTTAATCATTTGCCAAATACGGGCGAACCACCCCCAACTTACAAACATTTAAGAAACGAACAATTCATATGACTGTGAACATTGCAGGGACTACTACCATATCATTTAACGAACGCAGGAACACAAGAATCCTTAAAAAAAAGCGTGATAAAAATAAATTTAACTTAAAAAACACATTTTAAATTAAGTACACATTGTTTGTAAGTTGAGGTTCGCTTGCACTAGTTTTAAGGTGGCTGAATAAATATTTATTTTGCTTTTGTCTCTCCAGATCTCCATTTGGACGCAAAAAACGTCAAGCGAACGTTTTTCAGAAACAACATAACGAAATAATTCAAATTGTTTTCAAAACTAGGACGGCAGAAGATTATGCGAAAGTTTTTTTTCCTGGCAATGTCTTAAAGAATAAAAATTTTATGGCCGTTTGAAAATGACCCGTTTCTAGGTTTTTTTCTCATTAATATTTCTTGAAGTAATATTTTGGACTTTTTTCAAACTGTCATAAAAAGCTTATTTTGAAAGATATCATCATGAAAATACTTTTACCATTATCACCAACTATTCTAGTTTCTAAAACGCTTTGAACAAAACAAATATCTACTCAGCCTCCAGTAGAAACTTTTCCATTAACAGATTTTTTTAATGTTGTTTCTAATTAAATAAGTTATATTTTATATACACGTTTATTAATTATACTTTTTGAGACACTTTGTTGAATGACACGTTGAACTACCTCATGAATACGAGCTTATTTGCCAAAAAATAATAATCTCGAATATTTTTTTTAAAATATAATTTATAAGTTAAATTGCAAATATATGTTTTACATTGCTGATTTGAATATTGTTAAATGTTGTTTCTAATGTTTTTAAACTCGTTTAATGTTTATTTTTTATAACTAACGCCAAAAGGCGTCATAATATTATAGATCTTTAATTATTATGTGTTTTGAAAGCAATTGGATGAAAAAACTTGTGTTTATTTTTAGGATGTCAGTAATTTAGATACTAGAAGAGTAGCGGAATCATGTATGGGTATTTCCACGCTATAAGGATCGTGAAAATGATCGAACATTACCTTTTGTGGATAACAAACATCAGGCGGTTTTTTTTTTCATTTTTACCTCAATTTGAAGTGAAAGTGAAAATCAACAATTTAAAAATGCCACTAAAAAGTTTATTAAAAAAATAGCAGCATAAAGACTACTTTTACGTGGTTGTAATTTACTCTTCTACTTTCTAAAACACTTTCCGTCACTCATCTTGATTTATGAAACAAGTTGTTGAACAATCAAGAGTTGCAGTCCATTGTTCTTATTCATTTGTATATTTTGCAATGGCTATACTTACAGACCTTCAATTTTTCATTGTTTTTTTTTATGATTATTAAATTACCATTATTATTCCCATAAACTGTTGAAATTTTACAAATATTTGTTTATTTCAGAAATCATTTATTTTATTTCATAATCATTACATTTATTAAAGAAAAAACAAATTACATATAATTATTAGTTTATTACTAATAATTAGGGTTCGGATTTTTATGCCATATCAAGCAAATGTTTCGTAATTTGTGGCTCAAGGAGTTTTAATTGGTGATGTAACCATTATCATAAGAGCAACTGAAATTATGTTTTTTCTTCTAATAAAAATGGCTGGTTAGAGGCTTGATGTCTGGTTAGTATCAGTTGTCTACTGGAGGTTCTAGTCTTTATAGTGTATGTTTTTGATTGGAAAAAAAAACGTAATTGTTGGTTAATCTAAATGGGATTGTTGCTTCACAATTGGCTCTTGGGGGTCACAGATTGAAAAGCATTTGCTTGATAATTAATTGCATAAAAGTCCGAACCCAATTAATAACTTAAAGCACATTCAAATATTTCAGATGCAACAGATTTTTTTTAAATGTGTGCTGCTATGATTTTGTTTTATTTGTTTCTCATTTACAATAGATGTTGAGATACAAATGTTAGACGATGATGGCAAAAATGATGATGAAGTGGACAGTCCGTTGCCGCCGTGGTCGGTGGAAAGTCACGACGTTCTCAAGACTTCGCCACACGAACTCTTCATGTTTGACACCAGTGATGGAGATTTCGAACTAGTAAGTAAAAATCAAATTAGATGAGCATGTGTTGTTTGTCAAATTTGTCAAGATTGTCAAAATGTCTCTTTGTCATTTTTCTTTTTTTTTTTTTAAAAACAAAACAAAAACAAAAACAGACAGACATCGGAAACGAGGTTATGGTGCCTAAACAAAAACTGGAAATGCTATTGTCGACGACTGTTGATAGTCCGACGAGATTTGTACGTGGTTTATTGCTTCTAGTCTTCAGTAAAGACGAACTTCGTGGAAGGTCTGTTACGGGAAGGAGAAGGCACACGATCGGAGGTATGCGAAAGGACGCTTTAGAATGTGGCAGGTTGAGTGCCGTAGTAGGTAAGTGCCACATTTTGTCACATTGTCTACTTAAGAGCATAGACACTCCAGAATTGCACGTGCGATGAGACATGGCGAATTTTGAGGTTCCAAAGTTACTTAAATGGCACTAGCAACCAAACGGCGATTCGAAACATCATGAAAATTTCTCGTTACCTGAAGAACATATTAAAGGATACACGACATTTTTCGTAAAGCTGAGAGAGATGTTCTTAAACGACAAAAAAATAGTAAGCAAAATGGACTTTTTTGATGGCAATGACCGTTAACATGTCTCGAGCAAATTAACATAATTCAAAATTGTATAAAATAAAAATCCATTTGAATATTACAACCAAAAGAGATCAAAATTAGGCCACAACGTTCAAAAAGGGATTGAAGTTTCAATTATCGTTCAAAACTCAGTTTGAAAAAAATAAGGTATACAGAATCGAGACCATGTTATTTGGACAAGTGGTAATATACAGTATATATATATATATATATATATATATATATATATATATATATGCAGCACGTGCACGCCGGAGAGTCAAGGCTCGTAAATATATTGTTGTTTTTCACTATTTGTGTTATTATTTTTATTTATTAAGATTACACACTGAATGTATTTCCTGGAACATCGGTCGTCAAGATTAGACAAACAATTTCGAACAAACTTAAAGAAGTAAACAATTCAACTAATTCCATCTTTTTAGCAAATAATGCGGCTTTCACTTTCCCCTGATGATTTCTGCTCTTTGAAGTGTATGTGTGGGTTAGCGTGTTGCGTGTTCTGTAAATGTTGAAGCATATCAGTGTTTTACTACTACTACTACTACTACTACTACTACTACTACTACTACTACTACTACTACTACTGCTGCTGCTGTTGCTACCACTGCTGATGTTGCTGCTTTCTTTTTCGAGCCATGAACTGTTAATGGACCTATGGACAATGTAAGATATTAAACCTCGGTGAGTTACAAACACGTGAAAATCTTTACGTTGTTTGACCAAATTGAGTTTGCTCTGCAGCTGAACTCTTCAGGTGCACATCCAATTGAATGTGTATTATGTATTTATAAACAATTTCTTTAATTGTGTTTGAGTGATGCGCAGTGTTAAGAAAATGTTTCAAGTTAACTGACGTTTAGTCAGTAAGTCGTCGCAGTCAAATTAAAAGGTTTGTTCACTGTTTCACAGAACAGAATTAAATATGAGTTTTCCAAAAAAATGCATACACACTTTGGCTGTTAATAAGTGTCATGTTTATTTTAAACTGAATTTAATAATTTTATAATTAATAATGAATGTTACAATAAAGATTAGATATAAAAGCATTATATGTTTTATGTTTAAATAATGCATTATCTCAAGGTTTCAAAATGTCGTTCATTCTCGATCATGAAGGCATTTCTAATATCAGTAAGAAAGTGATCTGCAAACATTTATTATTAACATATCTCTTGCAATTGTGCGTCAATTCTTTTTTATTTCTTCCTATTTATACAATTATTAGAAAGAAATCAAAGAGAATTCTTGCACAATTACAAGAGATACGTTAATAATAGATGTTTGCAAATCAGTTTCTCGCCGATGTCAAAAATGCCTTGATGCGAATAGACAACATTTTGAAAACTTAAGATAATGCACCATTTGAACATAAAACATGTAACACTTACTCCAAAGCCTTGTTTTCACGGCGATAGTTCTTTCTTGAGAGTAGCTGTTGTTAAAGTTGTGATAGTTCACTCTCACGATAGCAACTGTCTACATGTCTTGAAGTAACGTGATAGTTCTGTCATGACAGTGCGACGTCTACTTCACAGATATGTTTGAGTCAACAAGAGTGTTGCCTCTCCCTCCAGAAGCCATGTTTTCTTACAAAGTGAATATTTCTCTACAAGTGGTCACTCAACAACTATTACTATTGTGACAGTTTTGTATGCACGGTGATAGTAATCATGATAGTTACTATCACTGTCGCAGTAGTACTATCAACTATCTAGTCAAACGAGATAGTGTGATAGTGCTATCGTGACAGTGCGATAGTGACTACCATGTGGTCTGCACGATGATAGTTTTCACGATAGTTGCTGTCATAACAGCAACTATCGTGAAAACGAGGCTTAAATTTAAGAAAATAAACATGGCACTTATTAACAACCAAAGTGTGTATGCATTTTTGGGACACTGTGTATAGTCATAGAAGAATAAAAGGTGGCTGTCAACTGGAAATGTTTTGTTGAGAGATTTAACTCATAAGTTAGATGACAGTTTTCTATCTGTGAGTGTCTCGAATGTAAGTAATATTGCAATAATTGTCAATCTGTCAGATGTACGGGCTGTTTCAACAAAATTCTTTGGTTGTTATGATGTATTTTCGTGCCAACTAGAAAGTAATTATTTTATTTATTATTAGGACTTTTTTTATCAAGCCTTGTGTGTCTGTGACACTTTTTACATGCAATTACCGCCAAACTCAAATATTCATTTTACAGATTCACTAGTCAATCTGTCAAAACCACCAATTTGGTAGTGAATTTACTTGCGTTCTAAGTATTGTGCAAGAATGCGTAAAACTAAAAGCTAATTAACATAAAGTAACATCAATTGAGTATATCTGCTATTTTTACAGCGTTGAGCCACATTCTGCATATTAAATTTTTTTTTTGGTTGTTTACTGCTCAACGTTATCTTTGATGGGTTAGAGACTATACACTACAGCATGCACGTGCTGCTTAGCGCAATAGACGCAATGTGAAGTGAAAATCTGAAATTTGACGTTTCCAAAAAAATATGGTCTCGATTCGAACAAACAATCTTGTCTTCAAACTGTGTTTTGAACAATAATTGAAGTTGCAATAGCATCTTAAATGTTGTGCTCAGGTTATTATTAATTGCAATTTTCAAATTTCATATAATTTTGAATTATGCCAATTTGCTTGACCTACAAACTACAAAATTAGTAACTACAAAATTGACCGTGTCTCATGAGTCATGATACATGCAACTCTACAGTGTCTATAGGCGCTTTGAGAGTTCTCAAATGTAAGGAAACTTGTAAGATTTTGTGTAATAACTGTGTGCTTTATGTAAGTTTAATTTGGGAAGAGTGTTAGTTTTATGGTGTCTTCAGTGTCGTAAGAGAGTAGCTTGCGTGACAGTAAGTTATGCTTATGACAGTTAGCATGTTATGCCCATAAGTTTTTAAATTCATGAAGCTGTATTTAATATACAGTCCTTTACTTCTATTAGGAAAATCTCAAATCTGCTCTCACGTATGTAAATTGTTACATGAAACTCTCGGCTAAACACTCCAGTTAACGGACACCTTAACAATGTTGTTAAGTCATTTAAAGTATAGTGTATATATGTAATGTCTAAAGATGTTTTAAAAAAACGTTATGTACAGTTTTTTTTATAAATGTCAAATGTTGACACATTTAGTTCCTAATTGTCATTGTGTCTGGGTGTCATATTTTATTTATGTTTTAATTTGTTGTTTTTATGCGTTTTCTAAAAACACAATATAAAAAAATATATATTTACTTTACTTGCTTTGTTTTGAAATGTGATAATTAAAACTTGTGTTTATTACTAAATAAATATAGAATTTGTTTAATAACATAGTTAACGAGCATTAGAATGTTAATAACAATGTTCTAAAACGGGCTCATAATAAAGCAAAGCTTAAAAATTCGTCGTAGACTTGCCACAGAAAAATTTAGCAAAGTCATCTTTAAGCTTACCTTTATTTTTAAGCAATGTTTTAGAATATGGCAATATGTCTGTTATTAAAATTCAAAATCTTTTTAAATTTTGTATCAATTTTATATCATTTTTGTAAAACTACATTTTGATATATTTTTTTAACGTTTAGTTTCAAATCAGTAGCTTTTTATATTGTTTGAGATTTTCAGATTTAATCTGAGGGCGTTTTACTTTTCTGAGGCGTTAATTATATTTTTCGTACAGTTTATACTGTATCTAAGATCATATACCGGTATCTCTTCTATAGAAAATTTATGATACAAAAATATATATTAGAACTTAGATTAGTTGCAGTTGTGTAGCTAGGTTTTGTTGACGTCAGGAGAAAAAATCTTGAGCGTCCCCCAAAAGAATGATACGAATTCTGCGAGCACAGCGTGTGAAAAAAATAATTCAAAAACAAATTTATGATCATCATTTTTAGCGAGGGAAGTGATCCATAAGGATAACAGTATTTGTAATATGAAATATAATTCTAGTTTAAAACACTTCATTTTTTTATATATATCTAAAACCTACACATTAAAATAGGAAATTTGTCTTTTAAAAGAGGGGCAAGTGTCCCCGCTTTCCAGTATTAGTATCCATCAGTGTTTCAAACCAACCTTAATGATTAATAAAAAAATTATTATTTATTAATCAGAAAACTTAGAAATAAAATTTGAAAAAGGCAATTGAAATCTGAAGGAAGCCTTTTGGAGACCGGCGTCGGGAGCAAACTACTCCCGCAGCTATGCCACTGATTAGTTGTATTGCCTAGACCCCTTACCTTTATTTAATATTTATACAACTAAGATCCATTGTTTTTTTTTTAATCATTTAGTTTTCAAATATTGGTGATTTTCAACGCTGAAATACCAAGAAGATGTTCAGTACTTGAAATGATAAGATTTTATTGTTAGTGTGTTTTCATTGCAGTAAAGTTAAATTTATTGCACATCAGTCATTTTCATAATTTATAACTTCGGCATTCGTTTCAAGACAGAAAGGAACATTACACAATATTCAGAAATTAAAAAATATTAACATGTTGCAATTACATTATCACAATAAGTTATCACGTGTATTCACACTAACATATTTGTTCCAGATTTAAAAGAAAATCTCGTGTAATTAAAATATTAATTATGAATTTAGAAAATTTGCAACCATTTTTATGTAAAAGAATCCATTCAGTGTAGACTTTACGAAGATTGGGCTTGTTTGTTGTTGTAAGCATTCAGTACGATGCTTAGTAGTTGTGTTGAATGCTAAATACATAAAGCCATAACAGCTTTATTTAACTTGGCTTTTTGTTTTAGCTATTTTACAGATGTGAGGGCCCTAACACACACGGACCACTTTTTAATGGTCGAGTTCGACTGCAAAAGTCGGCTTCAAAGCACGGGGTGTCTATCAATAAGTCATACGTTGTTAGCCACAGCCCAACCACCTGCTACAATTTGCAGTCGAGATGTCGACAATGTGCCAGCTAATAAAACTACCAAATTATGTTTTACGTTTTTCGTATTCATTTCATAAAAAAGGCCATTTTTTAAGAAAACAAATTTTAATATTTAGCTGTTTCAGAAGTGGGACTATTCCTAACCTATTCCTTATAGAAACCCACATTTGTGCAGATTTTATTTCATTTTTAGAACACGGTGCATTTGAGAGATTCAGATTCGAAGTAAACTGATACACAATAAGATTGTAAATCACGTTTTGTTATGAAAGCTATTATAACAGTTTGTGAATCATATTCACTGATAAGGCGTTGAATTTATGCTGAAAAAAAAAGAATGCATATAAGGTATACAAAGTAAACGGTTGTGTTTGGACCTGGTGCAGGTCACTTTTGAATTATTTTTATTATAACTTTATATTGAAGACTTGTGACATGTTGCAACTTCTTGAGACATTCATAGTGCTGCTGGTGATTGTTCTTGGCGGCATCGGTAAGGACTTGAATATAACTGCAACATTCATACAAAGTGACACTGCAATAATGTTTTATTTGTATTTTTTTTTAAAAAAGTCGAAAGAAAGAATATGAGACTGTGTCCGTTTGGTTATCAGAAAGTCAACAACTGTTGTTACCATTGGTCAATCAACAAATCTATGAAGTTAAACTGGTGTGATGCTCGAACGTTTTGTGATGGTTTACGTCTCGAATCGAGCCTTCCGTATCAGAACAGCGGCTGTGTTAGAGATATTTTTGCTTTTCTTGGTGTTTCGCAGTCGAAACGGAGAGATCTCTACAATAGTATGTATTAGAATTAATGTAGTTATATTACTGAAGTAAATAAATATTTTTTTAAATCTATAGTTTCTTTTTGGTTGAACAAGGAGTCAACACCTCGCAACACCAATTGCCTCAAAACTTTGTGTCCGTCTATGAATCTCAATGGAACTGTTTCGATGATATCTTGCAGCGAAGAGAGGTTCACTGTATGTGAGCTGCCTGCATTTAATAACGCTGTTTCTGTAATGACTCAGTTATTTAGCCCGAATGACCAGTGTCCGTCAAGTACTTATATTTCAATAGTGACTGAATGCAAGTCTGATCCTTGTGATGTTGGTCCATTGCAAGACATTGCAATGTTTGAGTATGTTTCATTATAGTTTTTTTAATTTTTATAAGCAATTTATTAAACACAAAATACAAAAGAATGAAGGAATTGATGATATTTAAAAAAAATTGTCACAATATCAAATTGAGAATTTTCATTTTTCACTTCAAGTTGGACAAGAATTCTTCAAAAATCGAAGTTAGATTTTTTTGCAAACTGCTGTATAAAATTTATTTTAAAACATATCAACATGAAAAGATTTTTTGTTATTCAATTACTTATCAAGTTTATAAAACACATTTAATTTCTCTGCAAAGTTGTTTTCAAAATTTGTAGTAATTACAGTTCTATTTACGCTTTTTTACTCTTTTGTAAAGTCAACTTTTATTATTTGTAGGTGCGAAGGACGAAAATCTTGTAACGTTACTTTGCTATCGCAGTATTTACATGATCTATTCGGAAGTTTTGCCGATAAATTTACCATTCAAGCAACTTGCATCGATGGTAAGGATTCTTCAGAAAAAAACAAATATTTGTTGGACCTGATCAGATTGTTGTTTCAGATTCCAATTTTATGTGTCCGTACGGCGACACCGATCCAATGCCGACGACTCCAAATGACAACCTCAAGTGTTTCAAATTTTTCAATTTACCACAAAGTTTTGACGATGGGGTTCGGACTTGTCATTACTTATTGGGAAACATCGTAAATTGGGATTCAGTTTATGCCAATATGAGGAAGACCTTGTATGATATTCTAAGGAAAAGCGAAGGACAAGGACCATGGATAAGTTCACTTTGGATGGCCAATGATGAAATATCGTAATTAATAACAAAAACGTTTTAGAATTTAAGAGTATCAAGGGTAACTTAATGTTTCACAGTGCACTTTCATGTCTCAATATTTCCGTGTTGGAAAAATCTCCATATTTTGTTCCGATTCGTACGACCGATCAAAACTGCGAAACACCGATGTCGTTTTTTTGTGAATATCCGGCTGTAGGTAACGTGTGAATGACTGTTTGTGATGGTGATTTGTGAGTGATAGGCAGTGTCACTTTTTGCAATTATCATTTCTAGTGTAGATGTGTGACGGTGTCGCGTCTTGTGTTGAGTAGTGTGAATGTGTCACTCTTTGAATGGATGAGAGTGACCGTGCATGCAAACGAGTCTGATGGTGTGACTCATATGGATGAGTGTTATAGTATCACTTCCTGTGTTAATGAACGGGACAGCGTCACTTTATGTTTGGATGAATGTGATACTTCTTGTATATACGAGAATGAATGTGGTGTCACTTCTTAAATGTTTGAGTGATACAGTGTTACTTTCTATTTTGATGAGTGTGAAAGGGTCAATTTTTGTGTTCATGTGGGTGGCGATGTCACTATTCTTGTGTGGATTAGTGTGACACTATCACTTCAGATGTGCCGTTGTCACTTTTTAGGTTAATGAGAGTGACAGTGTCACTTCTAGTGTATGGACAAGTGTGACGGTGTGACTCGTCTAGATGAGTGTTACTGTATAGTGTCATTTGTAATGTACAGGATATAATTGAGCCCCCCACCGAAAGGTATAAGGCCAAAAGTAAGTTCCCATGCCGGGAATCGCACCCGGGCCGTAATGTACAGTATCATTTGTAATCTACAGTAGATGAGTGCAGGGAAGTACAGGGTGCAACATTTTTGGTGGGCAAAATTTTGCATCGGCGCTACTACCTCTTCCCCCCCCCCCCCCAAAAATAGTCTATTTTATTAGTTAATTATTTTTATTAATGCATTTTTCAAACAGCTTTTTGCTTTGAGATTAAAACTTGAAAATTAGAAAAAAATTAATGTTACAACAAAATATTAGAAAAACAATGTTAGAACGTTTTTTTATTAAAAAATATTCATGGGCTCCATGAATAATTTCATTTTTTGACAATTTTTAAATTTTTTGAATTTATGGGTTTTTATGGTCCTCGGAAGTCTGTTGGGCCCTCCTGAGTTCATTTCAGTGCTTTTCAGGTAATTTAGAAGACTGCCATTTTTTGAAAATTTTCTTGGACTCAGTGCTTTTCAGGGCATTTAGAAGATTTTCATTTTTTGACATTTTTTACTTTTTAGAAGGTTTTAGTTTATTAAATATACATATTATAAATCCGTCGAAAAAAAAGATTTTTCGAAAAAATAAAACCGGCGCGAAAACGATTGGCGCAGACGGTGATAGTGTTACTTCTTATGTTGATGACTGTGACAATGTCACTTTTTGTGTTAATGTGTCCGATAGTGTCATTTCTTGTGTGGATTAGAGTGACACTGCCGCTTCTGATGTGAATGAGTGTGACGGTATAATTTTTTGTTTCGATGAGTGTGATATGATGATGTCACTTCTTTTGTTGATGAGTCTGTAAATGTCACTGGTTTGGGCGCGATTGATATTGACACGTCTCAGTTGGCATTGTGTGTGGGGTCACTTTACGTGTAGATGCATGTGACAGTGTGTGGTGTGGTGTGTGTAACAGTGTGAGGCGCTGTGACAATGCGTTTTGTTGATGTGAGGAAAGTGTTTGTTTTTTTGCAAGTCAGGTCAGTTTTATTTTTTGTATGGTCATAACTCATGACTGCGTCACTTCTGTATTGCTTTTTGGCGTCATTGTCACCAGGTGTTGGTATGACTGTCACTCTTTGTATTGCCATTGTCCAACATTTCCTGACTCGCTTCTGTCACTGCTTTTTTGGGACTAAGGAAGCCATGTTGTATCTTGATTGTGTTATCTTATTTTATTAAGCCGTGAAACCGATGACATCTACGACCCTTTCCACCGAGAAGAGCACACTCACTAGCAGTTCCGAGAACGCGACATCAGAGCTTGCACCCACATCGTCTGTTACGTCTTTTACAGAGCCGACCAGTACAGTGGAGACATCATCTACCTTACAGCCTTCATCTGAAACTCCTGGTTCGTCTCAGTTCAGTACGACACTTACTACGCATGTATTTTCTACAACAGCAATCCCAACTGCAGATGACATTGTAGCAGAAATAAAGAACCTGACTGCACAAGTTAGTCTCATTTTTAAATTTGTTTTGGATTGTACTTGTTTTTTGTTTTGTTTACTTTTCAGTGTTCTGTACGTGGCACGAAGGTGGACTCGTCTCTCTGTTGTTTAAACGGATTGGTCACAATCTCTTTGCATGAAAACAACTTCTTAATCACGAATGACACCGTTGAAATCGTTTTGGACGCTCTCGATGAAAGCGTTTTGGAATTATCTGGTGCTAACAGAAGTGTCATTGAATTGGGAGCTGAAGATGCGATGATGATAGTCAATAATTTGTTTACTCTCAACATCAATGAAAGCAATTGGGTTTCATTAACGGCAGTATGTTTATATTTGTTTGGTTTTTCAGTGCTGGGACAAATTACTTTTCAAAGTAGTTAATTACAATTACTAATCAATTCAGTGGAAACTAATTGAATACAAATACTACTACTAAATTTAAAATAAGAAATTAATTACTTTAAAATTACAAATCAGATAGAGAAAGCGCATGACGTCATCAATTGCAAAAACATCAGTAAGAACTATTACAAAAACTTTTTAATGCAGAATATGACGCTCAAATGCAAATCAGCCTATTTGACATAAGTCCTGAATAGTTAACGCTAGTTCTGAGTAGTTCGAAAACAAAAATAGTTTAAAATACAAAACAAAAGTAATTAAAAAGCAATTGCATTTTTCATTACAAAAAAAGAATTAATTACAATTTCAGATTGCAGCTTTTAAAAAAATAATGCAATTAATTACTAATTACTTAAAAAAGTAATTTAATTACAATAATTTCTTATTTTTAACAAGTTACCGCCCAACACTTTTTTATGCAACATTTTTACTGTGTGATTAATGTTAAGTGTGTTATATTCATTTGTATAGGAAGCAATTCAACTGTATGTGAACACAATATTTGCGGTTCTGGACACGGTCGGGCTGTATTTAGCCAACGTGATAGAAACTTCGGAGACTGTTTCTATAAATCGGGAAAATTTGGGTTAATTTCAGAATATTTTATATGATGGTTTCAAAATGAAGTGACTTTTATGTTAGAAACTAGAATGATGATTGAAAGGTTTAAAGATATTTTATCTTTTCTGGTTAACTTGTGGCTAATTGAGTTCTTAAAATATTTATTTTAAATTTATTTTCAAACTCTGGTTATTCTGGTTTTCAGGAGCAAAATTAAGGCAAACTAGAAAGTGTTTTAGAAACTAGACGGAAATCTCAATCACTTAAGAGTATTTTCATGTTGATGTCTTTCAAAATCAACATTTTATAAACAAAAATTAACTGTCATCTGCTCGATTTCATCAAATAAAAAACTTATTTCAAAAGATATCACCCTTCCAGTTTCTAAAATACATTCAAGTTTCTCTTAATGTTGCTCCCGAAAGGCAGAATGACTAGAGTTCGAGAGGTGTTTTCCTTTAAAACCACCTCAAGGCTCATTGTTTTCTACAAAACGTTGATTTGAATTAAGAGGCTAGATACATCGTTTAGTTCAAAATTTTTCCGAATGTAGGCGCTGCGATCGTTGTTGATTGAAAAACGGTTTTTGAACGTTTTTTCTCCCGGTTCGAAGTCACATAAAAATTAATAGAAAAATAATTTCGCGTGCTAACCTTATAAAAAGAAAACATTGTGAAGCCAGTAGATTAATGCACGTAATAATTATTTTGTTATTGTTCAGAGTTGTTTTTAACGGGAGTGCTTCAAATGTTTGGGTGACGGTTTTTTGCTCCTATGGGACTTAACATGGAGTTAAAAAAACGTAAGATTTTAAATGTTATTTAAAAATAGAAAGCCCTTTTAAAATTTAGAAAAAGGAATAATCCTGAAGGCAATAAACATGTGTAAGTACGTGCTAATTTTTTTGATTGCTCTAAATCATTTTTAATCAGAGTTCTCTTAACTTTTGTTGGACGGTATTTTAGTCCTATGGGACTTAACATGGAGTTTAAAAACGTACGATTTTAAACGTTATTAAAAAATAGAAGGACCTTTTCAAAATTTATAAAAAGGAAACATCGTGAAGCCAATACATGAATGTATGTGCTAATTATTTTGTTATTGTTCTAAATCAGTTTTAACGAGAGTTTTTCAAATGTTTGTGGGATGGTTTTTGATCCTATGGGATTTAACATGGGGTTGAAAAAACGAACGATTTTGAACCTTGTTCAAAAATAGAAGGACCTTTTCAAAAATTATATAAATCTAGCATGTGAAGAACAATACTTTTTATTGCATTTTGCACTTTACTGTATTAGAATTGAGCGATTGTGAGGCGATTTCTTGCAGTTTTAGTAACACCATATAAGAACACTCATTTGTCTCGTTGTTGTCTGCTCAAAACAACAAGATGGACGTGGATCTAGGCTCTTAACAAAAAACGTAAATGAATAAGAGCAATAGAGCAGAGTTCGACTATTTTGCGTTTAAAAAAGCATTAAAAAGAAATTTAAAGTACTTTAGAAACTAGAGGAGCAAATGAATAATTTTTAAGAGTATGTGCACGTTTATATCTTTCAATATAAATATTTTATGGCAATTGTTAAATATTGATTTGTCAAAATAACGCAAATTTTGGTCATTTTCAAATTTATAGATATATTGTAATAATTAATTCAGTTTTCTAACATATTCTGAAAATTGCTTCAAAAATACAGTTGAGCAATTTTTTTTTTTTAAATTATCATTTCTGCTGTTAAGTCAATTTTATTAATTAATTTGCTTTTCTATTATTTAGAGCTAACAGTGATGAGATTTTCAAATCAAGATGTTGTTCAATTTGGACCGAGTTCCAATATGAACTTCAGTTCATCGATTACGGTCAGTGAACTCACAACGCAGAATGATGTTGTTATGGCCGTATTCGTTAACTATGGCCGAAGCGTGGGCGACATTTTCAATTCTAAATTGTAAGCTCGTAATCGTAAAAAAAGGCGAACAAGCTTCTTTTTTTAATTGTAATTCTTCGTTTGAATTTTCCGTTACATTCGCAGAGATTATTTCGGTGACGTGATCGGATCAGAAGTCGTAACTCTGAATGTGACACTATCGAGTGGAATAATTATTTCACCAAAAGTTACCTTAAATTTGAGATCTTTGGACATATTCAAAGGAGGCGAATGTGTATTTATTCAAAAGTGAGTTTAATTTTTAAGAATTATTTTTAGACATTAATAAAAGTTTTTTTTTAAACAAGTACCTCTGTTGAAAACCTGTACAACTCGAGTGGTTGCGTTCTAACGGATGCTAACGACACTCACGTCACGTGTAGCTGTAATCATCAAACTCCGTTTGCCGTTCTTTTCAACGGACTTTACGGATACGATGTAAGGTTACCGAAAGAACGGACTGGGGATTCTAAATGCTTTCATGTCGAGCTTAAAAAAAAGCTATAACGATAGGGAGAAAAGGTGCAGGAAAGGATGATGATGATGAAGAGTAACTTAATCACGCTGAGAGTATTTTTATGATGTCATCTTTTAAATTAAACTATTTATCAACGGGATATCAGTATAGATATATCATCATTCATCATGAAAATATTGTTACGGGATGTATGTACTTTTCTTGTTTCTAAAACACTTTCAATATCTGCTTAATCTTGTTTTTGAAACACAGAGTAACAATTCTATTCAATTCTGTTGTTCTCATTTATTTGCATATTTTGCAATGGCCAATTTTTTTTTTAAATAAGTCTATTGTTCACTATATAATTTACTTTGTTACATTAGTTATGATAATGTTCTAGTATCATCAATCCGATCCTGCTAAATATAAATGAAACACCTTTGCAGTTTGACGATATATGGCATAATTTTCTTATTAAATAGTTGGACTCGTCAACAGAATATGCCCTTTCGATCATTACGATAATTGGTACCTGCATTTCTTGTGCCTGTCTGTGTGCCTGCATCATTGTATTCACTGTTGTTAAGTATAGCACTTTGTGACATTCTCATAACACTATAAACTACTATAAGTTTGGAAACTTATAGTTACTTTTGGAGCAACTCTTTTAGAAACCATGTGTAGGATGGTGTGATTTAAATCAGTGACCAACACTGATCATATTAGGGCCAATCAAAATTTATTTTCGAAATTCTGAATATCCAAACTAAAAGTGAAAGTTTGATGCAATAACTTTTGAAAGATTTTCAAAGTAAATTCTAAACTAGAAGAGTTTATGGATTTGTTATTGTATTTTTGTGAAAATGTCAATATTAGTATAATTTTAAAAATAAACTTATTCAAATAATCCTTTTAGACTTGTTTTTAAACAAGTTGCTTCAAAAAGTTAACGTATTTTATGAACAGCTGATAATTGAACTCTGATTAGTCTGCGTTTCATAAGCAACACTAAAAAACTAAAAAAACTATCAAAACTTGCTAAATTAGCTAACATTTTTAGTTTTTGTCGATAAAAAATGCCTTTTTTATGGCATTTTGAAGCAATATGAATATGAAAAAGTGATTAAGCTATCCTTCTAGTTTCTAAAACACTTTCAACATTTTCTTAATATTTCTGTTCTTACAGGCAGTGTAATCAGAGTTGGAAGGGTGTTTGTAGAATAACATCAGCTTAAATTAATGCATAAAGTTCAAATTAACTCGAGTAAATTTTAACTTTTAAAATTAAACATTTTATTGAAACACCAAAATTTGTAACAATTTTGCAATAAAATAACAATTATTATGATTGAATCATATATTATCTAACTTTCATATATATTTGAAAGATACCATCATGAAAAATATTTTACATAATTCATTCAGTCATTCAGTGATATTAGTACGGATTACATGCTGTAGCTATAAATGTATTTTATAATTTTAGTTTGTAACATAGTTTTAATTTTCTGTAAAGTAGTTAGGTCTTTATCGCGTTTTTCAAAAAGATCATATCGACCTATATTTGCGTTTCATGTTTGTTTCTGTAGGCCACTTCGAAGTTGTCGAACAACGATCCATCTCAACTTGTGCATATGTCTCTTATCTGCCACCGTTATTTTCTCAGTTGCCATCAATCAAGCCGAACAAATACGCGACAATTTGCAAGTACCGGTAATATATGTCTCTATTGCACTCAACATTTTTGTAAATAGATATTAGAGAATCATGCAAATGAGTGAGAACAATATGGAATAAAACTTGGTGGTTATTCTGCATTTCAGAACCAAGTTAAAAAAAAAAATTGAAAATGTTTTAGAAACTAGAAGAGTAAACGAATTATTTAGTTTTAAATTTTGTTTCAAACTGCCATAAAAAGTTTAAACTTCAAGTTTTAAAACTGAAAATAGTTTTAGTTACTCTATTCTGTCTACTCTATTCAGTTACTCTTCTAATTTTTAAAACCCCTTTATGGTTTATAAACAGCTGATTTTCGAACTCAGATAATATTTTTCTGTCTTTCAGGAGCAACATGAAGAGAAACTAGAAAGCGTTTTAGAAACTAGAAGGGAAGCTCCATCACTTAAGTGTATTTTTATGTCGAAATCGAATTGCAGATAAAAATTAAAAAATATCCTGTGCTTAAAGTTAGGTTCCTCTTAAGTGATTGAGTTACCCTTCTAGTTTCTAAAATACGTACTTGCTAGTTTCTTTTCATTTTTCTCCTTAAATCCAGAATAATCAGAGCATTCCGTTTGGTCTGAACCAGGCTTAAGTGAGCTTAAAAGGGAAAAACATTGTTTTTCCGTTTATTTAGATTTCTCGTTATTTTATAGGTGATGTGCAAAATAATTGCAGCCGGATTGCACTATTTATTCATGGCCGCTTTTTTCTGGATGTTTGTGGAAGGCCTCCATATTTATATTCTTGTTACTAAAGTTTTTCACAATATTTCGTCCGTGCCGTGGTTCTACTACGTCATCGGTTATGGTAACTAAAGTAAAATTTGTTAAATTATTTTGTAATTACTGGGACTTCTTTTTTTTTCTAGGATTCCCAGTGTTGATTGTTGGTATTACTTTTTCCGTTCGTTACGAAGATTACGGCACAAAAACATTGCAAGTTGATCATTGTTTTTATGCAGTTAGGAAAGGTTTTAAGTAAACTGGAATAACTTTTCAGATGTTGGTTGAATTCGAGGGATGGTGTCGTTTGGAGTTTTGCGGGACCGATTCTTATTATCATTATTGTACGGAGAAAAAAAGAATCGACATCTGTCATTTATTTTGAACTATTCTTATTGTTTCAGGTAAATTTGTTTGTGCTTGTCACAACTTTGCGGGTTTCCGTTTCGTTGCATGGCATGAATTCCAAATCTAACTTCAGGAAAACAAAGTATGTTTTACATTTTTCCCCACCAAAATTAAAAATCAGTGATTTTACTAATTGACTAGTCAGTTTGTCTAATAACAAAAAAACGGTTCTCAATCAAATTGCAGAATTTCTAAAGGGCCTAAAAAAACTTAAGAAAGTGATACGTGATCATAAATTTTTGCCTAGCATTTAGTTTGAATCGATAAGATGTTTTTAATATTTATGAATTTAAAATTCATCCCTGCCGGGATTCGAACCCGGGGCCTCTGGATTAGAAGTCCAGCGCGCTATCCACTGCGCTACAGGGACAGATATTGTTGGTTATGCTATGAATACAGAGTGCACCAAGGACGTTTTTGATACACGGTGACTAAATGTCAACATGCTGAAATAAAACAACACATCCCTGCCGGGATTCGAACCCGGGGCCTCTGGATTAGAAGTCCAGCGCGCTATCCACTGCGCTACAGGGACAGATATTGTTGGTTATGCTACGAATACAGAGTGCACCAAGGACGTTTTTGATACACGGTGACTAAAAGTCAACATGCTGAAATAAAACAACACATCCCTGCCGGGATTCGAACCCGGGGCCTCTGGATTAGAAGTCCAGCGCGCTATCCACTGCGCTACAGGGACAGATATTGTTGGTTATGCTATGAATACAGAGTGCACCAAGGACGTTTTTGATACACGGTGACTAAAAGTCAACATGCTGAAATAAAACAACACATCCCTGCCGGGATTCGAACCCGGGGCCTCTGGATTAGAAGTCCAGCGCGCTATCCACTGCGCTACAGGGACAGATATTGTTGGTTATGCTACGAATACAGAGTGCACCAAGGACGTTTTTGATACACGGTGACTAAAAGTCAACATGCTGAAATAAAACAACACATCCCTGCCGGGATTCGAACCCGGGGCCTCTGGATTAGAAGTCCAGCGCGCTATCCACTGCGCTACAGGGACAGATATTGTTGGTTATGCTATGAATACAGAGTGCACCAAGGACGTTTTTGATACACGGTGACTAAAAGTCAACATGCTGAAATAAAACAACACATCCCTGCCGGGATTCGAACCCGGGGCCTCTGGATTAGAAGTCCAGCGCGCTATCCACTGCGCTACAGGGACAGATATTGTTGGTTATGCTATGAATACAGAGTGCACCAAGGACGTTTTTGATACACGGTGACTAAAAGTCAACATGCTGAAATAAAACAACACATCCCTGCCGGGATTCGAACCCCGGGGCCTCTGGATTAGAAGTCCAGCGCGCGATTCCCTGCGCTACAGGGACAGATATTGCTGGTGACATTATGAATACAGAGTCACCAAGGACGTTTTTGATACACGGTGACTAAAAGTCAACATGTTTAAATAAAACAACACATCCCTGCCGGGATTCGAACTCGGGGCCTCTGGATTAAAAGTCCAGCACGCTATCCACTGCGCTACAGGAACAGTTATTGTAGTGTCTGTTGATATTTTGTTTTTCTATGCTCGTATTAAATTAATTATTAATTATGAATTAATTATTAAACTTTTGTGGCTCCTAAAAAACGGAGGCCCTTGGCGCGAGCGCCTAAGGCGCCTGGGCTGAAAAGCGCCACTGTGGTTATCAAAATATTAAAATTCAAGGCTACTTAAGTCACTAATTGCAATTATAAAATGAATCATTTTTTTAATTTTAATAATTAGCCTACTTTTTAATTAATCAGATGGTTTAAACAAACTAAATATTTTTCTAGCAAATTTCCAAAAAAAAAAATTAAATTAAATTCCTTAAAAAATACTGTATTATTTACAGTACACGATATAAGCAATAGGACATGCAATTAAAAGGAAATGGGTTTATTTACGCCCACCTTGTATAGGAGGGAAAACCCCCGTGCGTGACACTCCACTGTATGGCAATGTTTGAGCATCTGTCCCTGTAGCGCAGTGGATAGCGCGCTGGACTTCTAATCCAGAGGCCCCGGGTTCGAATCCCGGCAGGGATGCTTACTATTTTTATATTGTTAATTTAGTTACACACGTTTTTATAGTAAATATATTAATTATATGAATTATAAGTGAGGTTAGAATAAGTTATGCTCTTGTATTGATAAGGACTGGTTTAGACCTCTCCCAGAGTTAACCATTACTTAACTTAAACAAGATTTTTAAATTGAAAAAAGTGTATATTATTTTTCGACTGACTGAATATGTTATTTTATTTTTCAAGACATTTTATTCGCGGATCTTTTGTTTTAATGCCTCTGCTTGGATTAACGTGGATCACAGCATTTTTGGGATTTCAGCAGGAATTAAACAAAATCTTTGCTTACATCTTCACAATTCTAAATAGTTTCCAAGTAAGATACATTTAAATACAATAAAAAGCAATCCTTCTTAAATATTCTCGAAATAAATTTTGAAGAATTAAAAAGCTATTAAAATACTATAATTTAAACAATTGTGAACAAAATTAAAAATATTAAATCTATAAACAACAAATTATACATTTAAACTCCAAATGAAATGTATTCTCTAAGTTCTAATTAATTGTTATTTAGGGTTTCTTTGTATTCGTCTTCCACGTCTTGACAAGCGACCAAGTTCTTCAAAACATTAAGTTAACAACACAACGTTGGAAATCCACTTTTAACGTAAGTTCGTGTCGAAAGCCTCTTTTGAAAAGAAAATATCCCGTAATCTAGTCGGTTTTCTTCGACAGATTCAAGACGGACGCAAACAAAAAGTACTTCAAGGCGGCAACACTTCCGAAACAATTACGCACTGGCTGAATTTAAGTAGTCGTAGTAGTCTTAGCCAAGAAAGTCGTCGAAATGTTTGGACAACATGAAACAACCAATAAAGACACACGTCAAACTACTCGAATCTCACTCCACTTTATTACGTAAGAAGAAAACACGACTTTATAACAAAGTTAAATCATTTTAGAGTATTCTGAAGATGAGTCGTTATGGCTCTCTCTGGATCCGCTTTGTAAGCCGGATGCTGCAAAACTCTTCTAAACAGCGTCACATCTCGTAACCTTAAAAAGACAAAAATGGGACAAAACCGTTTTATCGAAACGAAATGTACGAAACAAAAAAACCGATTTACATCTGATTCCGCACTGCTTTGTATTTCTTAGGTCCCTTCTGTTTACGTTCTGACCGCTGTTTCAATCTGAAACAAAAATTAAAACTGATTCAAGTGAACGGCTTCGTAAGAGAACGATCTTACGGAGTCGTAGTTTGTTCGGACGTCTTCAAGAGACTCTCCAAACTAGGAAGAGCATCCATCAAAAGGTCCATACTCAAAGGTCCAGTTCGTTTTTGCTTAATAATCTTTTTCTTTTCAATCGCCTCTTTCTTCTTTGCTATCTGAAGTTCTTGAATTTCTGAAACGATGAAACGAATGACGATTAAATTTCGCTCGATTATAAATGTTACGAGTCAAAAAATCTACTGTGGAGAAACGTTTGTCGTCTCAGTTTAATCTTATCCTTCTTTTTCATTTTTCTTTCTTCTTCCGTTCTTCCCGTTGCGGTTGAGGCTCTCGAGAGAGAAATTACGCTCTTTCGGTCGGAATCTAATGGTTTCGGTTGACATTTCTGCATCAAGTCGCTCCAATCGATGTCCATTTCATTTGGAGGAATTAGCGCCACCTTCATTTAAATAACACACATTAGTTTCAATGAAATGTAATTTGTTTTGACGGGAAGAAAAACGCCAACTCTTTCGGGTTTAACTTTTTGCAAGTGAGTTTTACGTGTTTCAGTTGCGTTTCATCGTTTTCCACTTTTGTTTCTTGTAACTTTGCAGCTGCTAAATGGTATTTTCTTCGAATTCTTTTAACTTTACCCATTTTCGCTATCGAACGTGTTTTTTGGGAGCTGTAATTACTAATTATACCATAAATGTTCGTTAAGTAACTTGGTTTTTACGGTTGTTTTCATAGGAAACAATCACATGGCCGTTCATATAACCGGTTAATTGAAGTCACCAGTTACTCACTAACTTATTGTTATGATAGATACGTGAAGGTGCTTCAACTAAGTAAGCTCTCATTCTATGAGACATTGAAACATTCCTTGCCATTTGTTCTAAATAGCCAATAGATGGCACAACTGGTAGTTGAAGCGAAATTCCTACTAAGTTTATCAAGATTCAACAGTGAATGAATGGCCTTGTAAAAGAGATGCAATGTTTTCTTTTTTATAAAGAGACATAGAAAGATAATGAGAGGTAAGAGGAATAAATAGCCCTGCGACCTTGGAGAGAGGCTATGCATTATAAAGCTCAATCACCCCTTCACCATTAACTTTTTTTTTTCCTCTAACGTGCCGTTGAGATACCTCTATATGTATTCCCTTCTCATCATGACGATTTGAGTTTTTCAACGGAAGATTGTGCGAGCGCAGAGAAAGATGATGTCATCGATGTCTTCGTAAAGAAACGGAAACGGTGGCATCTGAATCACAAATGCATTAGTCAAATAGGCAATGACGTAGAGGTTGTTCGTCGGGTAGAGCAATCAAGAAAACAACTCATATGCAGCGATGAGCAAATTAGGAAATGATGTTGGCTCATTTTGAAATCAATCAGACAGTTAAGAAACGTGATCGATTAACCGATGGCCAAATCGTAGTGTTAAGGTTTATTAGTCATTGCGAATTTCAATTATTCTAGTAGGCGATTTAGTCAGCTGTTTGGAAGGTTGCGAAGTTATTCCGACTCGTGGTTCTTTTTATGAGCAGATCTCACTTAATAGTGTTTAGATCAACGACCATCAAATTAAGTTTTATCTCCTCGTAGATTAAGAAGAAGCCGCATTTGCAACGCGATAGCGCACATAAGACACAGATTTTATTCACGGATAATTAATTAATTACTTTAAAAAAAGAGAGAGAAATGAACGCAAATAATGAATGTGAAATTGTCTGCAAAGGGTTGACTAATTTAATAGACAATGAGCGCGAAATTAAAGAAGGAATTGATTTGCATGTGGCTAACGGAAACGTTTCTCTGTCGGTTTCACCGATAAACGAATCGATCGTTGTGCCGCCGATGGTCACTGAAAAGGCGGCAACGACGACGGGAGTCGAGCCGCAGGGGGCGACTCGTTTGTTCTTTTTTCGTTACGTTGTTCTCGCTCTTTTCGTTGCTCATTCGATGACCAATTCGTTCCAATGGATCCAATATTCGATTATTGCCAACGTGGTCACTTATTATTACGGTGTCGAAAGCATCGCCGTCGATTGGACGTCGATGATTTACATGTTCCTCTACATTCCGCTTGTCTTCCCGGCTTCTTGGCTTCTGGAGCGGAAGGGATTGCGCTACATCGTACTCATGGGTTCGTTCGGAACCGCTCTCGGAGCATTGGTCAAGTGCGCCAGTGTTGCTCCTGATCGCTTTTACGTCACCATGATCGGACAGGGAATCGTCGCCGCATCGCAGATGTTTATTTTGGGGATTCCGCCACGTTTAGCCGCTGTTTGGTTCGGACCCAACGAGGTTTCTTCCGCTTGTGCCGTCGGCGTTTTCGGCAATCAGGTACGTCGTGTCGTCGTTTTTTTTTTCCTATGTCATTTCGTTTCTTATATATCGTTAATCGTTATCACACCAAAGTTCAAAACCGTCATATTTATATTTCAAAGACAGTCAGACCGGTTTCACACGAAGAACCACTTTGTGGCGCCCTCGGTACGGGCCACTGGTATGATTTTGATAATCACTAACAAACAGGTGGTGGTCGCCACTTGTGGCCGGACTCAACCACTCGTATCGACTCGTGTGAACACTCCAGTGTAATCAATGGTCTCTTAAAAACACCGGCTTAATGTTTCGCAGCAAAGTGGTCCGTGTGAAACCGGCCTTAATCTTCACACCGTCCAAATAAATCTAATTAATTCTTAATGAAATAATGAAGACATAGTAAATATGTGAAAGGTAAATATGTGAAGGTAGAAGATTAGCTAGGCAGAAAGAAGTGAGGCGGCGTCTATCTCACACGGTCGCGCACCTCATTTGAATCTCGCCCCCCCCCCCTCCCTCCCAACATGCACACGGGTCACGATAAAAAGATGAACGGATGAACATCATAAGGTAACCCTAAAACCTGAAGAACCGGATGAACTAGAAATGAATGAACACAAAAATCTTGGGATGAACACAATTAACATGGGGTGCAGAACACACAAATCATGTTTTAAATCGAATTTTTTTTTACAAACCAATAAATTCAAAAACCAAAAACCCAATAAATTTAAAAAAGTAAAAATTGAAAAGCACTGAAATGAACTCAGGAGGGCCCAAAACACTACCACGGACCATGAGAAACCCCATAAATTTTTGAAATTTAATTCTCATGAGGAACCATAGTTACACCTTAGACTTACACTTCAACTACGTCCACTCTGAATGGCGTAACTTTTGAAGCGTGCAGTGCACACTATAACTGAAGACATCCCCGCCTTCGAGGCTTCTCTGGGAATGCATAGACTCTTAACAGATTCATTCCAGCTCGTCTGTTTCACTTGTGATGAATTTTGGAAGTTATATAAATATTATACTATGTATATATTAAGCCCCGTCTTTCTGTGTTTCCTGATCTAACGCTGTACAAAAAGGACAAAAACCTTGAACCACGTCGGAATTTATATAAATTTAAATGAATAAATGAACCGCTTTTTTTTTCTCAAGGTCAACTATATGTTGCACTCTTCCCATCCAAGAACCCCACGATATTAAATTGGAGAGGGGAAAAGGTTGGAAAGTGTAGAGGGGGAGGGGGAGGGAGAGAGAGAAACGTGGAGGGAGAAAAAAGGGGGAGGGGGAAACTGAAATCGAAATGAAAGGAGTAAAAAAGGAACAAACGACGCGCATGCGCACACCAGAGAAAATGAAAAACTCATTTTCTCTTTCAAATATAAAAAGGGGAGGGGTTAATAGGAAGACAGGAGACATACAGAAGGGAAACTGAGCTTGTGATAGTAGTAATACATCCCAAAATGGCGGCTATCAAGTAACCAGTTACAAACGCCATTTTGAAATGTATTACTTTCACACACACACACACACACACACACACACACACACACACACACACACACACACACACACACACACACACACACACACACACACACACACACAGTAATACATTTAATTGTGGCGGCTATCAAGTAACCGGTTAAAATAAGAGAAGCTTTCAGTCCAAGGTCATGAAATTCTGTCACAGCAACTTCAAAGGAGAGTTTCCCTTCTGTATGTCTCCTTATTCTGTGCAGGGCCGGCCCTAGGGGCGGGCCGTTCCGAGGGGGGGGCGCCGAAATCGAGCGCATGTCAAATAAAAAATCATGAGTTAATGACTTATTAAATCCCCAAATTTGAATCGGCAATTGTAAGCGCACTAAAACTACAACAGTCATTGCACGAAACAGTCGTTACACACTTTCACTGCTATATTTTCTCTTTCCTAATCGGAATTCTCTCCATCGAGAATTCCATTGCCCATTCCCTGGATCTATCGGCTGCTGTGTCTCACTTTGCGAATGCCAAGGCTCGTAAAGTTCATTTTTAAAGGTGAATTACACAAGTTTTATTTTTTATCAGTTTTGTTTCTAAAGCATTTGTTTGTTAAATTTGATACTTGTATTGGTGCATGGAGGGGGGAGGGGGGGGCGCGGATTGTCTGTTTCGCCCAGGGCGCCAAAAAACCTAGGGCCGGCCCTGATTCTGTGCTACAGTTTATCACAGGCAATTGTGGCCTGCATTAAATTTCTTTTGCTCCGCCCTTTTATGAACGTCATCAATTTCTAATTGGTGTGTTACTTGGTTTGATGTCACATGCTCCGCCCTTTTCAATTTCTAATTGGTTTGTTACTTGGTCTGACGTCATAAAAGGGTGGAGGAAAAGAAATTCAAATGCTGGGCACACTTGCCTGTGAATTTGGCTCCCGTCATTTATGACGGGTTACCCCACTAGTTCCAATTATATTTTCAAAAAAATAAAATTCTAGATGCCCTGAAAAGCACTGAAATGAATTTCAGGAGGACCCAACAGACTTCCGAGGACCAGAAAAACCCATAAAAATTCATAAAAGTAAAAATTGTCCAAAAAATGAAAGTCTTCATAGGTTTCGACAATGACTGACGCTTTGGGAAACTAGCTTAACAATCCAGGAAACTTGCAACATTTTTTTTTAAATATGTCGGCATCGCTGGCAAGTTTTCGATTTCTACAGATTCCTGAATATTTCTACGGTTTTTGAGGGATTCCTTTTTTTGAAATCCACGTTGCATTAATTAACTTTCATGTCTGTAAACGAATAAATGGAATCGTGACGTGGTTGAGTTGAGAGTGATGTGTGATGGCACAAGTATACCACAAACGTCTAATGAAGTGATTTTTAATTGTCAGTTTGGAATCGCTTTGGGTTTCCTTCTTCCTCCCGAGTTAGTTCGTAGCTCGAATGACAAGGATCGAATCGGAAGTGGACTTCAAACGATGTTTTATGCAATGGCCGCCATAACGAGCATCATTTTCATCCTCATTGTTTTCTGTAATTGGATTTCCTTCTTTCGTGTATTTGTTTAATGTAATTGTCTCTTTCGACCGAATGGTAAAAGGAAAACAAAAATGGGGATTCCAATTGTTTAGTTTTCAGAGACAAACCACCGTGCTCGCCGAGCCCAGCTGCTGCGGCCGCCGCCGTCACGTCACAGGGGTTGGATGGAAAGGGAGGCACCGAAGGAAACTACGTGAAATCCATTCAGCGCCTCTTAGCGAACAAGAGCTACGTCCTTTTACTCGTCTCTTATGGTAATTATTACTTTAAAAGTTTCAGAATGTTGTGTTTCACAATCGTTAACCACTAGTAATAAAAAAAAAATTCAATCACAATAAATATTATGAATTTACAATAATAAAAAAAATATAATGTTAGGGATGGGAACTATATTATGGTATCCCGCTGTCAATAAAATGAATGGCGCGCGGTCTGTTACGCCTGGATCACACATGCAGAAAATGAGAATATAGTTTCAGTTCTTATTTCTGTGTTCATTCGCATTCAAGGGTTCTCACACACTACAATAAAAACATTTCAGAGACCAGAGAAACAGTTGTGAGAACCGTAAAGGTTGGTTTTTATGCACGCGTTGAGCTTCCAAAATTCAGGTTCGGAGCTGTGTGCTGGCTGTTTGCGAAACAAAGCGCACAACTCACCCCGTGTACATTGTCAGCTGCGTAAACGGGCACACAGCTCCGATCTGTCTTTGACAGATAATGTTGCTGTGTGCTGCGGTGCAACATGTTTTCTCTTACGTGATGTTATCTCCTTTCAGTCACAAAATAGCACAATAAAACGTTTTTGGACCTTTTAAGGGCGGAAATACTCCATCCCAGATCGAAATTTACAATTCAAAGCTAAATAAAACATGAAAAACGATTTTTGTTGGCGCTTTGGCAGAGAGAGTGTTAATGACGTTTCATTGTGACACAGCAAAAAGCAGACGCTTAAAGCACACAACTCATGGGCGGAGAAAAAAAACACAGCGTGCATGAAAATCCACCTTAACTAAAGCAGGGCGAGTGAAGCACCTGATTAAGCTTAGGCGAGCACTTTTATTCTTGTTTACTTATTGTACTTCTAAAAAAATAACTAGCGGCCGAAGATATTAGCAAGGGGGTGGGGGAGGGTACTTGCCCTCTTTTGAAAGTCAAATTTCTTATTTCATAATATATTTTATAAGAAAATTCTTAAGAAACAGTTGTCGTTTTGTGCAACTTGCACTCGACGCCACTTGTATAATTCTGCACTATGTAGTCATTTTCATATTTAGCCTTTGTCACTTCCCCCCTCCCACTACACACCCACCGCCCCATTTGAAACATTAATCCTGCTGCTCGCGCTAATTTTATTCTAGCCTCGGGCGCAAAATTCCCCGGTTGTGGTTGTGGTTTTTAGTTTAGTTTATGAAAGAGGAGAGAAACAATAGGAATATATGAACCATAAACAATAATGAAACTAAAGGACGCCTTCTGATTGGCTAGCACTAGAATAGAATTCCACGTAAAAAAACAAAACAATTTAACCGTGTTTTTTCCGCATACTTTTAGTATTCAAATGAATGGACTTGAATTATTCACATTATTCACCAACGTTTTTTTCATACAAGTTTATTTCTTTGCTTGGATTTAATAATAATAAGAATAACGATCGATGTTTTCTTTTTTAAAAGCTGCGATTAAATTGGCAAAAGCCAAAAAAAAAAAAAAAAAAAAATTTAAAAAAACTTCAAATTAAGAAATTCTTTTAAGGAGGCTGACATAATTTCGACCTAATATGGGGGGGTCACTTCCAGAGAAATAATTACACATAAAGACTAAGATAAAAGCATTATATTATTATTCATAAAGAAAAGACAAATATTGCCGTCTTAAAAATGCAAAGTAGTTGACTGGAAAAAACCCAGCAAGTCAGCAGTTCTTCACTGTTGACTTGCTGGTTTTTTTCCAGTCAACTAACTACTATGTATTTTTAAGATAGCAATATTTCTTTTTTCTTTATGTGTAATTGTTGCGCTGAAAAATATGAACCATACTAGGTGGAACAAACGTCAGCCCATTAAAAGAACTTCTTATTTTAAAGTTTCCTTTTGATTTTCATCAAAAAAAAATATTTTTTTTTTGGCTTTTGCCAATAATTAAATCACGGTTTTTCACAAAAAAAAAAGAGAACATTATTATTGAATTTTTATTATTCATCTTAATAAAGTTCTTCAACACATGCTGTGTGAAATCGCAATAAATACAACAAATTACTAATTTAGCTAATTTAGTGATTTGTGAACAATTCATTCGACGAATAACAATTCACGAGGCTTTAATATGTTTTGCCAATGTTCTACCAAACAAAAATAAAACCAAACAAACTGACGTTTTAAAAAACAACTTTTGAAACTGTTTAGGAATTAATGTTGGAGTTTTTTATGCAATTTCAACTCTACTGAACCAAGTTGTATTGGATTATTTTCCGGTAAGCGAAACGAACTGATTGTGTGGTGTGGCCCCAAGTATCTTTTTAACGACGTTCAAGTAAATGAATGTATTGTTTTGGTTCGTTTGAGGGCGAGGAACGGAACGCTGGCCGTATCGGTCTTTCGATTGTCTTGAGTGGAATGTTGGGATCTGTCGTGTGTGGATTGTGGCTCGACAAGACTCACAAATTTAAGTGAGTTTGTCTCAATGAATTAAATTTTATAGAATAAAAAGGAGAGTTTTTACAAGTCTTGCTTTATTCGTTTCAGAGAAACAACATTGGCCGTTTACATCTGTTCGCTGTTGGGAATGTTGATATTCACTTTCCAGTTTAAGCTCCATCAGATCTCGGCCGTTTTTGTGGCAGCAGCTTCTTTAGGGTACTTTTACATTTTCGCGTTAATTTTTTTTGTTTTGTTTTTCCATAACAACTTTTTCATTTGGGAATGTGTGTATTTTCTTTCAGTTTTTTTATGACCGGTTATTTGCCGTTGGGATTTGAGTTTGCAGCCGAGATAACGTATCCGGAATCGGAAGGGACATCATCTGGTCTTCTAAATGCCTCGGCACAGGTTTGTTTTGCAATCGCTTTTGTCTATTTAGAAATGAGAAAAAAAAATGTGATTTCTATTGAAATAATTTCATTCTTGTCAACTTTGATTGCATAATTTATGGTTAGCCTTTTAGATTTTCTAGTTTTTAATTGATGTGTGAATGACCGCAGAAGTGTTTAGCACTTTGTTATGTCCGTTTAATCCACAAGACTTGGCAAGTCTAGAAGTTTTTAAAAAATCAAAAGTAGTGTTTTAAGTATTATGCTGATATTATTACAAGGTCATGATGGTTCAATTATTCCTGAAAGCTTTTCTAAGAACAGAAAGATAGACTACTTGTTTTGCATTATTTTATTTTTTTTTGTATAATATTATGAAAGGGGTGTGCAACTTTGTAGGGTTTTTTTTTTAATTCCAAAACAATATAATTACATTTTATTTAAAGGTTACTTATGAAAGCGTGAAGCATGAAGACATCTTTTTTTTAAAAAAAACTTTAGGGATCTACCAGACCAACGTGGGACACAGGATATTGAGATACTAAGTCAATGTTTCCAATTTATTTTTTCTAGTTTCCTAAAAAAAGGTCTTTGTAGTTATTCCCTTATTTTCAAAAGTTGCTTCTGAAATATGAAATGTCCCGAATTCTAAACACATTACTACTGCGTTGGTATGTTTTGATTCTGGCGGAATACCAAAATAGAATGAATTGAATTGATTTGCAATTCAACTGTTGCGTTGTGTTCGCCATTTAGTTAGTCAGATGAGAGAGGCAGTAGATTAAAAATTTGAATGTTAATTGCTGCCAAAAAGGGAAATTTATTTCACCTTTCACAGTTGTTGCTTATCTGTAGTAGGTTCCTTCATTGCATAATCTTTTGTTTTGTACTATATTATGTTATATTGTTCCTAATTTAATAAGTGAATGAATACTTTTGTTGTTAGGTTTTTGGCATCTCATTTACTCTGCTCACTGGTTGGATGCTCACTCGTGTTGGTGACGTAACGGCGAACTTGGTGTTATGTGTGGCACTCGTCGTAGGCGTTTTTATGACAGGTACACTTTCGATCTATTCAAATTCACCCAGTGTTTTTACGTTGTACTGTAATTAGTAATGTGACACTCTTTACTGCACACGTTAACATGAGAAAGCATGTTTTTGCGGTGATTTATGTTTGTTAAACTTCTATAATGCAAGAGAAGTAGCTCAACTAAGTGCCAGGGGTTGGGGTGTAGCCAACATGATTAAAATTAATATGGGCTTCGTAAAACAATTCAAGGTTCCTTTAAGTCTTGGTTTTAGTTTTAAAAAGCATTTCGATTGTCAACATAAATTTATTCGGCCATGACGTATTTCTCTAAAGCCTCGTTTTCATGGCGATAGTTTTTTTCATGAGTAGCTGTCATGAAAGTTGAGATAGTTCACTCTCACGATAGTAACTGTCTCCACGGCTTGAAGTAACGTGATAGTTGTCTGTCACATGACAGTGTGACGTCTACTTCACACAGATATCATTGAGTCAACAAACAATGTTGCCTCTCTCCCTCCAGAAGCCAAATTCACCTACAAAGTGGATATTTTCCTACAACAAGCGGTAGTCACTCAACAACTATTACTATTGCGACAGTACTATCAACTATTTAGTCAAACGAGATAGTGTGATAGTGCTATCGCAACAGTGTGATAGTGACTATCATGTGGTCTGCACGATGATAGTTCTCGCGATAGTTGCTCTCATGACAGCAAACACTAAGAAAATTGCCACAAATAATAGTTGTACCTTCCGGTGTAATATTAATAACGCTTGTGGCAAGATTTTGTGGGTGACGCATGCTACACGATGTCGCTTGTCGCAATCCGTATATGCCACACAATGTTTCCTCCGTGTAATCGCCGGGTTAGGAGGCAATCGTTTTCGTTTAAGTTGAACATTTTGAAGGTTATTTCGCTAACTCGTAAAATATAATTTCGTACAAAATTTTCTCTAACTCTGTTCTGCACAAACCACTGATGCCTTTTTTTACCTCTCATTTTTATACTTGTATATTGTAACCAACGGATTTCGGGACGGGCTAAACGTCTGCCTGATGATATTGACTAATCTGTATCATTGTTGAAAGTGTGGCAATTGTCGAATTTCCTGACCGATACAGAGTGGACTCTGTATCGGTATGATTTTTTTCCTGCCCGTTTTGTTTTTTCTATTTGTCTGAATTTGAATTTGAATTTGAAAAATTACTCTGCAAGCAGCCATAAAGGCCTATGGCAGAGGGACAAGAGTCCAAGTGCAGCATAGAAAATGCATTGTTAGAACCAGAAAATATAAAACCATATTGATATAAACCCAACAACAATTTCAATATTTTTTAGCATTGTCAAAACAAAACAAAATTATGACTCCCATAAAATACGTTTTCCCTGCACAAAATCCCCAGCATGTGAGTTCCATTGTCGAGTTCCATTGTCTGTAAAGCGTACAGACGTTTTCACCATAAAAACCGCGCAAATTAAAGAATTTTCAGGCCGATACACGTCCAGTCCACTCTGTAGCAGCGAGGAAATTTTCCAATTACCGCACTTTTCACGATGATACAGATTAGCCAATATAATCAGGCAGACGTTTAGCCCGTCCTACTGATTTCACAAAAGAAAGACAAAATGTACATTTTATTACAAAAAATAGGAACTGAAACAAATTGGAAAATTGATTAACCAGTCATTCTCATTTTCGTTTTCAAGTTCTAGTATTTTTTGTTGTCAATTTTGGTTATCACTTATGCGGTGTCTCAATAGTAAAAGGTTCAGTGACATGTGACCTGTATCATTGAGTTAATTAAAAATAGGAAATTGTTTAAAAAATGTCGCTGAACTTTGACACATAATATTCATATATATATTTTGATAATTCTTTTTTCTTGATTGGATTTTTTTTTTATATTTGTTTGTTTCGTAGGATTTGTTAAGTCCGAACTGAAGCGACAAGCAGCACAGAATAAGACACCGACCTCCAAATGCTCGAAAGATACGGAATTTGGTGTTTAAGGCCAGTTCTGGTTTTCTCTGTACATTTTCTCGTGCTATTGCGACTCGTATTATTATTATTATTAGTATTGAGCTGTGCCAAACTTCGACCACTCTCATTTGTTGAGAAAGAATTCTCCTTCATGTTGTTGTTTACTTGTGATGTTTTTTGTTTGTTGACTAATTGATTTTTTAAGTATCGAGAGTGCCCTTCTAAAAAAAAAAACAACCAAAATATTGTCTTCCATGTAATTTAATATAGTCTCGAGTGATAATATAAGATGTTAATTAATTACTCGTGATGATATTTTATACGAGAGATTCAAGACTCAAAAGTGAAAAAAAAAATGGTTTTGATTGTGGTTTGTTGATAAATTAAATATGATCGATGAACATATAATAAGGCAGGACTTGCTATTTCCTAGTTGTTTTGTTTTCGTCATTTTCTTCTTCTCAGATAGAGAGAGAGAGAGAGACATAGAGGGAGAGAGAGGATATACTTTGTTAGATTTTCAATGTCACAATTACTTTGTTTTTGATTAGGATAGAGTATAATTAATTTCTTCCTTGCCTTAAGTTCTTACAAGGCTCAGCCTGCAATCTTGGGGAAAAAAAATTGATTGACAGCTATTATAATATTCTATATGTATTTATTATTAATTGAAAAACTAATTTTTTTAATGGTTTACTGTATTGTTGAGAGAAGAGGGGGGGGGGGGGTAGTCAAGGCGGATGGGCTAATTGAAAATAGGAATCGAATCTATTTTACAGGGTGACCACAATTGGTCTTGTCACTCAATGTAAAAATATATATGCAAAAGCCAGGGCCGGATTAGCCATTGGGCTAAAAGGGTCGCAGCCCAGTGCCCCCGAATTTTGAGGGGCCCCCAAAATTGTGGTGAATATTTTTTTAACGACTGTAATTAGTACTGTAAATGGACAATTTTTTTTGCAAATAATCAAAGGAGCACATTATCGCCACCGTTGTCTAACTTATAATGATGTAAAAATAACTGAAACTCTGAAAGAGGAAACCAATACTAGTAAGTAGGGTTTACGTCATTTATGGACGGGCCCAGGGCCCCCATGTAGGCTGATCTGGCCCGGGCAAAAACATCCAATTTTGTTATTTTTTTCTTCTTCTTCTTATGAAATTAACTCTTTGCAAGAAACATTTTTCAAGATGACGAGGCTTTTGTTTCGTATGTTGTAAAATGTGTAATGAAAGTCAGTGAATACTGCAATTGCATACAAAACCCATCAGCTAACTTGATAATTATATATAATTGAATTTGAATGAATACTCTGCAAGCAATGCAGCCCAGAAGGTCTGGCATGAAGTGACTATTTGTCCAAAAGCGAAATAAAAATGTATAGATAATCTAAACGTTTAACACCCTGTCACCCATGTACTGTAGTTGCATAATTTGCTCGAAATGTAGTACAGTACTATGCTGGGTTTACACATGCAATGATTTGGTGGGGCCAGTCTAAACGCCAGTTGAACTTTCACGCCAGTAAAGGTTTACATCCATGCCAGGAAGCCATTCCTTCTTGACACATGAAATGTTAGTTTATCTCGCATGCAGTCTCACTTTTTCAAGTGCAAACAGGCGGTGTTAATTCTGTAAGCGGAATCGAAGTCAATAAAATCGAATCAAATAACATATTCAACTATAGTGCGTGTAAACAAGTTTACACTTGCAAATTTTATTTTCACTGGCGCATGAAATGTTTTGGAAGTCTACAGGCTTTTTAGCTCTGTGTCTGCGCTGATAAAATTCGCACGAAAGTAGCCTAAGGGTTTGCATATGCATTTTATTTTTACTGGCGCGCCAGTAAGTCGTGGCGCCACCAAATCACTGCATAATATGTAAACACAGCTTTAGTCCAAATTGCGCCGCTAAAAATCTCCAAATTACAAATTTCCATAAATTCCAATGTGTGTAACAAGACATTGTGGTCACCCTGTACAAAAATGATTTTTGAAATTTTTTTTTTTTGGTGAATTCCTGTTTATGAGAAAAATAATATTGTGTTACCGGTATGGTTATTTTCATCTGTTTTATATTAGGTTAAATTATTAGGTGAAAGTGAATTTCGATCAGGGTCAATTTTTAAAGAATGACTAAAAAATTTATAATGGCATTCTTGAATAACTGACCCTGGTTAAAATTTACTCAAACCGCTTTATTTTTGGACTTAATTAAAATTAGACATAAAGAGGTTCTGTGACGACGAGATTTAAAAAGAAAACTTGGCACTTGAAGTTCGTCTTGAACTCTCTAAACAGAGTTGCAAAATAAAACCCTGTCCAAGATTACTTAAAAACAAAACTTTTTTTGTGTTTAAATCCTGTTCAGAGGTTTTTAAGGTCAGTTTTTTTTTTCTTAACTTTTTTGAACCTTTTGACTCTGAATATAAATACCAAATATATTTTTTTTTCTAAAATTTTTATAATAGTTTTATAATTGATTATTAATGAGGTAACCAAATAATTGTAAAAAAAAATGCGTACATTGAAATTATTGTTGCCTTCTATTCTTTTACAATTTTGACTGAAATTAACTTTTTTGAATATTTGATAACATATTTCAAAAATTACAATTATTACAATTTGTTTACCATTATTACCCTGTTGAGAAATATGTTTTTAAAAAGTGAACTAACTGAATCAATGCACAGTCCCAGTATCACAAATGTTGCCTGCAATCTTCAAATCTTGAATATTTAAATAACAATTTTAATTCTAAGCATTTAAGGAGAAAAGCCCATTGTTTGTTCTTTAAAATGCCACAAAACCTCAAATATGAAAGGCTAGAAAAGGCTTTTTTTGGCACAATTTACGACAGTTGTACAACATTATAGTTAACTACTTTTGAAAAGTTGTTGTTCATTGCAAGTTCTCATAATTTTTTTTTTACAAATTCGTATTATGACGTAATTAATTGTGGACCAAATTACATTTAGTGCTTCCATTAAATACAAAAAAAATGATGTTACAAATTACAATGCAAAAATATTTTATTATTTATTTTTTAAGATTCAAGTTGAGAAAAAAAAGTTCAAACCAAAGTAATGGGAACTTCTTAAGCTGGGTCCAGACGATCAATTCTGCCTTGTTCAACCCTGTTCATGGGAACATGAGCAATTTTTTTTAGAAAAGACGACGTAAAATTTCAAAGGAAAACTAAAGAAAAATACGTAGAAATGTTGACGATTTTGAGAGAGAATCCAGGATGACCGAGCCAGAATTAATCGTCTGCATCCAGTTTTAAGTTGCTTATGGTAGCTACACGGTGACAAAGTGTAATTATACATGTAAATTACATAAATGTTTTCATTGGTTTGAAATGTTGTGATGAGCGCCTTTGAAGTAAGTTTGCTATGTATGAGACGCCTTTTATGTCGAAAGTAAGCGGAACATTTTTACATAAGTAATTAAATTTTTTTTATTAGGTAATGAAATTTTGACATAAACGTGTTGAAGACTTGAACTCAAGATATTCGTTTAGATAGTTGGCTATCTGATGGTATTAAAGGTGGCTCCAAATGAAGTCATATTTTCAACGTAAACCTTTTATGGCAGTTTGAAGAAAAAAACAAAATTTGAGGCTTTTTATGACGGACTCAAAGTAAAAACGATAACTGTCATGTTTTTAAACTGTCATAAAAGTTCATTTTTTTTTTTAAATAGGGTTTACTGTTAGGAAAAGTAAAATTCTTTACACCATTGATTACTCTTCTAGTTACTGATTTCAAATGTTTAAATTCTTCCATGAGTTGCTTCAAAAAGAATTCCTGTGATTTTTCTGTACAATTTAAAAAAAAAAAAAGACCACAATTTTTTTTACCAATTTGGCCTTGATTATTCTCATTTACTAATTGAATTTTTACTAATAATTAATTAGAATTTCTTTATAGCTCTTAAACGTTCCAAAATACAGAATAGAAGATCAGTCAACTTCTTATCTTTTGTCTTTGCAGTGTTTATTAATTCTTAAGATTCCAGTGTGAAATATGCAAATGACAAAGAACAATGAAATAGAACTCATGGTTATGCTGCGTTTTGACAAGCAACATTATTAGTTAAGAAAGTTTTAAGTATTTTTAAAGAAACTAATACCTTGTACACACATGAGTTAAATGAATTCAAATTAAATGTGTTTAGGGTGAATTATACGGAATCCAGTTAAGGACATGAACCAAATAAAAACTGACTATTATTATTTTAAATTGAAATACTAAATCAATATTTTGTCAATAGTTTGTTATAATATATTTAAGTATTAACTCAATATTTTCAGATTATTAACTGAATAAATTGAATTTGACATATTGTTTGCCCTTCACAGACGGCTCTGTAGAACACATTTATTATTTAAATGCATTTAAATTATCAGCTGTGTGTACCTAGGTATAAGAGTGAAGGGAATCACTTCCAAGATTTTCATGTTAATTGTTATATAATAAAATAAACTATATGGCAAATCTGATAACTAGTAAACCCGTCGTGCAACTTGCACGAAAGGAAATATAAAATTAAGTTATATATAACTTAAGCAAAGAGTGTTGTATATTGGGCAATATGCAAGGCTTAATTAGAGAATATTCCTTAATATCGCTTGCTATATATACATACATGCATAGTAAATAGTAAATGCATGTAGAAGCAATTATGTGGACATACATGGTGTTTAATATATATGTACAATGTTTAGACGCCATAATGGGTCACCTCTGTAATGAGACGAAAACCCCAGCCTGTGCTTCATTTCTTTAAAAAAAAAATTGAATAAATGATGGTGGGGATTTTTTTTTTTTACATTTTTTATTTCAAGACTTTTCTCTTATGTTTTTGGGCAGATAAGTTGGAGAAAACCTTTAATTTGGTATGAATGTTATGTCGAAGTTTGTTTCTGTAGAGGCAGGCACATTAATCAAATTGTCGTAATAAGTATATTTAAAAAAAAAAGATATTAACATAAAATATACGTGATTCAGTTACTCTTCTAGTTTCTAAAATACTTTTCAAGTAAAGATTGACTCATTATCTTATTTAGTATAATGGTCACATTCTTATCGATTGCTAATTGTAAGAATACAACCAATAAGGCCTCGTTCACATCATGATGTAATGCATAAGAAATGAATTGTCTTTTTCTCTACTGCACATGTGCACATGTGCAGGAATGCAGTCACTGAATTATTATCGATTTCGATTGGTGCATTTGAACAATTCAGTTTTGCAAGTGGAGAGCGACCTTGGTTTCCTTCTGCGTTACGTTTATGGTACGTAAATAAGGTGTTGCATGCGGCCTGGCGTAGAGAGTTTCAAGTTCGTACTAAAAATAGCTCAAATGAAGTCAAATTGTTTTGATGTTAGGCTTTATCCCAATAGGAAATTAGCTAATTTACGAGATTTTATGAGTATTTTTTTTATGACATGCAGTAGTATTTTGTAGTTTTTTTTTTTTCATTTCCTCCTATATTTTTAGTTCAGCTCAACATAATTTTGTATTTATATTTTTGAATTTACAACTGCAACAATTATTTGGTAATGGTATTTGATTAACTTTTTTTCTACTTATATAATTATCAGTAAGTACAAACAGTTTGCGAATTATCTTTGAAGGTCCAAAACAATAAAAAAAATATTTTACAGTAAATAATTTGCTTATTGTTGAATGGGAACATACTGTATTTACTGACACTTACATTTAGCTACTATTAACTATGTTACAATTTATGTACAAATACCAATACATTTATAACTACTTAATGGATGCGTTCAGTTACTCAAGTGTTTTTTTAAAAAAACTTGAATTTGCTATATATGAGGCGCCATTTATATAAAAATGTTTTTTTTATACCTATAGTTGCGTTATCATATGAAATCTTGACATGTACAGCATGTAGCAAATTCCTCAAGCTGCTTTAAAAGAGCTGAGTAAGGCCCTTGGCACACAGACCACTTTTGGTGGTCAATTTCGACTGCGAAATGAAGTTTCAGGTGGTTGGGCTGTGGTTGCAATGTATTTTTTTTTATGAAAAGTAAACGGTTTTGATGCCAACCCGAGTTCATTTTGAAGTTGAAATTGACCACTAAAAGTGGTCTATTTGTTCCAATCCTAAATTAGCTGCGCCCGCCAGTCTTCCAAAAAAAAAAAAAAAAAAAAAGAAACTTCCGATTTTTGGATTTAGATTCAATAGTAAAATAGTTTTAGAAATATGACTCTTGGAATTCTTTGTAAAAGAATTTCTTGTGACCTTTTGCAGTTTGCACTTTCTTTGTTCTTCACTTCTGTTTTAATCTCTAATAATTTACATAATATAATTGTATTTTGAGATAAATTTAACAATAACAGTTTTGTGAATCTCAATTCATTAATAAGTTTTAATTGTTGTGTTTATGTTTGCCATTGTCTTTACAAGTGTCTTGAGTTATTTTTCTTAACAATATTTGTGCAGCTGTCATTGTTAATTTCTTGTTAATTTCAATGAGTAACAAAATCCATGTTGATAATAGTTATAAATGAATGAATTGTGGATATCATTTTAAGAATGTTGGTGTTTGTTTTATTGTATTAGCAAGTGTCAAAGTCGACTTGGAATATTTAGAAAATTATGCAGAATTCTTAAGTTGTACGATCAAGGGTTAAGTTTGACCTTAAATCGTTGTGAGTTTACCGCCATCTACAGTATATTTCTAGCAAGACTAGCATTATTGTATTTTTTAGTGTGAAATAAGAACAGCATTTTAAAAGTCTTATTTAAAAGTAAAAAAATAAATGCTAATATAATTTAGGATTTGAAAGGAATTGAAAGTGTAATATTATGTATTAGGTTAGCGTTTTCTTTCCCATCTTGGTATACGGGTAATTAAAAAATTAATGTCTTACGGCATTTTTGGAAATTCTTTCGATTAGAAGCCGCATAGCCTCTACATACGAGATTGCGCAGCTTTTTTGCATTAGTTTGCAACTTCGCCTAAACTACCAACCTGCCAGTGGACAGTACCATATATACATACGAACTCCACAGGCTTAGCTTGGAGGCTAGCTGCTCATATCTAGCTGCTCAATCGAAAAAATATCCATATATTGAAATTGGTCGAATTTATGGGAAATTTCTAAATGCAATAAAGTTTATTTTTATTGCCATCAACATCAATGCTTTTTTTTACTATTTTAGTTTTTAAATCACTTTCAATTTATTTTTAAAGTTGAGTTTGGAAACTTGGGATAAGTTCTTGTCTGTAATAACGACTTTCTACTTCAGGATATTTTTTGTATATTATAAATTTTCATATTTAGTTTTTTTTTATAAGATTTAAAGGTAGTTTGTAGTTGAGATGGCACAAAGTCTTCGGAAAGTGCCATGGAAACTGGGTTCTTGGACCGGATCGCCGGTATGTCAGGTGTTTACACCACCACAGTCATCTGTAAGGCCAACACGAACTCCTGAAAAGCGTTGGTCTGGATCACCTGTGCCGAAATGCAACACAAACTTGTCTGGAACACCAAGGAAATCTCCAAGGTTCGAACTGTTTCTCATTTATACATTTTTATTGTTTTGTAGTTTAAGGTTTACTCTCGGAAGTTCACGAAATAATTTCTGTTTCTTCTTGTATTGCTAGAATTTGATTTTTATAATCATTTCATTTGCATATTTTAGAATATTTAATTGTAAAACTTATTAAATTTGTTGAATTTCATTTTAGAACCAGGCTGTTCAGTCTTCTCAACAGTTCAACAGAAAGTAACATTCAAAATGAAGCAATCACACTGAACTCTCCAGCAACAACATCAAGCAACAAGAAGAAGCAAGCACCAACAAGCATCAAGGACCATGCAACACTTTACGAAAAACAGCGGTTTTGTGACAATCGATTTTTAACCAATTCTGACAAAACTCATAAATTTCAACCATGTGTGACGAACAATATCTCGACAAATACCAGAGATTTTACTTCAAAACGAGCTGCGAAGAATGCCGGTGCCGCGAGACAATCCTCCGAATATCGACTGGCTTCACCGGTGTGTGCATTTCTTTCTCCTCAACAACAATATTCATCGAAAAAGAAGAGACTTGATGATAAGGAAAGTGACATTGAGACTCCGATCAGCTCTCGGTTACCACCATCTACGCCTCAAACATTCGCTCCAAGAAAATCTCTAAAAATATCTGATATAACTCTAACACCGACACATGTCTCTGAGACACGTGGCAGATTATGCTCCAAGTTGAGCGAAGGCTCGGACGGAGTTTTTTTCGATACACCTTTTCGCGAGGAATTGGTCAAACGAGGTTTGGATGGATTGGATTTCAAACCTCACATACTGGGACGTGGTGGTTTCGGAGTTGTTGTTTCGGCACTTTATGGAGGTATATGCTAATCTTAACAAGCTGTCAATTTAATGTACATAAGAAAATATGACAGTTGTTCTTCAAAGTGATGACATTTAATTATTTTTCATCAACAGCTCATAAAATATGATATTGTAAACATAATCTCAAGTTGAAGTCCAATAGTTTGAAAGTTCATTTTCGAAACTTTAGTCATAATTTTTTTTTTGTATAAAAAATATATTTTGAGTTTTGTATAAATCTATTTGAGTGTTTGAAAAGGGTATTAAGATGGTTTATGAACAGCTGATTTTCGAACTCCTGATTATTCTGTTTTTAGGGTGGGTCCAGACTTTGAACCGAACAAGGAACTGAACACTGTTTGGGAACGTGTTCGCGTTTGCGAACCGTGTGGCCGGTTTTACGAACATTTCTCTGTAACCATATTGCTTCATTGTTCTGTTCGGTCCCGATCTAGCAGTCGTCGGTTTTTGCCCGTCACATCAAAGGATGTTGGTGTTCGGGTTCAGGAGTAGTTTGGACGTCTCTGCGAACATTTCTCTGAACATCCATTATGAGGTTACCAACTGTTGAACACGTTGTGAACGTGTTATGTTTAGTTTGGACATTCCGTCCCCAGCGAAACAGAACAACGAACACGTTCTTTGGAAATTTTCGTGAACGTGTTCTGTTTGGTGTTCTTTTCTAGTCTGAACCCGCCTGACTGCCTTAGGAGCAATATTTAGAGAAACTAGAAAGTGCTTTAGAAAATAGAAGCATAGCTCAAACACATTAAAATTACTTTTATGTAGATATTTTTCAAAATGAATTTTTCATAAACAAAAATTAAAAAAATATCGTCATCTTAAAGTCAGGGATCGACCGATGGCAAAATGTTGTCGATGGGCCGGTGCCGATTACCCTGCCGATAGTTGTAAAAGTCCATCAGCTAATGCAGATGCCGATGCGGGTATTTTTAATTTTATTTTATACAGTTCCTTGACTTCATTCAAGTAGAAAATTTCTAAATTAATAAAGTAATGAATAGGGATCGGATTTTTATGCAATATGAAGCTAATGTTTCGCAATCAGTGGCCCAAGAGCCAATTGTGAAATAATTATCCCATTTAACTCAACCAACAATTAAGGTTTTTTCAATCAAAACAACTTACTTCACAATTGTCACTTGGATCAACAAAATGACAAACATTGGCATGATATTACATAAAAATCCGAGCCCTAGTAATAAATTATTGTTTTGAAGCTTTTTTTTTTATTCATTACAAATGTGAATACAAAAATTAAGTTAAATACGGCAAGCAAAGCGATGCAGTGGATTCGTTGATATTCCTAGTTTCTACTTTTATTTTTATTTTCCGTCGGGACCATCGGTCAGATGTGTAGTCGATGCCGATGGAGATTTTCATTTAACATCGGTGCCGATGCCGAAACATTGGTCTATCCGTTGCTTTTTTAGTTAGTTTATTCATTTTCAAACTCGCATAAAAAGCTTATTTTGAAAAAAGCAAAATAATCAAACTTTCCTATTACACGTACATGCACTCAACCAGTGATTTCCAAAAGGTGTACTGTGGCACACTAGTAACTAAGTGTGCCTCGATTTCTTCCGGCACAAAATACTGTTCCGTAAGCTGAAGTTTGGGGACCACTATAAAAAGTTAGGCTTCTAAGGCTTTTGATGCACCAAGAAACACGTTTTTTCTGATTAGTTTGTCTCTTTAAAGGGTGCTCGTCTGGTGCTAACAATCTACTCGTGTTACCTTTATAAAGGTGTGAAACTAAATGTCATTCTTATTTGTAGGCAATCAAGTTGCTGTAAAACTGATCACCAAGAATAGTCGACGTCGCCGCTCCATCGAGATATCCATTCAGAACGAAGAAAATGCTCTGGATCTGGTTCATCACCCAAACATTGTCGAGGCGTACGGTGTTTATGATCTCGGTCAAGACTACACGATAGTAGTGATGGAATATGCTGGTTCTGTGCACCTAGTGAAAATTTTGGAAGATCCGAAAGAAGTGATCGACAGCAAGAGACGATTAAAGTTTGTTGAATTATCAAGTTTTCTTTTTGACAATAAGAATTTTGTGGCCTTTTGTTTATTTTAAATAATTTTCTTGAGTTTTTTTTTTTTAGTTTGACTTATCAGATTGCAACTGCCATTCAATGGTGTCATCAACATAATATTTTGCACCTGGACGTTAAACCTGCAAACGTAATGGTCAATGATAATGACCTGTGCAAATTGGGTGATTTTGGATGTAGCAGTCGTTTGGATGAGGTAAAAAAAAAACCTACATTTTAAAACGTATTTCTTTTTTTTTTACTCGCGTTGTTTTGTGTTTTTACTTAATTTATTTATTTCAATTATCATAATTTATGATTGATAGATTGATTACTGTTTTAATGGACTAATGTCAGTAGCTGGCCACACACACACACACACACACGTTCCTTTCCCCTGTAAAATCGTGGCGTCTCTCGAATCACGTGGAAAATCGTTTGTTACACCTGCTGTCGCCATTGAGGCATTTAGGGACACTACATAAAATAAATTAGGGTTATGAATTTTGTGGAGCTGTTCACGACTCTACAACGGATCCCAAACAGATCGTTGCGCTCCTCAGGTGCTCTATTGAGTCCTCTGGAGGGCGCTTCCAGGTACATTCCGTCCGATAAACATGTCCCATCGTTTTTGTCCGTCAGTCTATTTAGTCAGCCGTGACTAGTGATTCGACAATGGAATTCACTTTCATCAAGGGTTGTGCATTGGCATGCGAATTGTTATAGGGGGTGGTTTATTTTGACGGTACATTTCTATGCTGCTTTCGGTCTAAATTGCCCCACTGCCACAGGCCCTCTGTGCTGCTTGCATATCACTGAGCCGTAACTTTGGCGCGATAGCTTTCTGCTTCTGGCATGCATTTATTATTTTGATAGATACAATTTGTATTTTAAAACTACCACTAAAAACTTCTTAACACTAACTAAATAAATTTACTTTTTAGATGATTAACAGGGAAGACTTTCACATGCTCGGTGGAACTGTTGCTTACCGAGCTCCGGAACTGCTTCAGGGAAACATTCCCACTTTCAAAGCAGATATATATTCGCTTGGCATTACTATGTGGCAACTCGTAAGCCGTCAAATGCCATACAACGGTTTGGACCCTCATGTCATCATTTACAAGGTAATTGTTATATTTTGCTAAATTTGCGATAAACTATTCGATTACAATTATGAATGAAAATTATCTCTTTTATCTTAGGTTGTTTCCTGCAATGCGCGGCCCGAGAGTCCGAAAGTCGTTTCTGACGTGGATATGAAAAAGTACATTGATCTTTACGAAACTTTATGGGTACTGAAAGATAGCAATCGCCTCGGTGTGGATGGAGTTTGTCACCGGTTGCAACAATTACGGTCAGACCTATTTTAATTATTTTCAATTTATTTTTTTATGTTTTGGTGATATGGATTTTCTTTCAACTTCATAACTTTTCTACAAGATTTTTGGTCTTGTTGTGAGTTACACTATGTGTTTTCTAAGTTTTTAAAACTAATTTTTTTTATTAAACAAACATAAAATGTAGTGATTGTAATGAATTTGCATAAAGTTAATTACGTGGGGTCATTATAAAACATTCACATTGTTTTCAAAGTCAGAATACTTGCTAATAACTTACTGGGTTATTATCGAAGGACTACTAATGCATACATAAATAAATATATTTGGTAAGGTTATTACCTGCCCCCCCCCCCAACCCGAAGGCTTTGGGCTACATCCCCCCTCCCCACTATCTTGCGTCGCAGCCACCCCTTTCCCCTGCCAACGGCAGAACCACTTAGTTTGGAGTAGAATTTATCAATCAATTAATTCAGTTTAAATTTTTTATACTTCTGAACATGATGTTAGACCCCAAGGCTTATTAAAACATAATTGCCCGATTATTCATAGGAACTATAAACAGTAGGTTACTCAAGAGCAACAGTCCTGTATAGTATTTCCTACATTATGATGCAGGTTTAGCCATAATCAGTGCGTTGTTTAGCAGCAGCGACTTTCATTTTAAAAATGGGACACAATGGGTCATGCGATAAATGTTGGCGAGTCTGCCTTACGACAGTTGCTGCTATCTTCCTTCTCAGATATACACTCTTTAATTTTGTGCTCACCACCACATCGCAGACATCTCTGGGAGGTCTGTTTACAATTGACAGCCATATGTCCAAACTAGTTGCATCTATAGCATCTAAGTACATCTGGCAATTCGTTTAACCTGCGTCTCATCCAACCCACAGTAATAGTTTCCCTAGTCATACAGGGCCTTATAGATTTGTAGAGATGTGCTCACAACAATATTTGAACGGAGGGGATTTCTGCATTTTCTTTTTGACAGGATATTAAAACCTTTTATAAACTCTGTAGTGCCCCAACACTATCCACGAGATCCTTGTTATCGTAATTATATTTTCATTTACATTTTCGGAGTCTTCAGTGTCCACTCCCTGAATCAGAAGTTTCGGCCATCTCTTCTCAAGGTCCTTGGATTGTAATCCATCAATCTTATTTACTTTTTCTTTAAATTTCGACCTTTGATCCATAGAATAACTTTGTATGATCAGGCCACCACTTTTCGTTTGCTTTATTGACTTAAAACCACCCAATTCCTGGAGCTTTATTTTACCCTGAAGTGTCTTTTTGATACTTTGACTATTACTAAGCTCTTCTTTGCTGTTAACAACTACGGAGTAACCAACTCTACAATTTTCACCTGATCTACCTCCTCATATCTATGTTTATCGTTATGATGTTGGTTAGCTCTAGACTCTGTTTCTGAAATTCCTCCCTTAACTATATCTGCGTAATTTATAACTCCCAAACTAGGCTCTTTACTTCCTCTTGCCGCATCCAACTCGAGTCTGTGGCACATTGGCACCTCTCATTCAATATATGGTACACCTTAACCAGGTCATCGACGGCCTTTGCAACAATAATTTGCTCTTCATTATTAAATTGAATTTTTCCTGACTGGTACCTAGTAGTTGCTTTTTTCAATAGTTCTACATGTTGGTACATTTCCATCATGAGGGAAGTGCTGTCCATATCAAATATATCACCTTCCCCATGTTCAACGTCAGTATACTTTCATTTTTTACTGTATGAGCCTGGGGCAGTATTAGTTTCCATTACCTCATTTTCCTCATTATTATCAGCCATGGTAGTTAATCTTTGATTTTTCTTAACTGGGATTAGTTGGAATGAACTTCTTGTCTAAATGTTGTTCATTGTTTGTACTTGTCTCATTTATAAACTCGATGTGATACTCTGGCAACGATTTATTACTTGTAATTCTAAACTTGCATGTTGCAAATTGTTTTGTTTATCATGTTCTCGGACACACGCTACAGACAAAGTTGTAAAAAATGTATGTAACTTGTTTTATTTTTTATAAGCAGGCCTATGCCTATAATTGTGACAGGAAGTTTGTAGTAAGAGCCTAATATGCAATTACTTTCACACAACTATTTCTTATTCATTCATGGTATATTTAAACATGTTTCTTTATGCACTCTCTTACCAGATAAAAATAGAAGGGAATTACACAACTGTATTTCACATGGTGCATCAACAGTTTCAAAACATTCGGTTGAGTTATCACAATCTTTGTATTATTTGACATTTTGAGATATCAAACCTGTCATTTGAGTTGCGCATTTCACAAAGGAAGAGAAGACATATTGTCTGACATACTTCACTGGGAATGTATTGCACCCAACTTCTTTCTTTCCGCTCTTTCCGTTCTTATGCAATGATCTTCCGAAGCTGGATTCTCATAAGCATCTATCGAAGCTCTTAAACCACGCCATGCACTCTGAATTGGCACACAGGAAATGAAGACATGCACTTCACTGGCAATGTATTGCACCAAGCATTTCCGTTCCCAATCTTCCCGTTCACGTGCAGTGAACTTCCAAAATTGCATTTACATCTTCCCTAACTACAGTTTTTGATATAGATCTCTATGAGAATAATTTAACATTTCAATTTAAGTTTTATAATTTATTTTCTACTCAGTTTCGTAATATATGTTTTTTGGATGTTTGTTAGGTGGCATCCTCACTAGAAATCCTCGTATATTAGTAGGCATGGCCATTCGAAGTCAGTCAAAGAATTGCAAGCAAAAACTGATGCACATTTTTGGTCCTTTTTTCCAAATGTATTTAGACTATGGAACACTCTTCCTGCAAATAGTTCTGTGTTAGGACGATTTTCATAGGCGTAAATTAAGGGGCGCGTGGAGTGGCGTTATTTCTAATTTTTTTTGTAATAAAAACAGGATACAAGTTGACAGATTTGTCACCAATTTATCTGTTCATGCTGCATGGCCAGCAGGAAGCATTTTTAATGCCCTAACAGTTCAATCCTTCCAAAAAATGCTATGCAATACTAGGTCTTTTTTGTTCTTGGTCTCCCAACTCTTGCCACCCCACTTTTCATGACGATTTCAATTTCACTATGATGTCTAAACTTTGTCAAAATAACAATCATTTGTAATCGGGAATTATCCCCCCCCCTATTGCCACATGGCTCTCAAGCTGATTGCAGGTGTACTGAGTTGAGTTGAATTGAAAGCTTTTAAGAATGCACAACAAATATGTTGTTCAAACAAAAATGTTTAAATAAAAAAATCGGCAAACTTTATTGGATTGGGCACTTGATATTTCTCTGTACTTTTAAAAGTTTAACTATTTTCTTAACTTTACAATAGCTACGGTGTACTTTGCGGTTATTCTTTAAATGTTTGATCTATCTTTAAGAAATACCTTTTTTTTTGGTCTAAGCGAAATTGGTTCGCTAGATCAATTGAAGTACTGTAAGGTTGTATGTCAACATGAGACCCAGTATCTGTAACAGTTGAAAACATGAATTATTTTTTTTTAGTTTTAATTGTTTATGTTTAATTGAATATCATAAGTTGCATAAAAAAAGACTAAGCTGAGAATAGTAGCTCTTTATCAACGTCAAAGAAGCCGTATGCTGTAAATTTGATTGAAGACGATTTAACATAGTTCAAAAACAATTGCACCTGTAAATTCACAAAATGCACACAGTTTACATTTGTGATTACCCGTACTACTGATTAGTAATTAATGTAACTACATCTTACTTCGTCGTTTTTCTCAAGTGAATTTTCCACAAAAGGATGTAAATGCAGAACGTGCAATAGCTTTTTATTCTGTAAAAAAAAGACCAGACATTTATTTAGTACAGAGTGTTCGAATAACATAGATTCCGAAATTAATAACTAAAGGCCTCATGTGGGTCCCGAACTTAATTCTGAAGGTTTGTGACAACCCAATCTAGTAATGTTAATTATTCTCAGAACAAACCTTATGCCTGCTCAGGTAATTACTAGGCGTTGGTCTGGTAATGACCATGCTTACTCTGGTTCTTTAATCTATGGCATTGGTATGTTTACGGGGCCCAACAAAGATGCAACACACCAAAGCGTGCAGTCTACTAATGCAAGGCCACACCAATACGACAGTTAACTCATAGCTTCGGCCCTTGTAGCTCTTCCCCATCTGTTTCATTTAGTTCAACATTCAATACACATCAAATGTGACATGATTGGTGACAATAACAGTATGCTTGTAGATAGCGCCGATCAGAGGGGGGGGGGGGGGGGGGTGCAAGAGGGGCGACTGCTCCTGGCCTCACAATTTTAGGGGCCTCAATTTATAACTCAGTATGTTAGAAAAAAATATAATAATCCAACAATAAACAAGGGATTCAAGGAACCCTATAGACCTCCATTGCTTTAATATACACTTTCATATATCAAACAACCAATTTTCTTTCATTGCTACATGCATATGCAAATGTACACGCATGCGCGCAATGTGTATTCAAATGTACACGCATGCGCGCAATGTGTATTCAAATGTACACGCATGCGCGCAATGTGTATTCAAATGTACACGCATGCGCGCAATGTGTATTCAAATGTACACGCATGCGCGCATTTGTACGCACATGTACGTACGTGCGCGCATTTGTACGCACGTGTACGCACGTGTGCGCACGTGTACGCACGTGCGCGCACGTGTATGCAAATGTAAACACGTGCGCGCACGTGTATGCAAATGTAAACACGTGCGCGCACGTATGCAAATGTACACACGTGTGCGCGTGTGTGCACGTGTATGCAAATGTACACACGTGTGCGCGTGTACGCACGTGTACATGGACGTGTACGTGGACATACAGACATCTTTTTTTGTCCCTTTTTTGCATGATCCTATAGCTCGCTAGTTATAATAATTTTTGAGTTAACACTAGTATTATTTGCCCCGGGCCTCGCATTTTCTCTGAAAGGCCCTGCTCGTAGTGCTGTTTTAGCACGTTAGCTGCACTTGTTTTTTTTTATTACTTGTTAATCTTACCTCTGCCTTTGTCTCACTTGCATAGAAACATACAAATGCAAGCATCGTGATTAGTTCTATTGTTATTGAAAGTTTTGCAAACATTGTTGAAATGTTTGTACTGGTGTTTATGACGAGGATATAGGAGATAAACGAAACAATGAATGTCTTACAGCAAATACTAGACAGCAATAGTGGACCGAGTATTTCGTTGAGCTTGCGCACTATTTCGATTATTATTAGATAAGTCTGAAGAAGTTCAGAGACTTTATTTTCCACGTCGCTGTCTTGATTCGCGAAAAATGTTTCCAGTAATTTTGTAATTCGTTTTAGGCGAATACTGACAGCACGGCAAAAGTATGTAAAGAAAAATAGAGGCAATATCATATTTGGTACCACATAGATTGCACATGTAAATATTGCAACAGTAAAAACATATTCGGTAACAGATCCGAAAAAATACTTCAAAACGATGTACAGAGGAGAGAAAATCATTACACCGAAAGAGCATATTGTGCATATTACCTTTTTCCATTAGTAGAATCTGCTCTTTTTGGTTAATACGAGCGGGTTTGCACTCGTATTGATAGTGGTTGGCTAGGTCACTAATTCTACTGGCCCGGGAGGACTAGACCAATATAACGTCTATTTTATGTCCTCACTAGTCTCTGGCAAAAGACTTCACAGTCTTGAGGATCTTTAATCTCTGTATCTCTCGGACTTTCGTCCGTAAATCTGCCCTAAGAATCGTGTAAAAATATACTCACTTGTACGTTGCAGGTTTGCACCTGTTGGGACCTTTTTGATGTATCCAAATAGGTGAAGACCTGCAAATGATGAATTCACAATCGTGGAATTTTAAATCTTGAGGAATAAACACCACTGGTTGAGTTGAATATAAAAGTGTAGATTTATTTCAGTACAATCATCAAACTGGTTATACACAACACATAAAAATATAACTTGGAAAATATTAAAAAGAAAAGAACCTAGCCAAAATTGGGCATAGGTTCGGTCTATTAAAAAGAAGCTTAAAAACAACTCTTTAAGATGCTTTATATACCCTGAGAATCCCAAAGTCGGATTCTCAGGGCCATACTTTACGATTGGTTAAAACAATATTTTGGACCAAATGGACCAATCAAAAGATTGATCCATTTGTCCAAAACCATGATTCATCCCCTGTTATCACACATAGGTGATAACAGGAGAAACGAAAACAAAATCAAATTAAAAACGATAACTTCACTCATGTGGAAGTAAAAATGAGGGGGAACGAAAAGGTCAAGATCAAAAGATATGACATCTGGGTCACTTGGTACCAAAAGTACCGAGTGGCCCAGAAGCTAACTAAAGTACAGGGTGGCATTAAACCCAAAAAAACGAAAACGCTAAAGAGCGAAAATAAGCGGCGGGCCCAAACGTCTCACTCCCCCCCCCCCCCGACTAAGCGGGAAGTACCCTACTTCCCAAGACAATTTTCCTAAAAATTCCCCTCCCCCCCGACTGGATCTAAATTAATAAAACCCAGGGGTATCACAGGTATTTGATCACTTTACAAAACGTTTCCAAAAAAAAAATAAAATTTGATTACAGGTTTCTGACAAAAAATTATACAAAATTTTCGGGAATAAATTAATTTCGACTAGAAATTAGACTCAATCATCGCGCCAACTGGTCCGGCGATGACTCTGCTCCTTGTGGACATCCTTCTCTATGGTTCCGGCGATAGGTGGCCGCGTCGATCCCTCCTTCCGAACTCGGCTTCCGTCGTGGTCTCGTAGAGCCGCTCCAACGTCTCCAGCGGGACGACAGTCGACTGCTCCAAGGTGGCTAGCACGGTGGCCTCCACGAAGTCCAACATCCTGGTGGCGGAGAAGTCCCTCTCGATGGCCCTCGGCGAGTGGTGACGAAATCTTCGGTCTTGCGTCCGGTCGGGGATCAAAGTGGCCAACATGGTCTCGGTGATGAGTTCCAGAGTCCTGGTGCGGGATTGCTCCCGGGTTCCAGGGTGGATCAGTTGAATCACATTTGATTCGTCGCTTGCATGAAGTGCGACGACGGCGGGATATCCTGGCGTCTCTAGAACGACAGCGGTCCAGAGGACATCTCTCCTGGGTCGTGGTCGTTCGTTCGATATCTCCCTTCTATTGTTAAACACTCCCAAGTAGCGGAGCGCGTGTCGTCCTCCGCGTCTAGAAAAGGAAACTAAACCATTATTAAGGAGACGTAACTGACGCTCCTGTTCCTCTTCTGGTGTCGTCTTTGATGGAGACCGCGACTTAGGCTTTGTTGCCGGCTTAGGGATTGCTCCCTGAGATGGCGCTTCTACTGGAATGGCAGGGTGTCCTCGGCATCCTTGAAATTGTTCGTCCCGACGAGCTTTTCGGCGGGCAGCGGACCCCTGACCTTTCGGTTGTCTCATCTCTCGTGGCCGGTCTTCTCGCGGCGATGGTCGGTCGAAATGGACTTCCCTTCTTTTGTTTCCCTCTCGGACGACAGTCACTGTCGATTGTGGCCTGAAAGGGATAATGGGCGGTAGAGATGTGGACGATACTTCTCTTGGTGTTGTCGGGACCGACATTGGTCCTGGCAGCACCAGCTTCTTGGTAAGTTCCGGTCGATATCCCCGGACAACGGGCTGGTCGATCGTAGCCCAACTGTTGGTCGGAGATGTAGTGCGAGCGGGTTTTCTGGTGGTCGGCATCACGGTGCCGACTTCAGGGACTTCTATGGGCTTTTGGCCCCTCTTGATGCACTCTTCATTTTGACGGGCGATCCACTCCTTCATGGCCCTCTTATCTGCGTTGCGTTCTCCACGCGTGCGGCCCCAGCGATTCGAGGAGTATAATTCTGCAGGTACTCCTCCTTCGGCATCACTGCCGGGCGGCGTGTCCATCTCTTCTGGAGGGCGTGGAAACTGTTGCCTCGGGTCCCGGGCTGGTCCCATGTATACATCGGGTTCGGGGTTACCTAGCTGTGGAGGCGAAGGTCTCATTAACGGAACAAAACGATTGATTAATTCATCTTCTGATTCGGGACTCTTTCGCTTTTTAAGAGAGTTGCCCGAATCATTCCTGTCCTTGCTGGAAGTCGAGGCATTGCTGCCTAAAGGCTTTTCAGCCGCGATGGCTGCTCCGGTCTCTAGGGCGGCGTCCTCGATTTCCATCACGTTGTCGTCATGATCACTTCCAAATAAGGCGGTGAAATTGAAGGAATCCTCGCTGCTGGCTGACTCCTTTCCGAAAGAACGTGGCATCTTCTTCTTAAAATTAAACTTTTTGCTGTGTGACACTCTTGAAAATCGCGAAACTTTGGCTTCGCGTCCGTCTCCTGTTGAAACAAATTCAAAAGTGGCGTCCAAAATGGCGGCGGCGTCCCCACGTGGTTCTAAGGGGTTGCCAAGTCTAATTTCCGGGTCAGAAGAGGCGGAGCTATTAGCTACTTCCGGTTTCTCTTCTTTTTCTCTTCTCTCGATTTCTCCCACCAGGTGGCGCTGCGCAAGGCGGCAAATTCGAATTTCAGCATCATTTGAAATTTTTTCTTGACTCTCTGGGTCTAATTTGGTCGTTTTAACGCCAAATTTCGCCCATCTTGGCGGTAAATTAGCTTTTGCATAATTTTTCTTCTCTCCACCACGTGTTTGCACACGGGAATCCAATTGGACTGGTTCTTTTGGAGCAGTTTTCTTTGGTCTCCCGCGTTTCCTTTTAGGTGGTTCCAGAGGAATTTCTGGAACTTTCTCTTCTTCTTTTTCAGAAGTTTCCGGATGAGTTTCTTGGCTGGCATCGGGGATAACTTCTTCTTCTTCTTCATGACGAACTTCTGGAGTACTCTCAACAGGTAAGTTGTCGTCTGCTTCGTCAATAATTTCTTCATCAGCGTCGGATTCTTCCTTGGCGCTGGTAGTTTCTTCAATGTCATCAGGTAAGTTTGTTTGAGGAGCCCTCAGGTCATTGGCCTCGAAATAGGGTCTCATTTGCTGAACATTGACGGTGTCTCTCATAGTCAGACCAGATCAAGTGACGTACTCGATCTCGTAGACTAAATCGGTTATCTTCTTCGTGACAAGGCAGGGTTCCTTGTATGGCCAGATTAGTTTCTGAGCCATTCCTGGCTTTGGCACACGATCTCTTATCAGCACTTTCTGACCCGGTTTATAGTCCGGAATCGTAAGATGCTTCTCGTCGTAATTTCTTTTCTGCACCTCCTGGGCAGCTTCGATATTCTTTTTAGCAGCATCCAAAGCTGGATCGGACTGCTCTGCTTCGTCTGTTACGGGCGGTGGCACGATAGGAGCGCGTGGCATCATGTTATCCAACGTGGTCCTGGGCTCGCGCCCGAACATCAATCGATATGGCGAAAATTTTGTTGAGTTATGCTCTACAAGATTGTAGGCCATAACCGCGTCACCTAATTTCTTTTTCCAGTCAGCCTGTTGCTGAAGGACATCCAAGTGACGTTTCACCACTTCCATGATTGTATGATTCGTTCTTTCTGCCAACCCATCAGCTTGTGGATGATAGGCGGTCGTGGCAGCATGCTGGATTGCGTAGGTCTTGAAAAACGCTTGAGTCTCATTACTCAAAAATTGGGGTCCTCGATTAGTGATGATCTTCTGAGGAACTCCAAATTAGTTTACAATTTTATCCTTGACGAAGGCAATTGCTGCCTGAGCGGTTGCTCTTGCCACTGCTTTGGCGATGCAATACTTCGTCGCGTAGTCCACTGCAATCAAAATATGTTGAACTCCTCCGATTGACTTCGGAAGAGGACCAACATAGTCCATCCCCCAACACTGTCGGTTTTCCCACAATGATTGGTTGTAACAATCCAGGTACTTTTTGGTGCGACAGTTTGGTTCTCTGACAGATGTGGCACGACCTGACATAGTCGGCGACGTCTGTTTTCATTGTTTTCCAATAGAATCTCTTCTGGATTCTCTTCATCGTTTTGGTGAATCCGAAATGTCCGGCCTCAGGCACATCATGGAGCATCTCGAGAATCCCAATTCTCAATTGTCGGGGCACAGTACACGTTAGTACTGGCACGGTGTCTTCATACTTCATGTGGTATAAAACGCCATCCACTATCGCAAACTTCTTGTGATAGGGATGCAGTCGATCTTTCTGGAGTGATTCTTTGATGAGGAGAAGTTCTTCATCAAGGGATTGCTCCCGTTCCCACTGGAAATCGTTGTAGACAGTAAAGATGTGAAGGTCTTCGAGAGCTTCCATCTCCCCATTCTTCTGCTTCCAATTAGCAGGAATGTTGCTCTCGTAACGTGAAACACAATCGGCATCCACGTGCGTTTTACCCTTCTTGTAAACTACCTCATAGTCATATGGCTGTAGTTTCATCTGCCATTTACCCAATCGGCCATCTAGATTCTGTGCTGTTTTTAAATAACACAGGGCCTTATGATCGGTAAATATCTTGAATTTTCGGTTGAAAACGTACAGTCTGGCTTTTTCAATGCCATAAACGATTGCAAGACAATCTTTTTCAGTCGTTCCGTAGTTTCGTTCAGCTCCCTGGAGTTTTCGGCTATAGTAACCTAGAACTCCAGGTTTCCTTTCGTTTTTCGCATACTGATAAATTATGACACCAATCTGGTAATCACAAGCATCGGTGTGCAAGGCAATTTCTGCCTCCGGATCATACAAAGTTAGAATCGGAGCGGAGCAAAGAGCCTTCTTTAAACCATCAAAAGCGACCTCGCAGTCGTCATTCCACTTGAAGTCCAGGTCCTTCTTGATTAGGGCTTGCATTGGTTTGGCGATCTTGGAGTAGTTCTCAATGAAACGGTTGTAGTAGCCGGTCATTCCAAGGAAGCTTCTGACGTCAGTCACGGTTTTCGGTGCAGGAAATCCTTGAATCGTCTGCACTTTCTCTTCATCAGGTCGAATACCAAGGGCACTAATCTTGTGTCCAAGGTAGTTGATCTCGTCTTCTCCGAAGAAACACTTGCTGGGTTGAAGACTTAAATTGGCGTTCCGGATGAGCACCAAGATATCTCTCAATCTTCTCATGAACTCTTCGAAGTTCTTCGCAAAGATGACAATGTCATCTAAATAGACCAGGCAGGTCTCCCATTTGTGGCCTGCCAGTAACAAATCCAAAGCACGCTGCATCGTCGCAGGTGCATTCATCAAACCAAACGGCATTCTATTAAATTCGTAGAGACCATTGGTGCACACGAAAGCCGTTTTTTCTCGATCTCTTTCTTCCACTGGAAATTGCCAATAACCTGATATTAAATCTAAGGTTGCAAAGATCGTGGCTCCAGACAGAGAGTCGAAAGCGTCATCTATCCGTGGTAACGGATATTGGTCAGCTTTGGTTTGAGCATTTAATTTGCGATAATCGACGCAAAATCGATGCTGACCATTCTTCTTCTTGACAATCACCACCGGACTTGCGTACGGACTCTTGGATGGGCTAACAATGCCGGCGTCCAACATATCACGTAGTGTCGACTTGATGATCTCTCTCTGAGCAGGTGAAGTACGCCGGAGCGGTTCTCGAACCGGCGGGTTTTCACCCGTGTCAATCACGTGTTTTGCCAAATTTGTCTTTTTCAAGTCGGAGGTCTTGAAGGCAAAAATGTCTCTAAATTCTCCGAGAAGCTTCCGAATCGCCATTTGTTCTTCTCTCGAACGATTCGGATTGACATTCAGACTGTCTTGAAATTTGACATAGTCTTGTACTGTCACTTCGTCACTCTGTGCTTCAATTTTATAAATCGAGGGGCCCACAGGCACATCAAGAGCTGTAATGGCGTCCTCGATCTCTGCGATCGTTTCTCTGGCTCCGAGGTGAATAACCTCTCCAGACGGATTGAAGATTTGAATTTGAAGGATAGACTTTCCTCTTCCTTCAACGATCCCAGGAGAAACTTTGACTCATCTCTGCTGGAACGTGCTTTTGCACGAGTCGATGAATTGAAGACTACCTTCTTGGAGATCATCAGGAGCATTGACCTCGACGATTGCAATTTTTTTCGGATCCAGCACGAGATTCTGGACCAGACGTAGCTTAGCTGGCCCCTTATTCAGGAGTTTCTCTTACAGATCTTCCTCTTCTTTATTCTTAAGATTTTCAATAAAATCTTCTGCTTTTTGGTTCTTTTGGAGAGTGTCCGGCAACAGTTCCTCTCCAAAATACACTTTCTTTTGGTTCATGTCAAGGTAAAGGTTGAGGTCTTTACCGAGATCGTTTCCCAGCAAAGCCTCACGTCGTCCTTTGATGACAATCAGCTTTCCTTTGACAAGTTTTTCGGCGACTCGGATCGGCACGATGACTTGTCCCATGATGTTTAATGGATTTCCTCCGGCGCCAGTCAAATTCGGCGGAAAAGGTAGCGGATCCATTACCAACTTCATCTCTTTAACTAGTGACTCACTTATGACAGAAGCTTCGGCACCACTGTCGGTAGTCATCACTAACTCACGACCTCCGAAGTTCACACGAACTTTGGGAGCCGTCTGCTCATCTTGTTGTTGGACTTGAAGTTCACGAGGCGTGACTGTCTCAGTCAACTTGGTCCAAACATCTTGTATTGTCTTCGAACAACACTGGTTGTTCAACCGACAGAGAAGACTAGACTCTGCAGTCGAATTAACAGGTGTGGCTACTTTCTTTTTCGCCACTCCATGTTCTGCTTTGGTTTTAACAGGAGTAGCTCCTTTTGAGACTACTACCTGTTCTGCTTGGTTTTTAGCAAGAGTAGCTCCTTTTGAGACAACTACTTGCTTTTCCTTAGTCTTAACAGGTGTGGTTACTTTCTTTTTCGCCACACACTGTTCTGCTTGATTTTTAACAGGTGTGGTTACTTTCTTTTTCGCCACACTCTGTTCTTCTTGATTGTTAACAGAAGGAGCTCCGTTTGAGACTACTATCTGTTCTGCTTGGTTGGACATCTTGGCGTCGTTCGTCTTTACAAACGACGTAGAGGCCCCACTTTGCAGTGGGTTCCGCCGGCTCCCATCTTCGTGAATGGTACGGATGTGGATCCCATCTCCAAAGTCTGCTTTATGTCGTGGAGAGTCCTCTAGCTGCACCGCAGCACAGCTCTGCTTAGGAGTCGTTGATTCCTCTTCTCTGTTGTCGTTTTGGCACAGGCTACCCAGACCTGGAGGCATCCCAGCATGGTTGACCGCAGCCAAACCAATAGATCCTCTCGTTATCTGGTCCTGTCGGACCGTGACGTCAACCTTTGCAGGTTTCGTTGACTCCTCTTCTTTCGGGCTCTCGTTGACATCTTCTTTGTCGGGCGTCACTACTTTGGGTGCGAGTGGCGCCCTTAGTTTAAAGCTGTCAGATGGTTGTCAAAATGGAAATAATGCGTTCGATAATTTATTAGGACAGGCACCATCTTCATTCCATTGGGTAGAACATGGATTTCGTCGGCGCAGATAACTTTCGGCGCCGTCGTTTCCGACGGTTCATCAACTCTATTAACTGGAGTTGGTGGAGTCGTCTTGTTCTCCTCCTTCTTTGGTTTCGGTTCGTTGGGGCACTGGAACGCTCGATGTCCAGGCTCCTCACATTGATAACAGATGAGTGGTCCAGTAGACTTCCTTCTCTGCTGGGGTCTCGATCCACCATCGATTTGGTTGGGAATCCTGCGTCTTTTCAGACGTGGCCGGATTCTTAGGAGTCCACATCTGCTTCTTCTGTTGTTGCTGCTTCTGTTGCTTCTGCTGCTGAGGCTTCTGCTGCTGGGCCGGTTGGTTACCAGTAGACGTCCTGTAGACTAGCATCTTCTCCTCTATTAGTTCTCCTTCTGTTTGGGCTGCAAATTTAACAAAGTCATAAAAGTTGTCTTTAGGTGCCCCAAATAGATACTGTTTGAGAGATGGTAGCAGGCTCTTCCTCAGGCTTGAGATCAACAAAGAGTCGTCATCATTGGGATGTATCCTTCGATACATCTCTGCATACTCTTCTGCATAGACCTTAAAAGTTTCATTATCTTTTTGGGTCCTTGCGGACAGCTCGTTTTTCATTCTTACTTTCTGGTCTGGCAATAGGAATTCATTAATTATTCCATTTCTCATCATGATCCAATTGATCTCGCCATATTCCAAGCGGAAACGAGCAAGCCATTTGATCGCTCGTTTTCGAAGGAGACCAGTAAAGTGGCTGCATCGCTGCAGGGAGTTCCACTGGTGCGCAATCGCAATATCTTCGAACTCTTCGATATATAGAAGGATGTTTTCAGATCCAGTATACTTCGGAAAACCCTGGAGTGGATGTAGCGAATTCTTTTCAGAATACGGCATAGGTCCCAGGTTTGGAGTCCATTCAGGAGCTTCAGGCCTGAGCTTGCGCCCGGATTCTGTCGGTGATTTGCTTCTGTTTCTGAGATTTCTCTCATGTGTGTGTTCAAGGCGGTGTGGAGTCGTTTCTCCACATAACCGTCTTACCAATTCTTCTCCACTTTCAGGAGTAGCGTCTTTCATCAGTTCGGCAAACCGGTCGACCATCTTCTGTTCGTTGCTTCGTCGAGAGGCCTCAGAAGATGCTTCCGTCTTGAGTCGGGCGTCGGCTTGTCGTTCTTCGTCTTCAGCACGCTGTTCTTCCTCCTGGAGTCGCTTCTCTGATGCAAGGGCCCTCAGCTTGTCCTCTTTCTCCTGCTTCCGTGTTTCTCGGGCAACACGGCGTGTTTCCCGAGCTTTCGCTCGTTCTCTTACAAGCTGTTCACGTTGGCGTCTGTATCGGAGTTGCTGGGAGAACCTTGCGGTTATTCCGTTGGTATTCATCATTATTTATCGTAATTTGTGTCAATAAAAACGTAAAAATGTTTCGAAAAATTTTGTTTGGTTTCAAAATTGTTTGCACAATTGAATTACGATAATTCTCGTGTTTTTCAACACGTTTCTTAGGGCAAAACGAGGTAGCAAGTTTTATAAACTACCCCGCACTTCCACCATATATTGTGACGGACCTTTTTCCGTTAGTAGAATCTGCTCTTTTTGGTTAATACGAGCGAGTTTGCACTCGTATTGATAGTGGTTGGCTAGGTCACTAATTCTACTGGCCCGGGAGGACTAGACCAATATAACGTCTATTTTATGTCCTCACTAGTCTCTGGCAAAAGACTTCACAGTCTTGAGGATCTTTAATCTCTGTATCTCTCGGACTTTCGTCCATAAATCTGCCCTAAGAATCGTGTAAAAATATACTCACTTGTACGTTGCAGGTTTGCACCTGTTGGGACCTTTTTGATGTATCCAAATAGGTGAAGACCTACAAATGATGAATTCACAATCGCGGAATTTTAAATCTTGAGGAATAAACACCACTGGTTGAGTTGAATATAAAAGTGTAGATTTATTTCAGTACAATCATCAAACTGGTTATACACAACACATAAAAATATAACTTGGAAAATATTAAAAAGAAAAGAACCTAGCCAAAATTGGGCATAGGTTTGGTCTATTAAAAAGAAGCTTAAAAACAACTCTTTAAGATGCTTTATATACCCTGAGAATCCCAAAATCGGATTCTCAGGGCCATACTTTACGATTGGTTAAAACAATATTTTGGACCAAATGGACCAATCAAAAGATTGATCCATTTGTCCAAAACCATGATTCATCCCCTGTTATCACACATAGGTGATAACAGGAGAAATGAAAACAAAATCAAATTAAAAACGATAACTTCACTCATGTGGAAGTAAAAATGAGGGGGAACGAAAAGGTCAAGATCAAAAGATATGACATCTGGGTCACTTGGTACCAAAAGTACCGAGTGGCCAGGAGCTAACTAAAGTACAGGGTGGCGTTAAACCCAAAAAAACGAAAACGCTAAAGAGCGAAAATAAGCGGCGGGCCCAAACGTCTCACTATGACGAAGGTTTTACGCACTTTCCAAGCGTAACGATGTAAATTTTTGTCTTGTTGAATGTCTAGAGCTTTGTCGATTTTGTTAAATTCTTCGAACACTTGAGGCCATTTAGAAGCATTGAAAATTAAAATGATCAAGTTTGAAGTTGCATCAAAGAATACCACGAATGATATTATACCAGATATGATAACTTCCATTGCATCCGTTACTGCTAGACTATAATGTACAATGGCATGATAGAAATATGTACAAACCATAATAAAATTTAGAATTCTATAAATTTTTGTCTGTGACATACAATATAATAATAATTGTTTTACAGTATTGCCTTTTCTTCTATCGACATTTGGTGATCTCATTGGAAATAATCCAGTCAATTGCATGAATTTTCGGAAACTTCCAAAGGCTGAATACACTTCATTGTATTCTTGTTGAAATTGAGTTTCTCGTCCGCTTCGAGTTTCTTCTTTTGTACTTGTCACCGCCATCATTTCCATTGAAATTGTATTGCAAGAATAAGTCACGTTATTGCTAGCAGTGCATTTTTTATATGTGAAGAAGAATTTATTAACTGGTGGAGTAACCCGTCTTAAATGACGGGAACAAAATTCACAGGCAATTGTGCCCAGCATTAGAATTTCTTTTCCTGCGCCCTTTTATGACGTCAGACCAAGTAACAAACCAATTAGAAATTGATGACGTTCATAAAAGGGCTGAGCAAAAGAAATTCTAATGCTGGGCACAATTGCCCGTGATAAACTGTAGTTTAATTTTGCTACTATTATCCCCTCCCCTTTTTTATATTTGAAAGAGAAAATGAGTTTTTCATTTTCTCTGGTGTCCGCATGCGCGTAGTTTTTTCCTTTTTTACTCTTTTCATTTCAATTTCAGTCACCCCCTCCCACTTTTTTCTCCCTCCACGTTTCTCTCTCTCTCTCTCTCTCTCTCTCTCCCCCTCTACACTTTCCAACCTTTTCTCTCCAATTTAATATCATGGGGTTCTTGGTTGGGGAGTGTGCAACATACAGTTGACCTTGAGAAAAAAAGCGGTTCATTTATTCATTTAAATTTATATCACACACGCACACACGCGCACGCACACTCACACCCACACACCCACACCCATACACACAAACACACAGACCTGGGATATTATATATATAATAATTTTATGAAGTCATACTTGTATGCTGTAAATTGTTATGTTATCATCTAAATAAGTAACTCCTTTTTTCCGTTCAATTGAAAGTAATCCTGCCTCATGCGACTGTAACAACCCGACTTGGGTTGCCCACAAACCCCCGGTAGTTTTTCCTAAACTCAACCGGTCCTGACTCTGATTTGGGGCCGCAACGTAGCCGTGGTTGCCTTTCTCGAACCGCTGTTTACCCCCGGCCACCACGGAATTTCTCTCGCTGATGTCGAAGGATTCCCCGCCCACCAGCGCAAGTTACCAGCCGAAACGAGAGATAAGGAGTGGCGGAGTCCTCCTCGAAGTTCCTACCTCTCGGTGGTAAACTCCCCACAAAAGATTGACACGGACACAGTTTAGTAGATAATAAAAACAATATATTTAATTACACTTACGGAAACAACAAAAGTACATAGTCTGCTGGCCAACTCGGCCAGCAGTAATCCAGGTACACAACAACAAAAGTAAAAATACATGATGCTTAGGGTCGATCACCTGGAGGCCGGCCTGCCCTGCAGCAAGGTATTGTCCGTCCAAAAGTTCACTACACACTTCACGTCCCGAATAATGACCGGCCTGGCCGTTATAAAACCCATAGGCAACTCCACCTGGGGGGGGGCAGTGACACTAACTGACCTCTCACCCAGTGAATCCAATGGTGAGATTTTCCAAAAGGATAAATTTGGAAAATTTTCATTTTTTTGGCAATTTTTACTTTTTTTCAATTTATGTGTTCCTTGGAACAAAATGTGTTTAAGGGAGGAATCACACAAGCATAATAAAATCCCACAGAACTTCACTTTAAAGGAATTTAACAGAAGCGTCATATATCTTTCAGTGCAACGGACCACAAAAATATTCTGATTTTTTATGAGGACTACTTCCAATTTCTGCGTGGTTTTCAGTATTAGGGCCGATTCACACGATACTGTCAAGACAGGGCCAATGTATTTAGAAAGTCGGCGACGCGGCGTTTATGCTGGCGACCACACTCAGATCATGGCTTTCCATAGAAATGAACGGTGACCGTGTTATGACCGGATAGTGTGCAGTGACCCTTAAGACCGCCACACACCGTTTATGAAGGTATTACTAGTAAAACTTTGCTGAGAGCTCTGCTCTGCTCAGCACAGTCATTAATGCAAGACACATTTTTAAAGGAGTTGTGATATCCTTAAACAATTGATTCTATCCAGAATTCAACCGGCATGTTAAGAAATCTAGCATCAGAAGAAGTGCTGCGTGTGGGAACATTGTAAGTTGTTAGTCTCTAACTGTATAAGAATTTCTTCCTTGTGTGAAGAAAGAAGCTGTAATAGAAGCCTTGCATATCTATTCTATGTGGTAGAATTAAAAAGTTCATGCAATTTCATATTTTTTTCACCTGTCCATAGTTGATACCTTAGTCAACTAACTGAAGAACGGTAAGGTTATACGTCAACATAAGACCAAGTATCTGGAATGCAAAGTATGAATTAATTCGTTCAGTTTTAAATTATTGAAATATAATTATTTTATGCATTTATTGTAATGTTGCATAAATATACTAACAGAGAATAGAAGTTGCTTATCAACATCAAAGAAGCCGTATGCCGTGAACTTTAATGAAGATGAGAAGTTCAAAAACAATTGCAACTACAAATAAAAAAGACGTTTACTTTTATACAAAGCGTAATTTAGAAACAAACATAAATTTTATGTTCAACATTATAGAATTTTAATATAAATACATCTTTAAAACATTTTTACTTCATTGTTTTTTTCCATAGAGTCTCTTAGAAAAGGATGTAGACGAATAACTTGAGTCAGTTTTCTATTCTGTAAAAGAAAAACGTCATGCTACTTGAGTAAAGTGTTTTCAATAATTAGATATAACTTTCTTTAACTTGGTAAATGATCAGAATACATTTTTCCCCCAATACATATAATAGTGGTTGGTCTCTTTCCATAGAAAATACATTGCGACGACAGCCCCGTAACCTTCGACTTCATTTTGTCGTTGAAAAGTGTTTCAAAAGACAAAGTCTGTGTCAATTTCTTTGGCTATTTTACACAAATCTTTAATGGGCAATCTTTTGAAGTACCAAAAACCAGTAAAATTATTCCTTTTTTTTTCTCCCAAAATGAGTCATTTTACTTTCTTTAATTTCGATTCTTTTCAACTAAACGAATCATAGGGGAAAATGCCCAATTGGCGAGCCTGCCCAGATTGGCCCATGCTATTTGCTGAGAAATGAATTATCAAATTATCATTCTTATGGTAACATACCTCTGCTTCTGTGGCGCTTGCATGTGAGCATACAAATGCCAACATGGTTATTAGTTGAGTTGTAGTTATAAGTTTTGAAAATATGGTTACAATGTTTCCACTAGTGTTAATGACGAGCATGTACGAAATAAACGACACGATGAGTGTTTTACAGCAAATGCATGTCAGCAATATTGGACCCAGTATTTGGTTGAGTGTCTGTACTGTCTCGATCAGTATTTGATAAGTTTGAAGAAGATCGCTCACTTTATCCAGCGAATTAGATTCTTCTTGATTTGTGAACAATGTTTCGAGTGATGATGTCAATTTTTTTAGTCGAATGCAGATTGCTCGACAGAAGTACGTGAAAAAAAGGAGGGGAAGTATCATGTTCGGTAACATTAATACTCCGTAAAGTGATATAGGTAAACTTAACAAATAATCAGTGACACATCCCACAAAATACTTCACCATGGCGTAGATGGGAGCAAGGCTTATTATGCTACAGAAACAAATTAAGCAGAATTTACGTACAAAGCGGCCGTAATGATGCAAATCTTTGTCCTCTCGAATGTCCAGAGCTTCGTCAATTTTCGTAAATGCTCGGAACACTTCAGGCCATTTTGAAGCATTGCAGAAAAAAATGATCAAGTTTAAACTTGCATTAACTGTGCTTAGTACTACTAATCCAGTGCCAAACATGGATTCTAGTTCATCGGGCACAGCAAAGCAATAATATTTAAATGCCAGATATATAAAAATAAAAGTAGCTACGAAAAGAAATATTGCATAAAGTCTTAGCATTTGCTGCGACCCTCTTTCGTTGGAATTCTGCAGTCTAAATGGAAATAGACCAGTGAATTGCATAAATGTTTTGAAATTTCCAAAAGCTAAATAGACTTCATTGTGTTCTTGTTGGAATTCAATTTCTTGTCCAGTTGTTGTTTCTTGGTCTGTACTTATCTGCTCCATCGTTTCTGGGAATACTTCGGTTTAAGAATAAGCTGTATTACCAATTATCATTGCTTTTTATTCACACAAACAAATGTTTATTATTTATGAACTTAAGTTGCATGTTGGAAATTGTTTTGTTTATGAAAGAATCACATAAAATATTAAGTTTTGTGAGAGTTGGGTAATATCGGGTATGGTTTACGGTTTTTTTTAAAGTACTGAAACAAAAATTGGATCTCATCATACTAAAAACAGATAATTATGAGCCCAATGTTTGTCATAATTTGCTCCACATTTACAAGGCAAAAAGGGACATGATCAAGTTTGTAAATAATAATATAAAATAAAAAGTTAAATTTCAAAACTAATTTCAGAGCAAAAATGGACAAGTGCTTCTGTGATACCATTTTGCTTATACGCCACTTGAAACTGGATGTACCTTGAAAGAATCCATAAAATGAGTGAATCTCAGGAACTTTTTAAAACTATGGCACCCGGGAAACTCAAAATAGAAGCACCCGAAATCGCTGACTGCATTGGTGTTCAAGCACCAGGGACCTTTATAAGTTTGGGCTGGTTCTTAAAATGTAAATTTATTAAGGGAGCACCGCGATTTTAGAATTTAGTATATGAATATATTTAATATATATAGTATAATGCAATTTATAGACTATTTTAAAAAGGAGTTCTTTGTAATTGTTGGCACACTGTTGACAGGATTTGGTTAGCCCATTGTTTGTAAAATTACGTTGGTCCAATTTTGGCAAGTACCCCGTTGGCTTATACATAGTTGTTTCAATGTCGTGCCAACATCGATTGCCAACGCCAACCAATTCTCAACACGCATACTATGTGTGCTATTTGGGGGTTGGTATATTTTGTAAGGGTCTATACGAAGCTTTTTAGAATATTATTTTATGTACCCTGACACTAGTTAACCACCTGAGGTACAGTAAGGTTGTATGTCTACATAAGACCATGTATCTGTAATGATTGAAAAGATGAATTAGTTTTCTTTGGTTTCAAATTATTTGTGTATAATTTCATAATATAAATTTAGTAAAAAAAAAAAGGCAAACTAAAAATAGTTTATCTGTAGCAAAAACGCCGCATGTTGTAAATTTAATTTAAAAACAACTGCACCTGTAAATTTGCAAACTGCACTTCAGACATGTAAAATATATAATTCATAACTTTGTGATTAATATACCAGTATATTGATAATTGTAACGAATTCAGCAATTATCATTTAGAATCACCCTGTCATTTTAAGGTATTTTAATAGACAGGTTTCACCTCATGCTTGGGGGTGGCTGGGAGGTTGTCAAGGCTCCCTGCCTACCAGGATGAGTAAAGAAAGGCAAGAGGCCTGTATCGTCAATTCTATTAGGATAGATCCTAGAAGAGTTGATGATGCAGGACTCTTGGACAGTGATACTCCTGTCAGGTGTGACGAAAAGGAAGAAGTCCTTTTCGTTTGGATTCTTAATTGAATTGCATTGTTTTATATCTTATAGATATTATTGTATATTTCATGTAATAATGGAAGGTCCAAAAGAAATTGGACACACCTGGCACCTTTGTTTATCGATCATGTTTTATTGTTGTTACATGTATATAAACAGGACCGTGTGGATTGAGAAGACAGACTGGTGTTAGATGCAAGTACAGAATCACCAAGATCTTGCTTTCTTCTCAATCCACAGTGAGTCGCTGTCTTTGTCAATAAAGAGAACATTATCTGAATTATCAATCTATGTGTGGACTCTGTTTATTTTCGAGACGTGGGACTTTGTATTACAGTCGCCACTTGACCAAATGATTCAACCGACAGAGGAAGTCTCCAGCAGCCATGTGTAAGCTCATTCGACAACGCTATTTTCTACCTCTGGACTCCTGAGGTACCGACCCTTGTGTCTCTGGTGTTCAAGTATACAACACAGGTGCCAATAGACCGAAAGACTTGAGCATCAACATTCATTTGACACTTTCTGACCACCAGAGTTCTCTCTGTGGACAGTGAGAAAACGGGAACATTACATAATAGTATTTCTTTACTTGATTGTTTTTCTCGACTGGTAATTTCAGAAGTTAATGTTAGGTGTAGAACTTGAGACAGTTCGTTATATATTCTTTGAAGTCATAAGATACACATTTTGTTCAATTTTTAATTTGTATTATAAAATACAAATATCTCTTAAGATACCGGATTTACTAATACGAGGGGAAGGGTCTCTATCAAGAGAAAATTAGTTTTGTTTGGGTTTCTGTTACCTACGCTTCAGTGGCATAGCTAGGTTTGGTTACACCCCACGCAGCTCCCTGCTGCATAAAACATTGTGTACCCTTTTTACCCCCCAATTGCGCCCTCCAAACCACCTATGCCCCCTCTCTGCAGTCAGGGGGGCTGCGGGTCCCCGCTACACCCCAGCTACACCTGATGATACACACGGGCCTGGGTGGCAATTCGCCAGTCCTTCTAGGTGCCAGTGAGCCAAACAGTCACTTGTATATGCTGCACGCAACATACATTTTATTTAAACAAGTTTTTAACAACATAATAAAATATAAATGTACACAATCTCTAAGGGGGACAACTTCAGAGACTTTTGGGAGACCTCTAAATTTTTTTTTCAATTGATTTGAAGTTTTACATGTAATAATATTATAATTGTTTTTTTGGAACACCCTAATAAATATATTATGAAAGTATTGTTGGTTTTTGAAGCCATTTTTAAAATGTGCATAAGTTACTTTATAACAAATGAAAATGGAATAATACTACAGTAGAGTTCTACTGTATACTGTGCTAATATCCTGTTTACACAAAACGAATTGTATTTTTCTGAAAATTCATTGCATGTGAACCAGAAGATTGTGAATGGAAATTTTGGGTGCAATACATTTCAAAGGAAGTATAGAACGCAAGGATGTCTTCTTTTCCAATGTGCAGTGTATACTACAAAAGTTACACCAGTTCGGAGTGGGCGTCATTGAAGTGTTACTATGCTGTAATGACCCGACTGGTCGTCTGGTCTCGTCAGACTCCAAAACGGGGACGAGATCGTACCCGTAGCAGTCCTCCGCACGGTAACGCTGGGTAGCGCCGACTCTACCCGGAGTCTCCCTCGCCAGACACGACGGACGATCCGCTGCCACGATGAGAATATCGCGGTGGAACCTTTTCCACAGCGAGCCGGCACGAGTACCGGTACCTGGTGCAATCCACCAGCCAAGCCCCCATGGAAACCACACAAAGGCAAAATAAACAAAACAAATCCAAACAAAGGATAATGGAGGCCACCCTGGCCTCCAGCATGAAGAAGTCCTTCCAAGTCAACTGCCTACAACACACTGCCCAGGCAACTCCACCTGGAGGGGACAGTGGTCACTTCTGACCTCTCACCCATTGACTCGAATGGTGAGAGGTCTGCTGGCACCAAAATGGCGTCCGACCCAACAGCCTACTGCAAGCTGTCAGGCAGACCACCATAGGAAGTTTGTCTGCTCAATCAAAAATTTGATTGAGCAAACCAGGTTGCCACAATGCCTGCAGTCGGCTCGAAAGCCATGTGACAGCGGGATGGTTCTAATTTATCATAAATGATTGTCATTTAGACAAAATGAGACATCATAGTTAAATTGAAATCGTCCAAACATTAGAACTATCCACTCGAAGAGAATTCCATAGTCTAATAACATTTGAGAAAAAGACCAAAATTATGCATCAGTTCTGGCTAATAATTTTTTGAGGATCTTTGAATGCCCTTGTCTACCTTCATGGGGATTTCTAGTTAATAAGACATTAAGACATTGTTATTATCAGTCAGCTACTTTATGCTAATGCTCTAATTTCTGAAACACTTTTCTAGTTTTTCTTAATTTTGCTCCTCGGAAAGGAAGAATAACGAAACTTTGTTAAATTTCTCAGAAATTTGAATTAAGTTCATTTTTTCGGCCTTGATTATAGCTGGCGTTACTTGCCATTTAGACTAACAAATTTTTTTTTAGTATGGCGCAATCAGGCAGCAAATACCTGCCTGCACTGGTTCTTCTAGGTGTTGGTGGGCCTAACATTCACTTTTAAATACTGCTGTGTAGAATTACTCAAATAGTCTGGCAACATTTTAAGTTTTTTTTTTATAATAGTATATCACCTGTACAATTTCAGGTATCTCAAGTTGTCACTCTTAAGAGACTTTGCTGTGCAAAAGCAGTCAAAGATGGCACGATCTTCACGAGTTGATTTTTTTTTAACTAATTTATATGCATAAAAGTTAACAAACTGTCTACTAAGCTGATGTGACAGTAATATGATATGACTATTTCTGTTCTGCTGAATTTGTAGTATCAGCAAGTATTAATTTTTAGTATTATCAAGCAAGCTATACACAAGCTGCTATTATAGCTGTATGCTTTCGGTTTGCATTTTTATTAATCATGGAAAGAGTGACAAATTCCATAGTCACAAGCAGTAGTACCAGTTGTGTTTAATAGAATTCCATCTGTTACTTTTGGTGCTTACCTTCCTTCAGGCGATGGAAATGATCAATGAGTACATAATCAGTCAGCCCTGTTTTGGTTGAAAACTCATTAGTCTGGTGAAACATTGGCCCTAACGAACCAATGAGATTGATCAGATCAACTAGAAAAAATACAAAAATAAGCAAAACAAGCTTACCGGTATTTTTAAATTTTCAATCTAGGCCTGCTTTAAGTGTAGGTTTTATGAATTAACAAGTATATTTATTGTGCTTGATAAACTGGTTACAAAAAATAAATATACGGTACATTTGAAAATATGACAGTAATTGACTTACAAATCCGTAAATGGATTAGCCTGCATGTGAATACATTCTTGGCAACTGCACTTAGAAAAGTATTTCTGTGTTTTTCAGAGACGTGCAGTAAATATGGTTTTGGGATTACATTCTTGGTTGTTGTATTACTAGTAAAACTTTGCTGAGAGCTATATATGCTCTCTGCTCAGCGTAGTCTTTAATGCAAGACAGATTTTTAAAGGAGCTGTGGTATCCTAAAACAATTGTGATTCTAACCAGAATTCAACCGGTATGTTAAGAAATCTGGCATCAGAAGTGCTGCATGGTACTGACTTCTTGAAGTGGGAACATAGTATGTTGTTAGTCTGTATAAAAATATATTCCTTGTGAGGAGAAAGAAGCTGTAATACGAGCCGTCCATGTCTATTCCATGTGGTATAATAAAAAAAATTCATACAATTTCCTCTTTTTTCACCTGTCCATATTCCAGTTAGTCAACTAACTGAAGAACGGTAAGGTTATACGTCAACATGAGACCAAGTATCTGGAATGCAAAGTAGGAATTAGTTCGTTCAGTTTCAGATTATTGAAATGTACTTAATTAATGTAATATTGCAATCATACATTATTGTAATATTGCATAAATATACTAACAGAGAATAGAAGTTGCTTATCAACATCAAAGAAGCCGCATGCCGTGAACTTTAATGAAGATGAGAAGTTCAAAAACAATTGCAACTACAAATAAAAAAGATGTTTATATACAAAGCGTAATTTAGAAACAAGCATAAATTTTGTGTTCAACATTATAGAATTTCATTATAAATACATCTTTAAAACAATTTTACTTCATTGTTTTTTTCCGTAGTGTCTCTTAGAAAAGGATGTAGACGAAGAACTTGAGTCAGTTTTCTATTCTGTAAAAGAAAAACGTCATGTTACTTGAGTAAAGTGTTTTCAATAATTAGATATAACTTTCTTTAACTTGGTAAATGATCAGAATACATTTTTCACAAATTTTACACATATTTTTAATGGGCAATTTTTTAAAGTACCTAAAACCAGTAAAATTATTCCTTTTTTTTTTCTCTCAAAATGAGTCATTTTACTTTTTTAATTTCGATTTTTTTCAACTAAACGACTCATTGGGGAAAATGCCCAATTGGCGAGCCTGCCCAGATTGGCCCATGCTATTTGCTGCGAAATGTATTATCAAATTATCATTCTTATGGTAACATACCTCTGCTTCTGTGGCGCTTGCATGTGAGCATACAAATGCCAACATGGTAGTTAGTTGAGTTGCAGTTATAAGTTTTGAAAATATGGTTACAATGTTTCCACTAGTGTTTATGACGAGTATGTACGAAATAAAGGACACGATGAGTGTTTTACAGCAAATGCATGTCAGCAGTATTGGACCCAGTATTTGGTTGAGTGTCTGTACCGTCTCGATCAGTATTTGATAAGTTTGAAGAAGATCGCTCACTTTATCCAGCGAATTAGATTCTTCTTGATTTGTGAACAATGTTTCGAGTGATATTGTCAGTTTTTTTAGTCGAATGCAGATTGCTCGACAGAAGTACATGAAAAAAAAGAGGGGAAGTATCATGTTTGGTAACACTAAACCTCCGAAAAATAATATAGCTAAACTACACCAATAATCAGTGACACTTCCCACAAAATACTTCACCATGACGTAGATGGGCACAAGGCTTATTATGCTACAGAAACAAATTAAGCAGAATTTACGTATAAAGCGGCCGTAATGATGCAAATCACTGTCCTCTCGAATGTCTAGAGCTTTGTCGATTTTTATAAATGATCGGAACACTTCGGGCCATTTCGAAGCATTGCAGACTAAAATGATCAAGTTTACAATTCCATTAACTGTTGTTAGCGTTGCTAATCCAATGCATAACAGAACTTCTAGTTCATCGGGTACAGCAAAGCAATAATATTTGAATGCCAGATATGTAAAAATAAAAGTAGCTATGAAAGGAAATATTGCATAAAGTCTTATCATTTGCGAGCCTCCTTCGTTGGAATTCTGCAATCGCAATGGAAATAGCCCAGTGAATTGCATAAATTTTTTGAAATTTCCAAAAGCTGAATACACTTCATTGTGTTCTTGTTGAAATTCGATTTCTTGTCCAGTTGTTGTTTCTTGATCTGTACTTATCTGCTCCATCGTTTCTGAGAATATTTTGGTTTAAGAATAAGCTGTATTACCAATTATCGCTCCTTTTTTATTCACACAAGCAAATGTTTATTATTAATGAACTTAAGTTGCATGTTGGAAATTGTTTTGTTTATGAAAGAATCACATAAAATTTTTATGATGCAGTAATTTAATTGAGAAATATTGTTTTGTGAGAGTTGGGTAATAACGGGTTTGGTTTACGGTTTTTTTTAAAAAATACTAAAACAAAAAGTGGATCTCATCATACAAAAAAACAGATAATTCTGAGCCCAATGTTTGTCATAATTTGCTCCACATTTACGAGGCAAAAAGGGACACTGTGTGGGACAAAAAATGACCTAAGTTTGTGACATGATCTAGTTTGTAAATAAAAAGTCAAATTTCAAAACTAATTTCAGAGCAAAAATGGACAAGTGCTTCTGTGATACCATTTTGCTTATACGCCACTCGAAACTGAATGTACCCTTAAAGCCTCCAAAGACTGAGTGAATCCCAGGAAGTTTTTAAAACTATGGCACCCAGGAAACTCAAAATAGAAGTAACCGAAATCGCTGACTGCATTGGTGTTCAAGCCCCAGGGCCCTTTATAAGTTTGGGCTGGTTCTCAAAATGTAAATTTATTAAGGGAGCACCGCGATTTTAGAATTTAGTATATGAGTATATTTAATATATAGTATAATGCAATTTATATACTATTTTCAAGTTCTTTGTAATTGTTGGCACAATGTTGACAGGATTTGGTTGTCCCATTGTTGGTAAAATTACAGAGGCCCAATTTTGGCAAGTACCCCGTTGGCCTATACATAGTTGTTTCAATGTCGTGCCAACATCGATTGCCAATGCCAACCAATTCTCAACACTTCTATACGTTGGGCATACGTTGTGTGCTATTTGGGGGTTGGTATATGTGACACCCTGTAGTTACAAAGTTGTGGAACACCCCGTAGAAATTTCTTGCTGTCAGTATGGCACCCCTTGGTGCACAGATGTCCAGACTTTGGTGGCCCGAATTCTGTGTCAATTCGTAGAACCCAGTCGAACTGTGAGAATTGGGAAGAGTCCCAAAAATATCTTTCCTTATAAGGTAGTATTCTCAGCCCAGGGCAATGATTAGCCCAGTTGGTCAATCATTGAGCCCTGTGACATTGCTGGCCCTTTGGCGCCGCCGTTTCTCGAACTCTTGACGTTGTTGATGAACCGGTGGTGCCGGGGTCGACTCTGTTGTCGACTGCTGCGGGCCAGCCTCTGTTGTTCCTCTGGGGGTTGATTTCACCGGGCGCGACATTTACTTGCCTTGCCTGGTAACGGCCCACAAAAGACTGTCTTTCCTAGGGATCTTTGGATATAGGGCTTGACGATGCCGAAGGTACTATATGTCCTTTTCGTTGGATTGCTGGAGGCTCCAGGCAGTGGGACTCAGGCTGTGTCTGAGTGCCTTCTGCTGGATACTCCTCTGTTTTAGGAGTACAGAAACCCAATACAGTTCAAATACACAACACTTACACAGGTTTATGTATAATAAAATGACTTTACTAGCTCTTTGTTACATTATTGTTAACACTCTTTACATTATTATTTTACTCTAAGTTAGGCTTAACTCTCAGTCTGAATTCTACACTCTGACTCTCTAGAACCGACTGTTCCACTCAGTGTCAAAACTCTGACTGTCCTCACACTCAAGTCTCAAGCTCTCTTGTCCGGTCTCCTGGGAGGGGCAACTGTCACCACAGGGCTCAATGATTGACCAACTGGGCCAATCATTGCCCTGGGCCGGGGATATTAACTTTTAAGGAAAGATATTTTTGGGACTCTATTTCCAATTTTCCACGGTCGGACTTGGTTCCACGAATTCACTAGAATTCGGGACACCCAATTCTGAACATCTGTGCACCAAGGGGTGCCATACTGTCAAGACTGAATTCTGACTAAAGTGTTTCACCTTCTGTTCCTACAGGGTGTCACAGCCCTGAGGTGACAGTCGCTCCTCCCAGAAGACAGGACGAAAGGACCGTGGGACTTATGTGGGAGGACAGTTCAGAGAATAAGTTTGAACTAGAGAGATCGAATTTAGAGAGTTAAGAATTGGTTAGAGGACAGAAAAGAGTTTTAAGTCCCGACTAAAGATGTGTTTTGTTATAATGTAAAAGTACCTTATAATGTAAAAATACCACACTGTAAAATAAACCAAGTAAAGGATTTATTTTGATCTACCTCATTTTGAGAGTGAAGTGTTGTGTATTGTGAGTTCAACTGAGTTTCCAGAAACCTAAACAACAGGATTTCCAACCGAGGTACTCGGATACTATCTGAGTCCCTCTGCTTGGAACCTCCAGGCGACTCAAGAGACAGAAACAGTGCCCTTGGTATCGTCACGCCCTATACCGAAGATCCCCGAGAATAGGAGGTCTTTTTGTGGGCTTCACAAGAGTGATTGGACTGTAAGTGAAGGAGCTGTGTTTGTGGTGATGTTGCGAGCGGTCAAATCGACAACAACAGCTGGTCTGCAGCCGGCACCACCGAGTCAAAATGGTGGCGCCAAAGGGCCAGCCACGTCACATATATTTTGTAAGGGTCTATACTAAGCTTTTTAGAATATTATTTTATGTACCCTGGCACTAGTTAACCGATTGATTGAAAAGATGAATTAGTTTTCTTTGGTTTAAAATTATTTGTCTATATATAATTTCATACTATTATATATATATATATATATATATATATACATTAAGCCAGGTCTGTGTGTGTGTGTGTGTGTGTGGAGATAACACTGTACAAAAACCTTGAAGCACGTCGGAATTTATATAAATTTAAATGAATAAATGAAACGCTTTTGTTTCTCAAGGTCAACTATATGTTGCACCCTTCCCATCCAAGAACCCCATGATATTAAATTGGAGAGGGGAAAAAGTTGGAAAGTGTAGAGAAACGTGGAGGGGAAAAGGTGGGAGGTGGGAGGGGGTGACTCAAATTGAAATGAAAGGAATAAAAAAAAGGAAAAAAACGACGCGCATGTGCACAATTGCCTGAGAATTTTGCTCACGTCATTTACGACGGGTTACCCCACTAGTAGATTTAATAAATAAAAGATACAAACTAAAAGTAGTTTATCAATAGTAAAAACGCCGCATGTTGTAAATTTCATTTAAAAACAACTGCACCTGTAAATTTGCAAACTGCACTTCAGACATGTAAAATATATAATTCATAACTTTGTGATTAATATACCAGTATATTGATAATAGTATTTCTTTACTTGATTGTTTTTCTCGACAGGTAATTTCAGAAGTTGATGTTAGGTGTAGAACTTGAGACAGTTCGTTACATTCTTTAAAGTCATAAGATACACATTTGTTCAATTTTTAATTTGTATTTTATATATCTCCTAAGATACCGGATCTACTAATCCGAGGGGAAGGGTCTCTATCGACAGAAAATTAATTTTGTTTGGGTTTTTGTCAGGTATGCTTCAGTGGCATAGCTAGGTTTGGTAGCACCCCACGCAGCTTCCTGCTGCAGAAAACATTGTGCCCCCTTTTTGGCCCCAAAATGCGCCCTCCAAACCACCTATGCCTCCTCTCCCCGCAGTCGCGGGGGCTGTGGGTCCCCAGCTACACCCCAGGCTGATGATACACACGGGCCTGGGTGGCAATTCGCCAGTCCTTCTAGGCTCCAGTGAGCCAAACAGTTACTTGTATATGGTGCACGCAACATACGTTTTATTTAAACAAGTTTTTAACAACATTATATATATAATATTCCAGGTCTGTGTGTGTGTGTGTGTGTGTGTGTGTGTGTGTGTGTGTGTGTGTGTGTGTGTGTGTGTGTGTGTGTGTGTGTGTGGAGTAACAAAAACCATTGAAGCACGTCGGAATTTATATAAATTTGAATAAATGAACCGTTTTTTTTCTCAAGGTCAACTATATGTTGAACTCTTCCTTTGGAAAGTGTAGAAGGGGAGGGGGTGAGAGAAAAGTGGGAGGGGGTGAGGGGAAAAGTTTGGAAAGTGTAGAAGGGGGAGAGAGAGAGAAAAGTGGGAGGGGGTGACTGAAATTGAAATGAAAGGAGTCAAAAAAGGAAAAAACGACGCGCATGCGCACAATTGCCTGTGAATTTTGCTCCCGTCATTTATGACGGGTTACCCCACTAGTAATAAAATATAAATGTACACAATCTCTAAGGGTGACAACTTCAGAGACTTTTGGGAGGCCTCTAGATTTTTTTTTCAAATGATTTGAAATTTTACATGTAATATATAGTTGTTTTTTTTGGAACACCCTAATAAATATATTATGAAAGTAATGTTGGTTTTTGAAGCCATTTTTAAAATGTGCATAAGTTACTTTATAACTAGGCTTTTGATGCAATATCAACCAGACTGTTTCTCAATATGTGGCCCATGTGCCAATTGTGAAGTGACAATCTCGTTTAGATAATAAAAAAATAATTGTTCTTCCTAATTAAAAACAATGGTTAGAGGCTAGAACTCTAGTTGACAACTGATAGTAACCAAACATCTAGCCTCTCTACCCAGCTTTTTTGATTAGAAATAACATGATTGCATTTGCTCTAATGATGATTACTTGACAGTTGGCTTTTGGGTCACAAATTGAGAAACATTCCAGTTGCATCAAAATCCCAGCCCTATTGTGGCATGGCTGGGTTTCTACCAACTATGTCGTGCTCGCTTTGAGCACTTTGACTGTCTCTTTGTAGGGTGGCTGGTCCCAAACCAGCCGGTTGAGTTTGGGTGGTGCGACGCTCCACACCCTCCGAGCTCGGGCTTGGCGATCTGCTGGGTGATCCAGGTCTACTGGTTGACCTGGATGCATGCGACCCTTGGTCGCGCCTCCATTTCTCGTTGGAGTCGGAATCTCTGGCATGTTGTCGTCTTGGGGTTTCTGTGTAGACGGAAAATAGCATAAAACTGGAACTTCGATTTGTAAACGTAAAGCGAATGTGGCCAGTGATGCGGGACCCTCTACCGATGCAAACGAAGACGTGATTAAAGATTGGTTTGGATGTCAGCTCAGTAAATCGGAGGAAAAGAATACGTTGCCAGACTTTAAAGTTCACGAAACCATCCCCGTCGAGGACAATTGGAAGATACGTATTCTCGAAAGTAATGTGAGTTGGTTTATAGATATTTGCAAATATAGTATAGAAAACAAATTTACGTAAGGGGCTTGTATTTCGGTTCATTTCTATCCTCAATTAATCGCAAAACTTAATCAAGTACCTACTTACTGTATTGTGTAAACTGGGTTTTGAATTTCAAAAATGAATTGTTTCATATGCGGACAGTCGGATAACTCAAGGGAACATTTTCTCAATGTGCATGTTATCGGGTCGACCAAAGAAAAATGTAATCTTTGTTATTCACAATTTAATACGAAAACAGAATGGTTAACCCATTTAAATAATATTCACAAAATATTTTTATCAGATGCTTTTGTTATACATAAAACAGGGTTTGGGGTTTATTAGCTACCTTAAAACATGAATGGGAATAATATCCAGGATCCTAGAGTCTATTTCCAACATATCTATGTGATGTGATGAATTTGTTGGAATGATGGTCTAATGAAATGAGATTTAAATTTCAATTATGTTTGCACATTCATTTTATCAAGCCAAAAATCATTTATGAAAACAATGAAGCAATAATGACTTACAAAACCAACAATTCCTATTTTTGTAGTAATATGAAGCTTATTATGCATCGCTCAGAAATAAAACAGTACTTGCGAGAATGTGAAATATAGATTTTAAGTTTGTTAGAAGCTTTCATTAATAGAGGATTGGATGATCGATTCTATTGAAGACATCGATATCAAAATTGGTAACTACAGACCGTATAAAGGTGGATGTTTGGGAAAACTTTCCGCTTCATTAAAAAATAAGAAATATATTTTAAATATCACATCGAAAGACACCAAATGTTTTTTATGGTGTGTACTAGCTAATTTACATCCGGTCGCGAGGGACGACAATTCCAATTGATTAAGTCACTATAAAAAATTATAAGGAACGCTCGATACATCCATGCTTGACTATCCCGTTGCCTTAAACCACATTTCAAAATGCGAAATTGCAAATAATCTCAAAATTAACTTTTTCGGTTACAATAAGTATATTGTTCCTCTTCAGTTAAGTAATTCTAGCTCGAATAGAGAAATTAATCTTCTTCATGACAAACATTACTTTCTCATTCGAAATATTGTGCGATTAATGGGCCATGATAGATTTAAAAGGAAATTTTTTTGTTAGGGGCTAGTACCGATCCTGTCAAGGGTTTACTGTTGAAAGCACGTTAGAAAGACATTGTCCCATGTGCGAAGAGCATAAATCGGCAAAAAAATTTTTACCGAACAAAGAGGATTGCATTTTAAAGTTTAATGATTTTCATAAGGCTTCGCGCTGCCCTTACATAGCTTATTTTGATTTTGAAAGCCTCATCCAAAAAGTCCGTGGCCTGACTCAAAATCTGAGCACCTCCTATACCAAAACTATCCAAAAACACGAAGCTTGCTCGTATTCTTATGTCATCGTTGATTATCATGGTAAGGTTGTAGCTCATGAATGTAAAAGGTCCCAAGATCTTGCCTATGAACTCATCAAAGCCTTAAGAGAGAAAGCCAGTGAATTGTTGAAATCAGCCTCAATAGAGCCTATGGTCATGATGAACGAAGACAAGGAAAACTTTCAGAAAGCCACCCATTGCTACGCTTGTCAGACGGAGTTCAATGAGTTTATTATGGGGAAACTAAGAGATCACGATCACCATCTTCCAGGAAACAGTTACAGGGGTGCAGCGTACTTCAGTTGCAATGCCACTTATGTGACTGCACTTACTAGCCGTGTTTTGCTCATTGTTTACGTTCGTACGATGAACATTTTGTCATTAAAGCCCTAGGTAGAATTAAAACGGAAAAGCCCATTAGCATTATTCCTTTAAATATTGAACGTTATACGAGTTTTATCGTCGATGATCTCCTGTTCCTAGATATTTTTCAATTCTTATCCACTCTATTCGCAACCCTCACCCTAAATCTTCCTGAGGAAAAATTTAATTGTGTTTCATGGTATTTTAAAGACCCTGCAAAAATCAATCTCATGACGCAAAAAGGATATTTTCCTTATGAACATTTGGACAGTCATTCGAATTTTGTTTCAACAATACACTGAATGAAGAAGGGATCTCTGACAAAAATTACGAGCACGTAAGAAAGGTATGGGAGTTGTTCGGATGCCAAACTTTAGGTGATTATCACGATATATACTTAAGTGATTGTCTCATTTTGGCGGATGATTTCGAAAATTTCCGAACTATTTCTTTTAAAAGTGTTGGCCTCGATCTCGTGCATTATTTCACTTTGCCTATGTATGCTTGGTTCGCCACTTTGGAATACACTACAGTTGAGTTGGAGCTACTTACAGATTATGATATGCACTTATTTATCAAAAGAGGTCTTCACGGAGGTGTTTCTGTCGCCAGTCACAGATACGCAAAAGCCAACAATCCCTATTTAAATGATTACGATCCATCCCAACATAAATCTTATATAGCCTATTGGGATTACAATTCCCTCTATGCTACAGCAATGTGCAAACCCATGCCCATGAAAGATTTTCGTTGGCTAGATGAGAATGAGATCGAAACTTTCGACGTTCATTCCAGTAACCCGGATGGCAAAGAGGGATACATATTAGAAGTGGATCTCGATTATCCAGCGGAGTTACATTTTCATCATAGTGACTACCCTCTTTGTCCAGAAAGACTCGATATTCGTCTCGATATGCTATCCCCTTCTGCTAGACCTTTTAAAAAAATAAAAAAAGAACCAAAAGTTACAAAGCAAAGAAACTCACCCCTAATCTTTATCATAAACAAAATTACGTTATTGACGGTAGAAATTTACGATGTTACTTAAACCTGGGGATGAAATTAACCAAAATTCATCGTGTTTTTTCTTTTACCCAAGGCAAGTGGTTAAAGCCCTATATAGAATTTAACATCACTATGCGTAAGTTGGCAAAAGATGATTTAAAAAAAAGATTTTTTAAATTAATAAACAATGCCGTTTTAGGTAAAATGATGGAAGATCAAATAAAAAAATGAATGCCAAACTCGTTAATGAAAAAGAATGATGCCTAAAATTATTCAGCAAAGCAAATTTAGATTCATTTCACATTATCGACAAGAACCTCACTGTTTTTAAAATGAAAAAATGGTCCATTTATTTTAACAAACCATTGTATACGTGTTATACGGTACTAGAAATATCAAAGTTGTTCATGTATGGATTTTATTACTATGTTCTAAAATCAAAATATCCCGGAAATAGATTGAAATTATTGTATACCGATACGGATAGTTTCATCATGCACATTCAAACTAAAGATCTGTACCATGACATGCAGCGTTACCAGTATCATTTGGATATGAGTGACTATCCAAAAAGTCACTTTCTGCATTCTCTTAAAAACAAAAATGTTATGGGCAAATTTAAAGATGAAATGAATGGTGAACCTATTTCGGAATTTGTGGCCTTAAAATCTAAAATGTATTCTATACTGTTAAGTACAGTTATGCATAATGTATATTGAATCTTTGCATCAGTCTATTCCGAATAGGGTCATTCAAAGACAAATCATGTCTAAAATGCACGACATTTACACTCTAGAAGTGAACAAAATCAGTCTTACCGCATTTGATGATAAATGTTAAATTGAGAATGAGGGAATCACTTATGGCTATTTTTCAATTTAAACAAAATTTAGATGAAATCATTTGTTGTTTTTTATAGAACCTACCATAATGATTAAGAGATTAAGCGATATGAGTGTTATCCCCAAGAAAATAAATAAGGGTGATGCAGGGTACGATTTGTTTTCTACGGTGGACTGCAACATTAAACCTGGAGCTATAGTGCTCTGTGCAACAGACTTAACCCTCACTTTGCCATATAATTGTTATGGAAGAATCGCACCGAGATCGGGCCCCACATTTCATTTTGGACTCAATGTTTTGGCTGGAGTCATTGATTCTGGCTACAGGGGGCTTTTTAAAGTTATGTTAATGAATTTTGGAAATCATGATATTGCTATTAAAATGGGGTATAAAATTGTGCAAATTATTTTTGAGAAAATATATCGCGATGTAGAATTTGTTGAGGGAGAACTTCCCTCAAGCACTCATGGTGAACTTGATTTTGGCTCTACGGGAAAATAAATATTTACTCGTCAATTTAGTCTTATAAATGTTTATTCATAAATGTATCTATCCCATAATGTTACATATGCCCATTTTAATATATTAACTTTACATAAATAGTATAATTAATACATGCATTGAAATGGTGAAGGTTAAATAAAATTGTAATTAAAAAGCATACAGTGGTAAATATATTTTATTCTATAATTAATAAATTCGTGAACAATTTTATCATTTTGTAAATAATGATGACGATGAAAGGAAACAATACTCTTCATAGATACATTAGAACATCTTAAAATAGAATAGAAAATACAATATTGGCCACATACGGCCATTCTTGAATGTTGGAGTCTACATGCATTGTAAGTCCAGGAGAGACTCTTTCTCATGATGAACTGATTTATCTCGTTCGTCATTGGCTTAATTCCGTAACTGTCGAAATATTCAGCCATTCCATTATTAAAATAAATTGTGATCCAGTGAGATCCCGGTCTGTACATGTTGGTACATATGCGCATGCATGTTTACATGTGCGTATGCATGCGAATGCATGTGTACATGTGCATACGCATGTGTACATGTGTGTACACATGCTTACACGTGCGTACGCATGCGTACACGAGCGTATGCATGCGTACACGAGCGTACGCATGCGTACACTTGCGTACGCATGCATACACGTGCGTATGCATGCATGCATGTGTACATGTGTGTAAGAAAGCATGTGTGTGTACATCTGCATATGCATGCGTGCACGTGTGTACATGTGCATACGCATGCACGCATGCATGTAGATGTAGAAAAGAAACACATTATTAAAAAAAATAGGAAAACAAACACCTAACATATGAAACTAACGTTTGAAAGAAATAAACAATAGAAATCAGACACCTAACACTTAAAACAAAAATAATAAAACGATAAACAATTAAAGTGTGACAAATGTAATTTGAGTAGGAACACCTGCCGATATAAAAAACTTGTAAAAAACTTACGATGGACGTAGCAGGTGGTATACTAATATAACATGATACTTTTCTTCTTAATAAATAAACGAGGAACTTAAATTCGAAAAATTAGAGAGAGGTAATATGATACTACATCTAACAAATATTAAAACCACAAAGAAATACACACCACCTGTAAATAGTGACAGGAAAATATAGATACATTAATTTAGAAAAATATAAAATTGACCCTGTTAAAAGGGTTAACTTCAATTGTCGTAAAACAATTTGAGAAGAAGCCCAAATTAACCAATTAGAGATAGGGAAAGAATAAAAATCAGGATATAGTTAGTGATTTCATTTCGGTCAGTTGGTCAGTGTAGGATGAATTGTGCTTGTTCATGAATTTTGGGAGTTTTGAAGTTTAAATTTTTCTTTAAAGTGTTTTTGATTATTAAATTTTTCTTTACATTATGTTTGAATTCTAATTGTTTGTAAAGTGTTCTTGAAGTATAAATTTTGACAGATTCCTGAAATCCAAATTTGGTGAATACACCAGTACCAGGTAAGACAAAGTTAATTATTTTATAAAGGCAATGCTGGGATCTATGTACCCCTCTCTACATACAAAAACAACCCTCCCAGCCAAGGTTTAACCAAAGCCAAACCAATTGGGGGTCAAAACTCATCAGCATAAGTTAACACTCTGTGTCTTTTTCCCAAAATAGGTAGGGCATATTGGGAAATAACAAAGTGGTGCAGTTGACAGGATTGTTGTCCTGATTAAAGTTGTTTGGTTGGTTGGGTCCTTGTTTTTTATTATTATTTTTGGTTGTTACTCTGTGAGTGTGTTGTTACTCATGACATAACTTTAAAACAATTTTTTTCTGGTACAGTTATTTTCAGAATCTCTTCATTAAAATTAAATTATTTCATAATGAATTTTTTCCCCTTTTTCAGTGGGTTTTTTGAAAAAAAAAATTTTTTTTGGGAACTTGTTTATTTAATTTTAAGTATGGCCGAATAAGTAGTTAAGTGCATGTTTTTTTGTTTTCTTGCATTTTGCTTAAGCGCACATGCACATGCCCAAACCAAGTCCATAAAGAGGGTAATTGGGCATACTAAAAGAACCATATTGGGGGGTTTGTATTGTTAAAATTATCTATTTGCAGGAGATGAGCTATGATTATCCTCCATTGAAAATATCTATCGATAAGTGCCCCTGGAGCACAAGCTGCTATGCAATAATTCAACCTAAAAACCTTGAGAACTTTAAGAGGCACATGGCCTGGTGTATGCATGGTCCAAGGATATTATACCCAAGGAAGGAACAGCTTCCTGTGCAACAGGTACAACCCATCATCGCACCTCCACCAACTGACAAAGAAGAGACCATGCTACTGGATCTGCTGATGAGAATCTTGAAGACAAGAATCCTGCAGAAGAGAATCCTGCAGAAGAGAATCCTGCAGAAGAGAATCCTGCAGAAGAGAATCCTGCAGAAGAGAATCCTGCAGAAGAGAATCCTGCAGAAGAGAATCCTGCAGAAGAGAATCCTGCAGAAGAGAATCCTGCAGAAGAGAATCCTGCAGAAGAGAATCCTGCAGAAGAGAATCCTGCAGAAGAGAATCCTGCTGAAGAGAATCCTGCAGAAGAGAATCCTGCAGAAGAGCATCCTGTTGATGAGCATCCTGTTTTTGAGAATCCCGTTGCTGAATAAGACCTTATTGAAGTTGTAAGAGAATTCAACCAGGTTTATTTAAATTCAAGTCCTGCTCTCACAACTGAGTAAGAGCCACTGAAGTTCATCCCTCCTAAGGCAACAAGCAGTGGAAGCGGGCAGCCCAACAAACTAACACGTGGAGATAAATATGCTCAAATATTTAACCGAATATTTGCTGCTGAAAGAGAAAGAGCCCAAGCGAGAGCTGAAGCACCAGAGCCTGAACAAGAGACTACCGTAAGAGAACCACCACCTCATCCAAGGCAACAAGAATCTATCATTGAACGACCACCACTCCGTCAAAGACAACAGAGTCCAAGAAGACAAGGGCCAAGAAATCAACCTATCATCTCTCCTCGATGTGAACCAGGTCCAGTGCCGGGACTGAACGGGCCCTTTTATATGAGTGATGGTTTCTGCTTCTATTTGGCATAGGAGGAAACATTTCAAGGTGAAGAGAAAATTTTGCTGATAAATTACCCTACTTAGAATAAACATTAAAAAAGAAAACTAAAGAAATTGGACATGACACTAGTTACACCAGCTGACCCATAACAAATGGAAGATGAAGAAAACACAAACCCAACAGGAGGAGACAGAAATGCACATTGGCCAGTAGGAAGTAAATCTGAAATTCAGTATGACATAAGATGCTATCTCATACATTGTCTTTTACATAAAAAATGATTTTCCTTGGCTCACTTTATTAGTAGATGCATAAACCATCCAGGCATACAAGAGATGGTTTTCCAAACAAGTGATGAAAACATTGGGGGTAATAGTTGTAACACCCTGTAATTCGTGATCGCACCAAAACCATAGCCCAGGGGTAAACAACTCTCAACCGTCCCTCCCTCCCCTCTGACTCACCTTTCTGACTCATACCCAAGCGGCGGATTAATACACATAGGACCATGGTCACTTGGACCTGGTTACACCTCGCATGTGTACACAGGTCCAAGGTATAAAAGGGCCGTGCTCCTATTTGTAGTTAGTTCTTGTCTTTGCCTTTGTATTACGTAGATTTTATCCGTACCACAATATGGGCATGAGGATTCACCGTTAGTATTAATATATTCATCTTTGTATTCTGTGTTTCTATACAAATGATGAATAAAAGCGTTATGATAAGAAACAGCATGGTCTTTATGTTTGAATAATCAACTTCTCTTCAGAGGCCGGAGACTCCATAAGGCAGGAGGTATACGATTCCTTAGCAGCTACAACATCTTCTCTTGTCTGTGTACCGAAAGGAGAAGATGTATATCAGCATCGACCGGAAGAGAGAGAGATGACCGCCACTCTGCTGCTTAGATTTGAGCTGACACGAGTACCGGCCGAAACAGGTCGGTAACAAGACGGTGGTGAATTTCCCCAAACTGGAAATCCCACCCTCCCCACGGTACTCCCCAAATGACCAACACGACTCAAAGTATAAAAGAATAAAAAGCATTTATTCACTTACGGCAATGCACAATATTTACACCACTTGGCTGGTAAACTTCTACCAGCCAAGCCCTCATAAATATAAAGAACAAAGGCCTAATGGCCAACAGGCAAAACAGAAGAAAAGATGAAAACCTGGACAATGGAGATCTCATCTCCATCCACAGGTGTAGTCTTCTTGGTTGTCCACAACACACTGCCCCAAATTAATGGCTGACCAGGCCAATTATACCTCCAGGCAACTCCACCTGGAGGGGACAGTGGTCACTGACCTCTCACCCATTGAACTTAATGGTGAGAGGTCTGCTGGCACCAATATGGCGTCCGTCCCAACAGCCTACTGTAGCTGTCAGGCAGACCATATAGAGAGTTCATCTGGTCTATCAAAAATTTGAAACCAGAGCAGACAAGGTTGCCACAATCCTCTCAACTTCCCTGTTCTGCCCCGGGAACAGGTAGGTCGAGCCAGCCAGGATTGCTCCCTCAAACCTGACCTCCTTAGCTACCGGATGGTTTCCCTGGCGGTAGAGCAAAAGTGGAACCCATCCACTCCACAGCCCACCGATGTGCCCACCACAGGCACATCTGGGTGTTACACCACCCAAAACCAGGATCAAAAACCGTCCCTCTAAGTCGGCTTTTCTTCAAGGCTCGGAATTTCTCGAAAGGAATATCTTGGAGTTGCGGATGCATGTGAAGCAGCCGACTTGTTAGGAGGTCCACTAGGGCAACCGCGAGCTCGGTTTCACACCCTGGCAATGGCTCAGTAATAAACTGTCCAACCATACCTCCTAGGTCGTATCCCAGCAAACGGATAAATGGGGCTGCATGCCGCGATAGACGAACTATCCCGGCATCTAGTCTCATAACATCCAGAATTGCAAATGTTTGCTGGACCGGGTTCACGACCATTACTACCAGAAAACCTCCACAACCAAATGCCACCACTTGGCGCATGTTGTACGGCAGTAGTTTTGCTAACCATGGCTCTGGAAGTGGCTCATCCAGACGGTGGTAGCCGTGGTATTGGCAACCCTCCATTCCTGGCTGGTCTTGCCAAAGACCAAGTCGGTTATTCAGATACACCTCTGCATCTGAATACGGGGGCAATGGAGCCAATACGCCGTCCCTCGGCCTCAGGCCGAGGGGAGGTCCACGTTTCTGGTCCTAGGGTATCGAATACCCCGCCACTATGGACCGGAGAGAAGGGTGTACCCCACTAGGGGTCACGGGATCATGTGTTGGGGGAACACTGACTCCTACCATCGAGGTTCCTTTGCCCCTAGGTAAGGCAAAGTCACACGATGGAGGGTTCCCACTGCTCAAGCCTGCAGGTTCGAGACCGCATCCACCTTCGGGGAGGGTGGAGGCATGCATCGACCTACCATCCATCTGTGCCTACTCAATGGGCCGGGTATTTATCGGCTGACTCCCGGCCGGCATGCTTGCCTTAGCATGCCGGGACACCTTTTTCTCTGCCACAATGCCTCCAGTTTCAGCTCCCTGGCGCTTACTACTGGAGGGTGTCGGACTCCCCTTCCTCTCACGCTTGGACTTTTACGGTCCTTTTTCTTTTTCTTCCCGTGAGAGGAAGGTTTACCGTGCATCGCATCAGACTTAACTGACCCTGACGACTTACCAGGCCAGTCAGACGTAGGCAGGTGGTTAGCCCCCTTCACCCTCTCAGACTCCTTTGAAAGTTTTTCGGCTCAAGCCGTACTCGTCTTTGCAGAAACACCCGCAGCCGAAGTGATGGTCGAGATTGGTTGCGCAGAGACAAACCGTCCTTGGCCATCCTAAAGGAGGGGCTTCTCCTTCGGTGCAAGAGTCGGCTGACTCTTGCCACCAACAGCTTTGGCTACCGCACCATGGGCTGGTGCAGTGGCAGCCTGCAGTGCTCCCCTCTGATCAATTTGCTGCTGGCCTGCAGCTGTCATGGTGCTCACAATAGGTGCAACACCAGGACTGACAGGAGGTCCCCCTGTGCTGAGTGGACTCCAGGCTGGAGCTCCCTGCAGGGGAGGAAACTCAGCCGGCCGGCATGCAAACTCCTGTCACTCACTTGCACCCATGCCACGAGCAAAGCCACGGTGCAAGCTTGCTGCTTGAGCCATAAGAAGCTTGAGCTTGTCATCTAAGCTCAGAGGCTTCCGAGGTTGGAAGGTCTTTCCTCGACCAGAGGACTTGGCCTTCTTCCCTCTCGAACTATCAGCTACAGGTGGGGTGTGAGGGTGGGACTGTTTTTGTCCCTTACCACCACCATCACCACCACCACCACTCACAGATTTACCCGTTTTACCGGGAGCGGGTACTGGAGGCTGAGCAGCCTTCTTCTCCGCTCGCCGGTCCTTTTTCGGGTTGTCTGACTGCCAGCTGGAGCATCCAGCTACTGTCTCGGGCCGACCCGAAACAGCAGCCGGACTCCCCGGCCAAGCAGCCCCTAGACAACCGTCCGGGTGGGCGAGAGTATTGGCTGGAAGACCCACAGCAAGCGTGAATTTCTTCAATGCCTCCTCTTGGACTTTCAGCCAGGCCTCTCTCTGCGAGAGCCTTAGCTAGTGCTGTGATCTGTGCGGCTCCGGATTTCTTTTTCACCAAACAGGAAGCCACCTTCCTGGACCATGGCACGCCGTATTTCATCCAACCGATCCAAGTGGTCTTCGGCCGGGGTCTCAGCCACGGCCTCCAAAGACATTGGTTCGGCGGGAAGAACTCCGTGGGATCCCGCACTAGACGGTTTACCCACAAAGGTCGAACTACTCCCATCAGACTCCGAAGAGTCCTCTGAAGAGCGGTTATGACTCCTCCATAGTGTCGAGGTATCCACCATCGAGTCCATGGTGGTTTCCACCTCCATCTCCATGTCGATGACTAAGAATGCCCGCAAAGAGACATCCTCGCTATCCTACACCACCCTAGACCAATCTAGGAGGTGGCGGACAGACGGAGACCCGGGTTCTGGAGTACTAGCAGTTACCACACCGGTAGCCAAACTCGCCTCTGCAGCCTCTCCATCCAGAGGAACTACCGCTGCCACCGACTGAACGGTGGTAGCAGCCCTTTCCCTGGAGGGAGACTGCAGGTACCTGCCCCAGAAGGCTCCAACACCGGTCGGAGTCGACTACGCAGGTCTAGGACTTTCCACGGACTCTGCTACCAGAGAATCCCCTGATTCATTGGCGGCATCAGCCACTTCTTGCCCTGCAAGTGTTGAGGAGCCTTCCGACCCCAACTCCAGCAGCCTTGCATCCCCTGGATACAGCGGGCTGAGGGAGGGGGCCGTCGGCGGCTCCCACCGTCGCTTCTCTCCTCTTCTGCCGTGGTGGACCTGGAACAAAAGGAACACACGGTTAAAAACATTTTATCACCATGAAAAAGTGAATTCTACGGACTTTCACCATGCGAATTTGTGTTTCCACCGTCCAAAGTCGGTAAATCAGTCAAAACCATGATTCACCGCCTTTGGACGGTGAAAAACCACCTCTCACTGTGTTCCCACCATCGGAATGGGCATTCCACGGAGTTTCACCGTGTGAATTGCCGATTTCACCATCTAAAGTCGGTAAATCACAGTCAAAACCATGATACACCGCCTTCGGATGGTATAATCTCCTCCCCTCCGGGCTCCCACTGTCCTAACACCGTCTAACTTGGTCTCTCCAAGCACCACAGTGCTCGGACGGGCAGAACCCGTCAGAAAAGGGCTTTCCACAGTGGTTACACCACCATGACAACAGTCATGGCGGCTAAACCACCTCCACCACGTGTGTATATGGTCATTAACCGTATAACACACCGTTAGCAAGTAAAAAAGAACTACCAACAGGCAGGAGAAAGAGATTCCCTTACAGGGACTTACTTTTTCTGGATTTTCCACCTTTTCCAGTCTTCTGCTGGCTCTTTGACGGTGAATTATTGTTTTCTTCTTCCGAAAATGCATGGCCGGCGTCTTTTGTTTATCAGAAGCATAAACAATATGGCGCCTAGCCACCAAATTCACCATCTTAGCGGCTAGTGACCATGCAGTAGCAGCTAAAACATGATTAGCCGCATCATGCTTGGTCACCATGGTGATTCTTCCGTCGTCTGCCTTTTTAGGGGCAGACACACGGTGAATCATCCTATGCAAAAACTGGCTATGGTGGGAAGAGACATTCACCGTCAATCTCCGTACATTGACAGTAATGGAGGATCTCATGGACAGATTTCTCTGCCCACGGGCCGATTCTCTTGGACCCATAGCCAGACAACCAGTGGTGGGTCGCCCTTGGTTTCTGCTGAAACCGTGGCGGGTCCCAAGCACCAGAATGTCCAACCGTGCCCTCTCCCAACCGTCCGCCCGAACCAGCGGACGACTGGCTCTCTCCCACCAAGGCAGGGACTCCCAGAGAGTCCCCACAATGTGGGAAACCCCACTTGAGGGTCAAACCCACTCACCTAGTACACCCTCAATCTCCGTGGATGGAGATTATACCGAGGTGGAGGCGGTTATCTGCCTCAGAGTCGGTAGACTTCTTGCGAAGAAACGGAGAATGGCTTTGACACTGGAGTCACACTACTCACTGCCAAAGCCTCCGTAGCATTGCTGCCTGCATCGGAGGAGGTGTCAGAGACACCAAGCCCATCTTCCTCCCTCACTGTGCAGGTGGGTACATATGGTTTCAAATTATTTGACATGAAACCTGTCTCGTACTTTCCGACCATACCCATCTACGAATTCTACTTCGTAAACTAGGTCAGAATACCGTGAGACCACTGTACCCCTCTCAGCTTTATAAGCTAAGCTCCATTTCTTCGCCTGTCCGAGCTTCCCAGCTTGGTTTCTAATCCACACCTGAGCTCCAGGCGGATATAGAGGCTTCTGCACTTGGCCAATCATACCTCTACTTTTGCCTCTTGTGAGCAGCCATCAAACATTGATGCACCTGCTTCTCCATGGCTTACTGGTCAGGCAAGTCACGGATTGGACCGTCCGGAAGTAGGTTATCAATCTCCATCCGAGGCTCACAGCCAAACAACAACTGATACGGAGAGACCTGAATCTCTCCTGGACAGTGGTGTTATAAGCCCACACTGTGGGCCGCAACTTATCCCACCAATCACGCTGTTTCTTGAGGGGATCAAGGTACCGCTTGATGGTTTCCATCATGGTCTTATTCGTATGCTCCATAAGCCCGTTACCTTGCGGATGGTATGCCGCCGTGAAGTGATGCGGTATGTTATAGTGCTCCCAGAACTTCAGCAGGACTTTGCTGGAGAACTGGGATCCACGATCCGAGACAAGAGCTTTCGGCATGCCATACACCGAAAGGATCTCGTCCTTCAGGAACTTTATGACACAAGTGGCCATGGCCCTTCATACCGCCCTTGCCACACCGTACCGGGTGAAATAGTCACCCATGATTAACACATAGGTGACTCCACCCACCGAGGCAGGAAATGGTCCAACGAAGTCCATTCCCCCAGATGTTAACTGGGTACTCTGGCATAATGGGTTGTAAAAATCCCTGACTATGTGCGAACTGTCATGCTCGTTGACACACCAAACACGACTTAACGTACTCGGCTGTGTCCCGCTTCATACCGACCCAGTAGAAGCATGAGCGCAATCTCTGGTAGGTCTTGAACATCCCGAAGTGACCAGCTTTGGGAGTGTCATGTAGCTTCCTTAGACAGAAAGCCCTGCATGACTTCAGAACTACCAGACCAGTTCTTAACTAATATTGGATGGATCTGATGGCATACAACAAGTCGTCTGCCACCACAAACTTGAACCGAAGGTTCGAGTTGGGGTCACGGAAGATTTCACTCTTCACCTTGGAGCACCAGCCATCGGCTTCTTGCTCTTTGACCCAATCCACCTCCAAGCGGACTCGGTAAATCACCTCACCTACATCAGCCTCGACGTGTTCAGGTAAAGAAAGGTCTGCCACATCACAAACAGGATACCGACTCAAAGCGTCGGCATCCTCGTGCAGTGTCCCTTTCTTGTACTGAACCTTAAACCGGTGCTCTTGTAGTTGCATCTGCCAATGCCCCAACCTGCCTTGCAGGTTCTTCGTTGTCTGCAGATAGCAAAGAGCATGGTGATCTGTCACGATCACGAACTCCTGGTTAAAGAGGTAAGGACGGAATTTACCCACGGCAAACATTATCGCCAAGCACTCCTGCTCGGTGACAGAATACCGTGTTTCTGCTCCTTTCATGAGCCGGCTTGCATAGGCCAGAACACGGGGGAACTTGTCCTCCGGCAGCTTCTGGTAGACTACGACACCCAAGCCGTACCCACTAGCATCAGTATGGATCATTATCTCACCACGAGGATCGCACATGGTGAGTACCGGCGCTTCGGTCAAAAATGCCTTTAACCGAGCAAATGCTAGTTTGCACTGATCCTACCACTTGAAGGACACATCTTTCTTCTTTAGATCATGCAAAGGCTTTGCCACTTTGGCGAAGTCCTTGATGAACCTCCGATAGTAACTGGCCAGTCCGAGAAAACTTCAGACACCTGTCATTGTTGTCGGAACATCAAACTCTTGGACTGCTCTTACGAGATCCGGGTCCAGAGCAACTCCCTCTGCACTCACTACTTGACTGAGATAACGTACTTTGTCAAAGCCAAAGAAACATTTCTTCAGCTGGAGTTTCAGCTCCACCCCTCGTAACAGTCCAAGGACAGTGGAGAGTCTCTCGAGAAACTGCTCGAAAGTGTTCCCAAAGATGATAATATCATCCAGGTACACTAGACAAGTCTCCCACTAAGTCCCCCCAATAAAAGATCTAGCGCTCTCTGCATGGTGGCTGGAGCATTACAGAGTCCGAAAGGCGTTTTTCGGAACTCAAACAGACCTTGAGAGCAAATGAATGCCATCTTCTTAACTTCTGGATCAGCCATCTGAACCTGCCAGTAACCACTAGCCAGGTCCAAGGTTGTGAAGAACTTTGCACCGGCCAATGAATCGAGCACATCATCGATGCGAGGCAACGGATACTGATCCAGCTCAGTCTGGGAATTCAGTTTCTGGCAGTCCACACAAAAACGAAAGCCACCATCCTTTTTGCGAACAAGCAAGATAGGGCTCGCATAGGGACTACGCAAAGGTCAGATAACCCCTGCATCCAACATCTTCGCTACCTCTTTTCTCTCAATTGCTCTGGCCGCTGGAGTGGTTCGACGCAATTCTTCACACACTGGAGGTTGCCCACCAGTATCAATTGTATGTTCGACAAGAGGGGTTTCACCCAGCTCCATATAGTTGAATGCAAAATGATCCTGGCGTTCCAGTAGGAACTCCCGAAGCTGTCTCACGCCTCATCAGGCTTCAGATTGGGACCAATCTGAAGACACTCTTCGAGGGTAGAAGCTGTCGCCTCGTTGAGGACCTGGCATCCGTTTTCGGAAGCCCCTCTCAACTTAGGCGAGACCTCCCCTGGTCGAACTGTCACCTGAGCGGGGTCTCCCCTCTCAACTTAGATGGCTCTTCCAGCCCTACCACAAGGACAGCCTCTATAGCTTGAGCCGTGGCTACACCCTCCCCTGTCTACAGGGCAATGGGTGCATTCCCCACGTTCTCGAGCTAGATATCGTACGTGCCCAACCGGTTAGCTTCAGCAATTCCTGCCACTGCCAACACACCACGTCAACCTAAGGTTTTCCGGTGCAGCTCCACGAGAAGCAGCTGGCCAGGGCCGGCATGTTCTACCAGGGCCACAGATACGACACGTCGTACATGGGCTGGTAGCCAGACATTCTCAGTTGCAGGGAACAAACTTCCCCGTGCCCGATAGAGGTTCTGGTCTCAGGCAGCTCTGGTGAAACAATGTTCACCCACCCATCAACCTTCTCGAGGGCAGGCGGGACCACTGGGAGTTGCTGTCCCTGAGGCAAAGCCTCTGGTATCGGCGGTGGAATTGCTTCCACCTCCACAGGTTCCCCAAGCGCTCAATCGGTGAGTGCGGCCTGAAGGGTGTCCGGATGTGCAGTCCAGACATCCTCCCGGAAATAGACTTTCCGGTGCACGATATCTACCATCAAGCCGAAGCGTGAGGTGTGATCAACACCCAACAACGCTTTGCACTCTCCTTTCACCAAAAGGAGAGCAACCTTGATGGTTCTCTTGTGGATGGTCAATTCCACATTTGCAACCCCTATGACCGCGATAGAGTGCCCACCCATTCCCAGAAGGAATGACGGAACCGCTAGTTCCTCTATTGGCAACTCCATCACTCGTGCCACCGTCATGGTTAAGATCGATACATCGGCCCCGGTATCTACGATCATCTCCAAGAGATGATCGCCTATCGACACCCACACTCTTGGCGATCCTGTGTATAGGTTCGGTTCTGAAGTTCAGGAATGGGAACTCGCAAGTTCCCACCATCAACACAAATTTTAAGATATAGTTAGTTAAAATATTAGTTTTCAAGCAGAGTGTGTTGGGCTCTCGTCTTGAAAAGATGTAGACTCGGGGGAGAGGAGAGTGTGGCAGACTCTCAAGGAGATTGGTGATGGGAAAGACAGTGTCGTAGCAGAGTTAAGAATGAGACTGGTAACCTTTTGGGAGGGGAACAAGTGTGCATGGCTTTATGTTTTAACCTGTGTTTTCTAATTTGATAGTTGAAAAGAAAAATTAAAAAATTAAATAAGCCAAAAACTAAGTGTATTGTGCAACAACAGCATCAGCAGCACACAGACACGCGCACAAGTGTGTACCTGTGCGTAGACACGCGCACAAGTGTGCACATGTGCGTAGACACGCGCACAAGTGTGCACATGTGCGTAGACACGCGCACAAGTGTGCACATGTGCGTAGACACGCGCACAAGTGTGCACATGTGCGTAGACACGCGCACAAGTGTGCACATGTGCGTAGACACGCGCACAAGTGTGCACATGTGCGTAGACACGCGCACAAGTGTGCACATGTGCGTAGACACGCGCACAAGTGTGCACATGTGCGTAGACACGCGCACAAGTGTGCACATGTGCGTAGACACGTGCACAAGTGTGCACATGTGCGTAGACACGTGCACAAGTGTGCACATGTGCGTAGACACGCGCACAAGTGTGCACATGTGCATACACGTGCATGCACGTGCGTACACGTGCATGCATGTGCGTACACATGCATACAAGTGCATACACGTGCGCGCACATGCATAAATGTGCATACACATGTGCGCACGTGTGTACATGTGCGTACACATGTGCGCACTTGTGTACATGTGCATCCTCATGTGCGCACGTGTGTTCATGTGCGTACTCATGCGCACACATGTAACAATGAAAAAAAGTTGGTTATTTGATATATGAAAGCGTATATTAAAGCAATGGAGGTCTATAGGGTTCCTTGAATCCCTTGTTTTTCTTTCTATTCATTATGAAAGCCCTGTACAGCACATGATTTTGATTTATTATTTGAGAAAGAATTTCTACATATTAACACAATTTTTGTCAGCTGTCCCATTTTGTCATTTGAGATAAAATGTTGTCAATTCATAAAGATTATTTCAACTAATTAATATACATTTAGTGCATTATAAAAAAATCATATACATGTCGACTACAGGAACACAAATGGACTTCTGTTACTATCAGAGAGCATTAATGATAAAGAGCATATTGATAAAGCACAATTAACATGGGCACAAACTGCAATTATTAACTTTTTATATTACCTAATACATGTTAGATTGTTTTCAACATTATTATAAAAAAAAATCTGTTTAAAACACAAAACTTTTTTTTTTTTTAAAAACATGGTTTTTTTTATAAACTTTGATTCCATGTGGTATGATAAAAAAGTTCATACAATTTCATCTTTTTTCACCTGCCTATATTGTAGGGTTGCCATATGTCCTCTTTTTCCCCCGGACATGTCATCTTTTGGCCTCTTTTTCAAATAAAAGAAAATGTGTGGGTTTTTGTCTTTTCCTTTCTTTTTCGCTACTACTACTTAGTTTTACAAACTACATAAGTAACATAAACTTACATATCATAAGTTTCTGTAATTGGTACAGTGGCGTAGCCAGGATTTTTGTTATGGTTGGGTCCGAATTTTTTTCTTCAGAATAAAGCTATTTGCCCACTGACGTGCAGTGCTGTGCCGCGCCACGCCGCCTAGAATAACTTTCCATTGTACGCTCGTTTGCATCATATAAAATCAAATGGTGCAACGTCTGCTACAAGGCGCACACTGCGACATGCAAATCTGGCTTGCAGAACTTCCATGCTAGAAGTCTCGAGGCGAACTGAGAAGCATTTTTTTCCTTTCACCGCAGCAAAAGAAACAGCACACAGTGATGCGCCTGTGTGTGGGGGTAGACAGAAGGAATCGGGAGAAAAGCGCGCTCAGGTGACATGCAGACACCACTCAGGTGTCTTCGTTTGCCAGTGTGCCTTGTTGTAAACAACAGCACGTATTCATTTGTAATGTGAAGTGTGAGCGTTTAAGTTGTCTTCAATAAGTGGCAGTTGTGCTTGCACGTTTATATGGTCGGAGTTCTGGATGGAATGTTCGAATTGGCGGTTCGGGGCAGCACAGCGCTACGTGCCATACTAGGTGACTAGCTTAAAAAGACGCTTAGTTGAGTATCTATAACTGTGGCGGAACAGAAATTGAGTTCTGAAGGTACAGGTTAAGAGAACGAAGAAAAAAAAGATAGAGAAAAAATTATCAAATGTAAACACAGCCCTTGTTGGCTACGCCACTGAATTGGTAAAAGATGGTAGCACATAAAAGAGAAGCAAAGCAACATAAAGTGATGACTGACTGCACAATGATTACAATATTTCGCAGGTTACAATATAAATACCGTAACATTTTAAAAATAAATCATTTATCGGGTTTCGACATATTTTTAGGTGTCCTCGTTTCTTGTGAGCAGAATATGGTACATTGGTAACCCTGCCATATTGATACCTTAGTCAACTAACTGAAGAACGGTGAGGTTATACGTCAACATGAGACCAAATATCTGAAATGCAAAGTAGGAATTAGTTCATTCAGTTAATGAAATTTAATTACCGTATTTAATGTTATATTGCAATTGTAATATTGCATAAATATACTAACAGAGAATAGAAGTTGCTTATCAACATCAAAGAAGCCGTATGCCGTGAACTTTACAGAGGATGACAAAAACAATTGCAACTGCAAAAAAAAAAAAATGTTTTTATTATGCAAAGTATAATTTACAGAAAAAAAAATTTGTGTTTGTTATTGTAGCATTTTAATATAAATATTTTTACTTCATTGTTTTTTTCCAGAGGTTCTCTTAGAAAAGGATGTAGGCGAAGAACTTGAGTCAGTTTTCGATTCTGTAAAAGAAAAATGTCATGCTATTTGGTGAAAGAAACAGAATGCATATAAATTGGTGTTCCGGTTTTAAAAGTCGCTTGTGTGCCAATTTCTTTTGCTATTTTATACAAATGTTTATTGAACAGCAATTTTTACAGTGTTGCCTAAAACGAGCAAAATTATTTTTCTTTCCATAGTTTTCTTTTTTTCTAGTTTTAATTTTTTGTTTCTCCCAAAATATCATTTTTTTAGAATTTCTATTAAAACACACATCAACTTTCTGATTTTTTCAACTAAAAACGACCTATCTGGAAAATGCCCTATTGGTCAACCTGCCCAAATTGGGTAACATAGCGTACCTCTGCTTCTGTGGTGCTTGCATGTGAGCATACAAATGCCAACATGGTAGTTAGTTGAGTTGTAGTTACAAGTTTTGAAAATATGGTTGCAATGTTTCCACTAGTGTTTATGACGAGTATGTACGAAATAAACGACACGATGAGTGTTTTACAGCAAATGCATGTCAGCAGTATTGGACCCAGTATTTGGTTGAGTGTCTGTACCGTCTCGATCAGTATTTGATAAGTTTGAAGAAGATCGCTCACTTTATCCAGCGAATTACATTCTTCTTGATTTGTGAACAATGTTTCGAGTGATAGTGTCAGTTTTTTTAGTCGAATGCAGATTGCTCGACAAAAGTAAATGAAAAAAAGGAGGGGAAGTATCATGTTTGGTAACACTAACACTCCGAAAAGTAATATAGCTAAACTTAACCAATAATCAGTGACACTTCCCACAAAATACTTCACCATGGCGTAGATGGGAATCATGCCTGTCATGCTACAAAAACAAATTAAGCAGAATTTACGTACAAAGCGGCCGTAATGCTGCAAATCACTGTCCTCTCGAATGTCCAGAGCTTTGTCAATTTTCGTAAATGCTCGGAACACTTCGGGCCATTTCGAAGCATTGCAGACTAAAATGATCAAGTTTAAATTTCCGTTAACTGTGCATAGTACTACTAATCCAATGCATAACATGGATTCTAGTTCATCCGGTATAACAAAGCAATAATATTGTATGGACAGATATGCAAAAATAAAATTAAGTACAAAAGGAAAAATTGCATAAAGTGTTATCATTTGTGATCCTTCTTCGTTATAATTCTGCAATCTCAATGGAAATAGTCCAGTGAATTGCAAGAATTTCTTGAATCTTCCAAAGGCTGAATACACTTCATTGTGTTGTTGTTGAAATTCGATTTCTTGTCCAATTGTTGTTTCTTGATCTGTACTTATCTGCTCCATCGTTTCTGAAAATATTTTGGTTTAAGAATAAGCTGTATTAGCAATTACCATTGCTTTTTATTCACACAAGCAAATATTTATTATTTATGAACTTAAGTTGCATGTTGGAAATTGTTTCGTTTATGAAAGAATCACATACATTTTTTAAAATGCAGTAATTTAACTAGGCAAATGTAGTTTTTTTAGAAGTAGACCCTACTTAACTGAGAAATATGATGTTTTGGGAGAGTGGGGTAATAAGGAGACGATTTGGTTAACGATTTAAAAAAATACTAAAAGGAAAATCTAAGCCATTGTTTGTCATAATTTTCCCCACATTCAAAAAGCAAAGAGGGCCAGGGAACACTGACTGTGTGGGGCAAAAATTGATTATAAGTTTGTGACATGATCTAGTTTGGAAATTATTAAATAAAAAGTTCAATTTCAAAACTAATTTCAGAACAAAATAAGGGGCTGTGATTATGTGATATCATCTTGCTTATAAGCCACTGGGACTTGAGAAGTCTCTAAAAACCGAGTGAATCCCGGGAACTTCATGAAACATTGATTAAAACTAGAAGCGTCCATAATCGCATACTGCATGGGTGTTTAAGCACCAGGGGCCTAACTTAAGTTTGAACAGGTTCTCATGGGCCTTTCATAACGTTTGGTTTAAAAATAAGCTGTTTTACCATTATACATATACTATATATCATATTATATATATATTGTGTATTATCAATATGATTATTTGTACACAAAAGCAACTATTTATTGTTTATGGTAACTTAAGACTTGCATGTTGTAAATTGTTCTGTTTGTGAAACGAACATATAAAATTTTTCATAAGCGTTAATTTAACAAGTCCAACGTAGTGTTTTTTAAGTAAGAAGTATGTCTTATACCTTGTACACACGTGAGTTAAATGAATTCAAATTAAATGTGTTTAGGGTGAATTATACGGAATCCAGTTAAGGACACGAACCATATAAAAACAGACTTTATTATTAATATTTTAAATTGAAATACTAAATCAATATTTTGTCAATAGTTTCTATATTATATTTAAGTATTAGCTCAATATTTTAAGAGATTATTAACTGAATAAATTGAATTCGACGTATTGTTTGTTTGCCCTTCACAGAGGGTTCTGTAGAACACGTTTATTATTTAAATGCATTTAAATTATCAGGTGTGTACTAGGTATTACACTTACTTGAAAAATATTACGTTCAGGGGAGAGTGGTGCAAAAGGATACGTTTCATTTACGATTTTCTTTTAAAAAAAGGGAAAAAAAAGTGTATACCTGCCGCATCATAAAAAGAAGCTAATGATGTCAGATGGGTTGACAAAAAAAATAAGACTTGTCATTTTGTATGATAGAAAGGTAATAAAAGAATGCAAGAATACTGTTGAAAACGTCTCGAAATTATTTCGTAACGTAATTCTAATTTGCATTCTAACTGCACCCACGGTACCCAAAGGAGCAGTGCTATATCTCCCATAATTTTGCATGCCGATGCATTTTAAAAATTCATTCTTATTCAACTATAACGAAACAAAACAATAGACATTTTTGTATGCTTGAAAAACTGATTTTTATTAATAACAGAAAAAAAATTTGAAAACAAAAGAAACTGCACAACAATCTACGAGTCCGGCATTTCTCCTCCAGGAATTAACTGCACAAAAAAAAAAAGAAAGTATTGTTACCTTAAAGACGTTTGTAAATTGTATAAAATTAACGCAAATTTTTTCAACTAGGAGCTAAGCTGTTTGGTCATTTAGTCTTTATGTACAGTTTTTTTTTAGTTTTATTGCATATGCCATTGGCGAGACCAATATAACAACAACTCGAAGGCTATGCAACTCTTAATCAAAAGAATATCAAATATTAAAACCATCGTAATATTGTTTCCATTCAACAAAATCTGATCCAGTTTCGTGACTCTTCGTCCTTCCGGCGTACTTTCACTACAAAATAAAACGGTGCAAATTAGCTCGATTAACAACGGAGAGACTTGACATAAATAACTTAAAATACGGTTAACAAGCGCCAATAAAAGGTATATTTCTTACTATTCGGTTACGTCCTCCAGAACCATATCTATGAAGAAAGAAACTGTCAAAGAAAACAACAAAACGAGAGTTGTGTCCGTCGCTCACTAGATGGCGTTCGTTACAAAGGATACTGACAAAATCGTCAAAACCCAACAAAGTACCGACAACTTCCTTGTCGTTTTTCATAACGATGTGGATTTTAGAGCCGATACATTTGTCAACCAGTTCTGTTACACAATAAAAGCACAAGACAGGTAAAAAAAAAATATCACAATTATGTAATGTAAATGTCTTACCGAGTGGTAAAAGCGTAGACGGATTCGTTACAGTGGTAGTCGCCATTTTTATCAACGAAGTATGCTCATGTTCAGTGTCGCCAGATCGGCCCTAATATTTATCTTATTGTTTTTAATAAATTGTGTACATTTTTATTGAAAGATAATTAAAAACTTTTAAAATTTATGTTGTTATTTAGAAAATGGTGATTATTTTTATTATAGTAAGTAAGATGAAATCAATTTGAAAGATACATTAAACAACAAAGAAACGTAATATTGTGTACGTGGCAACACTGTTTTATTACACAACATAAGAGATGGCGGCTACTGCTGAATTACACGGTAGATATATGAAGCACAAACTAGTGCATAACCGCTATAGCCATGGATCACAAAATGAAACAAATATGGCGTTATTGTTCGTTAATGTTTAAGTTATTATACGCCATATTAGTACAACAAATTGCTATCAAATATTGAACGTCATGTGACTTGATATAACTATTTCAAAGCGAGTTTTATTGTGAATGCGGTACTTATATTAAAATAATAGAATGATTACTTTTTTACTATTTAAAATTTTTAAACTAATTAAAAATAATGTGATAAATTTCTTATTTCTATAATTTATAAATTAATAAAGACGAGACGAGTTGGATTTCTGACGAATGAAAAGCGTCGTTGGTCGCTTTCGAGTGGCTTTCATAAATCCAAGATGGCGTCGCCTTCTCCTTGTTGTTCTTTTCGTCTTTTTGTTCGTTTTCGCGTCGTTTTTTCTCTCGGAAGATGATTTGTTTGAGTGTTTTGTTTTAGGTAGTGAGTTCTTTTGGTCAAGATGAGTACAACCGAGACGTCGAGCGACGTTTCTAGCGATGGAGATGTCGCCATGTACTACAAATCAGCTGGTGAGTTCAGAGAGAGAGAAATCTTCTCTCTCAGTCTATCTTCTATAATTTAGCCCTTTTCCCATTTGATTCCTTTCTCTCTTTGTCATTTATTCTTAGACCAATTCATTACCTTAATGTTTATTCAATAATTCATTTATAAATACACCCTATTATTATACTTATAAGAACTGATTATATCCTCTAAGAATTTATTATTACGATTGCTTTCATCATCATCGTCAGCCTTCAATCAATGTGATTTATGTTTCTCAAATGAATAATTTTTTTTTTGCTTGTTTATTGATCATTGTTTTTTGTCTGAATGTTATTCCCGCAAAAGTAGACAAATTACGACCACGTTTTAGGTCAAAATGGCCGTTTTTAGACATATTTGAGTTGTTTAGTAATCTATTTAATAATGTATTATGATTATATTTGTATCGGTTTCGTATTTGTAGTCGATCTATTCCTCCATATATACGGTGTAGACCGGTATTTACATACATTGCGAGTGAAATGTGATGTTTGAAGCCGTTTAAGGCGGAGTGGGACGTTTGAAATACATTTAGGCGAAACGGAGAATCTGAAGAATTATAGGTAAAATGAAAGTAATGAAGAGTCTGAAGTACTTTTTGTGAAATGAGACGTTTTGAAGTTGTTTCAGAGTGGAGTGTGGGTCGTTTCAACTCGTTTGAAACAAGTTTAGCAGAAATGGGATGTTCAGAGCAGAGATTTGTTCGTAATAAGTTCTTCGTGTGAAATGGGATGTTTGAAACAGTTTTAGGTGAAATGGGTTGTTTGAAACAGTTTTAGGTGAAATGGGTTGTTTGAAACAGTTTTAGGTCAAATGGGATGTTCGAAGCAAGTTAGGTGGAATGTGCCTTTTAAAACTATTTAACCTTTATGTCAAAATTTATAACTTTAGGTGAAATAAAACACTTAATAACCGAACTTCAGTCAAAAAGACGATGTTTGATCTAATTTGTTGAATAAATGATCGAATCGGATAGGATTGAAAAGAAAAAAGGTAATCTTTTGACAAAATTGTTTTGAGTTGAAGAAGCATTTTATGATCCAGTGTCAAAACTGGTTCCTTTTTTTTTTGGTGAAAAAAGTCAGAAAAGCGAAAAGATTATTGAACTTTAAACAAAAAAAAAAAAGAAGATTCGAGTGAGAAAAAGTAAAAAAAAATTGTTGAAATTACATTTTATATGTTGAAAAAGAAGGTAATGTGGTTTGTGGTGGTGGTGACGACGTTTAAAAAGTTTAATATGTTATGATTCGCGGGTTGGTTCTTTGAGAGAGGTCAGTATTTTCTTATTTTAGGTTCAGCTCAGATTCCTGTTCTCATTTTTTATTCTTCTTTACCTGAATTGAAAATGTAGGCTTTACATGCAAATGGTTTGTTATTTATGACAAATGTTTCAATTTTGAGAACTGGTCCCTTAATTGGGTATCTGAGTCACCCTCATCACACATCCCCCTTTCTCCCCTCTTCATCCTCCTCCTCCTTGATTCTATTGAAGTCCTTTTTTCACTCTTTTTCTCGCCGTTAAAATGTGTCACACTTATGTTATTCTGTAATAGTCTTTGCAGTATTAGCCCATGTTCTATTTCTGTGGGGGCGACTGAATAAGCGCCAAATTGAACAAACGCCAAAATGAATAAGCGCCAAACGGAATAACCGCCAAATTTTTGGCTTTTATTCAGTTTGGCGTTTCTTCCATTTGGCGCTTATTCAGTTTGGCGTTTGTTCCATTTGGCGTTTGTTCCATTTGGCGTTTATTCAGTTTGGTGGTTATTCAGGTTTTTTGTAAATTGTGATGGTCCAAATATTGTGAGCTTTTATAGACGTCAGACTGTGCAGATTTACAGCTAACATAACCTAATCTAACCAATCCTAACCTAACCATGTGTTTATCACATTTTGGCGGTTATTCAGTTTGGCGCTTGTTCAGTTTGGCGTTTGTTCCATTTGGCTTTTATTCAGTTTGGCGTTTGTTCCATTTGGCGTTTATTCAGTTTGGCGTTTGTTCAATTTGGCGCTTGTTCAATTTGGCGTTTGTTCCATTTGGCTTTTATTCAGTTTGGCGTTTGTTCCATTTGGCGTTTATTCAGTTTGGCGTTTGTTCCATTTGGCGTTTATTCAGTTTGGCGTTTGTTCAATTTGGCGCTTGTTCAATTTGGCGCTTGATCAGCGCCACCATTTCTGTGTGATGGTTTTTTTTGTCTTCTTACTTTTCATGGTTACAAAAAAATTAAAAATTAAATTAATTCTAAACCTGTTTTTAAATCACCCACTGTCCTAATGGGATTTCTAGTATTTATATACATTATCAGTGCTAATATTTCATTCTAATATTTATTTGTAATTATCTTTAATTATCATTTTTATTAAAATCAACATAATTTAAAATATTGATTGAAGTCTTGATTTAAATTACGATTTATTAAAAAAAAAATTGGCAACAACCATAAAAATCAAATGATTTAAATCGCATTTTGAGAATTTTTCTTACAATTTTTTGTTGTTGAAAAAAGTGATTTTTTTTTTCTTCTCTTTTGTGAAATGAATTTTGTAAAATAATTGCTCTTCACAGGGTGAATAATCAGATTGAACACTTTTGTTATGCACGGAAATTAATTTAATAAAAGGCGAACAACGCAATGAAATTTTAAATAAATGCAAATTAAAATATATAAAAATCTATCCGATATTAATCTACCCTTGAAGACTCACTCACTCACTCTACCGCAATTCTAAAACGACGAACTTCTTTTAATTTTTTTTTTAAAACTTAAATCTTTTTTGATATCTATAGTAAATAACAACATTTTCTGTAAATTGAAGTGTAATTTACTGTTGAATATTCTCTCTTTTCTATTGGGGTTTGTGTTGTTCCCTTTTGCTGTGTGTGTGTTTTTTTTGTTTGTTTTTCGGCCATCTCTCTGGAATCTCTTTCTCTCTCTCTCTCTCTCTGTTATAAGAAGAAGCATCGTTCTGTTTGTGTTTTCCACTAAATTATATAAGTAGCCTCCTACTATATTAAAACAGTGAGTGATGGTAGGCTTAATCATTACTAATATACACTGTATTATTATAGTGACTGCTTGTTAGACAGGCTGGAGTCAGGTGTGATGACTCATTTGCAACTTTTTTTTTGTTTTGGTTTGCTTCTTTGAAATTCTCTGTATTTCTTTATATATATTTGGCGCCAAGGAAGTTTTTCCTCGACATCTCTTTCCTTTGAATCACACACACGCTCCTCTTTTGAAAAGACGATGACTCGAAAGTCTCCACAGATGAGAGAGTTACTGCCTATTATTGAGTAACAAACTCTCTCTACTTTTCTCATTCATTTAGGATCATATTTTTTGATCTTGAGATCGGTTTTGATTGGTTGTAGTCTTGTCTGATGGACACATGATGCAGACAGATGGTTCCATTATTGTTGATGTATAAAACACGTTGAATTAGTGAAGTCACACTGACACACACAATATTCACAAATTAAACAACGTCGGCGTCAATTGATTGCTTTTAAAGGGTTTATTATCGCCAAAGTGGAAAATCCAGTTATTCTGTAAATTCACTAGTCGATTTGTGAAACCATCATTTCGATAGTTAATTTACATGATTGACTTGTTTTAGGCAGTTTGCAGACTGACTACACCAACAAGCTAATCTAGATAATACTGTATGTCCGGAAACTAAAGCCTATTTCTAAATGCTGTAATGAGCATATAGGAGAGTGAATGCTTTCAATTAGGAGCTTCTTAAAAAGCCTCAAATGAGGGTGTCATTGTGTGTAAATATGGCGTCTTCATATACACATTTTTTTTTTATTCTGAACTTCTCAAGAAAGCAAGCATGTTTATTAGGTGTTTGATTTTCTTGAGAAGAACAGACAAGAGCTAGTACAGTTCCAGGACATTTTTTTTTTCTCTATAAAAAACCACTTAACCACATGTTGTTTCCGGGATTTCTTTATCGATTATAATTAGTTCATTCTTTACTTTTCGTACACAGTCTTTGGAATTATCAACGTTTTGTAGGTTGTCAAATTGTTTTAGGCATTTTACACCTTGTCTGAAACGTTTGTCAACGAGCATTCGGTAATTAAATAGCCAAATATGCTTATTTTTTTGTAATGACAGTAGTAGTAGTTAGTGCTCGCAGCCAGTCTCTCTACAGGCAATTAGAAATCGGGACAAACAGAAGTTGGCTCCGCCCTTTTTATGACGACCGGCAATTTCTAATTGGTTTGTTGTGTGGTTCGACGTTGAAAAGGGCGGAGCATGTGACGTCAGGCTACATAACCAACCAGTTAGAAGTTGCCGGTCGTCATAAAAAGGGCGGAGCCAACGTCTGTTTGTGCCGATTAATCGCCTGTATTTCTCTCTTGTCTCCATGTTTTAGTGTCAACATCATTCCTCCTCACCCCGTTCACTCCGAATTGCTCTTTGAGTTTTAAGCGAGGTTTGGTTGGATAAGCTGATTGATTCCAATATTTATGACTTCCCCCCCCCCTTCTACCCACAACACAACACTTTTACTCTTCAATCTTTTGCTGTGAAAAAGAAAAACAGAAAAAAAAATGGTAAATCGATCAACTTAAGAAGAACTAAGCTTTCTATTCGTTTCTTTATGTTTGGGTGTTAAAATATATCATAAAAGAAAGTTGACCGTTATGATTATGATTGTACAATGTGAAATTGATGAGCTTTTTATTTTTGACCCGCTTTTCTTTACAAAAAAAAAGTACTTTTTGGTTGTCAATCAGTCACATCGAGGGTTTCAACTTTCAACGTAGGAGTGGAAGTGCACTTCCTATCTTACTGACTCTTTGTATTGTGTTTCTAAACAATACTGTGGATGGAGTTACTATTGCACTGACTACAGTGTACTATTAGATTGTTAAGGAAGTGTTTGAAAACGTTCAACAGTTTGTTTGCAATGGAATCCATCCAATACTGTCAAAAGACGAGTAAAACTAGCAAAATGGAGAAAATAGCAGTTTGTGAAGATGCATTTACATGGCAAGAGCAATCCTTGTTTAGATGGGACCTCACTTTAATGCAGTGGTCTCAAACTGGGGGGTCCGCGTGCCACTTGTGGCCAGAAGCGACCTCCTGAGTGCCCAGGGACACTTTAAAAAAAATTTACAAAAAAAAAAGAAACACAAATTTGAAGACTGCAACAACGAACCAACGAATTCTACCAGTTTGTCAGCCATGACCAATTTCTAAATATTTTTTATCTGGCTACTCGGGTTCTGTCAAAAAGCACAAGGATTCAATAATTTTTAAAATCCGAAAAAAATGGTCAAAAACCAAGGCTTGGTTTTTTTCAATAAACGGCCAAAACTTCTAAAAATGCTTCAGAAGTGCTCAACTGACCCCAGAAGTCCCAAAAAGCTTTAAAAAAAAGCATAAGGATTCAAGAATTTTTAAAATTCTAAAAAATGGCTAAAACCCCAAGACTGTGTGTGTTAGCCTGTTTGGGTGACCAGTAGGCCTATGGCGTTCATGGCGTTGACTATTTTTTTTTATAAAAATGAACTATCAGCAGCGATATAATCGGAGTTTGACCCCTAATGATTGTTATGATTCGTTAAAGACGAATTATTATTATTTCATTGTGGTTTTCGACTCGATGTGCAATTTGCTGTGTGTGTATCCTCTACACATACTTAAGTTATGGATGAATTGGTGTTGTCTTATTTTACTTTCTCTGTCTTTGTGAAAACTCATTAAAAATCCAATAACCATAATTCTCCTTTGTGTGTCATCATCGTGTAATTTGAAAAATAACCTACTTCTCAAGAAGATGTCCGGCATCTAAAAGTAACTTCTTAGTTTTCTTGTTTTTGTTTTTTTTAAGTTTCTGCTTACAAATTTTAATTGAGCGTTGTGCACAAAGAATGTCCACGTTTATTTTTAAACTCTTTTCATTTTCCTGTGAAAAACACACAAAATGAAAATGGAACATTGATGGTGGTGTAAAATGACTTCCACTCCACCTCGAAGAAACGGAGGATTCTAATTAAAAGTTACCATAAGTTTAAATTGGTTTCTTGTGGGAGTTTTTTGTTCTCTCTTTCTCTGTACTCGGTAAAAAAACAAAAAACAATAAAGACCATCGTCAGTGAATTCAAGTATTTTTAGATTGCAAGAGGTTTTCACTGATTTGGGCAATAATAGTGACTATCGTGAGAATGTGAACACGTTGAAACTATTATACAACAGAAGAGAGAGAGAACACACACGCGCATGGAGGACATAAGAAGAGGGAGGTGTATGTGTGTGCTCAACAAAAGAACGACAAACATCCTTATAGTTTATAACTTTTCAATAAAACTAGGGATGGGACATTCGAATCCCGCGAATCTTGAAAAATATTCGAGATTCGAAAACTCGAATCTTCGTGCTTTTTTTTCGTCTTTCGAACCTTTTGAATCCTAACCTTAAAAATTTTTAACCTGTTAACTTTGGTAAAATTAGTTTTTAACTCCACTAACACTAACTAAACACTCACTAACAAAAAAAAAACCGGCGATTGTTGCAATTTCGGTGGTACTCGGATCGCCAATATCATCACCTTGTGGCGACCCTGAGTGACACTTGTTTTTTATTATTAATAATTTAATATTTAATATTTAATTTATTTGTATCTTCTTAATGAATATAATATAGGATTCCAGAACCTTTTTAGGATTCGAGAAAATTTAGGATTCGTCCCACCTGTAAATAAAACCAATGAACACTTTTAAGCTAGGTACAGGCGGAAAATTCTGGCTTGTCAATTCTGTGCAGAGTGAGGAGGAAAAAAGCAGAACTTTACATTAAAAAATTAAATACAGGGTGGGCCATATTGATAGGGATACATTTTAAATGCACATAATTATCGAGGAATGAAATAAGCACATTTACTAGGAACTATGTGGAATACATAACCAAGTTTTAGTATTTCACACCACTTTGATGAGAACATTCTCGGGCTGTTTGCGTCATCCCCCACTGTAGTGCGGTGCATGCAGCACATCGGCCGCTATCTCCCTCCGGATGCTTTAAGCCTTTGAGTTCAAGAGCTGTTAGTTGTCTCCCGATCCACACCCTGTCACCCTTTCCTTTAGATAACCCCACAGGAAGTAGTCCGGTGGGGTTAGATCTGGTGATCTGGACTGCCAGTGGGATATCACCGAACCTGGAATTTTGCACGGCATCATAAATGAGGATGACTGACCTCGAACAGAGACCAACATTAACTCCGAAGTTCAGACTTCCAGATTCACTACGTTTTAAAAATGCTAGAGTACTCCCGCTTGCATAAATTAACCATAACATGTGTCCCATCAATAGGACTCACCCTGTATTATTTTACATTTTGCATTACACAACGCAAACAATATCAAATGATTTAAGTTTTAATCAATGTCAAATATGTTTATTAAAGAGATCATTACCTCTAGAAATTTCTACTTAAAATTATGAATTATTTGATTGTAAAAATGATGTTTTTTTTTTTAAAAAAGTACCTTCTTAATTAAAAAAACTTCAAAATGAATCAGTATTTGGTAGAAACTTGCAATTTCAGATAGATGCGCCTCCAAACAACATGAATCGGAACTAAAGCAATAAAGAGTATACTCCTCTACTCGAAAAATATCGATATGTAAGCCTTTTGCCTGTGTTGCCACCTCACATTATTTTTAATTCACTATTCAAATAAATGCATGTATTTCCTATTCGTTTCAAAGTAGGCCTACTATGGATTTAATTTTGGAATTATCTCACCTGCCAGTTGGCTCTGGAGTTGATGTGAAAGTTGTAGTGAGTTGAATATGGAATACATGTATTTTATTCAGGAATTATGGGAAATGTGAGGTGACGACAACATTTGTCACTAAATTGAGGGAGGAGACATTCGTTTTTAGAAATTTAAAATGGCGCCGTTTGGCGACTAATAAAAAAAAGTCACTTCATTTTTAAGTTTTTTATATAATTTTAATGTAGTATTTTTAATTTTAAAAATTATTTTAGCTATCGTTGGGTAAGTCTAGACGATATTTCAACAAAAAATCAATGGGGCTAATGGTCTCTTTAATTTAATAATTACAAATTATTAATTTAAAAGAAAATTACATTTTTTACAGTTACTTTTTGATCACACCTCGTACATAAAAACATGGAATATATGACAAACAGATAAAGCTGTATGTGTAGGTTTACGTATACCTAATTTCTGAAGAAATTTCACCCACAAACAACAAAGACTTAGTAAGTAGAGATGTTGGGCCCGTTTTGTGAGAACACTGTGGCTAGTCAGGCGTCAATTTTTGTTTGGTTTTCGTTTCTTTTCCGCAATGTTGGAAATTAATTAAAAAAAAAAAAAACTACCGAATGCTTTCAATTTTAATGAAAATGTCACCACCAACACCGTCTGCTGTCTCTACTTGCCGTTGTTCTATAAGTAATTGGCTTTGAAGAACCCCTTTTTTTTTTGCATATTTTTTGGACGTGTTGATGATTAATATATTTGCATAGGCCATTTATCCCATGTAAGCTAAAAACCTACCTTGTTTCTTTTTTACTTAACACTGTCTAAACTAAGATGAAATATTTGGGTTTTTTTTAATATTGGAAAAGTAAATGAATTTTGTAATCAACATATTTATGTTATCTTTAAAAATCAACACTTTATGATTTTTTAAATGGCCAAATTTGTTAGCTTTTTGATGAAGTTTTGAAGCAAAAAAAAAAAATGAAAATCCAGAACCTGTAAATTTGCCATAAAAATTTATTTTTAAATATCTATCACCATAAACGTAACAAAACCACTTTCAATTAGGACTCTGGAGAAAATCATTTTTTTTTAAAAGAAAGAAATAATTTTTATTTAAATCGGAGTAACTGAAATTTGTTTAAAAAAATAAATTAAGAATTAAAAACGATTAATATTAAACTTTAATTATTTACCATTTTACATAGTCCAACACACACAAGTGAAACATCCTATGGATGATTCGTAAAATATGCAACTCTTAACACACAACTTAACTGAATTTTAGGTTTTTCTGCAATCTTCATAAAAAAAAGTTGTGATTTAAATCAGTTCATTCACTTCATTGTGTGGTAAATTTTTAGTTGTTCTTAACAAGAAAATTAAACAAAAACATGTTTTTTTTATGAAAAAAGATATGAAAAGTAAAAGAAGATCTAATTGAGTCTGTGTCAGCTTAGTGTCTCAGGCGACTGTTGGTCGTAAGTTCAAATCCCCGTGCAGTGTGAATTAATTTTCAAATATTTCAGAAATTATGAAATTAAATAAAAGCGAGTAAGTCTTGTTGGTGTAGTGGTTAGGGTCTCGTACCATGGTGAGCCCCGGCGCATATTGAACCCAGCCCACGCGTGGGGAAATCTGTAAAACATAGATGGTAAGTACTGCGCCGCAAATGGAACCCAGCCCACGGCCATCCCGTGCAGCCTTCACGAAATGTGTTTAAGGCAAGGCGCAAGTTGAGCCCGCATGGCACGCAGGGTGAGTCACCACGTGAGAACTGCGGCACGAACACAGACCTTCGGCACCTCACGACACGCAGAAACTGCGTCACTTCACCCTGCATACGAACATTCGCTGTTGTATTCATTTCTGTGTTTCACAGAAACTCACGGTGAACTGCGAACTGCGTCTCAACTTGCGCCCGGCCTTACAGATTTCCCCACGCGTGGGCATGGGCTGGGCTGTGCGTGGGCTGGGTTGTTCAATATGCACCGTGCCTAAGGTTGGTCATTGGTTCAATCCCCGGGCTGTGTGAATTGTTTTCAAATATTTCAGAAGGTGGTGGACAAACAAACAAATTATGAAGTTAAATAAAAGTATTTAAAGTTTGTGTCATTCGTTGTTCGAATGAAAATTTCACAAAATGCACAACTGTTTGAACAGCAAGTGACACAAAATCAATTAACCATAAGTGTCTTAATAATGGAAACAACACAAAACTGCCACTTCTAGCCTGTCTGCAGTTAACTATAACCTTGGTTATGGTAACTGCAGTTAATTTTGGCAGTGGAAACAATTGAGATATTACAGATTCATTACAACATATATTATAGAAACAGGTTTAAAAACTCTCCATGGACTTGCTATAAAGAGTTTTGTCTTTGCATCATTTTTTAAGCAGTGAATTTTTATGTTTTTGTCAATCTGCGGAATCAGTCAAGCTGCATATTGCCTAGGTAATCTAAAAAACAACCAACCTGCTAGTGAATCTGCAAAATTCAACATCTAATAAAATGTATTGAGTTTTGCAGATTCACTAGCAGGTTGGTGGTTTTGCAGATTACCTGATTCCGCAGATTGACAGTAACAAAAAGTATATACATTTTTTTAAAAAAAAAATCGTGATTTTTATCCACCACCCTAGATATGACACCTAAAATTCATTCATGCTATTTTTAAAATAATAAGCAGCTTCCGTAATAATCCGCGCTTTTGTTTATTTTAACTAAATGTGACATAAATTTGCATCTTTGTTGCACAACGCCTAATAAGTGTGTAAATATTGATAAAAAAAAATGCTCCGAGTTTCGAATCAATATTAATTGAGGCAACTCCTTGACTTTCACAATCGTTACAATTTACGAATCAATCTGTTGATATATTGTATATGATGTGCGTGTGTATTCGTGTTCGAGTGGGACGGACTGTGTTGCACCACAATCACAGTACTGTGTAATTATACCGGATACCCAATTTTTATAGTTCTCCGCCTTTCATATACACACCACTCGCTTATAGCAAAAAGTGGCTATTGAAGCAATTTGCTGTTAACATCATTATTGTTTGTTGTTGTTGTTGTTGCTTAAAAATGTGTATACATATTTGAGCACGAACGAGGAAGGGCTACAGACACACGAATGCCTTGGTGTGTACGTCGATCTGAGGCATTCAGAACGGCCTAATTGGTCATGCTGAATCGCTGCGAATTTCGAGATTCCGAGGCAGTTGGTTCGCTGTGTGCAAACCAGTCACCACTTTGATAAACAATCCATATTTGCAAATGATCAAAGGTATTTCTGCGTATCGTATAACACCGTTGCGTATCGTACCCGTACCATTCACTGATACTGGTATACGGTGTCCACACTACTCGCATCATCAATGCGTTGCGTTTCAAAATGCGCGATACGAAATTACAGACGTCCCCGTTTCTAAAAGGCGGATGAACAAATATTGTACAACGGAGTGACCGATCGCACTGCCCGTTCCAACTTACTACACCGCGTATCGTATCATTTCTTTGATGTGACGGAGAAATTAACCGACCTACAAATGACCGATGAGTTTCGTTGCGTTTCTTTGTATCATATTTTGATACTGAACGGTGCTACGCTAGCTGTACACACTGATACGCAACGGTGATAACGATATACGCAGAAATGCAACAAGTGGATACCCGCCTTTAACTGATGGATCGGGCGCCTTATGCTTCCTCATTGCCGTTCGTGCTCAAATGTGTACGAAGCTTTTATTTTGCAATTGCCACAAACGCGTGCGTAAGTTGAAACAATACTACCATCTTATTAGGATTTCTTTATATATGTTTGGTGGACTTTTTTCACGTTCTCACACTTAACAACGTTTACAAATCTTACAATGAGTTGGATTTGTTGTAAATGGCAATAAGTAGAAATACATTCGAAATGTGCGGCGGTGTTTGCTTAGAGAGAGTTAGTTGTTCGTTTTGACTTGAAGTGTCCAAACAAGTGGAAGAGGTTTGTTTTGAGTCTTCTCAAATCGAAGTGTTGTTGCCGCTTCAATAATTTCAGCTGAATTGTTTTATTTTAGTGACTAGTCGTCTGAAAATATGCGGAATGTTTATTATGTTCAATAGTACCCAGTAGCATATTTTAAGGGGAATTATAGTTTATTTTTATGGTGCAGAAGAAAGAAAAAAAAACGTTGAGAACGTTCAAGATGATGGTTTTTGAAACAACTGATTTTAGAATTTTGATTATTCTGTCTTTCAGGAGGAAAATAAGAAGAAATTTTGAAGTGGTTTAGAAACTAGATGGGTAGCTCTATCACTTCAGGGCATTTTTTAGTGTTTACACCTTTCGGAATAAACTTTTTATTGACAAAAATTAAAAAAAAATGGTGTCTGTTAAGCGTTGTCTCTTAAAGTTGGGTCATTTTCAAACTCTCATGCCCGATTCACATGAAGCTGACAAAAAACAGACACTGGTTTTCAAAACAAATTGGTGACAATTTAAAACATTTCTACGACAGTTCAGGGACTATTCCATGTCCGGCCACAGGTCCGTAAATTATCAAAAGGTTGTTCGTGTTCTCGGTACTACACAACATTCTTTCAACTTTTGTGGATAGTACGCAACATTCTTTCATCTCTGTCCGTTCAGTGTGGACAGTTAGTATTAAAACAACAACAGAACTGTTACGTAGTTTATTTATGTAAAGACTAAATTGTGCACGTCTACGTGGACAGGTATGTGTTGTGTGACAAATTTGTTGTGGTTTTGTGTTGAGTAGGCCTACTGCTGACAGTTGTTTCAGGTTTGTTTTGTTTTATAAATCTGCTTTTTCTGGCATTTTTGTTGTGTTTTTGTTTCGAATCCATGTTGCAGTTTTCTTCTCAGCTTGATGTGGATCGGTCCAGCATAAAAAGCTCATTTTGAAAGATAGCTTTACTCTTCTAGTTTCTAAAACAAGCGGTTTACACTTTAAAAGTTAAAACCACCTTAAATAAAATAATTTCAAGAATTTTTTTAAATGAAGTAATTTCAGGAGTTTTTAAATGAAATAATTTCAGGAGTTTTTAAATGAAATAATTTCAAGAAATCATTTGAAATTATAAGTGGAATGACATAGATAATTTATATTACCGGCATGAAATTTACGAGTAGGGAAGTGTCAGTTTTAAAATATATTTTATCGTCTTGAAGTAGAGACCTACATTGAGTAAAAATTTGAAGCCCAGCCCATGGGACTTTATGCTGGGCCCAGCCCACCAGGCCCACGAAGCCCATCAGGCTCATGGGCCTTTAACATAAATATGCCGATCCAAGCCCAGCCCAAAAGCCCACTGGCCCATGGGCTTTATGTAGGTCTTTATCTTGAAGCGACAAAAAACATTTTGAATATGTCATAAACATTTATTTTTGAAAGATATTATCAGACAAATTACTGCTTTCTTTTGCACTTTTGCACTTTTTAAAAAATATGTATAAATAGCTTGAAAACGTTTTTCTATTCCATGTAAAAAAACACACACACAACAAGAATGAATTTTAGAACTTGAGAGAGTGGGTTTTGTTGTGGATTTTGTTTTTGATGTACAAAGTGGTAAAATGTAGCGTACAACTCTAATATAAATGTATGCAGTTGGATTCAAATAGGAGATTATAGCTGGATAATGTCCTTTGGTGTATAATCTTTCCGGTGACTTCCATCCGATTCCGTCCGTTTGTTATCTGTGTCCATTCTAGAGACTAACATCCTTCTATGCCATCGTTTGTGATCCATGTGTATTATAAATTTGTCAAGGTTTGCAATGGAAGTTGGGACTGATTACACGAATTAATAACCAAGGAAGTAGTAGACTAGACAAATGTTAGGCATTTGAGGTTTACACATTTAGCCTTATTCAATCACCCCCCCCCCCCCCCCAAATTAGTTAAGCCAATTTAAAATCTTTTTATTATCAGTTACATCTTTCTCGAACGGCGGACAATTCTGTACTTTGTATACTATGGTATTTATAGGAAGTTTCAGTGGACAGTTTGTCTTATTGTCGAGTCTTTCATTTATTTGTTTCACTCAGCAAACGCCGAACACACATGGCCTAGCCTACCACATGAATTGAAATTGAACTTTGTCGGCAAGCTGTCTATTCACATGTATACAAAAACAACCACGACACAGTTTTGAATTATTCATTGGTGGTTAAAGGTGTGCACTGTTTGCTTCCGTGTAAAATGTTCTAATGTCAAAAGCATTGAAGGATATCCAACGGTTGCATGTCATGACGTTTCATTACGGGTTGCCATTTTTTGACTGTCAGTAATAAATTGTAATAACAAATAAACTAATGTTGATCTCTGATGCTGGTATACACTTGGTCCTCATAAATTTATTTCTCATTGTGAGAGAAAAAAGTACACTTTACCCAGGTATTAGCTAGTCTTAGGCCCTTGGCACACAGACGACTTTCGGAACACTTCTCGACTGCAACATGAAGTCGGATTGTTGCCAAAACCACCGAACACCGTTTCATTGGTTTTTTTTTTGTTGTTGTTAAGTTTTATTAATTTTATTTCATTTCCGGGCTCTCCGGTTTTTATTACAGCAACTGTCAGTAACATAAAGCTTAATGAATCTTTGAATTGGGTTGGCGATGACGGCGACGACGACTACGCTGTTTCTTCATAAGTGTTTCAAATGACATCCAATTTTTTTTTTCTCTCCATATTTTAATATCATTTTGAAACATGATTTTGACAAGTGTGGTTAGATGTGATTTGTGTCAGTATGTCTTTCACTATTAAATTGTGACTGCGATTAAGGTTTTTTTTTATTATTATTAAGTTTTACGAGTTTAGTATTTTTTTATTGTCTTGAGGTTAGCCTGTCAGTGGGTCATTCATTCTTTTCAGGCTGTTGTTTCTTTCTGTGTTTTTTCTTCTCTCTTTTCTGCCTACTGATTTTGTTTTAAGTTTCTCTCTGGTTTCATTTGGAAAAATCCTATTCTTTTGTTTTAGCTGTATAAAAATTATTGGCGGGTTGTTTTGTTGCTTTGCTGATTGCAGGAGTAACTTTTAAAGTTGTAAAAAAAAAACAGGGTTGACAGAGTTTTTTTCCAGGGGTGGTATTTACCGGATATTACGACGGAATGTACCGTCTGGGAATGATGGCTTTTTCTCAGTTTTAGGCAATTTCAATTTTTTTTTATCTCATACAGTCTGCTTTTACGTTTACACTTTCTTTCCGTACAGTTAATTTTCCACGTCCATCACGATTTTTTTTTCGAAGTGATCATGAATAGACACAGTTGCGCGTCGGTCATCGGAACCGTCAATTATCGGAAACGTTTTTTTTTTTTGCTTATTCTTATGAAAATAAAAGAATTTCTTTGCAATCGGTTTTTTTTTTTATTTTTCTCCACTTTTTTAATGGGAGTTCGATTATATGAACTTTTGATTATCGGGAACTATGCATGTCCGATATTAGTTCCGATAAACGACGTTCTACTGTATTTTATTAGTCTTTATATTATTACATAAATGACGGGAGTGAAATTCTAGTTTAATTTGGGTTCTTGGATCGGGAGAGTCCAACATAAAGTTGACCATGAGAAAAACCGGTTCATTTAAATTGAAATAAATTCCGACGTGCTTAAACGTCTTTGGCCTTGTTTGTAAAGCGTTATACACAGACAGACAGAGCTTCATGCATTTGCTATTCTAATAATCATATATTCCTGTGACTAGCAATAATCTGAATAAGTGAGAATGTAAAGTTAAGAGAGAAATCCATGACGTCAACATGATGTCAAGTGGCTTGTGGATGAAGGATTCCCAAGAATGCATTCCTCTCATGACGTCAATCGTTTTACCTCGTCAGTTTTTTAAGGTTATACTCAGTCAGAAGAGAAAATATAAATTATGTGCCGATCTTATTAATCTTTACATGTCAAAATTTACTTTGTCTTCATTTTTATTTATATATTTTTTTTTTTTTTGCAAAGGTTTGTAAAGTTGTAAGCTCTGATCACTTATAAGGAAAATTATGTCGATGGCACACTTTCTTCAACGAGTGCTGACAAATGTTTTAAATTTAAAAAAAAATAACACTCTTGTCATTCTGATAATAGCACATGGTTCAAGTATCAGTTTCTCTAGTGCTTTTAGTTGGTTCAATTCGGAGTGATAAGTGCGCGATAAGTGCACTTAAAGTGCTCTTTTCAAGCTTCTCACTATCTTAAAAAGTGAGATTTCTTTATAATTTCCCAAGAACAGTTTGAAATTAGTGACTTAGTCTCTGTCAAAACTACAATTACTTAAGAAATGAGGGTGACCTACACTACAGTAACTTCATGTGAAGTTTCTTTATAAAATTAACATGGTTTAGTAGTAGTCTATTACGTCACTTCAGCTGATAGTCCAGGAGCAAATGTAGTTTCCATGGGAAACATTATGTAGCAAGCAAGCCACCTGTATAAAAGCGTTCAGGGTTAAGCCCTGATCACGAATCAAGAGGGTGTCTATTCTGGAAGTGCGTCACATTTCAGTAATTACAAAGATGGCGACTGAACCAAATTATTAAATTGTGATTTTCTCAACACCTATTTTATACGATTCTTACGTTTGAAACATCAAATAAAACTTTGAAATGTCTACTGCAATTCATGTCTGTTTGTAAATTACCATATCTTTGAGGAATATGGAACTGGAGCCATTTAAACAGGACATTGCAATAAAAAATGGTCCTTTTCCCACGTATTATTGTATTATTCACCAAAACTACAGAAATTCAAAACTCATTGACAAAATGTATTTTATAGAGTAGTTCATTACCTTTCCAACAAGCCTAAAGATGCGACGATTCCTTTGTTAGATCTCTAGATATTGAACTTAAGCAGAACTGTTATTTCGACAATTGCCATAGACCTCTGTGTTAATATTAAGACGTAGTCTTTCTGTGGCCACTTTTCAGTGTCAAAACCTTATTGTACGAAAGTATTACCACCTGAAAACTGTTCTTATTATTGTAACCATGAAGTACATGGGAAAGTGATCCATACTTTTCAAAAACGGCTAAGTTGATAGTTATTGAAGAATTACACATGCTGAAAAACCACAAGAAAATGGAAATAGAAATATAAAAAACTTCTGTATTCTTTTGCACTCAAAAATACATTATATGGCTCTTTGCTCTGTGGCTTTTCTGGTAAATGTATTAATTACAAAGTGAAATTCAGTTGGAATTTATTCAGCATGTGTGATTCTTCCCTAAAACAAACAGAAAAAATAGTAAGTTTCAGCTATATTTCTGTGTATAGGGCAGTAGGGGTGTAGGATAACAGAAAACATTTAAAAGACATTGTTGACTTTATAGAAGAAGGGGTAAAAATACAGTACAGTACTACTGTAGAATGCTTTCCTATTGGTTGATAAAATGTAATTCCTTGTGGCCAGAAGAACCAACTTTACCGTGTGTTTTTTCTTCTTCTTCTGCATAAATTGGAGCCAGATACTGTAAATGGTATAGAATTTTTCAAATTAGATAAATTCCTTTTTAGTAGAATTTCTTTCTGCATGTGTGAACCTTTCTGCACTTGATGTGCGTTTTGATCAAATGTGTTTTATTTACATTTTCTCAGTACTCTTATTGGTACATGTTGTGGTAGTGTCTCTTCTACTTACACTGTAACTCATTTATTTTGTTATACACTAGCGAGAGAAAGGCTGCAACATCTCAACATTTTTTATTTCCGTTCAGTTTGTAATTTCGTAGCTGTCGTCGTCTGAACGACTAGCCATCGTGTTACGGGATGTCTGATTTTTATGCATTATTATTATTATACAGTATGTTAAACTGTAATAATATTATGTCAAAAGTAGGCAAACCTTTTATGTTTATCGAATAACTAGTTAATTAACCACCGCATTTAAAAACGTTGCTTAAAATAAAGTGAAGATTAATCCGTGATGCAAGATAAAACTCTCCAAAGTCTATGAAGACATTTCAGTAGGGATGGGCCATTCGAATCCCGCGAATCTTGAAAAATATTCGTGATCCGAAATTTCGAATCTTCGCGCTTTTTTCGTCTTTCGAATCCTAACCTAAAAAAAAACTGTTAAAAACTTTGGTAAAATTAGTTTAAAACTCCATTGACGTCCAATAGAAGCGTTCACTAACAAAAAACGGCGCTTGTTGTAATTTCGGTGGTCCCCGGAATCACCAATGGATCACCTTGTGGCGATCCTGAGTGTCACAGTGTTTTTTTATTATTAATAATTTAATATTATTTCATTTATTTGTATATATAGGATTCTTATATGAAGGATTCGAGAGATTCTAGATTCGTGAGATTCGAAAACCTTTTTGGATTCGAGAATATTTAGGATTCATCCCCCACTTCTAGTTTTTAGCCCTACAGCCCCGTAAAATCTATGAAGCACACCAAGCTCACTTTACGAAAAAATTCAAAATGGTTTAGAAACTAGTATAGTTTGGTAATAATGCTAAATGTTTTTTTCATGATGATATCTTTCAAAATAAAATTTTGATAAGTTTAAAAAAGGCAAAAACAGTTTTTCATGAAATATCAATGGGAAAACCTCCCAAAACGGGCCATTTTCAAACATGCTATAAGCCTATAAACTGTTTATTTTTTAAGATATTGTGCCATTTATAGTTTTGTAAACTATTGGACGTTTTTCATAATCTTTCTAAAAAAAAAACGTTTGCTTGACGTTTTTCCGGCCAAATATTGCAAAATATAACCTATATCTAGTCACTTGAGTGGCGGAGACAAAAACAAAATAAATATCTATTCAGCTACTACCTTAACGAATATGTAGAAAGGGGGTAAAAATGAGCGACCAGTGCGCGTATGTATAAGAGAAGCGAAATGTCTCCCCCTTTTCTTTGAAGACCTCACTGAAATGTGCGTTTGTTTATGGCAGCTATGGCTGCGAACATGTATTCAAAACGCGAAAATCCTCCTCCTCCTACTCCTATAGGCATCGAAACGTATCCCATTTTTCTCATGTGAAACCGGCTTTTGGCTTGAGAGTTTAAGTATTAGCTCTTTATGTATGTTTAGGTACAGCGCTGGCTAGTAATAATTGCTATGATTAGTGATTTTTTTTTTCTAACTATAAGCTTTATGGGTGGTGGGATTACGTACAATTGTGTTTACTTTCACCCTGTACTATTTTTCTATCTGCTGTTGTTGAACTTTTAACTAGAACATTGTGTGTAGCATTATAGCATAGCATCCATCCATCGGCCACAATTCTGATTTGCAATTTTTTTTTTTCATAACTTGTTTTTCGATGTCACTTGTCTGGTTATTGGTGGTGGTGGTCGTAAGACTTGGATTATACCAGCATGCAGCCGCCTTCTTTACGAAATTATTACTTTGCTTTTTAACATATTTGTGGCCGACGACGACGACGACGATCGAGTCGAGAAACAAAAAAAATCTGTGTTCAGTGTTGTGTTAATCGCATTACAGAGACAAACTGCGTTCGGATGAATCGGAGTGTTGTTGTTCGCGATGGCTTTTCGTAGGTGGTGTCCAGAAGGATATTCTGAATGTAACAATTCTCGGTACATGTATTCGTACGGCAGGAACTGGTTTTGGCCTTCTAGTAAGTTTACTATATACATACATGTATATATATTTAGCACATACGATTTAGCATTATTTATGTTCAACGACAATTCTTTCAATTCCAATTTCAAAAATGTTGCCGGATTTTGAAGTGTCGAAGATTGTGGAAAAAAAAAATATTTGGAGATGTGTTCGCTCTTTATTTGATGGGTTTAACGTCGTGAATGTCTGAGGCTTTTTTATATCTTGTGTTTTTTTTTTGTTGTTGCAACTTTTGATTGTCATTTTTACTTCAACTATCAGTAGGAAAATCGAGCACAATTTAGAAATGTGTCGAATTCCAAGTTGCGATTTAAGAGAAGAAGAAGAAAAAGAAGGAAAATTCTGTTAATTTTTTGATGTTGTTGTAGGCCTTAACTATATGCAGACTTAAAGCCGTGTATCCACTTGTTGCGGTTTACCGTATCGTTTCACCGTTGCGTATTGTACCTGTATTATTCACTGATACGGATACGGTGTACACGCTACTCGATGTTTCTCGTATCATCAATGTGTGTTGCATTTCAAAATGTACGATATGAGATTGCAGACGCCCCCGTTTCATCTAGTTTCATTTCAACACATCGAATTTGTTGAGATCATCGGGTTCGTTGCGTTTCCTTTATATCATATTTTGATACGGAACGATGCTACGCCAGCTGTATGCATTGATACGCATCGGGGATACGATACGCAAAAATGCAACAAGTACTGATACCCGGCTTAAGATGGCTATTTAAACATTTAATTTGTCCCTGTAGCGCTAGACGGCGCCACCGTTTTCCCATAGAAATACATTGACAACATCACAGTTCATACCGACCTTTTTTTTTTTTATAAAAAGACGAAAATTAGATAGATTTTAAGAAATAATATCTTTTTTTTTCTTGAAAGGTACATTAAATTTGGGATCATGCATGTTAATGTGTTTTTAAAATTAATTTAGTATATTAAAGTATTTTTTTTAAAAATTAATTGCACACCATACACTTTCTTAATAGGAAATCTCTATAAGTACTATGCAATTTAATGTGGCGCCATCTGAAGGGGGATGCATAGACTGAAACATTTATATAGCCACCTTAATTCAGGCTTGTTTTTCTTCTTCTTCTTCATATTTTCTACCAATTTACAAACTTTTTTTTGGTTGCTTTTTATTATGTATTTATGAGGGGGGGGGGGAAATCTTGTTATAATAAGCAATAACCGAGCACTTCTTAGAACCATTGTGTGTGAAGGTCGTTGTTTTTGTGTTTTTTTTTACAGTCAAGGGTCCAGTCATATTCCCTGTATACACAGAATGTATGGCTCCGGCCCAGGTTTTATTTAAAGGCAGGCAGTGGAGTATGAGTTAGTTGTAGTGTTTGTGGCACGCCGGGGTCTTTTAAGATGGGTTCGTGCATCGTAAATTCATCGTAATGAATAGGTTTTCCTCTTTTGCTAGACACCAAATGAAATGAACGCACATATTTCACTCGAGAGAGAAAGAAAGAAAGTCTTCAAAAGATTGTGGATTGCTTATTCGTGTTCAGCGTTCTCTGCTCTAGGCTACACTCTTTAACTTTGTGTGGGCAATAGGCATGTGTGTTTCTGTGAATGTGTTTTTTTGGGTGGGGGGTTTTTTTTTTGGCCTCCTCCATGTGTGTGTGTGTGTGTGTGTTAATTTTATGTGGGTGTGTTTGTGAATGTACTACAATCTCGAGATAGTTTCGAGTCGTTTGAAAACGTTGAGAAGTTTCTAGTCACTCTTTTAAGGCTGGGCGCACACAGGGTGACACAAATGGTTTCGAAACACAGGCAAGTGTGGCCAGCACTAGCTTTTCGTTTGTTCCTCCCTTTTATGAGCGTCGTCAACTTCTAATTGGTTTATATTTGGTCTGATGCTCATGAAAGGGCGGGGCAAACGAAAAGCTAGTGCTGGCCACACTTGCCTGTGTTTCGAAACATAATGAAACGAAACATTTGCGTGTCATATTCCACTTTGATTACATACTTTCAAATGAAGTCGCTGCCAGACAGACAATTGTGCCCAGCATTAGAATTTCTTTTGCCTCGCCTTTTTGTGACGTCAGACCAAGTAACACACCAATTAGAAATTGATGACGTTCAGAAAAGGGCAGGGAGGGGACAACAAAATTCTGAAGCTGTCTGTAGATGCCTGTGACACAAGGCAGAACAGAAATGGTGACTTTACGACAACACATAATAGTGAGGCAAGTTGAAACAAAAACAGCTGTCTCTACTCCCATGTTTCATCCAGTTTGTTTCACTTGTTTTGTTAAAACAAAAATGCCACTGCACATGACCAAAGCCGGAGCACTCTGTCCACGTGATGCTTATTACTAACTTATTAGCAATGACTGAACAGTTTTTGTTTCAGTATGTTTTTGCTTCATCATGTTTCATTTGAAAAAAAATTAGTTGAAACATTTGTTTTTGTTTCAAGTTGTTTCTAAACGTTTTGTGTCATCCTGTGTACCCCCAACCTAATAAGAAGAATGAAACATATGTAAAGAAAAAACGATTCTATTGAAAGCTGCATGCAAAAGTGCTGTAAATTGAACTCATTATGTTGCATCATGGGTAATGCATGCTAATTGTTTTTTTTTTTTGAATTGTTAATTGACTTAGAAATATCTGCATGTATTTTGTGTAAGTGGCTGCTTTATTTTTTTTGTTCGAGAATCTGGCACGGCACGGCACGTTACGTTGTTAAAAGGCCTCATATCAATGAAACAAATCTAGGCGTTCTTAAATGGATCCTTGTGTGTTAGCTATTTTTTCTATGTGTGTTTGTGTGTGTGTTCTGTACATATCTCTGTATTTTCTATTATTTCTCAGTATGCGTGTGTTAACTTATGTTTGTGTCTCAGTCACTCAGTGTGTGTTGTTGTAACTTTTCATTGTGCCATTATACCACCTACTGTGTGAAGTATATATATGTTGTTGTTGTTTTTCGCCCTATTTGGATTTATGTGATCAATGGAAATGAAAGTTGTTGGCAACAACTGCTGCGTGTGTTAAAACGGAGTAAATGTTGCACAGTTTTTTTTTTTTTTTAGTGAGAGAGGAACGGGTTTCTTCTTCTTCTTCCAATGTAAGAGGAGGAACGTAAAGGATGGTAGTTCGTTCTAAATGGAGAGGCTGCTAAGGTGGTGGATAATCTGAAGTTTTTCTAATAAAGTGCCGACTAATAATCCAGGGTTAGGAGGAGGGTTATTAAGTTTAAAAAGAAGTTGTTATTATGGGCTCAAGTGGAGTGACCCCCGAGTTAAGCTTATTTTTTTGAAGGTTATAACCAGTACTAATTAGGAGGCGAACTGAAGTTTGTTTTTTATATTTATAACCTTATAGGTGAGACAATTTGTAATTTACTGCAACATTTAACACACAGCCAAGGTTCCGAAAACATTTTTTTAAAAAAAAAAATTCACGTATTTTTTTTATTATTATTATGGAATTATTTTTGTTTTATTTAAATCATGACTTTCAGACTGTTCATGTTTTTAATTGGTAGCCTGGTAGGTCTGATTCACGTACATACAACAAAATGCGTTTATATTAACGAATATATTTGTGATAACATTTGTGATTTATTTAAAATTTCATACAATTGCGGCTTTTGTTAACTGAAAATCCACGCATGACACAATGTGTTCCTCAGTCTGTTTATAGTCGCCTTTCAAGCACATTATTGTAAGAAATTCCATTTCATAAAAGAGAAAAAAACCTCACTTCAAATAAAATATGGAGAAAAAAAAATTCAAATATGATTTACTTTTTAATTTTTTAATGAAAAAAAAAAAAAATCAATCAATCAATTGATTTAAGTCAATTTGATTAAAATCAATCCAGCCTGAATCTACATCTAAATTTAAATGTACTTCATTTGCTGAAATGATGAATAAATAATGAATGACAAAGCTAAAATGGAAACCCGACAAAACCAAAGAGAAACGAAAAATGGTAATCGGACTTTTTATTTCCAAACGAGTGAAAAATACCTACATTGCTAACATAGAAACATTGTTAATATTAATTTTGTTATGAGACATGTACTCTATAATTTGTAGAACTTATAAATTTACTAGCATCACTATATTATTAGTTTTAGTATATTTTATTACCTGTTTGGTTGTATTAAATTGAATAGATTTGCAAATGAAATCAATTTTGTGTTATACCTATAGTACACACAGCTGATAATTTCAATGCATTTAAATAATAAACGTGTTCTACGGAGCCTAGCTGTGAAGGGTAAACAAACAATATATCGAATTCAATTTATTCAGTTAATAATCTCAAAATATTGAGTTAATACTTAAATATAATATATAAATTATTGACAAAATATTGATTTAGTATTTCAATTTAAAATGTTAATAATAAAGTCAATTTTTATTTGGTGTTCATGTCCTTAACTGGATTCCGCGTATAATTCACCTAAACACGTTTAATTTGAATTCATTTAATTCGTGTGTCTACAAGGTATTACATGCTTTGATACTTTTCCGTTGAGCTAACAGATGTTTAAACAGATTTCTGAAGGTTTGATAAGGGTTTTTTCTGATCGTTCTTCATAATAACATCATATGGGTTGCTGCGTTCATTTTTTTTTCTTTTATCAAATGTTTATTAAATTATTTTGGCCATAAATTTCAGAGAGATAATTTAAAATTGCTTTATTATATTGGCTTTTGGGTTGTGTAACAATCATTAAATAAATTCTTATTATGCAAATGAAACGAAAGCTGTTTGTATGCAAATTGAGGTTTGTCGATCGCTTATTTTGTGTATGTGTGTGCTTGGCCTTTTTTCATTGTGGTATTTGCCAAATGAATAATGCTTTGTCTCGGTAATCTCGTTTATATCTTAAGAAGAGGTTTTTTTTGGAATGTTATTCTAATATATCTGGGCTTTAGGTATAATGTTGATACTTTGTGATTTATAAGTTTGCTCATAGTTTCGAGATAAAATGTGTTTGTTTTGTTGTTGTTGTTTTAGCTAAAGTAAATTTTGGTAGATTATCAACATAATTACAAGGTTTGTTGGTTTGCATAACAAATAACTCCCATTTATTTGTCTGTGGTAACTCTTTCATGTTTCTGATTTCGTTTTGAGGATGTGTTCTGATGGTCACTATCGGTTTAACTTCAGGCATAAATTATTTCATAATACTTAGTAATGGGTTGTAGGTCAATGTAATACAGAAAAAAAAAAAAAATAAATGCAGTGTGAAATAAATGTCACATTCCTTTGTTGTAATATGGTACATTACACGCAGAGATGGGTCACAAAGGTAATGTTTTATACGTTGACGTATTAAACGGTACAAAACGTTTAAAACCTGTATAAAATGTATAAAACATTGAACCTATTATAAAATCACAAATTGAACGCCTATAAAATATTAAGCCCTCTTTACACGTACTATTTTTACTTACATATTTGTGTCAATTAAATGATGAATGTTTTTGTTAATGATTTGGTACATAAAATGTATAAATTAATTTATAACTATCAATCGGCGGTTATACACAAGTAAAAGTATTTGAACATTTTTACTTGTATAAAGTGCGCAGAACAGTGCGCAGTGTGACAGTTTCTATTATATATTGTGACCTTCTAGACAATTCGTGAAAATAGCGCTCTAGTAGATGTGATCATTTAAGAAAAATAGAACATCTTTTACATTAATGCAACCTTGAAGATATAATTTAACATTCACATCATTGTACACATGCATTCTCGCATTTTTAAATTCATTTATAAATTTATTTAAGAGATAATTGTAGGTGTAAAGGGGGCTTTAAACCCCCAATGAGTGAGAGCTGGCAGAAAAAAGTACTAAGGATTCAAGCATCTCCACAGCTATGCTGGAAAGCCTGTTTTCGAACTGCTCTTATGTTCATTCCGTAATAAGAAATAGTCTTGCGCTCTCCAGAGAAATAAAAAAAAAAAAAACTTCTGTACATTTATCACGTTCTTAAAAGTACAAGATAAAACAGCATTCTGATGAGTAGTAATAATATTTTAAATAACAATTACATTTAAATTTTAAAATATTTAATTTTTCTTTTCGGCCTTTTTTGTTCTTGTTGCCATTTTCCAGTTTTATTCCATTACAAATTTGCAACGTTTTTTTTTAATGAAACGCTTTGTTTTGAACATTTAAAAAATCTTGTAATTTTGTTTTGTTAAATAAACTTTTTGTACTTTTTGGATTTTATACGTACACAAGATAACAGTTTTATACGTCAGGTATTATACTGTATAATATACGGTATAAAACCAAGTATAATACCTACCCATCCCTGATTAGACGAAATGGAAAAAAAACAAATTTTCTGAAAATATCCTGACACTAAATGGATATTTTATCATGAAAAAATTCCATCCACATGGTGAAATTGAAAATCTTATTTTTCCCACTTGAGAAGTAATGATCGATTTATACATTAATTAAGTGAACACACATTTTGTCTTTGTTGTGTTATGGAAATTTAAGGACAATTTCCATTTGGGAAAATGTTATTTTTCAGTCATCAACTGGATGAATGTTCGTAGATCAATTTTGCGAAATGGAATCACAAGCTATTGTCATCTTGATATTGTCATAAATAATTCAGTTTGCGAAATGGATAGAACTCGCATTCAACTCTTCTATGGATTTCAAAGTGGAACGTGGGTATAATAATTGTTTCCTTTCATGAAATGAATAGAACGAGGCCCCTACTGTCCACTTTGTGTCGTTTAATGCCACATTGTATTTCATTTTGTTAGCGTAGTACTGTGTGTGATCTCAACTTTAGTGATGTCTAGTCTTGTGCAAGGTCTCAGTATACGGAGGAAGTGTTGGGTGACAGTTTCAATGGTGTCAAGAACCGTGACATTTGGCCTTGAGTTGACACTTTTAACTCGTGCCCATACTACGTCTATAGTTCCAACGACAAAATTGTAGAGCATGAAAAATGTATTATTAGTTAAATACATTATAAATGTAAATTTTAAAAGTCCTGCACATCGCATGAAATGCGTTTAATGGTCTCTTTCAACTTCTTTGTTTGGTTGTCATCAAATATTATAATGTATAAATGTTATTTAAAATACTACTGTACTTTTATCATTGAAATCAATTGTGAGCTACAATTTTGTGATTGGAACCATTTGTATATTTTACACGCGTAAAAACAAACACTGGGATTCTTCTTCCAGTGCCTGATGTCATCGATCTCATCATCATGATGGCACCATTAGAATCGTCGTCACTCGACACTTCCTGTTCAGTGTGTCAACAGTAAATGTTAACTGTATAAGACCATTTTGAGTTATTGTAGTGGAACATTTCAAATTGGACATTCTTAATAAACAATAAGTTACAATATTCAATATTTAAATACATTTCGTTTTGATTGCAATAAAGAATATAACGTAAATAATAAATTCCAATTAATGTTTTTGTATATTGGCCTAGTATGGTTTTTTTATTTTTGTTCAAAATATATCTAAATGTTTTTGAAAACAATGTATGGTCAGTTTAATGTCCTCTTGTGAAGTTTTAATTCAAATATAAAATTATTTTAATGCATACTAATGACTCAGTCTTGGAATCTGCATAAATTATATTATACGGTGCTGTAAATGTATTTAGGAAGCTCATGGCATGTGAAACTCTGGAGTGTCTATAGGCTCTTAATAATGGCTTGGTGGTCGATGTTAAATAATTTCAAATAAAGCAACTGGTGCTTTGTGGCAGCCACCACTTAAAGCGTTGTTCAAGTAGTCGAAGTGGCATGCAACACAGGCAGTTAGAAATAGGTCAAAACTTCAGTTGGCTCCGCCCTTGTTATGACGACTGGCAACTTCTATTTGGCTGGTTATGTAGTCTGATGTTGAAAAGGGCGGAGCATGTGACATCAGACTTCATAACCAGCCAATTAGAAGTTGCCAGTTGTTGTGGCAACCTGGTTTGCTCAATCAAAAAATTTGATTGAGCAGACAAACTCAATATGGTGGTCTGCCTGACAGCTGCAGTAGGCTGTTGGGACAGATGCCATTTTGGTGCCAGCAGACCTCTCACCATTGAGTTTAATGGGTGAATGGACAGAAGTGACCACTGTCCTCTCCAGGTGGAGTTGCCTGGAGGTCTTATATGGCCTGGTCAGCCATTAAGTCTGGGCAGTGTGTTGTGGGCAGGAGACCAGAATACATCAATGGTGGAGGCTAGGCCGGCCTCCAATTGCATCTCATCTCTTCTTTTGTTTGTTGTTGGCCATTAGGCCTTTGTTTGGTATTTCTGGGGTCTTGGCTGGTCAAGTGGACCAGCCAAGGTGTGTAAATATTCACTGCCTGTAAGTGTGATTAAATACACGTTTTATTTATATTTACTGTGTTCGTGTCGGTCATTATTTGGGGAGTTACCGCGGGAGGGAGTGGGTTATCCGGTTGGGGACAACGCCACAGTCTTCATCCGTCCTTTTTCAGTCGGTAATTCGTGTCGGCTCGCAGTAGAACCAGAGTTCTGCCGCGATATTCTCGGCGTGACGGCGTGGTGTATCGTCGTGTCCATCAAGGGAGGCTCCAGGGGAGCCGACACTACCCAGGGTTAACCGTGAGAGGCGGCTACGGGTGCGGTCGTGTGCGAGAACTGACCGCCACTAGGTGTTGCTTTAAACATTTATGGCATTTTAAAACTTAGTCGTGCAGTGTGCATGACAAATTTAATGGTTACTGTTTGTTTAATTACAAATAAATTATTGACTCTTATGATACGTATCACTATGTTTTTTTTTCTCAAATTTATGAGTTGGTTGCTTATTACAATTACAATTACAAAAGAGTACTATGCTAGCAGCCAAATAGGTTATGGCAGAGGGACATAAAAGTCCAGATGCAGCATTAAGCATTGTCAAGCACATATACATGCACATATATAAAAACAAAATGAATATACAATTGTCAATCCCACAAAACAAAATTTATCTGCATTCACCACTTCCTCAGTTAGAGTTTTATTGTCGTATAACTCTAGGAAAAAAAGACCAATAATATGAATCTGTCCTAGCAAAAATCTCTCTAGTTTTCCTAGGACACATCTTAACTAGGGCAGTGAGTTATTATACTAGTGGGGTAACCCGTCATAAATGACAAGAGCAAAATTCACAGGCAATTGTGCGCATGCGCGTCGTTTGTTCCTTTTTTACTCCTTTCATTTCAATTTCAGTCACCCAATCCCACTTTTTCCCCCTTCACGTTTCTCTCTCTCTCTCTTCCCCCTTCTACACTTTCCAACCTTTTCCCCTCTCCAATTTAATATCATGGGGTTCTTGGATGAGAAGGGTGCAACATATAGTTGACCGTGAGAAAAAAAAGCTGTTCATTTCTTCATTTATTTAAATTTATATAAATTCCGACGTGCTTCAGGGGTTTTGTACAGTGTTACTCCACACACACACACACAGACGTGGGTTATTATTATATATATAATTATTAAAATCTGAAATAGACATAAAATGAATTTTGAATGTTAATTTTCAGTTTCAGGGTTTCACAACCATTTCAAGGTCAAAGCGTTTTTTATGGTTGAATTTTTTCTTTAAATAATTGTGAAAAAAATTCTATAACTTTTGTTGAAATCTTCAAGATTCTTTTTTTTGTTCATGTTAGAATGTTTTTCTTTTCAGATTGATATATTTGTTTATATAATAAATATATGTAACTTTCCCCCAAGTTAACCTTAAAAATAAGCATTGTTTTTAAAAGGTGTGGCTCTTTTTATTTTATAAAAATGACATCTCCCCCATAATTTTACCTTTCCGTGACAAACTACTTGAGTTTTGATTATGATGCTGATGCTGATGACCCATTTTTCTCTGCGTTTTAAATATACAACAATGCATTTGCATCCACTTAAGTAATAATGCTGGTCTGTTTGTGTTTTTTTTTTTTGTTTTATCTCCAATCTAGATGATCTAGATTCGAATTTATTATTAATTGGTTTCGAAATGTTGTTTTGTGTGCTGTTAATGTGTGGGTGTCGAACAACCAGGGAACAAGAAACTTTTTTTTTTTTAAAAAAAGTTAAAGCCCTTTTTATTTATTTCTATCATTCTATGACAATTTAAGGTTTAAGTTATGAATTAATCTTCTGTTTTTAGAGCCAGTGACACAAATTGGTTGCAACAAATCATGAAACAACTTTCTATGCCTTTTATGTCGGATTGTCTATAAATTCAGAAATGATGAATGCTTGATATTGTTAGTTGTTTGAAAAACCTACTAAAAAAAAAATGAAAAAAGATAGTATTTTTGAATAAAAGGAATTCATTCTGCAAAAGTGAAACTGACTAGGAAAGTGAACATAAATTTTGGTCAAACAAGACTTCAAAGAAGGGCACAAATGAGTTATTATTGGCTTATATGGTGTGTTGTTGTTTCTAGGAAAACTTTTTTTTCTTCAGTAATTTAAAAGTTGCTTGCAGATTAGCCACATGATTATTGTATAGTAACTTATAAAGTTATAACTTGTTTGGTCATAACTTTGTTTCACCGTAAGAGGAAGCTTGTGACGTCAGAGGAGTCTATAGTTTGATAGAAAATATCTTTCCTATCAGAAATTTTACACCTTTATTTACTACGCCTTTTTACAAGGATTTATTTCAGTTGAGATGAGGGGTTGTCCGATTGCAAGGACTTTTTATTTTTCCTATTTTAACCAACTTCCCCATAACCCAGAGAGGTGAAATTTTGTACACAGCCTCCTCTACTAGTGCGAGCTGTTAATCTATCGGATCCCCCTCGAATGACCTGACCAGGATCGACTGTTATAAGAGGGAGGGTACCTTAAATTAAACGTACTTTTCAACAAAATACACTCCTGTAGGTCCCCAAAACAAAAACAAAATGTCTTAAGCGGCAGTCACACTAGGCTGGTTTACAAGCTGCTGGTTGCTGCTGGCTATTAGCAGCAACAGCAAGCAGCAGCTGCTTTGGGTTCACACTTGTCCAGTCACTGCTGGTATTAGCAGTACAAGTCATCCAAGCAGTGGAGTTTCAACTACCACTAGTGCCACTAGTAGCAACAAAAAGTTCACACTAGATGGCAGCAGCAGGAAGGGAGTCACATGACCAGCTGGTAGCTGCTAAAGTTGGACATGTCCAACTTCACCAGCCGCTGTTAAAATCACTAGCCCGCTGGAGAAAGCAGCTGCTAGTAGAAGTTCAGACTATGCTGCTAGAGAGCTACAACCAGCCTGCGCCTTTAGTAGCTAGTTAATAGCTTAGTAGCTCCAAAGTGACAAAGGGTTAATTTTTTTTCTTTAACCTCTTTGATGTCACAAGCTCATCATCATGGCGAGGTCCATATATTCAAAAAAACAGTTTTAAACCAAAAACAAAAACAGGTTAATTTGTTTTTTCCCCTTCAGACTAAAAAAACCCCAGCCACCACCCTGGTTCCGCGATTTTTTGGAAACCGGTTCTGATCAGTTCGTGTACAGTATTTTGACGAACCGGTTCCGAATATGCATTTGCAGATTTACGCAACACATTAGTTAGGGGCTGCGTAGGGTAGAACTGAACCGAATCTACTCGGTTGGGAACCGGTTTCGAACCTGTCAGTTCTTATCAGTTCGATCTATACTGGCGAACAGGTTCTATCAGTTTTAGTAATTGGCGAACCCGTGACATCTCTATCCGTTCTTAATGTTATTTTTTGTTGTATTTTGCCAATTATTGTCGATTGAATCGTTGAAATATACAAGTAATTTCGTTTGTTACATTCTTTTTATTTTTTCTTTGTACAGGAACAAAAAGAACGGAGGATCTCAGGGCTCGTAATTTGTTGCCATTACTACGAAAACGTATTGCCATTTTAACAGGTATAAAAAACCCATCATTTTTGTTTAAAATTTGTATCTGTAGAAAAAAGAAAATGATATGCGTTATTTCGAGGTCGAGTTCTCGTTTCAATTCATATTTCATTCTTCACTTTATATTTTGAATGAATAATGTTGTTATCTTCTCATTGTTATTCGCAATTGCGCTTGTCACTTGTTATTAGTGTTGGTCTTCAATCGAAATGTCTCGTAATTCACGTACTTTTGTGGCTCTTTCATATTTTTTTTTAGTTGTTGTAAATGACGTTTGTGTTCTGAGCTGCCGTTTCCTTTTGAGTAGTGGGTCAACATCCTTACTTACGACTTCATATTTACAAAAAAAAATACAATTTAAAGAAGAAAAAAAAGAGTACTTTATTAAGACTTGAGAAACTTGTGTTTTCAGTTTTTCGCGTCCCCTCAATTTTCTATTTTTGTAAAACAGGAGGAGAGAGAGAGAGGGAGGTTTATGTTTTCCAACTTAAACCGAAACACAACTTAAAAACTTCGTTAGTAATTTATTTAGAATGAAATTATGTTTGCTGTCTGTCAACCAGACTTAAGTCTCTTCTTTTTTTTTTGTTGGTTGTTTTGTTTTTTTCCCTCTCATTCATTCACAATCTTACAACATTCAAACTAATTTTGTTGGTCTCGCTTTATATGCCTCATTCCAGTAGACTCCGCTTCTAATTTGAATACCTAAACAGGTTAATTCGCTTGCTGCGAGATAATTTTTAATTACAAATTACATGTACTGTGTGCATGCCGAGTTTGTAGTTCATCTTTTTCACGATGAAATTCGTATTCAAATTTGACATAGATCAGGAATGATGCGATTAAGAATTGTTGGCTATAAATGCGGCATAAAACTATTGGCACTAACAATATTGAATTTCGTAATAAAAAAAATCAGGATTGTGTTATTTAAACTACAAAACAAGTCTTCAGTTCCTCTTTAACATACATGTATGTGTGACATGTCCAAAAGTAAAAAAAAAAACACAATTTCAACGTAGATCTATGTGTGTTTTTATTTAGAGCTTTGTTAAAGTAATTGTTTTACAATAGATTTGTGAGTTAATGATTTCTTTAAAATTCTAATTGAAATAATTATTGCACTTATGCATTTGTATCATATACTACGTTTACGTGAGAGAAATTAGTAGCCTGGATGCACACATGAGTTAAATGAATTCAAATTAAATGTGTTTAGGTGTGAATTATACGGAATCCAGTTAAGGACAGTAACCAAATATTTTTAATATTTTAAATTGAAATACTAAATCAATACTTTGTCAATAGTTTCTATATTAGATTTAAGTATTAACTCAATATTTTCAGATTATTAACTGAATAAATTGAATTCGACATATTGTTTGTTTGTCCTTCATACAGGGCTCTCTGTAGAACACATTTATTATTTAAATGCATTTAAATTATCAGGTGTGTACTAGGTATAATCTTTTAGATAATAATTAAGTTGGATATCATCTTATGTAAATGGTTGAAATAAGTAGGTAAATGAAAAAAAAAAAACCGCTACAAAAACTGAACAAGAAAATTAAACAAAAAACATGTTATTTTTGTGATACTCGCTTTTATACTGTATTAAAAAAGGGTCTAAAAAGTAAAACAAGATCTAATCCCGTGTTGTTTGGCTGGCGTAGGGATTAGTGTCTCGGACTCTCAACCAAAGATAGTGTTGATCATGGGATCGAATCCCCGTGCAGTGTGGATTAATTGAAGTTAAATAAAAGCGAGTAATAATAAATTAAGTTCTCACTTTCAAGAAAACTTAAAAATCGATTATATTAATAGACGAAACGAACCAAATGAGACGTTATATGAAGAATTTTGCATGGGATACACATACCAAAGTCGCGTCTGTGAAAAATAGTTACGGCCACAAGGAAAATCGGGGAAAGTGATTATTTAATTATTATCGAAAACGTAAAAAATAGCACATGGAAGAGGTTTGTGCAAGTGTCTGCCACCGGTAAATGCGGCAGTTAACATTACGTGCTCATTGATTAAGGGAACCGTTCCTAATCGTAATTTTTGCTTTGTGCAATAGGCACTACGGGTAAAATTATCACGCGTTAAACTTCTTGATTTAAATAAAAACGTTGAACATTTTCTTTTCCATTAAAAACCATCAATTTAAAAGTCCAGGAAAATACCACAAATTGGAAATTCATTGAAATTTATTAGAAAACCTTTAGAACAGTTCGGTAGTTCGAAAAGGCTATATAAAGGTTTGTCTGTAATAAAAGGCCAGAAAGTAATGAGAAATTTGAAACTGCCAAAAAATTACACCCGAAAAGGCGGAAATGGAAATATACTCTGGAAATGGTAAAATGCAGCGCCTAGTGTCATGTTTCAGCTAAATGCAAATTGACGTAGTCACGAATATAAATGACATGGAGGACATCATTGCAATAAACGAGGCATTAGTAAAGCCAATTGAATCCGAATGGTGATTGATTGCTTACGAAAGAAATACAACCTTTATTGACTTACGAATGTGTTTTGTCTGCGAGACCAATTTAATTGATTGATGTGTGTCAGTGTTTTATTTTTTTCCCCCGGTTTTTTCGTTTTTCGAATAGGTGGTCGTGATCGAAGAGGTGGTCCTATCTTAACATTCCCGTCAGCGCCTGAGATCCCAAGACCAGAGATTAAAACAGAAGCCATGCAATGCCTCTTAGTGTACCTTACCAGTATTCCTAGGTAATTAATTATTATTGATGGATCTTCTCATCAATTTTTTGTGAAGTGTCAGTTTTGAAGTTTAAGGTTGTAACTGCGGTCATTTTGAACACAATTTTTCTGGATATTCTGAGTTATGAAAACTGAAAGAAAATATAGAAAGAGTTTTATAATTTGTAGACTAACTGATTCATGTAAAAGAATTTTTACATTAATATATGTTTGCCAAAAATTGCTTTTTTATGGGAACTTAGTTGAAATCATTCTGAGCTTGTATGTCCTAATAATATTTTCTCAGGTTACATCTGAAGTGTGACTTTTATTTTCAACTTGTTGCTTTGCAATAATGATGTCTGGCTTCTTCTTGATTCTTAGAATTTCTAGTGGCTCTTTTAAAAATGTTTTAATATTAAACTCCAGACATCATAAATTTAAGTTGGGGGTGGGTGGAACGGGTTGTGGTGGCTGTTCTGGAGGCTGTTGCACTCTTTTGAGTGTTTTACCTGTCTTGAGTACTAACTCTTCGGTTTTATTATACCTTTTGTTGATGTTTTGGTTTCTCAGACGTTTTTTTTTAAATTTAAACTTTCATCGTTTTCAGTGAAGAACTTCGAGATATGGGGTTCAGTGTCATTATTGATATGAGGGGAACAACGTGGAGTACGGTGAAGCCCATCCTCAAAGTGTTACAAGTACGTTTCTTATTAATTTGACCAGTGAACCACATCTATATCCAGAGTTCGAAAACAAAACAAAAATCACAATTTGTTTATTGAAAATAAAAGTACGATCTAATTTGTTTTCACATTTTTAATTAACCATTTTAAAAGTTCAAAAGATTAAATATAATAAAAAAAAATTGCCTAATTAAGATAATAAATTATGAATTTTCAAATGAAATTAATTTATTGTCAGTTGTTTCAACTTCGGACAACATTTGACTGTTTACATTTTAATAAACTTTAATGACGAATAGAGCAATGACAGTAATGCTTTTTCCAATCAACTATTGAATGGACGCTAATCTAGTTAGTGAGCAGAAAACGTTAGCTTCTACCTCAGTGTTTTCCAAACTTCAGACAATTGCATATCACCGTCTAAGAAAAAAGACGTGATAGAAGAATTAAAGCAAAGTACTGAAGTAAATAAGTGATACACAACCTGCATACGTCATAATAATATTTTCTCGTTTTTGCAAGAACTATACTTGTAGTACTACATTATTATTTACTAACAGATGACTAATAAAAGGCATTGCAATTTCTGTTTTTCTTCTTCTAAAGGTTGAAGGAATATGTATGATCACAAACGCGAACGATAAAGCGATAGGAGACACGAATACTTTAGTGTGTATGTCAAGCTGAACGGCATTAGGTCATGTGGCGACAGGCCAAATTTGCTGCTAATCTGAGCCACTTTGTGTCGGTTTTTCAAGGCAAAGTCGTTTGGCGCATAGACGGTTTTTTCTCGACGGCGCATGCTTTGGTCCGAGGCTGTTGGTTCCCTGTATGCTAACCAGTTACCAGTTTGGCGATCAATAGAATAGTGGGTGATTGCAGATTAACTGAGACATTCTTAACAAATGGATCGGTGCCTCTTGCTGTCTCGTTCGTTGAATTATTTGGAATGAAGATGTTTATGCCTGACGCATTCGGGTGTGCCTCACTCTTTCTCGTTCGTTCGCGTTTGTGCTCATACGTGTACCCCGCTTAAGAATTTTTTTAAATTAATAAAATTCGAATTCACTTATGTAGTGATCCATACATTTAAATCGCAGACGACGGGTGGTACTAGTGGTACGCTTACTATGCTTTAGGAAACTCAGCACTAACTAACTGTTTTATTGTAAAAAGCATAATTGTGGTTGTTCTAATAATGAACGTTGGAATAGATTTGCATAAAAATTATAGAACATTTTTCTTAGCATCTCCGATATTTTTGTTTCGATTGATCATTTTTGCCACTGTTTCTAGGAGTGTTTGCCAGATAGTATCCACATGGTGTATATTATTGAACCCGAAAAGTTCTGGCAGAAACAGCGAACAAGTATGGGTAGCTCAAAGTACAGGTTCGAGGTTTGTAGCGTCTAATTCTAGATTTTTTACGTTGGTTTTTGTCTTTAACTCCTTTTTTGTTTTTGTTTAGACGAGCATGATTTCAGTAGAGCAGCTTTCAAAAGCAATCGACACATCTCAGTTAACGAGTGATTTGAACGGCACGCTCTACTATGATCACGAGCAGTGGATCGAGATGAGATTGGTAAGTGAGCAGCAATAGAGGAATCTCACTTTTTTTTTTACTTTTTTGATTCTTAATTGGTGAGGTGTTTACGTTTAAATTTTTTTAATTATAGGATCTGGAGGATTTTATCTGGAAGACGTTGAATCTCTTGGACAAGTTAGATGATATTAAGAAAGAGTTGAGCCGAAACGATTTTGCAGACGATGCGAATGGGGCCAAATTGATGATCGATCAACATAACGAGATGAAAAAGAAGGTTGTGAAAGCACCGGTAGAGGATATTGATCTCGAAGGACAAAGAATCTTGCAAAGGTTAGTAACTGAGATGCTAATGATGTTTTAAATAAACTGTTTACATCATTAAGGAATTGCAAATCGTATTGCCGATAGAAATTTTCAGTATTGTACGCTTAGTTTGAAACCCTAGTGGGATGCGCACGTTTGGGGCTCAACTCGACTTATTACCCGTAAACTCACTTAAACTATTCTCGGAGTTCAGTTTAACCTCAAAATCTCCAAAAACTGGGACTCCATGGACCCAGCAATAGTACATAGAAGTTGACACGATGACTTGACCTCTGATGAGATGAGGCTAAGGTGAAAGATGACTAAGCTGTCGTGGATTGCCATGATTGGTGGATCCCATTCGTTCCGTTTTGCAGACATTTATGATTAGTGTTTCCACAAATGAATTTCACAACGCTAATTGTCCCAGATTTTCTTGGCTGCTGGCTTTGACTTGAGGCTGCGCAGTCGGATCGACCTTCAACAAGCTTACCTTGAAATAACCTAACTTAGCTTACTGGTATAAATAATTTTTAAAATGCCATCTACTTCTATGTAAATGCAAACTTTTGCACGTGCTTTATTGCACGTTTTTGGTGTTTCTACCAAAAAGAAATTGCATATGTTTGTACTCAGCTCGACACGTTCTTTGCAGCAATCTATAGTTTATTGAAATTGGCGAATAGCCCTATACTATAATTATACCGCGTTTTTTCTTTCTAATTCCTCTCCTTCAAATTTTAATGTGGCGCCCGGTTTTTTTTTTTTTAAATGGGATCTCTAGTCATAGTTGTTGTAGTATTTTAGGCACTAATGAAAAAAGAATAATCCTAGAGAATGTTCATGATAAATGAATAAGTCACTCATAAGAATATGAACTTTACTCACTTACCCATCTTAGAACATGGTAATTAGCCCTGTTAAGTACTTTCGTTTGAGTATGCATGTGTATTGCATGTATTGCAATATGGGACAGTGACGTAAAAATGGCGTCATAGCCAAGACCGTGTACTACAACGCAGCTGCTTGTTGTGACATCGTGGACTATATATAGTCTTTGATTTTTTTTCACTTGTTGCCATTTTTTGAAAAAATTTTTTGATTTTTGTCATTTTTTTGAAAGAAAATCATGGACCCTTAAGAGTACAAGTTATGCACATTTCCTGTTGACTTACTCTTACGGACTGACATGCTAGAAATATAACGTTAAACATACTGTAAGTACGTAACCAGGTCGCAATACAACGATATGAACTCTAAATAGAAATAATAAATTGAGAGATTAGGCAGTACTTCTGCACGCAATTGTGGTGGTCAGACGGCTCCCCGAAAAGAAAGAGAACACGCCCATTTTATTGTTATGGGACGGCCAGGAGCCAAAATGATGGCACTGGCAAGTGGTGTGCAGTTGTTTCAAGTGGAAGTGACGAAGTGACCCAGGAAAAATTGACAAAGTCTTGAGAGTATCGGGACTCTTGAAAAGATTTTGCATGTTTCGATTGGTGTTCAGCATAGTTAAAGAAAGTGTAAACTAAATATAAATTTTTCAATTTATGGCATGCAATTCATCACTTTGTTTTTATTCTCATTCAAAACTGATAATGAAAAACGGGAGTCAAATTTTAACCGACTTATTGTTTCTTTATTTGAATATTTAAGGTTAAGCTGCTTGTCCGAAAGTGGTAGTGCCTATGATTCTGGTTATTCGGGACGTGACAGTGCACACATGATTGCTGGTAACGCCGATTTTCAGAACTCAATTAGTCAGGTACCTTTTATTGTTATTGATTTCTACAAATTCACAAATAACGTTTCTCAAATGACATTTGTAATTGTTGTTTTTCGAGTATAGGTAATGCAACTGTTGGAAAATGTTCACACGACACGACAGCACCTGCAACAGTTATGGCAAATAAAGAAAGTCAAATTAGACCACTGTTATCAGTTAAGGTTATATGAACAAGACGCCGACAAGGTGAGTTTCAGTTATTTCTTTCTCAAGTTCATGGCCTCAAATAAATCGAAATCTTTTTTCCTGGCAGATGTTTGAGTGGATATTTCAGAACCAGGAACTTTTCCTGGTAAAATACGTAGAGATTGGCCAGTCTTATCAGATGGCAAAGAAGTTGCAAGAAGAGCACAATCACTGCACGATGGCCTCTATGGTTTACAATCCATTTATAGTGATCTTATTGGATTTGATCTGTGATGCTTTTATTTTTTTAATTATAAAAATAACTAGAATGTATACGTGAATATCAATCGGGTTCTTACGGTGGCTTCGAGGCTGACCGATGCCGGTCACTACGCTTCATCACATATTCAACATGTTGCCGCAAGACTCGATAGGGCTTGGAAGGACTTTGCAACGACATTAGACGAACGCACGACTGTACTTGCCCTTTCTGTTATGTTTCATCAAAGAGCTGAACAGGTTTGTGTTTTTCTAAGCAATTTTAATTATACTTTAAAATAAAATTGAAGTGTACATGCGACTGGTTTTTTTCAATACTAATAACGTTCGGGATTTCGGCAGGTTAATGTGTCTGTGTTAAAAGTTTGCTTTGGTTTTTCAATTAAATTTTAAAATATCCATAGAAGGAGTGTAATTCAGTGTGAAGACACTCTTTATGGACAAAAATATTAAAAAAGTTGTCTGCTAAACGTCGTCTGCTTAAAGTTGAGTTAACTTTATAAGCTCACAGAAACAGCGTATTTTGAAAGATATGCGTTCATGTTAAACGTTTTCCACCATAGATGGTTTCAGTACTTGACCTTTTCTAGTTTTTACTTTATTGCTATACCGACGTTTTGAGGTTTTTTTTTTTGTTGAAAATCTCTATTTATATCATAAGTAAAATCCCAGTAAAAGCAGCCAGCCTATTGGACACCTTGCCTGGTGAATTTTTTCTTTTGCATGTTCACAAACCGTCTTCGTGTATTACTTTCTGTTAACTGCTCCTGGTGATTTTTTTTTAGCTGTAAAGGACGTTTACTGTTGTCAATGTCTCTGAGTAAATGCCATACACTAGGTTTTTTGTTAATAAGCATAGTGTTATAATAAAGTGTAATAAATGATAGGTTCTTAAATCTATTTTATTGACTATATGTGATTTAAAATAATTTTTAAAACATTTAGAGAGAAAAAAACTAATTAATGGTTTTTGTGTCGATTTTTTTAAACTAATATAAAGTGCTATATACGAATTCTGTTTTTATTAAAAATCGTTTCAGCTTTATCATTATGTTGCCAACAAGTGTTAACAATTTGACATACGTAACCATTTCTATTAACCTATTGATTTTGTTTTTTTATAGTATGTTAGTAATGTTCCCGAGTGGACCGAAGGCTGTCAATATGTCAACGTCTCGGCCGAGGTTTCTGTATTGGAGGATTGTATTCATCAACATCAGGGACTTTATGAGACCATGTGTCAAGCTTATACAGAGGTAAGTGAAATTATTTACTTAGACACATACCCTAATACATTCGAAAGACGAAAGTAACTTTGTTAGAATGTTGTCTGGAAGCTCTTTGCTTCAGGTTTCATTACTTTCAAGGATAGACTTTTTTTTCATTTTATCATAATTATATTTTTTGGAAAGTGTTCTAAGAATTTACATTTAAACGACTTGTTTTTGTTTGTGGAAATCTTGAATTTGTCTGGTTGTTTTCTGTTACGAGAGTTAATTCAATCAGACACCAATTTGATAATACTTCTCGTACCGTATGCTTGTCTTATTATATAGTATTTACCATTATTTTACAATGGTCGCTTATTAAGTTTCTTTTTTTTTCGTCTGAAATTTTTTTTTTTACAAGTTTCGTGTTGGTTTAAATTGTTTCTTCCATTTTTCTTCAGGTTCATAGCACCAGCAAAAAGCTACTTTATCAGCTTGACCATTTGGTTCAGATCTGTAACCATCCTCGGGTGGAGGGCTCCTCGTCCAGAAAACATGTATGACACCTTTCTTTTCCATCTTTTCACTTTTTTTTTTTTCTTCTTCTTTCTTGACTTTTTTATCTTATCTATTATGTTTGTTTATCACTGTTGAGATTTTTTATTCTTCTTGGTAATGGTTTTCTACAGGTTTTATTTTGTGTTGCGTTCGTTTTATATTTTTGCATGGGATTCAAACTTAAAAATAGGATTTATCACGAACAACCACCACGTTTTTCAGCTGACATTTTAAGTTAGGGTTATTTCTAACAATATTAATTTTGTGCTAATTAGTATGTATTATGCCTAATAAAAATAAGCTGAAGTTTGCAATCTAAAAATATGACATGTATTACTACAGTACTAACAACATCGAAATAATTGATTTAGATTTATAATAATAGCTAATTGAACTTTCACTTGGTAAACTTCAAAGAAGTAAAGTTTTATTTAAGCACCCTTGAGCAAGTCAAATATTTGAGGTATGAAAGGGTTTGAAAAGCCAAAACAAGTATCCACAATATCTTCTTCGTTGTCTGAAATGTGCAAATTGTTTTTCGAAATCTTGTGGTTTTATATAAATGAAAAATAAACCTAAAAATGCAAAATATGCAAATAAAAAGTGTTTACGATATAGCAAAAGGCGACAATCATCAGAAGCAATTTAAATCAAAACAGTTTTATTTAATAAACCCTTATGTCAGGGCCAGACATGCTGAAAATGCTAAAGAAAAAGAAAACTTTAGTAAGAAAAAGAATTTCTCTCGTTTTCTTTTTTTTATTTGCATATTATGAACACACATGCGGAACAGAAAAGTGACACGCCATCTATTGTGAAACACAGACAACAGGTGTTTACAACATGTTTTACACTGCTTTTCAGTGAAATATGCAAATGTTATTTTAAGTTAAGCCCCGTTTTCATAATGATAGTTTTCACGATAGTTCTTGCGATAGTTGCTGTCGCAAGAACTATCATTGTGAAGACCACATGATAGTCACTATCATACTATCTTGTTTGACTAGACAGTTGATAGTACTGTCGCAATAGTAATAGTTGTTGAGTGACCGGCGCTTGTAGGGAAATATCCACTTTATATGGAAATTTGGCTTCTGAAGGGAGAGGCTATACTGTTGTTGACGCAATGATATCTATGAAGTAGACGTCACACTGTCATGTGACGGAACTATCACGTTACTTCAAGACATGTCGACAGTTGCTATCGTGAGAGTGAACTATCGCAACTTTTATGACAGCTACTCTCATGAAAGAACTATCGCCGTGAAAACGAGGCTTTAAATATTGAAACTCCTGATAGTAACTACAAATTGGATGAAGTTCTAGGATAAAGTTAAATATCAGATTTTGTTTATGGTATACACTTTAGCAAAGTTAGTGTTTATTATTTAGTACTTTAGATTCTATATTGCATTCTGTTGAAGTTCCTTGTGGTGTTAACTCTTTCTGTCTAGGTTTTTTTTAATATAAACATTATCAATTGAAAGCAATTTTGAAAGTTCTATGAATGCTTTTTGTTTCTGTGCTTGAATTGCTACTGTATTTCATATCTAAAATCTTCCTTATCTGGACTTGCATGAACCAAGTTTAATTATGCCATTTGAATGTCTGGAAATTCAAGTCTTTTGGCAGCATGCAAACAAAGATACTGTCATTTTTTTCGGTTCTTGTGCACAGTTATTTCTACTTATTTGATGCTAGAAGAAGTTATACTTTTTGTGAATTTCTCACTTCTAATTTGTTTTTAAATGATGCTTCTTCTTTTTGTTCGTTTACCATTTTGGAACGTTTACTGTTTTATCAGAAATCAAGATCCCAAGTGGAATATCACATGAAGTCCGTAAGTCATTTGGTGTGATCTAGCGATTAAACTAGTGTTAGTTTTAATTATTTCTGTATTAATAGCAGAATGAAGTAAAAAGAAATCCTGCCATTTTTTGTCAGCAATTTTTAGTTTAAAAAAATAAGCAAAATTCTAAGTAAAATCAATAATTTTTGTTATATTTGCTTGAAGCGTAGTAGTACCGCGCTGTAACAGCTGAGGATTATAGATATCATTTTCAGTCTTTGTTTTTTATTGATTTTTTTTGGCCTTTTTTAGACTTTACTTTTTTGTTGACTATGGTGCTTTACTTCCATTTGTGTTTTTTTTATTGAAATCCGGTTTTATGTTACAAAAATCTGGTGCATTTTTAAGATGCATGCGTTTCTCATCAGTACCATATCTAATTTCTCAGATATGGTAGATCTGTAAAGTTTTGTTGTGCAAGCATATTCAAATACATAGTTACAATACAATCTAATTTTGTATTTTTGTGTGTGCACGTTTTACCTTGTGTATTTTACATGCATTCACTAATTCATTACTTATTTTAACAATGGAAGAAAAATGCGAAGCAATAAAAACACATCAACGACTATTGACCGATTTACACAGAACTAAATGTCCCATTTTGCAAGAACATTTGCAAAAACTCCATTGCACGTTTCGGTACCAAACTCCAGCAGTTTGATCAACCAGAATTTTTGCAAGGCGTTTAATGAAAAGTTTATTGCTTTTTGTACAGTCTTTTTTTTTTTCTCAACGTTTTTCAAATACTTTTCAAGTATTTGATTTCATTGAAAACTCTTACAGATCTGAGTTTTTTTAGTGGATGTTTGCTCAAACTCTAGGAAATAAGTCGTACTTTAGGTGTAAGCGTCAGGATTGACAAACATCGTATTAACAAATTCCTGTATTTGTTAAATGAGAAACTTTTAAGTTAAAAAAAAAAGATGTAAACTGAACAAATGTTTTTTTATTTGTTTCTGAGGCTAAGTGCATAGAATTAGATACAATTTCAATTGGATTTGAACGTAGATAGATGGGTTTAAAATTAGCAATTCTAGTTCTAGCAATTTATTAAAACTCTGCTAGTACATTATTTCAAAACGGACATTGTTTCATTATCCAATTAGAGATGAAGTTAATAATAATGTATCACTTTAGGGTTTTCATTTAGTTAATTTTTTTGAGTTGGCTCTCAATTTAATCAGATTCTCATTTGTCAGAAATCCAGAAAGGCTTCAACTGGTTATCGTTTGGTGACAGTAAGTTTTCTATTATCATTTGCTATCACACTATTATAAGTGTGTGCAGCTTTAACAATTTCTTTTTTTTTTTTGCAATTGCACCAAAACCACCACCACTGCTTGCAATTATATTATTATATTCATTTCTGCAGTTGAGGTTCACATTAAGCTCGTATTTATGTGGCTTATTGAATAATTAGTGTATGTTATGTATGTTTGTTTAGGGATAATTAAATTACAAGTTATGTAAATGGTAAACATTAAATATGATTGTTTTATCAACCAGCATTTTATACGTGTCGAACGTAACTGCACACTTGAATAACGTGCACAATAATAGCTTAATTTTAGTGCTATATTATATTTTTTAAATTATCAGAATTTTGCAAGGTATGATGAAAACCTTTGTAAGCCTTAAATATTATAGAGTAAATAACAATCCCAGTGACAATATTTGATTCATTTTCATTGTCAAAAGGCAAAATCCACAATGTATATAGAAATGGTAATAGTTATTAAAGGCCAAACGAATTATGTCCTTTTCAGTCAACTGAACGAGACTATTTAGAGGCTACAAAGTTACAACTACAATGTACGAGGTTTCATGGTGGCTATAGAAGAAAGCCAATATGGAATTTTGCAATTAATCTAGAATCCTTTTTGAATTTTAGCCTCTGGTAGTTTCATTGGTTTAAAAATGTATATTTATTTTGATGTTAATGATTATTAATTTCTGGTACGTATAAAATACATGTCTATCCTTGATGAAGCTCAGTCGGTTTTGAATGCATTATGGATTTTGCCCATATGAAGTATATGGAATACATGCACTAGATAGTAACGTACTGTATATGATGGAAATGCACGAATTTTGATAAGTTATAACTAACGCAAGTTATGTATTTTATATATATATATGTAAATGTATAATATAATGTAAATGTTGTTGGGTAATCTATACACCAATGGCTGTTCAGTATTAATATTTTTCCTCAGATAATTTCACCGTAAATAAACACAGTGCAGTATAAAGGTTCATACAGGAATGTAAAGACTACGGGACGAGTACGACACGAGCCCCATGAAAAGCCTGGAGACCGGGAAACGATTTTATTAAAGTCTTCTCCCGCGTGACATAACAAACTCTTGAACTACAACTCGTTCTGACAATCGTGCACATCGAGTACATATATCCGAAAGAGATTCTGTAAAAATATCATTGGTGACGTAAGTTGAGCGAGACCCGTTCGTGGAACGGACGAGCTCGGTGTCAATAATGTTCTCTTGAAAAACCTTGAACAATATTTCCTGAGTACTCGGCTTGGGCCCGTGTCGTGCTCGTCCTGTAATCTTCACGTTCCTATATAATTAGACCTTTATTATGTCGCAAACACGCATGATTTTGTATGTCAGAGAAATTTATGTTGAATGAAAGCACACAAATCTACAAAACTAAAAAACTGCTAAATTAGATTATTAGCATTTTTTAATTGCATATTTTTAACGAATTTTTTATGTTGGTTTTAAATAATTTATTTGTTGCTTAAATGGAATTTCAATGCACTTTTTGTTTCTTTTCTTTGTTTTGTTATTTCGTTTCTTTTTTTTTAAACCGCGTCATCTAATAACTAAAACATCACTCTTATTATAAGTAACGAATTTGTTTATGTAACTTAATTAGATGTTTTTATTTGAGTTGCGTTTTGTTTTAACTCACCAATGCATGTGTGTGCACCAGCAAATAGTTTTACTTTTTTTTTTACAAATGCGTCTTTTTTCGTATATTTTGTTTTGCAGGTTACTTCCGAAGGTATGACTCTGTATGACGCCATGAATCGGACACCGGGACATGGCAATCCTGTTGCAGATTATTCGGAAGGTGCTAGTCACGTATTATCTGTGATCCATGACATTCTGGCACATCATCGTACTTTGGAACAACTATGGCATGTTAAGAAAATGAAACTTCATCAGAAGTTGGCATTGAGGCTATTTCAAGAAGATGTGCGGCAGGTAAGATAATTTCATATGATTGACGGTTTTGACAGTTAAAATTAAATCCTTGAATTTTAATTGATGGTTTTTTTTTATTTTCTGATAAATTCAGGTGTTAGACTGGTTGCAAAACCACGGTGAAGTGTTTCTACAAAAGAATACCGGAGTTGGGAAAAATGTTCTTCGTTCGAGAACACTTCAGAAGAGCCACGAACATTTCGAGACAGTTGCTCAGGTAGGACCAATATTTCATATACTATTTTTTTTTAATTTTTGGTTTTTCGATTGTATTCGGGGTGATCATTATTCTGCATTATATTTGACTATGCTTAAAGTAATTTATTTTAATATTGGGGCTCATTGTTTTTGAGCTTAAGTAATTTTGTTTCAAAAACGTCCTAAGAAGATTTATTTGTAGTTAATACAGTTTTAATGTTTTGGTATTATTTAGCTTTGAACATCATCAATCAGATTTATCATTGGTGGTGATGTGTTTATTTTTAAACAAGTTTTTTAAGTTCTCATAGTATTTCTTTGACAGTGTTTACTCTTTATGTCAAGTTTCTACTACAATATGAATCACTCTCTTGTCTTGTCTAAACTTCAGTGCAGAGGCCAACAATTAATTTTTGTGGGGTTGGAAGTAGATAAAAAAAACTCTCTGGGGTCATATTATAATACAGACATATGTTCACTTGATAAATATTTGGCGAGAATGCGTATGCGCCGCCACTTTAGCATGGATTCTGCAAGTTTCTAAACTTATCTCGAAGTATAACTGCTAAATCGGCCATAAATGTTATTTATGACGGTCACGCTACTGTTCTTGAAGGCTAGTACACTAGGATTCTTTGTTACGATACAATTGTTGTGTGTCTGAATCGCGCAGGGGCGTAGCTAGGGAACCGCCAGACCCGCAACTTCGGGAGGGGGGGGGGGCGGGGCGCAGGAGGTTTGGGGCACAAAAAAACGAACTGAAAGTCTATGTATTTTCAAAAATAATTGAATAAATTAAGCAAGTGATTTCGAATCACTCGCTTAATTTATTCAGTTATTTTCGAAAATAAATCGACTTTCATTTCGTTTATTGTGCATAGAAAAAAATTTTTAGGTGGTGCCATTTTGATGAACGGCGGAGCGGTCTGAATAACGGTACGAACAGTCAGAAAAATAGTAGGAACAGTCCGAAGGTTTTGTTCAGTAAAATTAAGTTGTTGTAGGGGGTCTGGTGGCGCAGACCCCGACTTTTTTTTTTTTAAGAATTATTAAATCAAATTAGTTTATTGTTCCGACTGTTTCCTGATTTGTTCAATTGAAGGAACGGTCGGAAAAATGGACAAGTTTGATGTAATAACTCAGAAAAGAAAAAAAATGGGGGCCGCGCCCCCAGGCCCTTTGCAACAGGCTTCATTTTACTAAACCTAACCTTCCGATTGTTACTACTGATCCGCCGTTCATCATAATAGCACCCCCCCCCCCAGTATGAGGTTAAGTGGAGGGGGACTTAAAGGGAGCGCAACGTTTTAAACAGCCCCGGGGGGGCGTAACGTTTTACACCTAGCTACGCCACTGGAATCGCGTCATTTCCGATTAAGACCTGCAACAATGTTGAATTGCGTCAGCTCAGATTCATGTTTCCTGACTCCCATCGAAATGGGAAACTTTAATACATTGTTGCAAAACAATTCATAGTGTGTACGTTTTTTGAAACAGGAACAAAGACTCAAATAACTCAGTTTGCTTTTAACTGTTAAAGACTAGACTTTTAAAGATGTGGGCCACTGAAAATACTTTTAAACTAATTGAGGACCTTGTATGTAATCGCTGAAGTTGTTTGTCTTCTTTATTTTAGAAGAACAGATACAAATTTAGGCGCAAAACATTGGAATACGTGTAAATCTTTCAAGGCGAGTCATTCATTATCCATTAAAATGAGAACTTTTGAATATGCCATGCAACAGTACATGTAGTTCAAAACAGACCATTTTCTTTAAAAATGAAAAGATTTTATTAAAATAAGTTTAGCTTTCCAAAGGGAGTTTTGGGGCTGGGGGGGGCAAGCAATCCCTCCTTGCGAGCACTTGTGGTATCTTTTTATACTCTAATAAATGTTAAAGGCCCTCCTGCCGTTTGGCTATAGGCCTATACTGTGCTGTGGTTTAAAAGTTGCGGATGTTTTTTTTTTGGCTAAAGTTCTAAACCAAGTAAGTACAGTAAGTCTCCGACTTACGTGGATTCATAGATACGCGGTTGCGGTACTTCCCCTTACGTCAGGATTCAATCTATGCGGTTTTTCGACTTAATGCAGAAAACTAATCACGTACCTGTGATTCATTTGTGACAACCTACTGCCTTGAAATGATTATTGGGTTTTTTTCTGTCGGGGAATTGTTTCTACATGTATATATATTAGTTAGTTAATAATAATAATTAGTTTTAATTACATATTGTGACAATATGGTTGGATTTTTAAATTACATTATAACTTTGCAATATAAACGTTTAATCACAAGATATTTTTTGACTGCATCTTTCAGGCTTTCAGCTTCTTCCTCATGTTTCTAATTTAGTCATATGATACTGCTGAGAGCCACTTTATGTTGCTACTGTAGACAATATTCCCCGAGTCATATTTTGTTTCATGCTGTATAAGTGGTTATATGGATAGTTGATATTACTGCTCATAGTTTGCATGTCACCAAGCGTTTACAGCTCAATGCCCTTTTTTTCTCTTCCAAGAAAAAAAAATAGCTGAAGTTATGATGGATTACAAACGGAGAAGAGGAATTTTTAGTTTTTTTTTGTTTTCTCCTTCGTTTATTATTAGAAAATGCTTCAGTTTGAAAAGCAAATATTTATTAGATATTTATTTTCTTACTACTGTGTATTGTTTTGGGGTTTTTTTTACGTTTGTTTCAGTTGCAGTTGCACACTGTTGCAAATATGGACGGTAAGAAAAAGTAGCTAATTAAATTATGTTTTGCTGGCGTTTGTGCGTTAATTGGTTAATTATTTGGCCAAAGAGTCAGTAGATAAGTGTGAAAGCAAGTTTGTGTAGCGTAGATTTGTGAGGTTTGGTACGTGAAGTGTATCGTGTAATGCCCATAACTCGAAAGAGTCCAACATTAATTGTTGCAACTCCGGAGGTCTTACGCCTCATTTCCACGATGATAAGTTTTCACGATAGTTGCTGTCATAACAGCAACTATCGCGAGAACTATGATCGTGAAAACCACATGATAGTCACTATTGCACTGTTGCAAGATAGCACTATCACACTATATCTCGTTTGACGAGATAGTTGATAATAAATAGTATTGCGACAATGATAGTAACTATCATGATTACTATCATTGTGCATACAAAACTGTCGCAATAGAGAAATATTCACTTTGTACACTGTTGTTGACTCCGAGCACATTTCTTAACTTCTGGTGTGTTTTGTGCTGCCAAACGTCACTGTCATGACAGAACTATCACAGTACTTCAAGACATGTAGACAGTTGCTATCGTGAGAGTGAACTATCGCAACTTTCATGACAGCTACTCTCACGAAAGAACTAATGTCGTGAAATTAACGAGGCTTTACTGTATGATAATACCCTTTCATTGAAGTTGCATCACTGGTGTTTTTTTTTCTGTTTACTATGAATTTCATATAACTGTCGACGTGAAAGCACAGTTATTTTTACAGATTCACTGTGTGGAGTATACAATTCGGCACATTTACTAGGATTTTAGGCAACGTGAAGAATACTTATAAAAGCACACCAATCCTTGTCGATAAATCTTTTAACAACATTTATGGGTGGGGAACACCCAGGCGACTTTTGAAAGACTTTTTGGCTACAAAATCTTTCAACAGTCTTTCAACAGTCACCTGTGTGCCAAGACCCTGTGGCTGCTTGCACACGAACTACTTCTTGTCGTGCGACGCAGCTACTCATGATTGTCGCTGATCCTTACACACTACCAACATCGTGTCGTGTGACAAGTATGCGTCGTAAAAAGCTAAATATCTTATAGAGCTTGTGTGACAATTTGTAGTCCGTCTGCATAGTCCCGTTGAAACGTATACGTTCCATACTTTTTAGACGCAGTTACAAAAATGTTGCACGTCTGTCTTGTGCCATTTTAAACAATGTTGTTTCATTTTGTGAGTCTTTTTATTGTTGCAACAGTTACGACAAAATGTCGCTCGTAAGAGCTCTATGCTAATTGGCTTCTTGTTTTAGATATTCTACACAATGCACCTAGTTTAAAATGCTAGTAGCCTACACAAGAACCCCGATTTATGAACTTTCAAGAAAAGAATTCGTATTTACGCACATTGCCAGGGACTAATAATTTAGTAAACAGGACGTCCCCTCGCTTACGAACATTTTTACGACGCGCAGAGTATTAAAAACATGAAAGAAAAAAAATAAATTCAACTTACAAATAATGGACTTACAAAACCCATTTCAAAGAACACAATAATGTTTGTAAGTTGGGGTTCGGGCTTGTACACGTTCTAAACTGCTTCATATACTATCTAGTTATTGTATAGAATAACTGATTTTCCACTAAGACGGTATAACATATTCAAATAGTTTCACGTTGTTTAACGACATACAAATATTACAATGTCGTGAGCCATTGCTTTTTTATGTGATCCGTCATCGTGCTTTAGTTAGAGGGTCACTGTTTTTCAGTTAGTAGCCTAGTAGATCAAGAGACCCTTAGACCACCCACCCGATTCGGAACACAGTGACTTGGTAAAAGTTCTGTTAGGGAATCTAAGTGACATTTTAAAGTATCTTCGAACCATTATTTTACAAAATATATTAACCTGTTTGGTTTCTTTTTCCTATGCTTGTACAAGCTTTTGATAATTCTTCGTGATGTTATACACCTTATCTAGAAAATGCCTTTTCAAGATGAAGTTTCCACTGTACATTTATATTCAGGTTTATAGCAATCATGAGATACTACCAGCGCATCCAAAAAAAATTTTTACTAGCGCGTTTTATTGATAATAAACCATCGTTATGTTGAGATTTACTTCTCTAAGAGGTTGCTGGCATTTTGAAATTCTTAATGTAACATAGATTATTCTTCCTCGAGTCACTTTTACCTCTCGATAATCCATTATCTTAAGACCTATTGGCTGAGGTTATCATCATCTATTCTTGTAATTAAAATATATGAGTGACAGACGGAAGTAAATCATTTTTACAAATAGTGAATTACAGGCTACTTGTATATGTTCTCGTGTACTCGTATATGACACTGCAGGCCATGCAGCGAGAGTATTTGGGTTTCTCGAGCTTTAATTTTAATATGTTAAGATTTCAGAAGTAATTTTTTTTTATTATTATGTAAACTAAATTGTTTAATTTCATGTTGTTGGTATGACAATATGTATGTAGATCATGGAAAATACTTCCGCCCCTTCAAGGAATACTTATTTCATAATGAAAAAATTGAGTTTCTCTTTTCGTGTCGTCATGATATCACTTTTTTTTTATTTTCACCCCCTTACTGTGTTAAGTAATAACAATTGGCAAAGGGACAGGGGATGGAGTAACCAAACCTCCTCAATTTGCTTACTGAAGCTGGTTCTGATTGGTTAGGTTTTTTTTTTTGTACAAATGAGTGACAAGCCTGTCTTCAGAACATTAAAGATGTTTTTTTTTGTTCGGGAGAAAGACCTCTAGGGCTATTTCTTGTTAGTTAGTAGTTACTCACCTTTTAAGAAGGCAGTTGAAACTTGAAAGCAAAAGCAATGCTTAGAAGCTTTGAACATGTTTGAGAAGTTTATAACTTAACTGGCGGGTCGTAACTTGGTAGCTTGTAATTGTTAAAATAACCCGTGATAACCTATTTTTTAACAGTTTTCTATAGTGTTTTTGATGTTTTGGGTGTAGTTTTATATGCTATTCAATACATAATGATAGACTTTGTGATTGCGGTTGTGGTTTTGCAGTTTTTCGTGGATTTATCATTACAGCTTGTCTCCAAAATAGAAAATCTTCTGTAGTCTTATTTGTTGCTCAATGAATGAAATGAGGTAAATTAGTTTCATAATGTAAAATATTTTGTGGGAAATTTTGTTTCTTTTTATATTTGAAATTATCTTGCATTTTTGGTTTGCATTTGGTTTTTTCTTTTCTTCTTTTTGTAGTTTTACAGTGTTTTGTCGAAACCTGTTTATGGTAAAACTTGATTGTCAACTACTAATGCGCTGTCTTGACGTTTTTTCGAATTTTTCTCTTTTTTTTGTGTGTGTGAAAACGTTGGAATTCTTTCATGAAGTTTTATTAGAATTTCTTTCTATTCAGTTGTTTTGTGTGGAATCCACAAAAAGATGTAGTTTTGCAATGTTGTTGTGGTTTTGGTGGCTTATAAAAATACTTTTGATTGTATTTTTCTGATGCAACTTTGGAGAGTTTGGGTCTTTTTTTATTCTTAAATAAAAGTTAGTTTATATTTTACTTACTCATGCAATTAAATAGATTACACTAGCAACAACTTCAAAAGAATTCGGGTTTGATATCTTTAGGTATTTTATTTTATTCAGTCATTTTTTTCTTGTCATCTCCTGAAGTCTTTCAAAATTCTTTTTTTTTAATGAACAGGATGTGTCCAATCTTTTTTTAAAAACAGGATATTAACCTTTTTAAGAATATTTTTTTACTTTTTCAAAGTTTTAACACAAATACAAAATTTTAGTTTTCATATTTAAACCAATTATTCTAATCAGTAATAGGTTCTATATTTCTTTTAAGATGGTGTTTGAAAAGCTCATTTTCGATCTCTTGATTATTTTCTTTCAGGAACAAAATAAAGAGAAACTTGAAAGTGTTTTATAAACTAGAAGGGTAGCTCAATCACTGAAGTGTACTGTATTTTCATGTTGATATTTTTCAAAATCAACGATTTAGATACAAAAATTTAAAAAAATATCATCTGCTAAACGTCGTCTGTTTAAAATTGTGTCATTTTCAAGTTTATTTTAAAATGCTGTATATTAAACATAAATTAACGTTAAGTAATTGAGCGGCTACTCTTCTAGTTTCTAAAACACATTCATTTTGCACCTGAAAGACAGAATAATCAGAGTTCAAGACTTAGTGGCAATTTACAATGTAGAAACCCCACCTTAAGGGATTCAGAAAAATGTCATAAAATGGATTGTCATGCCAGTTTTTTTATTTATTTTGACATCTTTCACAATTTCAATTTGCAAGTGGCTCAACTTTATAGCTCTTTAACGTTTGCCTGATGGGTAGCATGTAAATGGGTTAAAATAGTTGGGGAGATAATATGTTGAATTTGTGATGGTATCCATTTTTACATAATGGCATAACATGGGGGGACTTGGGAGTAAATTAATTTTGGCAAAGTGTTTTTCTTGTCTGTGGATAGCTTTCCCTTTTATCTGTTATATATGAATTAAAATTAAAGGGATTGTCTTTGGACACTTTTTTATACTCTGTAGTCTCTTGACTCTTGCGTCCACAATTTTGAGGGGGAATATTAGTATCACCCCAAGCACTTCATCCGTGATGTGATCTGGATAGTGTTTGTGTTTATAATTTTTGTAATTCATTTTTTTTTTTGTATTATTTTATTGCAGCCAGAGAAATACAGACTAAAACATTTTTTAGAAAAAAATCTTTTAGATCCTTTTACTGATGGATTTAGGTGCCTTTAATGTTAGAGTGAAGATTCTATTCTGCCTCGTTTTATTTTTTATCTTCTTTTGGTGACTAGTTAGTTATTTAAGTATATTTGCAATCAACAAAAGTGCTACGACAAATGAAAACATTCAAGTGAGAAATAGGGGTTTTTTTTTTGCTTGATGCACTTTCAATGAAATGCAAAAAAAAGTAACTTTAATGTAATATTGCAATGCGTAGAACTTTAAAAGGAACCAATGCAATAAAAAGGAAAACGTGGAACTTGCTATAGGCCCTGTTTCGCAATTAAGTTACAGTGTAGTTATATGTTTTTTTATGGCAACAACACATCAAAGTCATAATATACCGGGTTTCATCTTAAATAAATCATTGCGAAAAAGATATTCATTGTATTGATCGAAGCAGCTTGCTTTTTGTGCGCCTAAGACACAAACTGAAGAAGAAAACTTGGCCCACCTGAACTTCTTCAACTTGAAACCTCTTGAGTAGGGTTTAAACATAAAAAACCATAATTTTATTGACTAAATTCTGAGCGGAATTTTTCTGTCTTGGATCTCCTCTTGGAGGATTTCACTTGATGTTCAAGTGCGTTTCTTGGATCTGGGCCTAAACCACCTTTTGATTATTTTATGCGACTATTTTTTTTTTAAAGTGGCTGACATGAGTTTGTCCTGTATGCTAACTGTAGTAAATAAAGTAGAATCCAGAAACTTATCTTCTGTCGAGTTTTATCATAAAGTATTAGATAACTTTACCATAAATACACGGTGAGAATGTTTTGCCCTGTTAAAGGATATTAATTAAATTTTTCTGTTTGTTTTAGAACTTTCTATGTTCATATTGCTAGTGGGGATTCCACCTGTGAAGGTTTTTTTTTCTTCTTCTTCTTCTGCAGGTGCAAAACAAATGAACTGGAACACAGAAGGAGAGTTGTAATTGTTTATCCGCCTTTTTTTGTCAGTGTTGGTCATTTTGCGTGCACATGTGGGTTATATTTCTAGATTTTATGTTCACATTAATACAGGGTGTCTGAAAATGATGGAACTGATTGCAAAAAATATTGGTAGCTCAGGAAGTATAAATGTGAAGTATTTGTGTTTTGCACAAATACAGGTAACTAACTCATCAAACCCTTCAAATAGTTTTCTTGTAATATTTTTACACAGTTAACAGCATTCCGGTGAAGTAAAATTAGTACCCCTGGAATTGAGCAGGAATGGTCCTGATACACATGTCCAGGCCGGAAAGATGGCGGCGCTCCGGCCCTGTCACGGCTCGGTAATATGGAAACCACACATGTCTGGGAGGCGGCCGCATTCTGGCCCGGCCTCAGCTCGGTTAATTTAGGGTATTCCGTTTGTTATAATTAATGAAACGCCTCCCGTTTATGTAATCTATGATCCGAGAGCGGACGGTTACCGGGAAAAAGAACGTGACATTATCCACCCTGGCCCGGTAGCGGGGTGAAATTCCTCCACCGGGTGACGACCGACCTACGGCCCTGACTTAGGCCGGACATGTGAGCCAGGACCATTATAGTAATTGGAAATACATAATATTATACATTTTATACGTCAAATGTATTTGAATACAAAACGGTGTGTAACACGGTCACTTTAACAATCGCAAAATTAATAAATTAGGCTATACACCACAAACTAAGTACAGTAACTATATATATGTTATATTACTCATATATGTCTTAAAGTCATATATGTCACCATTGCCAATATTGGCTATTTGTGACAAGACTAACTAGTTGAGAACTGCAACCAAGCGCAACATTTTTTGAGGTTTTTTTTTTAGTTTAGTGCAAAGTTACAAATCCTATTACCTCGTTTCCACTACAAAAATTAACTTCAGTTACATAACCAATGTTATAGTTAACTGCAGACAAGCTATAGGTGTGGCACTTTTGTGTTTCCATATGAAAGACTCCTGTGATTAAATGATTTTGTGACACGTTAAACAGTTGTGTGCAGTTTGTGAAATTTTCAGTCCTCATTCAATGAAAAATTGAGTGCTCTCACTTATCCTCTATGCTGTTTGTAGGCTAAATTTGTTTGATCACTGGAAGTAACGTATTTACTGCAGTTCAGAAATTCAACCATAGTTAATGTAACCAATTTGTTTCCACTGGAAAATTTAATTGTTTTTTTAACTTTTTAAGTGCAGTTCATTTTTGTAGTCGAAACGAGGTATAAGTGTATTAACACCTTCCCGTACTTTACTTTGTTAGAACTAGTTATAATATTTGTAATCAGTTTCATTTTTCTCGCACATCCTGTACGTGTTGGTCGTATAACACTTGAGGTTTTTGAACACATTTGTTATCTGAGTTGGACCTTGTTATTTTTATGTGTATTGGGTACTGAAGATGCTTAGAACGTGAGAACGTTTTCTGGTTTAAATTTTAAAATTGTTGTATTTTATTTTCAAGAACCCCTTGGTTTTTTTTACATCTTGGCGGTTATTTCGTACTAAGGGTGGGGAATAAGAGGGGTGACAATAAGGGGAACTCCTACTGAGTGAGGGGGATAATGTACAGTATATGGGATGAACCTCCGGGAAATTTGGATATTTTAGCTTTTTACACGAATGAATTCTACTTCGGCAATTTGCTGTCTGTTTAGGCTTTTCAAGCTGTATGTCAATCCATTACGAAACTTTTAAATCAATTAAAAAATTTAAATCAACTTGATTTTTATGCCGGTAACTAAGTCATATTTAGTCAGTTGTAAGTTTTTTTAAATTCTATAAGATTTATCTTGTATTGTATTTAAAAATATAAATTTCACTAAATTCTGTAATATGCTTAATTATTTAAATTAGGATTCTAAATGAACAATTAACAAAAAAAATCGCAATTTTAATACAAAAAAATATGTTTTTGAAAAACAGGATTTTTTATTTGAATTATTATTGTAAAATATTTTTAAACCTATTTAATAAAATTAGTCGTTTTGCCAGATGTTTAACCAATCTCTTGCAAAACGACTAATTTTACTAAATAGGTTTAAACATATTTTACAAAAATATGTTTAAATAGTCCAAATAAAAAAGTCCTGTTTTTCGAAATTACGATTTTTTTTTCTTATTTAAATTATGTTTAATTAAATTTGATTATAACACGTCTATAAGTGGTATTTAATAATGGCGTATTGAAATCGTACGCAGATTAGGAAGGACATGATTGCTAAATGCCTACTTAAAAACGCGGTATTACAACCCATCTCCTTCATATTTTAAAGTAGAAAATCGTGTTGAAGAAAAAATGACATGCAATTAATAAGTATTTACTTAATTAGGCTTAAAACAAATTTGCATATTGTGCTGCTGAAGAAAGTTATGTGCCCAATATCGTATACATGTGTTCTCAACCCATTGGACATGAACCATTTATTTATTTTTATAATTTTTCTTTTCATCCTTACGTGATGAATCTAATTTTCTTTTCTTTTCTGCTCCAAGTAGCTTACTGTATATATATAGTATTATAAAACGTGTTATGTTGGTTCCGTTTCCCCTCTAGTTTGCTCATGTATTACATTGCTTTCATTGTGTTAGTCAACGTTTTATAATATTTTGTTTTTCTTCAGTGTGAAATTGAAAAATGCTACAATGGATGCTGTTTGTTTAATATGGGCAATAGAATGTACTGTATATGTCACAATTGTCACATGGTTCGTCAATTGTTGTTGATGTGTAAAAAAAACCTTAGACCTGATTCCTCACAAGTTTTTTTTTTTAAAAAGCAGAAAATACTTAGAAATGGAAATAAAAAAGTCAGAGTGTTTCATCAGTCAGTTGTTTTATCTACATTTCTGCTTTCTTTCGCTTTCAAACGTTTTAACACATTAATATATAGTTTATTATATACATATACATATATATATATAGTTATATTTCAGTGATTTTCAGGGCATCTAGAAGACTTTCATTTTTGGCCATTTTTTGAAAATTTTCCAGTTTTTTTTTTTGAAAATTTTCTATTTTTCTCTTGGAATATTTTTATTTTTTGATAATTTTTACTTTTTTGAATTTATGGTTTTTTTGTGGTACTCGGAAGTCTGTTGGGCCCTTCTGAATTCATTTCTGTGCTTTTCAGGGCATCTAGAAGACTTTCATTTTTTTGCCATTTTTTTGGCTGATAAAAATATACTGTAATTCCACGTTTCAGAATAGAAAAAGTTGAAAGTTTCAGCTTTTTTTCTCCATACTTTCTGCCAAGCCTATAGAAAATATTATTTAAATGAGACAAATCCCATTTACATTAAGTCTTTTTCGGCATGCGTTACTTTGGCCTTACATATGTGTATCTGGTCCTCACTTCGGGTGATGGTAAATATATGAAATGAGATAGCAAAATAAAGCCCCACTATAATTTCCTGTAACGGGACTGGCATAACACGAGAAATACCAAAGCCTCTGTTAATTAGAAGCAGAAACTCTTTGACTTCATTCATGCCTGAAGGAAATATGATGTAATGAGGGTCTGGGCATTGTTGTGGCAGAGGATGACAAGGGTTTTTTTTTTTACTATTGATTCATTTCAGACCATTTGACGTCATTTTGACATCAGGTTTTCTTGTTGATTATTGTTAAAGGGATAGATAGCCTTATCATTTTAAATTGTGGCCTTATTTTAGGAATTATTTAGCGTTTTCTCACCCAAATACCTTGTACACACGTGAGTTAAATGAATTCAAACTAAATGTGTTTAGGTGAATTATACGGAATCCAGTTAAGGACATGAACCAAATAAAAATTGACTTTATTATTAATATTTTAAATTGAAATACTAAATCAATATTTTGTCAAATAGTTTATATATTATATTTAAGTATTAACTCAATATCTTCATATTATTAACTGGATAAATTGAATTCGATATATTGTTTGCCCTTCACAGGGCTCTCTGTAGAACACGTTTATTATTTAAATGCATTTAACTTATCAGGTGTTTACTAGGTATTAGGCCCTGTTTCCACGTTAACTCACAAAAATTATTATAATGTGAATATTTCAACTGAAGAAGAATTTTACTTTGCTCTGGTCAAATTAAAATTAGCTAATGTATTATTATTATTATTATTATTAGTTGGCCAATACAATGTATATTTAGGAGAAAAAATCGCATTGTTGAACCTGCATTTTTTTGCTCGCATAATGAGTTGTATTAATAGGAGAGTAGAATGTTTAGTTGGCTTTATTCTCCTATCTAACCGCCATGCATTTTCGCTCATTTTAAATTAAACTATGAAAATCTGACCATTCTTTTGTTTCTCTCCATTCTAACAGTTTGTCGTTCATCAGACTATTGTGCATTTTCTCCAGTTTCATAATATCCGATCCGGACACGCATCTTCTGATGTGTCTAGTTTGTAGCCACGGTAAACCTGAAGTGTGTGCGCGCGCACCCTTTCAATACTAACTGATAAGAATTAATAATGCCATAATGCCTTGGAATGAATGAATATGGAATGACCTTGTCATAAGTTATCATTCTCTGCCATATAACAATACAAAACCCTGATCACGTCACTTTGTCCGTTTCACTTTTTTCCCGTCTATAGCTATCCATAGGCTTCAAAACGTGATAGACTAGTATTCTTCATATCAGTATTGACTGCTTGCTTGTTGTTTGTGCACGAATAGTAGAATATGCATGTTTAAAGTAGCACTTCAATGTAGATGAGAGTTTTGGCTAACACATTTTAAAGCCTTGAATCTCTCCCTCTGCCATAGGCCTATTTGGCTGCTAGCAGAGTACTAATTGTAATTGTAATTGTAGTCTTGGAAGATTTTAATATTTTTAACTGAAAAACAAGAAAATTAAACAAAAAAAACATGTTTTTGTGATACTGGTTTTAATAAAAAAGTGTTAAAAAGTAAGGAAAAACTATCTATCCCCTCTTGTCTGGCTAGTGTAGTGGCTAGTGTCTCAGGCAACTGAGGCCATGTTTATGTTGGTCACAGGTTCAATCCCCGTGCAGTGTGAATTATTTTCAAATATTTCAGAAGTGGACAAACCAACAAATAATGAAGTTAAATAAAAGCGAGTAATAAAAATTCATGTAATTCTCAAACATGTAATTGAATATAATTGGGTTCAGGTTTTTCTTTCACCGTAGGACTAAAGGACTGGGTCCACCTGGTTACTTGTAGCTGTGCGGTGTTCATGTACAAAGTTTTTAAAAGCCTCCAGTATCTTCAGGGCTTGGACTGACCCTCATAAGTTCCATGTTAACAACTGTAAATTGAAAACTATATACTGTATTGCCTGGGTGTGTTGGAGGCGCGTATAAACGTCGTTCGCAACTAGTTTACGGTGACTAATAGCCAAGTGGAACCAGTGCCCTGTTTCTCAAAAATGAAAGTCTTGTAATACAAGTGAATTCTATTGAGCCCTGATAAGAACATGCATCGATAATTCACTATGTTATTACGAATTAACAATTCATAATGACAAATTGTGATTTTGTAATGTATTTCCTTTACAGGGCTTTTTAAAATTCAAAAAGAGTTGTCTTTTTTGAGAAACAGGACCCAAGGCCTCATGTTATTAAAAAAAAAATAACTGGTACACTAGTACATATTTTAAAGCTGAAGTGAAAAATCATTTCGTTTGCACAGTTGCCAGGCAATGTGCAAAAACAACATGCGTGTTTTATACAATGTGCATAGTGAAGATTATCTCGATAAATGCTTTAATAGAATATTATTTGTCCATTTCCTAAATTGAATTATTATTTTTTTAGGCATTTTGTACATTTATTAGAAACTGTACTTAATTTACATCTTTGCTACCGAATTTTTTATTCTGTACTTTTTTTTTTCTTCTAATAATACAGAAATAACTTATTTTCCACTTTGACGGTGACACAAACACTACGACTTTACAGTTTCTAAATCGAGACACTTAATTGATGCAACGATCAATAAAATATGCAGTGTGATTTATGTTAACTTTTTAAAGTGCTACATTGAATTTGGCTTATTTCTTTTTCTTAAATTTATATATATTTTTTTTACTGTAATGTGGACCACCTTTTTGATATCTTTTCATATATTTTTTCATCTTGGTGAAAGCTTTATTTATACACATAAAAACAAAATTGATTATATTGTATACATGTATACGAGTATCGGCTGTCAAATACTTTTTTTTTTTCAAAATCATTTCCGTTCTTTAGGACAGTTCTAAAGATTTTTTTACAGCTAGCCAGTCACTGCTTTCTCCAAAGGAAAAAAAAATAATAAGAAAGTTCTGCAATAGAGGCCACCTTAGCCTTTTTTCTCTTCTTCTTTTTTTTGTTTATACCAAGAGTTTATTCAACTTTGTGGAGAGAGTATCGAACGGTTTTTAAGAATGCCTAGAATTGTTCATATAAAAGTATACAGCATAGTGGGACTACTACTATAGTGTCTAGGTCTGGGTCGACATACTAAAACAGCATTTCACGTCCAAGGCGAATGGCATTTTCTGAAATTACTATCAATGACGGAACGTTCCCACTTTGTTTTATAAGGGAGATGTACAGACAAAAGTACATTTGAGAACGCCACTCACTACAGGAGCACGGTTGTTGTACGAAAATATTCAGGAGGCGTTTGAAAACGTGCAGTAGTATTTTTTTTTTTCTTCTTTTCAGTTCAACTGCAGTCACTCCTACCGTCTCACACCTATAGTAAGTGATTTGACTTACTACAGACGATTGATAGGACTGAACTGTTTGGAATTGAACAATTGTTTAAGGTTGCATCATGGGTAATGCTTCCTAATTGGCACAAATGAAGGCGTGCATTCTATAAGTGCCGTTGTGTAGTCATGCTTAATTTGCATTAATGCTGGAAATCTTGCTGCTTTATGCAGAAGCAAATGTAGGATGACTGCAGCGTGCAGACAGCAGACATGCAGCAGCAGAACTGCAGCCTTCCTACAAACGTACATTGAAGATTTGTAATGGTCAACTATAGCTATTAAATAGTAACCGTTTCAATGGCTGGAGTTGATTGGTTGTGCGGTGCAATGCTGAAAGCTGATGCATCGCATTGCATTATGGAATTTGTTCCATGTGGTGTTTTTTCTGCTTCTGCTTGCAGCTACATGTATGGTACTTTCTGCATTAACGTAAACGAGGCATTAGAAGCTGAAAGTTCTCTCCTGAAATGTTAAAAATTCAGCAAACCTCAGTGCTGTTCTCAAATGGCAACTATTGCCAATTTGCATTTGTCTCCAGTGATTTTTGAAGTTCTTTTAAAGGAAAATTTCTGCTTTATGTTTCACAAAATAGTTATTATGGCATTATGCGAAGATCTCTTTAGCAAGTCACCCATTTGAGTGTATTTGAAAGAGGCTATAATTTTGCATTAAAGGTCATTGTGCCTATATTTTTAGTCATAAAAAGCTAATCCTGTTAGGTACTGCAGGTTTTTTTTTTATTTGAAAGAGAATAGTCAAATAAACGCTTTGCATATTGTATCTGCTGCCGTGTATGTACATACAGTGTTTCTGAAGCATTTTTAAAGCTGTCTGTTTTACTTTTAATATTTTCAAATTCACACTAGGTGTCCTGCAAATATTTCCTAATCTAATTTAATGTTTATTGAAAATGCCTTGCAAAAATTAAAATTTATGTAAAATGTTTTTCTCATTAAGACTGGATAATAATGTCGAGAAGAAAAAAAAATTAGAAAAACGTTTTAAGTAACTTTTTTTTTTCAGTTTCAAAATTCAAACTGGCATAAAATGGTTATTTTCACGGATGTTATTATGGAAGCTATAAATTAGCCTACTCTTCTAGTTGTTACATGTAAATTTTGAAAATCTTTTAAGAATAGTAAAGACAGGGTGATAATCGCTGAAAACATTGTCGACATTCCTGCTGACTGGAGACGTCTTTGTGGACACAAAGCAACATCTTCCGAGTATCCAGTGGCTTAACATCAAAAAGGTGTTGCTTGTTTCCCCCACTTCGAATGGAAAACATCGCTCAGTCTGTACGTAGAAGCGACGGAGGATTTTATTGTGAAAATAGCCAAATTCATTTTCATTGTCACTTATTATTTCGTGTGACGCACATCATCACTGGCCACTCACTTGTTTCCATATACAAGTTGCTGTGTCCGACGAAGATGCTATCAAGTTGCCGCCTACGTATGTATGGAGATTATCGCCCGGTTCTATGCTAGGCTTTACACTATGCTTCAAACCCCGTTTTAAGCATAGGCCTAGGCAGGCATATACTGTCATACATAAAAAATTATTTGCAGGAGTGTTACCACGACTGTTTTCACATAAAAATTTCATTTTTATTTGAAATATCTTGCAAAAATTAGATTTATGTTTGTGTAGGTCAATGCAATTTGTAGGCTGATTTATTATTTATCTAGAAAAAAAAAATCCCGATTTATATCATTAAAATCATATTTTACTTTAAATATTTTTTTCTTATTTAAATTAAATTTAACAACATATTTAAAATTTAGATTTTCTTCCGTAATGTTGAAGAACGTTTTAGTTATAAGCAAAGAAGGAATGAACTTACGTTATTTCTGATATTTATTATGTTAAAAAATGCGAATTTTCAACAAATTTTATTTGAAATTTTAACTGAAATTTGTAATAAAAAATGGCGGCAAAAATGGTAAACGAACAATCTAAAGAAATCACGAGAAGAGAGGGACTAAAGAAATATGATTTAAATCACTACCACCATCCTCCTGTGTGTCTGAAGAAGACATGAAGTACTTTTTGTTAACTTGATTAAATTCAGTTCACATTCTACTTTTCGAGGGGATTTTACAGTTATGATTATTAGTTCACATTGCAGAAAAAAAAAGTAAATTTTGCTTGTATTCATTGTGATTCATGTGTGTGGAAAGTAATAATCAATAATAGCCATGAAATCTTTTGGCTGCTTTTCGAATACACAATGTTGTTTGGGCTTTTTTTTTTCTAAAGCTTCTTAACTAAAAAGGATTTTCAAGCAGATAGTTGCATTCGGCGGCATTGGTATGGATAGAATACAGTATGTCCACATTCAGTATACGGCTTGTATACTGTATATGAGCTTTTTTTTATAATTTTTATATATAAAAATGTCCACCGTGAGAGATTTTCTTTTTGTCGCTTGGACTTTTTCATTGCTGGCTTTGTTTTGACAATTTTATTTGTATGGAAATTAACTTAAAATGTATCGTCAAGATACTTACGAAAAAGGGATTCTGTGTGAAAATTCATTACTATTGTCTGGTATGTTTTGAAAAGATGTTGCATTGTTTTCATATGTTGTAAATTTTAAGGATTATTTCTGCTTGTTTTTCCACTCTCTTTAAACTATTTTTGTTTTTACAAAACAAACATATTGAAGGATGGTATAGAATAAAATACAGCTCGTACAATTGAGATTATTATTCTCATGTAGCTAAGTTTTCTTTAGTATCGTTACTGAGATAAATGGGAGAGAAAAAAGACAATTACTTTTAGTCAAAAACTTAAAAAAAAAAAATAATTTCCTTTCGTTTTGATTCTCGTCTTGAGTTTCAACGAAATTTGAAACTTATGTTAAAAACAGTGGTTTACTTGTTACAAAAAAGATTTAGTGAAGAAGTTATGCAAATGAAATGGGTTTTGTATTATTTATATTATACTACAAGTGTACTTTACTTGGAACTATCGATCATATTTCATAATTGGTTCTCAATAGGTGGTCAAGTAGTGAGCCACAATGTAAATTATGGTCTTAAAAATGAACTAGCTGCCACTAAAGAAATTAGTACCAAGTGGGCACTTTCAATTGTGAATTGTTTGGAATATCATACTTGTGTTTTGTTGTCCATTATGGTAAAGTCTTATCTTGATTTTTTTACCTTATATTTACATTATTTAATTGCTGCTATCGAATAGAAGCTAGCAGTAACTTAAGTGTTCTCAAATGCACCTTGAGGCTTCAGCGTAAATAAATCTTCCCATTTAAAACTAAAAGGTTATAGAAAAGTACGTAACACAATTACCATTATGATACAGTATTTTTTTAAAAAACAAACATGTTATGGTGACTTGAAAGTGGCCAACCTGTGACAAAATTAAATTCAACTCTCAGTACACCTGCAAACATGGAATCATTTCGAGAACCAAGTGACAAGAAAGGAGACTAACTTCCAATTATGAATGTTTAAATTTGAGACAAAATTTAGACATTATAAACTTAAAAATTGTCCTACAAAGAACTAGTTAACTGTCTTGTGTTCTACAGGAAGAAAGAAGGACAACAACAAATTTGCACAGCTTCTTTCTTGGATGGTTTTTCTCTTTGGTAATTTCATGTTTGTCGTAAGGTTTTATGAAGTCAGTAAACTTTCATTGTCATAATATTTGTATTTTATTTATTGTGAACATATCTTGCTTTTCTGCATCGTACCTTTTTAATTATTATATTAAGTAACCTTCAAAATGTTTACTTTAAAAGATATCGTGAAACGTCTTTTACAGCTGATTCTGTGAAACGTTATGTCGAGATTACGGTAAAATAATTATTACGGTCGCCATATACTGTATAACGTATATGTGAGCCTCACTCAGCTCAATGGTTTCTACAGTCGATTTACTCTTATCTTGAAATTTGTGACGTAAGATAAAGGGTTGACCGAAGGAAATGATTGTAAAAATTCTCAACAATCATATCAGACAAAATGTCACAATTCTAGTTAAAATTGTCGATTCGATCTGATGTGGCAAGATTCAATAATTGGTGAATGTAAGGAAGGATAGGATCAGAAATAGCTATCATAGGGAGTGTAGGGGTAGCAAGCATTGTAGAAAAAATGCAGGAAAATTAGGTTGAGGTGGTTTGGGCATGTAATTAGGAGTGGAGAGGATGAGCTGTGGAAACATGTGATGAGTTTGGAACTGGGGATTAAAAGGAGTAGAGGAAGGCAGAAACGAGCCTTGAACATGGTGGTAAAACGTAATATGAAGGCATGTTTGGGGTCTCTGGGAGTTTGGTGCAAAATTGAAAGGAGTGGAGAGATAGAACTCGTAAGGCCGACCCTGCATATTGCGGGAAAAGGTGCAGGAAATGATGAGGCGAGTTTCTTAATATTTACTAAGTTACTTTGTGAGTCGATATAAAAAAAAACTGAAGTAATTGTAATTTGAAATGTTTAGTTTCATATGGACAAGAATCACAAATTTAAAAAACAAAACTCAAACATAACATTATCTGTTCTAAAAATCTGGCTATGTTGTTTTAATCATTTATTTAAATTTAAATAATTTATCAACAATCTCTTAACTGACATTTGCATCAGTTTATTTCTGTGTTATGTTTTCTTTGAAATTGGAATTCAGATTGTGTTCAACTTGTAATGATTCTGAAAGTAGGAGTATGAATACACGCGTTTGACAGTTGACTGGAGTTGGTTGTTGCCATGTGTGGGTAGGCTTACAATTTAAGCTACTCACTCACTATATATTCCTACCATAAAACAGTGTTTCCAGGGTTACTCCACCGTTTGGTTTGTGTTTGCGTTGGTGTAACATGTTTTGAAGGGATAATTGTCTGGTCATTTCTGTTGCGTTTGATCTTCGCTGCAACCCAACGAATTATGTTCTCTTTATCATTATTGAATATCTATCTATCCACAGGATATTTTTATTTCTTTAGTGTTGACTAATCTGTAAAGTGTGATCAGTTTTGTATTGCACAATTGGATAATTAATAATGTTGAGATAGCTCACAAATATTGTTACACTTATAATTACGAGTGTCAGGAATCGTTTTGGACTTGATTTTAGATGTAGCGTTTTTAACTTTCATATCTTAGGTTTTAAGTAGGGATGGTACATTCGAATCCCGCGAATCTTGAAAAATATTCGAGATTCGAAAACTCGAATTTTTTCGTCTTTCGAATCCTAACCCAAAAAAAAAACTGTTAAAAACTTCGGTAAAATTAGGTTTAATTTCATTGACGTCCGATAGAAGCGTTCACTGACAAAAAACGGCGATTGTTGCAATTTTGGTGGTCAGACCCAGATCACCAATGGATCACCTTGTGACGACCCTGAGTGCGACACTGTTTTTTAATTATTAATAATTTAATATTATTTCATTTATTTTTATCTTCTTAATGAATAATATAGGATTCTTACATGAAAGATTCGAGGGATTCGAGATCCTTTTAGGATTCGAGAAAATTTAGGATTCGTCCCACTGCTGGTTTTGAGATACAGACCTTGTATGCAATTTTTGTTTAGAAAAATTACACGTGGTGATTGTCCTAAACCACAGTCCAGTGATATTCATAAAGCACTATATATGGACAGGGCTGACCACTCTAAGAAAATTTGGGAGATTTTTGCTAGGACAGATGCATATTATTGGTCTTTTTTTCCTAGAGTTATAAGACAATGGAACTCTCTTCCTGAGGAAGTGGTGAATGGGGATAATTTTGTTTTGTGGGATTTACATTTGTATATTAATTTTGTTTTTATATATGTGCATGTACATGTGCTTGACAATGCTTAATGCTGCATGTGGACTTTTATGTCCCTCTGCCATAGGCCTATTTGGCTGCTAGCAGAGTACTAATTGTAATTGACATTCTGTTTCTATAAAAAAAACTAAAAACTGCCATCAAAGAATTATTTCAAAAGTTCATAAAATAAAACCCTGAGCATGGTTTTATTTTTTTATTTTTTACTTTCAAACACTTTCAATTTTTTTTTACTAAAGTGTACATGGTTAGACTACTTTGACAAGGATCCGACTAAACGGACCCTATTTGTTCTACGCTCGCTCTTATGTTAGCACTTGTTTGTGGTGCAAACAATTTTGTGAGTTCCATTTCCGGTTAATAGTTATTTCAATTTTATTCTGAGAAGCAGCTTGAAGAAACTCTGAACTCACAAATTGTGAAAATCTTTTAGGAGTAAAATTTCGTAATTTCATTGTGGCCTGTGCTCAGATGGTGTTTGAAAACGACATCAGTCACTCGTATATTGAATGAAACAAGTACTGTATAATTATTACTGTAGGAGTGGCTTATGATTGCTAGGAGTGCTATAAAATTTAGCACCATGCAGGGCAGACTGGCCTTACAGGGCATTTTCTCGATGGGCTAGCTGCTTAGTTTGAGGACAGATTTTTCCATTAGAAAGGACGATTTTATTATGAAACTCGATAAAAGTTGATAACAAAAATACGCTCACTACTTTCTTAATTTCTTTCTAGGCGTTTGTGGAGTTTATTACTCATTAGGCTCAGGCAAATCATTTTTCTCTTGCCGTGTTTTCTCTCAATCCGCCTTTGTCTAGCACTTTAAAGGTACTTCGTGTGTAAAGCATCCATAATCAAAGATGCATTCGTAAATACACACCTTTGTCATAATAGTAGAATGTTTGCTGTTAGTAGGAAGGAATTTCTTAAACGAAATAAAAGCAAACACCTAACATATTGGTTAGACCATTAGAGTAATGCCATCTTTGACTGCATGCTTGTTGTATTTGTGCCTATCTTCCTTGCAAAGAAGTCTGCTGTGACTGCTCGTTGTCTTCTGCTCCAGTTCATTATTTTATCTGCTAAGTTTGTTCTCTTGCAGGATTATAGCAAGTTATTAGCAAACACAATGAACGTTTCTTTCAAATGACTTTGACTGAGCGCCATAAAATGGATATAAACTGGTGTTATGTCCAGCTGCTAGGCATAGTATATATCGTATATCAGGTCTGCACAACTCGCTCGAGTGTGATGGCCATAGTACTCCAAAAAAATCCGTCACGGGCCGCAACGACCATACCACGTTCGCGACCATTTCCAAAGAACATGCTCGTTCTGGTCGCTTTGGCCGGGAGTTTCCAAACGTGAACAGAGCTTGTTTGTAATGTGTTCCCAGTTGGTAACCTGATAATGATGGATGTTTGGGGAAGTGTTCGCCGAGACGTCTAAACTACTCCTGGCCCAAACACGAACATCCTTTTATGTGATGGGCAAAAACAGACAACTGTTGGATCGGAGCCGAACAGAACAACGAGTAAAATTTGTTACTGAAAATTGTCCGAAAAACCGTCCTCAGTTTGTTGTTCTGTTTTAGTCTGGACCCACCTTTAAATGGATGTATGATTATGCTGTAAGCGTTGCTGACAGTTGTTTGAAGCTGACAGTTCCTAGAAACCTGTGCGTTTTCAAACGCTTTCAGTATACTGAGGCTTTGACACAAAATAATGATGCAGATACTATGCAAACGAGAAATGGGATTTTTTTTTGCATGCAGTTGTTGCAAAATGAAAACGTGCTAAACTGCAACAAAAACAAACAGCAATGAGCATAAATCTAATGAAATACATGCTTTAAGTTGCTCATAATGCCTGTTCCATTGCAGCAGCAAGACAGGCTTGATTAAATATTACTTATATATTTGAAAGAAAAACAAAATTATTTTTATTTTCTTAATGCATTAAATGTGAATGCCTGCACATTTCTCGACAAAAGTATTATAGTGTTGGATGATATGATGATTATATGTGAAGAAGAAGAAAAAAAAAAGGTTTGCTTTTAGATAGATAATAATGGCTGCAATTCAGTTGGTTTTATGTGGCTAGATTGAAGTAGATGTCTGTTTTTTCTCCGTTAATGATGGTAGTAAGTATGGAGCAGCAGCATTTCTCTAAAGGCAACACATCAGCTCTTCCGTCATTGGTTGCTATACACTCTAGCACGTGACTAGCTTATAACTGCTGCCGAACTGAGCCTAGGGAAACGGGCGTGCGCGCAGCTCTTTCTCAGGTAAATGAACCTTGTATGTGGTCGATATGAATGCATGCAGCAGCAGTCTACATACAACCAAAACGGGATTTCTTGTTTTCTATCGGTGTGCCCGCTTTTAAGTGTCTCTTTTTTGGCATCCAGTTTGACAGTGCTCTCTCTCTCTCTCATGGTCTCCTACATAATATAAATGTTTCTAATGTGTATGTGTGTATGGATTTATAATATGCAGATTTCATCTCCTTAGTGTTATTATCAAGCAAACACGAATTTGACTCTTGCTAACTGTTGTTTGATTATATAACACACACTCTGCAGGTCAGATAGTAATACATTATTTTATATTTTATTTACTCTGCTATAATGTTGTACAACATTAACACCTTGTAGGCATGTTTGTATTACATAAGAGTGTGATGCTCTCTTTCTTTTGCAATGTTATTTGCGTGTACAGGTTTTTTTTTTTCTTCTTCTTCTTCAAGTTATTTCACATCAAAAGACCAATAGAAATCTGGTTATTTTGCGTTTTGAGTACAATTTTCACGAAAACTTGAATGTGATTTAGAAATTGGAAGAGTTACTGAATGTTATTTTAAACTTATTATTTTTAATTTGAAAATGATTAAAAATCTATATTTTTTTGGAAGTTATTTTAGATATTTTATTTTGGATAAATTTCAAATATAAAATAATTCTAAAAATTTCCTTTTTTTTTGTAGCCTAAACATATTAGCATAAGAATATCATGAAGCAATTCATCTACTCTTTAAATTTATAAAACACTTTCAGTTTTTTCTTAATGTTGCCTCTGAAATGCAGAATAACTAGAGTTCTGTTTCCATTGTGCTCATTCATTTGCATATTTTGCAGCACTCACTGCTTATAAAACTGTCTTATAAGATGCAAATGTGATGCATTTTGTAGTTCAGCATCCATGCATAAGTATATTAAGACAATGTTTTGATGAGGTTTGTCACTAAATTAGAAATAATGTGTAATTTACTAATTAGAAAGTTAAGTTCCTTTGTTGATTCTTACATTATTCTTATCTGTTTGTTGTCATTATATGAGGGTCTTGAGGTCAACCAAGTTCATATCGTTTTGTGTAGTTGTCAGTGTTAACATGTTTTTTTTTTTTTAAATAAGTCACTTTTGAATTTATTTTAATAATACTTTTTTTTTTGGTTGTAATGTGTATTTGGAAATTAATTTCCTCATGAGGGCAGTTGACCTCTGAAATTGGCCTCGTTTACAGGCAACATTTTTTTTGTGTCTGTTGTTATTTAGAGGTTGGTGTTTATTTCATGAAATTGAATGAATGGGTGGGGGGACGGGGAAATAATAACATTAATGTTGTAAACATAACGGTTGTTAACTGGAATAAGATGTGGCATCATTTTTATCCTTAGTACATTACACCTGGTTGGACACTGTAATCTTTATCAGTGTAATTTTATCAGCGAAACAATTCTTGTTTGGCTTATTATTTAGCTCGAGAATGTCTTTATGAGTCATTGGGTTTGTTTTGTAAAGAAGAAAAAAATGAAATTTCATAGTTCAAATTTTAAGATTTGTGTTGTGATTCATTGTGTTTGGGCTTTTTTTTAATATTATAATATTTGTATTTATATTATTGATCAGTCCATATGATGTTATTCGTCCTTGACTGTGGTGTTTTCAGTTCTGGTTTAGTATCAACATATTATGTGTACGTTACTACTATAATTTACAGGAATAGGGTAGCAATTTCCTGCAATTCTTCTATAGGCAATGTCCTGTTATTCAAATGTCATGTTGATGTTTTTTTTTTTCAAATTTAAAATATTAGTGAGGAACTTTGTCATTCGTTTACATTTGGAAGTGAATTTCGATTCATAATAATCGTGACTAACAGCAGTATTTATAGTGTTCACGTAAGCCTCGTTTTTAGGGCGATAGTTCTTTCATGAGAGTAGCTGTCATGAAAGTTGCGATAGTTCACTCTCACGATAACAACTGTCTACACGTCTTGAAGTAACGTGATAGTTCTGTCACATGACAGTGTGACGTCTACTTCACAGATGTCCTTGAGGCAACAACAGTGTTTCCCTCTCTTCCTCCAGAAGCCAAATTTTCCTACAAAGTGGATATTTCCCTACAATCGGTCACACAACAACTATTACTATCACGACAGTACTGTCAACTATCTAGTCAAACGAGATTGTGTGATAGTGCTATCGCGACAGTGCGATAGTGACTATCATGTGGTTTGCACGATGATAGTTCTCTCGATAGTTGTTCTAATGACAGCAACTATTGTGACAGCTATCATCGTGAAAACGGGGCTTTACTCCAGCAGTAGACCAAAGGGTATTCCAAAACATGGTGGACATGTGACGTTTTGAAAAAAAAAAAAGCTCTTCAGTAATTGGTAATGCATCCTAATGGGCTCGTCAATGATTACATGTATATTCTGGAAGTGTTACCGTTGTTTGAATCTGACTCTTGACATTGCTCATAACGTCCACCTCAAACCTTGGCGTTTTTGAATGATTAAGAATACCAATTACTCTATTGTAACTTCGGCTTCATTAAAGTTAAATTGATTCGATTTAATAGCAACAAATCGAAGATTTAATTTAATATTTACTGTGCTGTACGTATAACTTTCACCACTTTATAAAAAGGCCACGATTGGATAAGGAAGGATTTATGTGAAAAACTTGGATTAAAGGAACTAAAAATGTTTAGATCTAAAAAAACAAAAACAATATCAAAATGCTTTTGTGGAAGGGAAATTTTAAATGGAGAATAAAGATTTAAGTCTATGGGTTCTTCTTAGAATATGCTAAACGGTTTATTTGACTTTCAGAATTATAATACAACATGTAGTATATATCTATAATGATATCCTTTGTTTTGCTGTTGTTAGAAAGAGAAAAAAAAAAATAAAAGGAAGAAGAAATACAGAGTGTGGGTGACAAAATAATGAGAGTAACAAAAAGAGAAAAACGTGACAGAATTATGATAGTTTTATTAACCTTTTTTGTGGTGCACACTGTATAAAGTCTACTTGAATTAAGAAAAGATATGCAAGAATACATTATATGAGATGGAAAAATAAAAAAAAGTATTCATTTCATACAAGCTTCCATTTAATAATCCAAAAATGACATTGTATAGAAGAGTATTGTTTTTTTTTTCAAGATGAAGTAATGAATTGTCTAACTTTTCATGCAAATATATGCATTAAAATCTTTAGGGATATCCATCTGATTTGATGAGTTACTTTAATATAGTAAATGTTTGCTTCTTACTAATTTATATATATATTTTTTTTCTTTCTGTGGGACGTTGTTGACTGCACAGAGTTGCATGAATTTCTTTCTGATGAAACATTTTAAACGTAGGCCTATTGATTAGAGGTGGGATGAATCCTAAATTTCCTCGAATCCGAACGCTAATCCTAAAAGGTTCTCGAATCTTTCATATAAAAATTCTATATTATTCATTAAGAAGATACATATAAATGAAATAATATTAAATATTAAATTAATAATAAAAAAAACTAAGTGTGGCACTCAGTGTCGCCACAAGGTGATCCATTGGTGATCCGGGTACCAACCGAAATTGAAACAATCGCCGTTTTTTGTTGTTAGTGAACACTTCCTTTGGACGTCAATGGAGTTAAAACTAATTTTACCAAAGTTTTTAACATGTTTTTTTAAGGTCCGGATTCGAAAGATTCGGAAAACGAAAAAAGCACAAAGATTCGAGTTTTCGAATCTCGAATATTTTACAAGATTCGCGGGATTCGAGGATCCGAATGGCTCATCCTTAGTATTGATTAAAAAGATTATTTTGAGCTTTTGCAACGTAATGCTAAAATTATAATCCGTCTATAAATAGAATTTTGTTTAGTTTTTAAGGCGCCGATACATTAGGCGAATGAAGAGCCCGTATAATGTTCGCTACAATTTGTGTCCCGCGATCACGCGGCGAACGTTTTCAGTGCCGTACGACGTGACGATCACCCCCACGAGCAAACGAGGTAGTGAGCTCACAATCTCATTTCTCACGAGCAGCTTTCCTGTCTCGTTTCTCCAATGAACGACGTACCAAACTGGTACTGCGAATCTCTTTGTGTTCGTTGCAAAAATTGAGAGGTGGCGGATCGGAACGAGCGCCTAACAAGCCGCTCGTATAGCGCGCTCGTGAGGTCGTCTCAACTAGACGAACTTTGTACGTTGCACGTTACATTACAGGCTCGGTTGGCCTTGTGTATCTGCTCTTTTAGGGTTGTTTGGTATGTACGAGTATGTTACCGTCAAAGTGTAAATCGGTTTGCATATTTACCAGTTAATTTGCAGAACGACCATTTCGATAGTAAACCATCATAATGTGTTAAGTGCTTTAGAGAATGTGTAAAATGCCTAAACCATCAAGAAAATCTACAAAATGTGGTATTATCGATATTGGCTTGTTGAATGTGACCACATTGGCATTCTGCAAATTGTCTGAAACGTTATGTAATACGCTGATTTACTACAGAATTTGTATAACTTTCTTGATTTTTCACTTTTTCATAATATATTTGGTACATACTGAGCTACTGGCAGGGGTGATGCAGGAGGTCCCCTGGTGTATGCTGTTTGCAGATGACAGTCTTAGTTGAGGAATCCAAAATGGAACTCGAGATAAGGTTAGAGGAGACTAGGAATTTCTTGGAATCATAGGGGTTGAAAATAAGTAGGGCAAAAACGGAGTACATGAAGTTTCAGTAGGATGGGAAAGAACAGTTGAATGAGGGGATTAGACTTGGGGACAGTTTAATGCAGCAGGTGCATGACTCACAAATATTTAGGATCTGTGCTGCAAGATGATGGGAGCTTAGACTTAGACATCACAAACCGGATAAAAGCAGGTTGGCATAGGTGGAGGCAGGCTAGTGGGGTTTTATGTGACAGGAAGTTACCTATAAAATTGAAGGGAAAGTTTTATAGGACAGTAGTCAGACCAGCTATGTTGTATGGGTCAGAATGTTGGGCAATCAACAAGGTGCATGAGGATAGAATGCAGGTAGCTGAGATGAAAATGCTAAGGTTTATGAGTGGGGCGACCAGAAGGGATAGGATCAGAAATGATTTTATTAGGGGTAGTGTAGTGGTAACAAATATAGTAGAAAAGATGCAGGAAAATAGGCTGCGGTGGTTTGGGCATGTCCTCAGGAGTGGAGAAGATGGGCTGCTGAGGCAGGCAATGAACTTAGACCTGGGAATAAAACGGGGTAGAGGAAGACCCAAGCAAGCCTGGGATGTGGTAATAAAACGGGATATGGTGGCATGTGGGGTCACTGGGGGCTTGGTGCAAAATCGGAACGAGTGGAGAGTTAGAACCAGCAAGGCCGACCCTGCTGCTTGCGGGATAAGGTACAGGAAATGATGATGATGTATTTATAAAGTCGGGGTTCACACTCAGATCATGTTTTTCCATGGTAAATCTTTGGAAGGGAACCCTCTCTGGACTGTGTTATGATCTCTGATGGTGTGAATTGGCCCCAAATATGTTTGTTGTGATGTTGGTGTACAGTATGTGTGATTTATTTTAATAGTTTCACAACTTTAACATTCCAGATGAGGTTTCCACCAGTTAAAATGAATTTAACCCTATTCATGTGTGGAATAAGCATTGTAGTTATTGTTATTTCATGCTATCACACAACTTAAAAAGTACGATGTGGAGGCGCTTCCCAATTACGAATGCTAATTGCAACAAGTTTTACTAATGCATGCATGAGTTAACAATGTTTATCTTATGAAAGTTTCTTTTTTATTATTATTATAATTTATTAATATTGATTCAAAGAATATTATTCTTATGTCTTTTAGAATATTGTCTTATGTTAGTGGTTGTAATCCACTGGAGATTTTCATCTTTTTTTTTGACAGTAATCATATTAATATGGTAAGATTTTTTTTCATAATATGAAGCGCAGGGGTCCTTGGGCCCTGGATTTAATAAAAAAAATCCTAAGAAATGTGATGTTTGAGGGATGAAAGCGAAGGGGGGAATAATGGGATTTAAGATCCACCACGAAAGGAAGAAAAGATCACCTCAAATATTTTGAAAGAGCATAAAAGTAAATGATGCGGTTAGTACTTTGGGTAGAGGAGGTTAATCCGATATTCAAATAAGTGTAGTCCGGATATAACGGAAAAAGGGGGGAGGGACATTTCATCGTTTTAATGCTCATCTCGCTAGATTGTTAAGGAAATGGGTTGCTTGTAGTTTTTTGTTACCGTTTTTATTTATTTTTTTTTTTTGGTGTAATTTAATTTGCCGATTTTAGTAAGGGGGTTGCATGTTGGTTTAATGTAGAAGAATAACCGTCAACAAAGGGAATGACTGACATTTGTATGTTGTGTAGTATGTGTGTGTTTGTGTACTCCAGTTTTAGCGTACCGATGTCTGTACTGCAGTTTGAGCGTACCGATGGTTGTACTACAGTTTAAGCATGCCAATGTTTGTACTGCAGTTTTCATATACTGACGGGAAGAAACTAGAACACCCTTTTTGTATTTTTTCCCGTTCGGAATTCAAGAAGGAAAACGTCGAGCCTTTAGAACATTGAACAGGATTCTGGCGTAGAAAAACCCTATTTGGTTGAATACCCATTCACATTGTTTTTCTTATGTCGGAACACTCACTGTTCAGTGTTCTACAGGCTCTAGGTTTCTTTCTCAAATTTCAAATTTTCTTAAAAAAAAAATGATTTTTTTTTCTGTGTTGTTTGGAAGTTTCTTTTAAAGGGAAATTTGTACAAATTATCACGGAATTTTTTTTTTACTACTGTTGTGTTCGGGATTTATATATGTAATTAAAAGTAGGCGGAGGTAATTTCCGGAAGGAAAAAGTAGCAGCGACAGGATGTTCTTTTTCATGAACTCTGGGAGGCGGAAATTGCTGTCTTGATGTATGTGTGTTTAGATTATGATGAGTTGATGATGGCAGACTGTAATTATTATTATAGTTTACTGTCAAAGTGGAAAATCAGGCATTTTACACATTCACTAGCCAATTTGTGGAAGTACCAATTCTTTAGTAAATTAAACCGTTACACCCTGCATGCACAATTTGTGGCATTTTAGGAAATGTGTAGAATGTCTAAAAGTAACAAGCCATTCTAACCAATGCATAAGGAGTCTGCTGTGTTGTGCAATATTTTATTGCTGAAATCGGTGGTTTTCTAAATTGTCTAGTAACAGCACACAATAGCTGATTTTTCACTTTGGTCGTTTACATATGAGTGTGCACACTTATCAGTAAAGGAGTGAAATCCGTGGAGATGCGAGAAATGAATACATTTTGACAATTCCGACATTGCCATCTATATGTAAATTACATTAGCAATGTAGTTTTGATATGTTTAATTTGTTTGATTTGTTCATGTTGGGGTTGGGACTGAGACTGTTATGTGATTTTTCATTTGTTTGGACAACTGGAAATTATAAAGATGTAAATTAATGAAATTCTGTTAAGTAGAAAGAAATGAAATTGTGATAAAGGTTTTAAGGTACAAGGTATACTGGCTGCATGTGTGTGCGCGCATAAATATTTTTGGTTTTATTTTGTTCCCGTAGCTTTTTTTTTGTTGTTGTTGTTGTTGTTGAAGCATCTTGAGAAATGCTGTCATAAATGTCAAAAAATAGGCCTGATTTTATTTGTCAATAGTTCAATTTTTTCGTGTGCTTTCAATGGATTTTGAAGAATAGACATCTCAAATCTCTCCAAGCAGCTTTAAAATAGCCAAGTAGCTGAACGCGCACCCATTGCAACAATTGCTGTGCTAGCAATGTTATTCATGATTCTGACAACAAGTAATTCAAAAATAACGATGCCGAATAGAATGCCTTTGAAAACGCATTTTAGTGAACGACCGGTTTACAAACCGTCAGGGCCAGTTGATTGAAATCTACTCTAGTCATTCCTGTTGTAATAGGTTGATTGAAACAAGGAAAAATGATTAATGATTATTATGAGTAGCAGATGGTTGCTAGAAGTAATTATAATTGAATACTTGGTTAAGATGCATTGCATTATTGGGTAACGTTTTCTATAGTAGTCCTTGCATCAGTTGCTTCAGTTAAGTCCATTTTCCTTTCATGCAAGTTGCACGACGGGTTTACTAGTAATTTAATTTTAGTTGTTCTTCAATTAACCCGGAGTTCTAATACAATAGATTTCAGCTTCTAACAGATTTCGACAGCTTTAAAACCTTAAAATAAAGCCTAAACCATGACGCAAGATTGAAGATCTGATTGAAATCATAAAAAAAATTTAAGACTTGCGACCATATTGTAAAACGTTACTTAGCGGAACTTGAACTTATATAAAGCAAATAATTACTATATAAAAATGCATCTCGTAAATTTTATGAGGTGATTTTTTTTTCTTCATTTTATTAACGTGTAAATATAAACATTTAACATTTTATTACCATGTTTTGATTTTCATTTTTTCCAATGCTCTTTCATTTTTATTATTCAAATCAATAATAAAGGTGATGCACTTTTAAGTACAGTAATAAAGGTGATATACTTTTAAGTACGTTTTCGATCGAAAGATGATCAATTTTATTTATATTTGAAATAATCCGATTTAAATCAACGATGTATCGTGATTTTTGTTTTTGTTTCAACTTAGCACCACATTGAATAACAAATACAAAACGCACTTGCTCAAAACAAGCCAAATAGATTGGAAGAACGAACATATTAATAGTTACAAACAGTCAATTACTTTGACAACCAATATTATAACCAGATAATTAATGTTTTTTTTTTGCATCATTATCATTATCATTACACCAACAGAAATAATTGAAAGAGAAAAAGAAAATGCTTATTTATTTTTGGCACATACCAAACAAAATAATAAATTCAATTAAGTTGGTGTGTGTAGCATATGCTGGTCTTCTTTTGTTATTGAGATCATCATCATCATCATCATTTCCTGTACCTTATCCCGCGAGCAGCAGGGTCGGCCTTGCTGGTTCTAACTCTCCACTCGTTTCGATTTTGCACCAAGCCCCCAGTGACCCCACATGCCACCATATCCCGTTTTACTACCACATCCCAGGTTTGCTTGGGTCTTCCTCTACCCCGTTTTATTCCCAGGTCTAAGTTCATTGCCTGTCTCAGCAGCCCATCTTCTCTACTCCTGAGGACATGCCCAAACCACCGCAGCCTATTTTCCTGCATCTTTTCTACTATATTTGTTACCCCTACACTACCCCTAATAAAATCATTTCTGATCCTATCCCTTCTGGTCACCCCACTCATAAACCTTAGCATTCTCATCTCAGCTACCTGCATTCTATCCTCATGCACCTTCTTGATTGCCCAACATTCTGACCCATACAACATAGCTGGTCTGACTACTGTTCTATAAAACTTTCCCTTCAATTTTATAGGTAACTTCCTGTCACATAAAACCCCACTAGCCTGCCTCCACCTATGCCAACTTGCTTTTATCCGGTTTGTGATGTCTAAGTCTAAGCTCCCATCATCTTGCAGCACAGATCCTAAATATTTGAAGTCATGCACCTGCTGCATTAAACTGTCCCCAAGTCTAATCCCCTCATTCAACTGTTCTTTCCCATCCCACTGAAATTTCATGTACTCCGTTTTTGCCCTACTTATTTTCAACCCCTTTGATTCCAAGGCATTCCTAGTCTCCTCTAACCTTATCTCGAGTTCCAATTTGGATTCCCCAACTAAGACTATGTCATCTGCAAACAGCATACACCAGGGGACCTCCTGCCTCACCCCTGCCAGTAACTCATCCAGGACCAAAATAAATAGATATGGACTAAGTGCTGAGCCCTGGTGCACACCAATCCTAACACGAAAACTGTCAGAGAACCCCCAGGCAGTCTTAACGCTTGTCCGTGCATTCCTATACATGTCCCTCACCATATCTATATAACTCACCCACCCCCTTCTTCTGTAAGACCTCCCACAATAACGTCCGTGGTACTCTGTCATAGGCTTTCTCTAGATCTATAAATACCATGTGTAACTCTTTCTTGGCAGCCCGAAACTTCTCAATAACTTGCCTTACGGCAAAAATAGGGTGCATTGTGGATTTTCCTGGCATAAACCCAAACTGACTTCCCCCAATTGCAGTTTTACCCCGTAGTCGAGCTTCAATTACTCTCTCCCAAAGCTTCATCATATGACTCATCAATTTAATACCTCTATAGTTCCCACATTCCTGAACATCACCCTTCCCTTTGAAAATAGGCACTAACCAGCTGTCCCGCCATGCACCTGGCATTCTATCCCCCATAGCCAATCTATTGAATAACTTTGTGAGCCAGGAAATGGCAACATTCCCCAAGACCTTCCACACCTCTACTGGTATCCCATCTGGCCCTAAAGCCTTCCCTAGCTTCATTTTTCGCAATGCCTGAACAATTTCCTCAGCCCTAACCTGATCCACTTCTTCTCTATGATTATTTCTTCCAGTGAAAGGCTCCTGCTCTACCCCCTCATTCATAAGCTTACTAAAATATTCTCCCCACCTGTTCCGTACTGGCTCCCTACCCCACAATACTTTGCCCCCATTATCCTTAACACTCACCACCTTTTCAATATCTCTGCCTTTATTCTCCCGAGCCCTAGCTATTCTATATACTGCCATTTCTCCTGCTCTGGTACCTAACTTGGCATACATGTCCGCATATTTCTTATGCTTTGCTAAGGCTACCTGCTGTTTGGCCTCTATCTTGGCACGCTTGTATTCTATCTGGGCCTCCCTGCTTCCATCGTGCCACCAAGTCTTGAAAGCATCTTTCTTCCTTTTAACTGCCCTCTGTACCTCCTCATCCCACCACCAAGTTTCTCTGTCTAATCGAGACCCCCCTACTCGTACTGTCCCTAGTACCTCGTTTCCACAATCACGGATCTGTTGTGCTACCCTTGTCCACAGCTCTCCTGCAGTGCCATCTAAATCCCATGCTATCTTACCTGCCATTTTCTTAAACTCTTCCGCCTTGTCTGGTAATGCCCACCACCTAATTGCTGTCTCTCCTCTATGTCTGACCACCTGTTTTGCACCCCTAGGTTTTAGGTCTAACACTACTAGCCTATGTTGTCCCGCTAAGTTTTCACTCGGTATCACTTTACAATCCTTGCACTCGTTTCTATCCTCACTCCGAATCATGAAGAGATCAATCTGGGATTCTCCTGCCCTGCTCTTAAAAGTAATCAAATGTTCCTCTCGCTTCTGGAATAGTGTGTTTGCTAAAATTAACTTATGTGCCACTGCTGCCTCCAGGATACTCTCCCCTGCTTTATTTCGCTCTCCATAGCCCCACCCACCATGTACCTCTTCATACCCTTCCCTACCTCTACCTACATGTCCATTAAAGTCCCCACCAATTATTACCCGTTCCTTCCTACTCAGGCCCAACATTAGGTCATCAAACTGTTCCCAGAATGCTAGCTTCCTGGCTGTATCTAATCCAACCTGGGGGCCATATGCACTAACTACATTTATAACAATGCCACCCCAAACTACCTTTACTACTAACAGCCTACTATTTATCCGCCTAACCTCAACCACACTATGTCTGAGTTCCTGATCTAGGACAATTCCCACTCCATTTCTACCCTCCTCACTACTTGCATAAATTAATTTATACCCATCCCCAATGTCCCTGGATTTATCCCCTTTCCATCTTGTCTCCTGCAGACATGCAACATTTACCCTCCTAGCCTTTAGAACACTAGATAACTCCCTAGTCTTCCCTGTCAAACTCCCTATATTCCAGGTGCCAAACCTAAGTTTAGTACCTCCCCTTCTACCACTACTTCCAAGACCTCCTTGTTGTTGATGCTGGACTCGCTTCTTTAGCCCCACCCGTCCACTGTGGGGTAGCCCTTGCCAATTTGTCACAGCCACCGGGCGTTGCAGCTGCGCGTCGCTTATGGCGGGGGACGCCCTAGCCATATTCGGAATACTATTTCGAACCAACATCATATGTTTTGGCAAATCTTTACAACCGGCTGCCAACCTGACGTCGACCCTCCACTTTTGCACCCGGGCTGGGGGACCGGCAATGGCGTGGTTTGGTTTTGGTCTGCCCTGAGTATTTTATGCCCTCAGTACCCTCCATATCTGGCGGGCATTCCCCTATCCGCCACCTGGGGAGGCACCCGATAGGGGACCAACTACCCCCACGGGGTTATTGAGATACATTATCTTATTATTTATTGATATTATTATATCACTTGTTTTTGATGTCTTAACGATTCGAAACAAAAAGGTGACAACCATGAAAATGCTGCTGGTAATATGATGGTATTTCTGTTTTGCTAGTACTAAATTAGTAATATTGTCGCGACAGCCAAACAAAATCATTTATTTTGCACAATTAATAATCAATGTGCAGGAAGCATATGAATACGGTAAGAAACCTTCAGAGTTACTCGAGTCTCAGGCGATGTGAATTTGAATTTGAATTAATAAATACTCTGCAAGCAGCTCAAGTGGCAGAGGGGGGTCATTGTGTTTTGTGGACATTGTGAACATTGCCTAAAATGCTTGCAAAGCGGGGTTGGTGGGTTCTGCACACGTGCAACTCAGGGACGAATCACACACTCATAATAAAATCCCGCAGAATTTCACATTGTAAGGAATTTAGCAGTTGCGCCAAATATATCTTTTATTACTATGGATCATAGAAATATGCTGATTTTTTTATTTCTATTTCTGGTTTTTCAGTGTTTGACAGTTTGTGTGATTCTTCCCTTAATCTATTCACTTTAGTGGTAATTGTTACTAAGGTTCAGCCATCGAATTTCATAATATGTTGAAAATTTCGAGAGTTGGAGATAGAAGAGAGAGAATTTTTACGATTACTGAGAAAATAGTCTCTTAACATGTAGTGTACACTGTACATGTCGTTTAAGTACCTATTTGATGGAAGATCCGAGGGTCCCTTTTGAATATATCATTAGATGTATCAATTCTCAGCTTAGACGAAATTCACTTTCTCTTTCTTAATACTTATTAAGAAATAAGGATAGAATACCTTTTAGTTAGGGCTCGGATTTTGATGCAATATCAACCGGAATGTTTCTCAATATGTGTCCCAAGTGCCAATTGTGAAGTAATCATTTATCATCATCAACATCATTAGAGCAACTGCAATTAGGCTTTTTCTAATCAGAAAAGGCTGGTTAGAGAGGGTAGATGTCTAGTTACTATCAGTTGTCAACTGCAGATCTATAGCCTTTAACTATTTTTTTTTAATTAGAAAGAACAATTTTTTTTTTGTTATCTGAACGAGATTGTTACTTCACAATTGGCACTTGGGCCACATATTGAGAAACATTCCGGTTGATATTGCATCAAAATCCGAGCCCTAATTATAATCCAAGTAATTGTGAAACCAGGTCGAAATTAAGTTTCGAAATTTAGTTTTTTCTTCTGTTGAAACTTACTCAATGCTAATGAACTCTTCAATGAATGAAGTCAAGTCGAGGGAGAAGGGGGGGGGGGGGGAATTATTAAAAGTAACTCATGTGGACTACTAATAAATGAATGGCTACTACAATATTAAGAATAAGGTCAAAGGCACAATTTAGAGATGAATTAGGGAGATAGGATTTTTTAAGAACACCTACAATTCGACGGTCAGCTGATTTTATCCTTTCTCCGCGTTGTTTCTTGTGTCATGCCCATATTTGGTTCATGAATGTCAGTACTGACTCTGAAAGAAAATAGGAAGTTCAGTCATGTGGCTCTCCTGTGGAATTGGAGTAATTTGTTAAACTGTCATTGTTAATGTCATTCATTTTGGGTGTTTCATTTGTAAACGGACTGCTTTTTATTGTACTCGTAGAAGCATTTGTAAGGAGTCTCTCACCTTTTTTTTAATGGTAGCAACACTTACAGAATGCAACTGTCGGTTTAATTGAACCACCACAAAGTAGACAAATCCCAATGTAGGCCTATACGATTAAAATCACTACAACCAGTTGTCTACTACTCCGGCATTTAATTTTCTGAAAGCAATTTCTGACGTTTTCAAACGCCTCTCGCACAATATTGTCAAGCGATCTCGATTTCAAATGAATCCTTGATGATTCATTCAAATAGTTCAGTGGAAAATGCAATTGAGCAAAAGCAATTACGGCATTGTTCACCTTGTTAGATTTCATTATCTAGCAGAAGAAATTGTTCGAAAGTTAATTTTTAATGATACTAAAAAGAATTACAAGTTTTTACACCGTTATTATTACTATTTTTTTTTTAAAAAAGTATAACCTTTTTGATAGATTTTTTCGTATTTGGTTGATTCGAGTGACAGGTTCTAACTTTAGTACCAATCTGATGGTCTGATCTGTAAAATACTACATGTACATAAAACTCTCATTTTAATGAGTACATAATAAAGTTTTGATAAATGGCATTCTTTTATGGTATTATCTGTTAAATGGTCTGTAGAAATTCTGGAATTGCCATCTACTAAAGGACTACTTCCTGTGTCCTTTTTTTCAATACTCATAATTATGAGTATTTTTGGTTTTAATTTTTATACGATGCTAATCAATAGGGTGTTCAAAAATTTCGTATCAACGTGTGTATTTTTGGTACTATTTTAATGATGTTGAGTGCGTTCAGTTATTAATCGCTTTCGAAGTTGCTCAAGTAGCTTACTATGTTTCTCATAATGTGATTATATCCTTGGACAAAAACAATCAGTGAATTGTATGTTTGAATTTTCAAACATACAATATTCCGTTATTCCTAATTTTATTATTCCAATTTTGTTATTCCAATATTCCTTTTAAATTTTCTCGAATCCAAATCCTATAAAAGATTCTCGAATCTCACGAATATCTCGAATCCTTCGTATAAGAATCCTATATTATTCATTAATAAGATACAAATAAATGAAATAATATTAAATATTAAATTATTAATAATTAAAAAAACAAGTGTGGCACTCAGGGTCGCCACAAGGAGATATTGGTGATCCGGGTTCCACCACCGAAATTGCAACAATCGCCGTTTTTTGTTAGTGAACGCTTCTATTGGACGTCAGTGGAGTTTAAACTAATTTTAGCAAAGTTTTTAACAGGTTTTTTAGGTTAGGATTCGAAAGACGAAAAAAGCGCGAAGATTCGAGTTTTCAAATCTCGAATATTTTTCAAGATTCGAGGATTCGAATGTCCCATCCTTACCAATCAACCAATTTCGACTACATATAGGAGTGCATTTAACAATGGACCATTTTTTTGCGCTCCTAAGCTTTTTGTACCTGAGGTAGGTGCTTTACTCGCCTCGTCATAGTTACGGCTGTGCGACCTCTGCTTATGGATAGCCAAAAATTAATAATACGAGCAAAGCGAGCAGAATTTTTTTCTTAAAATTTCACTTTGTTGTATTCTTTTTCATTTGGCCTGCAATAAATGTGAAGGTTTTTATCCAGTGTTGCAGTAAAGCATTGTAAGCCCTAGTACAGACCAGGCGAAAATCGCCAGAATCTTAGTCTAGAGCAATGTTTCCTGGCGACATTTTTGCAGATACAAAGCAAATCGCCCGAGTATCTTGACATCAAAGAGTGTTGCTTGTTTCCTTTTTCCCAATTTCAAAAGGAAAACCTTCACTCAGTCCGTATCTTGTCTACTACTGCAAATATAGCACTAACACCACCGGCAGTTAGCAAATCCATTGCAGAACTGAACAGCATATACTGAATTCGTTTTGGATGTGTAATCCAGATACAAGTCGCGGTTCCTGTCTAGTCGAGAGATACTACACGTGTGTCCGGCGATTATCGCTTTGGTCTGTACACAGTGTATACAGTTTAGTTTTTCATTAGACTAACGCCTGACATTTTTCAGTGAATCTTGATGTAAATTATGCCTGTGTGATTGCTGATAAATTGCATTTTTTTTAATGATAACCGTTATATACATGTATATAAAATGGTAAATACTCTCGCGTCGATGCCACCACGTTCATTACTTAATAAAAAAAAATATGTAGGAAGGACCATAATTTATAGAGAAACAGAGGGCATGACCTAAGTTTTCTATTTTTTCTTTTTCTTCTTCTTCCTGGTAGTCTTTTATATTCTTCCTGGAAATATTTTTTGTCCAGTTTTCTTGATTCTTCTTTTCTTTTCCGTTGTCGAAGATTAATGATGGTGTTCATTGAAAAACTTGGTCGTTTTGACGCGCGTTCTCAATCAAGTCAATGATTGCAAAGAATAGAGAGAGAGAACAGATTTCATTAGCATCATGTGACATTATAATAAGTGAATTGGAAAGGTTTCTGGTGAAAGCACTTGATTACTTCAAAAAAAAAGAGAAAGGGGAAATTTGAATGGTGGTGGTGGCGGCGGTGGGGATGTTAGGGAGTTTATATTTGTATTGAGTGTAATATGTTACGACGAAAGTAAAAAACACAGTTACTCTCTGCTCAATTTCTAGTCAATCTACAAAATCATCAACTTCATTATTGATATTAATTTTTTTTTTTTCACTTTGCAAATGTTTAGCAACTCTGTGCATTTCCATTTCAATTTTTAAATTAAAATCTAATTAAAATTGAAATTTTAAATTTGCAGAAGCAATGTTTTCTGCAATTTCACCATTACTTCATTTCGACTCCTTCCGAAGAATAAACGTTCAAAAACGGGTTTTTTGTGTTACTTTAAGAAAATTGAAAAGGACAATTTTTTTCTCGACTTTTGACACAACTTGACATGAACAAAAATGAATATGGGGAATTCGAACTTTTCAAAAATATCCATTTGAAAACACCCTGAATTAAAGTGATTCACTAATAGTAATAATATTCTTCTAGTTTCGAAAATTCTTTCAATTTAAAAGAGCACTGTAATTTACAGTGCTCAATGGAACAGAACACTGTTTACAGTCTGTAAACAACGTTCTATTCCATTGTGTTTGTATTCATTTGCATATTTTGCAATGGCTACTTATAAAACATCTTAATTACCGTAACAATTAAAATTATTGTTTAAAAATGAAATCGACCCAAATAGTCATACCTCGCATAATTAACAATGATTGAGAGATGCATTTCTGAAAACCGCATCGTTAACTGAGTTAAGAATTACTAAGGTGCTTCAACAGAAAAGACTATAATAAAAACAAAGGATTTTTGAGATTTTGGTCAACTACGTTAAAGCGACGTATCGTAGAGTAATACCTAGTACACACCTGATAATTTAAATGCATTTAAATAATAAACGTATTCTACAGAGCCCTCTGTGAAGGGCAAACAAACAATATATCGAATTCAATTTATTCAGTAAAACGATTTTTTTCAATTGTTTTCACTTTTCAAGTCTCAGTGTGAATGAAGCAATGTATACAGAGTTTTGTTCGATCTAACTAACTAAACTGCTAAGAATTCTGGTGATTTACTGCCGAAGTAACTAGTGACTACTGATTCTGTTGAATGACCGATTTTTCACTTTGGCGAAATAAAATTTAGGCCTATATTATTTAATAGGGGGGACGTCGACAAATGTTTTATTCCCCCTGAAGGCAGTTAAATAAATTAATTTTATTTATCGTTTGATTAAAAATGGCTTTCTAGAAATGGTCTTAAGTTTCTCTACTCTTTTAATTGCTGGATTTCGTAATGGGTTTGCGGTTTTTGTCTTTTTGACGTAAATGGATTTCAGTTGTCGAAAAAAAAATTACATTAAACGAAGAAAATTATCCCCTTCTGAATTAATGAGAAGAAAAATTTGAGTTAATGATGAAACGTAAATTTATTTACGGTTACAACTTTTAAGAAAAAAAAAAGTCCAGTTTCTCATCAACTTTTGCATAATTGATTATGGAACATTCCGGTTTTTTTCCAGAACAATTAATGATGTTTTTTTAAAAAAAAAAACAATTCGCAAACAAATGATTTTTACTTCAACATGTAATTATTTCCTTTTCTAATTATAAAACTACATTTTGTTTCTAATCAATGCAAATCTATGTTCAAAATTCAACGAAACCTTCAAAATGAACTTTCTTTTGGAGGTTGTTGTCTCACCAAAAATGCCAAATTCATTTTTAAAGTTAAATTCGATTGGATGGATGCCTGCCTTTTGAATAAGTTGGTTTAGTTTTATTTATAAGATTGTTGTTGCTGTTGATGATCTATGTATACATTTTCATTACATTTAGAACTTTTTGCTATTCATGTCTCGTATTTTTGTTATTTTTTTTCTCTCGATGCTTTGTTGATGTTGTGCTACAAAGATTCATTCGTTTTCGTTTATTAACAAAGTTACGAGGTCTGTTTATAAATAAAAAAAATTGTTTGCTAGATCATCAGACAACACAACAACAACACTCAAAATAACAAAAAACCAATCCCAGTTTTTAATGATTGTTCTGCTGTGTATAACAAACATATCATTGAAAAAGACATGCAGCTATGTAATTCTGCACGTATTTCAAGAAAATTACTGTTATATATCCAACATATGGTAAGGTAGATGGTTTACAACCAGCATGTCAAATTCAAAGGCTAACACGGGTGAAATAAACAAGGGCTCAGTTATGTGGGCCGCAAAAAAAACTTCCAATTTTTATAGAAACGTAGGTTTATTTCGAAAAGTACAGTAGAAAAAAGAACAAGGACGACGGTAAAATTAATGTTTTCTTTGTGACACTTGGCATCTCTTCTCTGCTACAATCTTTCCTACTTCGGTGGTGGAGAAATCTTGTTCGCAGTGATTGCTTTCAAAATTGACCCAAGTTGAATGACAGTAATCCGGGATCTGACAGGGGCTGGGCTGCAAAGTTATTCGGTGTGGGCCGCGAGTTCAACTTGCTTGGTTTACAATTTTAAGAGGCTCAAGAGACTAGTGGGGTAACCCGTCATAAATGACGGGAGCCAAATTCACTGGCAATTGTGCCCTCATTAGAATTTCTTTTCCTTCACCCTTTTATGACGTCAGTCCAAGTAACGAACCAATTAGAAATTGATGACGTTCATAAAAGGGCGGAGGAAAAGAAATTCTAATGCTGGGCACAATTGCCTGCACATGATAAATTCCAGTTTAATTTTGCTACTATTATCTCCTCCCCTTTTTATATTTGAAAGAGAAAATGAGCGTTTCAATTTCTCTGGTGTGCGCATGCGCGTCCTTTTTTTTTTCCATTTTTTACTTCTTTCATTTCTATTTCCGGCACCCCCTCCCACTTTTCTCTCTCCCCCTCTACACTTTCTAATCTTTCCCCCCCCCCCCTTCTCCAATTTAATATCATGGGGTTCTTGGATGGGAAGGGTGCAACATATAGTTGACCTTGAGAAAAAAAAAAAAAAACGGTTCATTTATTCATTTAAATTTATATAAATTCCGACGTGGTTCAAGGGTTAAAACGTTACTCACATGAAAAGGACAGACCTGGCTTAATTAATATATAAAATATATATATAAAATAAATTGATACAGTATGTAATATTTTGGTTTAATACGTCACTTCCTTTGTCCAAACAAATAGCATGGTGAATTGTAAGAATTAGTGAATGAGTGAATTACGGCGCCACTGCAGTGGCTAATGCTATATGCTCCACAGACGTTTTTGTAAAATTTGGGCGCAAAAACGTCAAGCGAACGTTTTTTAGAATCAACATTATGAAAAAATTCAAATTGTTTTCAAAACTAGGATGGTAAATGATTATGCTGAAAGTTTTTTAACCGCAATATCTTAAAAAAAAGTTAACTAGGACCGAGCATGCTTGTCCGAGCAACGCGGAGCGATCGTTTGCACATCTTGCTACTCCGATCGTTGGCCGAACTCATGTGTTGATGGGTATCTGAGCTCTCGTGGGTATGTTGATAATGTAGCTTGCACCGTTCCAAGTTCCGCCGTCATTTGTAGAATGCTACTTGTATCCGAGCTGACTCACAAAAGTTGAGCACGGTCTCACTCCATTCGGCTCGGATCACATGTTTACACGATACGAGTAGTGACCGAGTGTACTCGGTCCTAGTTAGCTCGTAACGTGAAAACCCAGCTTTAGGCAGGTTTTTTTTATTTCATTATAAGAAATGTATTGCACTAAATGGTGAAGAGCAATGGAATTTGTGGCGATCTATATATGATCCTTCTATTGTACTTCTACTTCTACGCTATTATACAAAAGCAGTGAATGCAAAGCAAACCTTATACAACATGCTCTCCATTTTCGTGAAACTGATAAAATGTAGAAGGTCTATTGAACAAGCAAAATATAGCTCCCTTTGGAGTACTTAAACACTAGAAATTGGCACGTCACATGTATAATGACTTTGTACAAGTATTGTTTGAATGCTTACTGTGCTTGTATAAAGAGAACACGTATTACTATTGTAGCTTTTGCCTTCTAGGGTTTTGTCCAAATGTCTAGGGGCATCCTGTTTTACAGAGTGTTTGTGTAAAGCGAAAAACAAAGTTGGAAAATTTCAACTTAACTATAAAAGGTTATTTTTAAATATACTAGGAGCAGTCAAAAAGTAAGTTGCACATGGTCATCATAATTTTCCTCCAAGACGAGATGTTTTGATGGGAGGCTGAGGCAACACTGTTTGAACTTCATTATCAATAGATTGATAGTTATATCGATTGTAATGTTGATAGCTCATCTCTTATCAGTTGACAACAATGGCAACCGCTACTGTTCCATCGGCCATAATTGAAATTCGTGCAGTAATTCGATTGTTATGATTGAAAAAGTGTAATCCCACTGAAATTCATAAGCAAGTTTATGGCTAAGGTTATTTCGAGACAAGCTGTCGGGAAATAGTGCGAAATGTTCGAGAACAGCCGCGATTTGGTTCTATGTCTTCGGGCCAATGAAAAATGAACTGGCAAAGGCGCGATACCAGTCGGACAAAAAAGTGAAAACTGCTACTCAAAACTTGCGTTCACATGCTCGACGAGATTTTTACGAAGCTGGAATCACAAAGCTTGTTCAGAGATATGAAAAATGCAAGAACGGTGTAGGAAAATAGGTTTTTGGTTTACTATCCAATAAAAAATAGTTGCACTATAAAATCTCTTGTACTTTTGCAGTCTTTTGGAGTTGTGGAAGCAACATACTTCAGAATAAAGTTATATTAGCATAGTTATTCATTTGAATAGTGCTATGCTGATGACTGCTTAGTAACTATCTTAATGAAAACTATGTTAAAACAAAAAATTCTTAAGAGTACAAAAATGCTTAAAAAATATTTTACTATTTATATAATTGGAATCTATTATAAAAATAAAAATATATTATAAAAAAATTGAAAATACAGAGCTCGGTGTACTTAACGTACACACCCTGTATATGTATTCATTAGTCTCAGCTTCGAAAGTCAATGGCCACTTTTTATCACGTTTGTGTCAGTGCTGAATGAGAAGCATCCTTCGAGCTTCAATTTTCTTGGGCTTTGACCTATTCTAGGTCCAGAAAATGGAGTGAATTAATTTGCTTCAGCATGTAATTCCCAACACGTCGTAATATATGTGTGGACTCGGTATAGTAGAATGTGGACGTTTCTACCTTTTTTTTGTTGTTGTTGCAATTATAAACTTGTTATCAATACTGTGATTCTGTGAAATGAGAACTTCGTATGCTGTTTCTTGTCACAAATCGTGTCTTCTAAATTTACTGTAATTGCAGTTGTAAAACTGCATCATTAATTTTCTTTTAAGAGTTTCTTGAATAAAATAAAAAAAAATTGTCACTTAATTGTGGCAATTTGTTTTCCAAACCGTTATTTTTTTTAAAGTCCTGTACTTGAACTTGACAGTATTTTGGGTAAATTTATGTTATTTACAAGAAGTAAACCAAAGTAGAAAAGAGTCTTCTTCTTTCATTGACTTGAATGTTCTGTCAAATCTCAAAGATTTTAAAAGGCTTTCAACAACAGTGTTTTTTAAAGCATATTTAGTATTTACTATATGCGTTTTTTCAACTTTTTATCTTAAAACCTTATTTGTGGTGTGATTTCATTGATAATTTTTTTAACTACACATTTGTGTTTTATTTTTAGGCCGGAATTCAAGAAGGAAACTTAGCACTAAACTTCAACTTTTGAACTATTTTAAGTGCTTAATATTTAAAAGTTATATAGTGTTCGTATGTTTTGGAAGCCTATTCTGAGGATTCAAGTTTTAAGTTCAAGTGCTGGAGTTTCCTCGTTAAATTTGGACCTTAAAAGAGAGTGCTTCTTTTGACAGTTAATTTGTTTGTTTGTTTACAAAGGTTTTCGTTTTTTTTTTTGGGGGGGGGGGGGTATTTTAGTTTTTTTTTTAACAAGTTTCTTGTGAATTCTATTCAAACTTGTTCATTTTCATATATATACCATTAATTAGATTAGACATTTTCTCACTTATTTTTGCCTTTTTAGTATGGCTTAATTACAGTATGAATGAACAGTTGTTTGTTGGTCACACACTCGGATGTGTTTTCTGGATTTAATGCAACAAATACATTTTTGTGACATCAACTGTTATTTTATAGTTTAGAGTCTAGACGTGTTTTTTTTTTTTACTTTTCAAACAGTAATAACATTTTCTTCTTTTATTTTCTCTTTTGACTTGTGTGAACACTTGAAAATGTGTTCTTAGAACACGACTGTTTTGTTGAAAATGTGGATTTGTTGTCACTTTCTGTGTCTATGGTCTATTTGAGTATTCATTAGGGATGGGCCATTCGAATCCCGCGAATCTTGAAAAATATTCGAGATTCGAAAACTCGAATCTTCGCGCTTTTTTCGTCTTTCGAATCTTTCGAATCGTAGCGTTTACTTAACAAAAAAACCGGCGATTGTTGCAACCCGGATCACCAATATCACCTTGTGGCGACCTTGAGTGCCACTTTGGTTTTTATTATTAATAATTATTTAATATTTAATTTAATTTTGTTTATTTGTATTTTTTTAATGAATAATAGAGGATTCTTATATGAAGGATTCGAGAACCTTTTAGGATTCGGATTCGATAAAATTTAGGATTCGTCCCACCTCTAGTATTGATTATATGATACGAACATATATAACCAACCATTTTCTCAAATGGTCACTTTTGTCTTTGTAACCAAGTTGTGAATGCATGCAACCACCACACACGCATTCTTCATTACATATTATTACTTCTTAGTGATGAGCAGTTTCATGACATTTATTTTGTTGAAATATTTCATGAAATTTATGAAAAGTTGTGAAATACATTGAAAAATTGCTAAATTAATAGAAATCCATGAAATAAAAGCAAGATAATTGCATCAGTTTACATTAACTTTGTATACTAATGGACGTAATGGTACATTATATATGATTATTTCTCACATAATGTGACTAATGATTGTCGGATAATTAGACATAGTGTTTGAACGTTGAAAAAAATTGCATTTATTCCAAAATGATTAAAGAAAATGAAACAGATTCAAAAAACTTTCAACAAAAAATTGACACAAAAATGACACAAATTGTAAAATTAAACATGTTTAAAATACTCCTAGGAACCAATTACTATCGCCGTTTTTTGTCGTTTATGGTTTCAGTACTTGGAAACAGTTTTTTTTTTTAAATAAATTTTACATTTTTTGAAATATTTCAATGGCACATCACTGAGATTATATTCTTTTTTGTATTCTAAATAACTTATTGAAGTTATTTTAATCACAGTTTTTTTTTTGAACAAAATGTTAGACTATTTTGAATTAGAATTTCAATAATATACTCTGCAAAAGGTTCTGAGGGACAATTGAAATTTATCCCCAAAACAACATGATGTTGTGTTTCCATTTAGACTTTATGAGCACTCTGTATACATCAGTTTGCAACATAACCATGACAAAAATACCTTGTAGGATTATACTTCAACAATTCTAGCGTGAAAAGTGGTGCTGTGTAACAAGTCTCATTGGGAACTTTTAAGTCGATGTTCAAAGTGCTAAGTTTATATCTTAAATGTATGCCTAAAATTATTATTTAAATAATTATTTCAAAATTTGTATTAGAATATCTATAATTAAAATTTATTTTTTTAATTTTAATTCTAAAATAAAGCAGCAATTGACCGAGTGGTTTATTATCTAAGACCCACTTCAACACATTTCTTCATTCTTGTAATTACTTTTTGCAACTCACTATATAGTTGTTAATTGGTGCTTACCTGACATTTCCAAGAACAAGTCATTTGTAAGCAACAGTAATAAAAAAAAAGACACGAACAACAGAAACAGGACGTTACAGACATTAAGTTTATTTTACTGTTTTGAAGATAACTCTGGTCTTGACCGAGTTCTTTTGAAAAACAAATGTATTCTACATAACTCGTTACAACTTACAAATGTAGAATTTGTAACGAGTTATGTAGGATACATTTTTTTCAGAATCATTTTATTGTTTTGTTTTATCTAATTTAATTGATAATGGTCAATAAATAAGTGCATATATTGTTAGTTATTACTTATTTCGGGCGAAGATAAAAGGTTTTTATTATTATTATTATTATGTACCAGTTTGACTAGTTTGTTGAATGAAGTCAATGTCTGGAACACTGGAATCTGAATTGTGATAATATTTCAGTAAATTGAATTATATCTGTAACTTGAGAAAATATCTTATTTGTATAGAGAGAATTATTTTAAGAAGGGAATTTCATATATTTTAAGCAGTGTGTGTGTACCCGTCGCGCAAGTTGCACAAAACCAAAATGAATATAATAAGTAATAACTAAAGCCTCGTTTTCACGATAGTTGCTGTCATGAGAGCAACTATCGCGAGAACTATCATCGTGAAGACCACATGATAGTCACTATCGCACTGTTGCGATAGCACTATCACACTATCTCGTTTGACTAGATAGTTGTTAGTACTGTCGCGATAGTAATAGTTGTTGAGTGACCACCGCTTATAGGGAAATATCCATTTTATAGGAACGTTTGGAGTCTGGAGGGAGAGAGAGAGAGCAACACTGTTGTTGACTCAATGATATCCTGTGAAGTAGACGTCACACTGTCATGACACAATTATCAGTTTATCACGTTACTTCAAGGCATGTAGACATATGCTATCGTGAGAGTGAACTGTCACAACTTTCATGACAGCTACTCTCATGAGAGAACTATCGCCGTGAAAACGAGGCTTTACAGGTATCGTCACCTGCTGGTGATGACTACATTAGCTCTCACTGCTTGGATATGTTTCATTTAGCCGTGGCTGGCTCTCGCACGTGTTGTGTTGGGTTGCTTGTTTTTTTTACGTTTTTTTGATGACGTTTTGCAATTTTTCTTGTGCTTGACATTGCATTTTTTCAGATGCACCTTGTTGTAAACCTATATAACCGATTCTGTTAGACAAAGATCGGCTGAGACTCACTCGCCTGTACATTGTGACAATTGAACAGGTTGTGGCTTTCTACTAATCTTCAACTTAACTTTTGATTGAGAGTCGGCGGCTGTCAATTTTGTTTGTTATTGTATAGCTTCAGTTTGATTCTCCCTTTGCCTTTTAATATTGTCAATTATACAGGGAGGCCACAATATCTTATTACCCACCTTGCACCTAGACATTGAATGTATGCGCCGACCACACTGTACTATCGCTTAATTACTTTATAACTAATTAGCAAAATACTCGAGGTTGCCTGGCATATTATGTACTCGATATATTGTAAGCGTTGTTATTTATTCTTTTCGTGTCTTTTCCCCTCTCATAGATGGGAAACAACATTTATTTTCACGTGAGACATTTTTTCTATGCAGAGAATTTAGAGTTTAAGTTTTCGAGTGCAAAAGTACAATGGGTTGGTTAATCAAAAGTGTTTTAAAATTATTTCTGAAGTTAATAAGAAGTGAAATTATTAAATAAAAGTTAATTATCCGAAGCATGCATATGAGTCTTAATACAGGCTTATAGAAACATTTTCCTCGCCATTCACCAGTAGGTGTTAACAGTCGTTATGGGTATAAATACCTCAAACTCACTGGTTTTTCAACCAGTGAGTTTGAGGTATTGGTGATATTAAGCCAGGCGATTATAAGTTGTTTGTAGGTCTGGACATCACAAACAATTTTGTTTATATATTTACAAAGTCAAAAGGATTTGAACACCCTGTAACAGGTGTCTCTACTACTGTCAATATATTTTAAAATAAATTTTAGTTTTATTTCGCGACATTTTCTGAACGATGCACTTCTTTTTTCTGATTTTTTTTTAAATGCCAAAAGCTGAAAAAGCACCAAAAATGTCAAGTTACATGGTATCACTTCATAAACGACGAAATGTCATTTTCGTGGAAAGCTTCATAAAAGGAAGAAAACCAGCTATACTAAAATGTTTGGGGTCAACCCTTGAGCACGATTTGAGACAGGGTGTTCATTCAAGAAGTGTAGTTAGAGTAATCTGAACTGGTCCACGTACGTCATAGAGTATTAAGAATATGGACCTCAGTGTGAAAATTTTTAAGTTGTACAAAATACAGGTTGCACACTGTACTGTCTAAAGGCACATGAGAAATATTTTGGGCAACATTTCTTTCAATTTTCTAAGAAACTAGCCTTTCAATTGCAAGATTCATTGTCACACTTGGCAACATTGTTGATCAACTAGTTGACAGAGTTGATTGAAAGCACAGAAGCAACTTGAGGTTTTTTTTGTCTTTAACCGGTCGGGTTTTATTTGCGCCACTTAACGTAATGCTGTAACTGTTGTATAGTGGGGGGTTGTAAACTAAACATTAAATTTAATTTGATGCCATAGGCTAACTATGAAATAGTATGACTTTAGGATTTTTTTTTTTTTTGGAAGTTTTAGTGTTAAATTAGTTGGGCTTTACATTGCATTATATAATGTACCGGTATACATGATGCCAATGGCAAGGACTTTCATGTGGAACTAACTGTGTTGGATTTTTTTTGTTCTTCTTTTCGTTATCAACTTATCACAATGTGATGCTTCAGTTAGCATATAATTAGTGACTTCAAATAGTGGAGGAGTTTCTAGGGGCTAAAAGAGTTTTTCAAGGTGGAGTTTTGTTGTTGCTGTAAGTGTATTTTTTTTTGTACAATGTGTACCTTTAATTATAAAACTTGTTTGTGTATGATATCTTAAAATGAATACTTTTTTACTGTTAAGACTTTTTATGAAGGGCAAACTGTTGTTCAATTATGTTTTGGTGTATTTCGGAATGCAACTATAGTGTACAGTCGCTCTCCTGAGAGAATTAAATTTAACTGAATTACAACTGCAATAAGTTCGAGAACCATGTTTCAGGGTTGGTAATTCCAAATCATAAATGGTCGTCATTTAGTCAAAATTTATGACATAATCGGGAACAGAATAATTGTAGGTAACTCGGTGACCTACACTTTAGAACTTTGTTTTTACATCGGTGATTAGGTGGGGTTATATTAAACTAAGTTTATTGTTACAGGGTGACCCATAGTTCTTCTCCAAATAGCTATCTGAAAGTGTAGGTCATCTAGTGACCTATAATTAA